>OV277861.1:10096039-11346039 GCA_922989275.2 Gari tellinella
TGGTCACTCTTGCCCAGGGGACTTTGATATTCAGTAATTTGCTATGTTGTTTTCATCTTCAGTTAGAATAAGTTCAAGCATGTGGGAGTGACTGTTCCCCACCATCTCACATCTGGTTAGTCTGTCTACTATTTGGAATAGACAGTTTTTTTTAATACAGTCAACGAACTTGTTTCCCTCAGATTTTTCCGCGGTATTGCGGGGTAATTGAAATCTCCCATTATCAAGTAATTATTTTTATATAGGTACAATAATGTAGAAACTTAATAATTTTGCATTATATGCACATATTTCACCTTCAAAAAACAACAGTTATTGTTCTAGTTCTTCAAGTTCTTCAATCCGCATTCTCGCTAAAACCCTAGAGGGCGTTCACAGCGAGTTCTGTTGCGATGGTGTGGCTTAAAATACTTTATATACACGGTAGTAGAGAAAAGTGGCTATAGTGGCGTGGCGGCGTGGCTTCCTAGATACTGTCCAGTGATTTTTCACATCTGGACACACAAATTTACACATTTAAAGTTCACTCTACTCCGTTAAAATATCAAAGTAACATGTATGTATACTGTACAATGTCCCACTTCCTACGGATTCTGTTGTGGCATATAGACAAGCTGGACACTGGCTTTGAAATCATCCAGGCTTGTAGATGAGACACAGTTCTCTGAGAGATAATTCCAAACTAGAACAGTTCTTGGGAAAAACGAATAAGTATAAGCATTGACTCTCGTTGTAATAGGGATGAATTTAAAGCTATGACTCCTTCTTGTTGATTTCATAGTTGCGTAAGTAGGAAAATAGCAAGTAGGTACTGCAATGTACTGGTTTATAACTTTATATATAAGTGTAGCATCCGCCCACCATCTGCGCTGTTCCAATGATGGCCAGTGTAGTTTGTTAACCAATTCTGTAACACTTGTAGGGTTGTGGGGGTTATGTGGTGTGTTAAGTGTCCAACGTGCAGCGTTCCTCTGTACTCGTTCAATCTGCTTGATCTGCGTTGTCTGATATGGATTCCATATGGGTGAAGAATATTCTAGTTTGGGTCTAACTAAACATTTGTAGGCATTTTCTTTCACTTTTGCTGGGCAGTGTCGCAAATTACGTTTTATAAATCCAAGTGTACTAGAAGCCTTTTTAGTGATATTGTCAATATGTAGATTAAACTTCAAATTATCACTGAGTTCAACACCAAGATATGGGTGGTGGTGTACAATGTCAAGTGTTTCACCTTTCATATTATATTTATAAGAGCTCTTATCAGAGGACGAAGAAAACTGCATTATGGCACACTTTTTAACATTAAAATCCATTTGCCAGTCAATACTCCAGTGTTTCAGTTTTGAAAGATCTTCTTGTAGAAGATGGTGATCAGATTCACTATTTATCGTTCTATATAATACACAATCGTCTGCGAAGAGTCTAATCTTTGATGAAATATTGTCCGCTATGTCATTTATATAGAGGAGAAATAACGTTGGTCCGAGGACTGTCCCTTGAGGGACTCCAGAGGTGACCTTTGAAGTATCAGATGAGGAGCCGTCTACTACTACTCGTTGTGTCCTATCTTTAAGAAATTGGTCGATCCATCCACGAGTACATCCTTGGATGCCATAATATTCTAACTTGTTGGATAAACGCTGGTGTGAAACCTTGTCGAAGGCCTTGGCAAAGTCAAGAATAGCCATGTCGACTTATCGAGTCTTGTCCAGTTCCTTCGCAATATCATCGGTAGTCATCAATAGTTGGGATTCACAAGATCTATTAGGTCGGAAGCCATGTTGATTATCATGGAGAATGTGTTGAGAGTCTAGATGATTCATAACTTGGGATACAATTATATGTTCCAACATTTTAGAAATAACAGCAGTCAAAGACACAGGGGGGTAATTTTCAGGTTTTGATCTGTCCCCCTTCTTAAATATCGGCACGACGTTCGCTTGTTTCCAGTCCTCAGGAACTTCGCTGTTGTCCAAAGATTGTTGAAATATAATAGTGGGGGTTGCGGCAGTAAAATATCCCCAATGTAGGATTTTCTGTGGTTTGTGGTTTGTAGGGGTTGTATGGTTTGGGGGTAATTTGTTCCACCGCACTTGTAACTCTTCAGACAAAATGGCTACTCCTCGACGAAGTGAAAGTAACTCGGAAATATCGCTCATTTTACAGCACCACTTTGACGCTGAGGACTTAAAACCCGAAGGTTAGTTATAGACTTGGGTCGTTTTATTGAATCATGCCATGTTTTGAACTGTACATCACCAGGTTATCGCTGTGATATTGTGAGACCCGGGTGAACGAGCGTCAGTGGAGAATCAAAAAGAAACGTCAGCTTTGGAGAAAATCGTTCTTGGAATTGTCGAAATGCATAAGAAATTTTTAGAAGAGTGTATTAAATTAGTAGACAAATGTCTTAGCTTTCAATAGTCGAACGAATTATGAGTATACCATGTAAATTGATAGAGTTACAGACGTTTTTATACTTGTGGTGTACGAATATCCAGTCAGAGAGTTGCACCCCTTGTTAGTATATATATATAGTGTGTAGAAACTAGAAAGCGCTAAAGACCCCTATGGGGAGCGACACACTGCACCAATTGCAACAAACTTCGTATCGGCGACAGTGTGCGTGACCACTAGGTATCTCAATAAAGAGGGACCGCCTACTACGCATGCGCCCTCTAAACTAAAAATGTCAACAATCCCGGGAGTATTCTATAACAGGATTACGACTTACTTCCATCTGCTGATGCATTTGGGCGGACATAATACAGAGAAATATTAAAATTATGCAATTTCGGACTTTGATCAGTTGTGCTTTATCTTGCTACATGTGGCGACCAGCCAACATGGTGCCTTTCAGGTCACAATGCGCTACACATCTGATGTGGGTAGACGAAAGTTTTGGCGCCTTCGTATTCTGCTAGAATACATTATCTTGCTACATGTGGCAACCAGCCAACATGGTGCCTTTCAGGTCACAATGCGCTACAAATATGATGTGGGAAAACGACACTTTTGGCGCCTTCGTATTCTGCTAGAATACTTTATCTTGCTACATGTGGCAACCAGCCAACATGGTGCCTTTCAGGTCACAATGCGCTACACATCTGATGTGGGTAGACGAAAGTTTTGGCGCCTTCGTATTCTGCTAGAATACATTATCTTGCTACATGTGGCAACCAGCCAACATGGTGCCTTTCAGGTCACAATGCGCTACAAATATGATGTGGGAAAACGACACTTTTGGCGCCTTCGTATTCTGCTAGAATACTTTATCTTGCTACATGTGGCAACCAGCCAACATGGTGCCTTTCAGGTCACAACGCGCTACAAATCTGATTTGGGAAAACGACACTTTTGGCGCCTTCGTATTCTGCTAGAATACTTTATCTTGCTACATGTGGCAACCTGCCAACATGGTGCCTTTCAGGTCACAACGCGCTACAAATCTGATTTGGGAAAACGACACTTTTGGCGCCTTCGTATTCTGCTAGAATACTTTATCTTGCTACATGTGGCAACCAGCCAACATGGTGCCTTTCAGGTCACAACGCACAACAAATCTGATGTGGGAAGACGACACTTTTGGCGCCTTCGTATTCTGCTAGAATACTTTATCTTGCTACATGTGGCGACCAGCCAACATGGTGCCTTTCAGGTCACAACGCGCTACAAATCTGATGTGGGAAAACGACACTTTTGGTGCCTTCATATTCTGCTAGAATACTTTATCTTGCTACATGTGGCGACCAGCCAACATCGTGCCTTTCAGGTCACAATGCGCTACAAATCTGATGTGGGAAAACGACACTTTTGGTGCCTTCGTTTTCTGCTAGAATATTTTATCTTGCTTAAGCTACCATCTGGTAGAGTAGAGAAAATATTTCTTGTGAAACATATATATGACTGTATAAACTGGAACTGTGGGGTAATTGGATAACCAATGTGCAATGATTGCCAGCAAATCAGGGGTTAAACTTCTTACCGAAGAGAGGGTTCAACTCTTAGTTTCAACATATTTTATTTCATAATATATACAGCATTTGAATAATACATGTATATACATTAGGATGGGAACGAAAGCAAAAGCTTATTTGGATCTTCTCCTAGTTTGGTTCCTGTCATCTCTTTAGGTATCTTATTTTCTCGTAAGCAGTCTTTCCAGTTTCATGTATATAGAGAAACGTTCGATTATCTGGTCGTAGATATGGGTTGGCCACAGTGTTGGCACGATATTACCCTCCCAGTAAAACCCATTCCATAAAACCCGGGTTTACCCGGGTTGGGTAATAAGGTCGTATTGCCCATTTGGGCAATAACCTAGTTTTACTTTAGATCTACTTTTGGATTTATAACATTATTTTATAAAATTGTACTAGGCTAGATCTACCCCATTTTAATGACAATCTTCCAGCCATATAGTTCTGTTTTTTCATACACCTACGATACAGATAAACTAAAGTTTATTATGCTACTTCTTTACAATGCCACTAGAGGCTGTAGTGACAGGATACAAATAAAAACTGATTACTAGGTATACTAAAATTAAAATCTTTATTTGAAGAGGAAAAACCTTTGATAATAACCAATCTTTCATGAGGCCCTCAAAACATATATACAATGAACAACAGACTCCCCACAAAACACATTTACAAAGTACAACAGAATTCACACAAAATATTTACAATGGACAACAGAATCCACACAAAACATATTTACAATGGACAACAGAATCCATCCTCAAAACATTACAACCGGTGCAGAGCCAGACCAGCTGTTTATGATCAAAGTAATCAAAACATAGTAAATACTGATGAATTGCAAACGGTGTAGAACCCAATCAGAAGCCGCACTCTCAATGCGGTAGCCGGTCTGGATCTACTACACTGTTTGCAGTGTATTGTGGTTGGAAATCATAAATACCGGCGCTCATATACAATAAGCAAAAAGAGAGGCAAGACTTCAAGTTTAAAGCACATTCAGATCTCCAATTGAGGTTGAGTGTTGTGAATGTAGCAACAGTATTTGCGTTTCTTGTGTCAGGGGGAAGTGTGTTTCAAATTACAAAGTAAGAAGTCACTTTTATGAAAACTTCTGTATTCGGTCTTGGAGAATATAAATGTATCATTTAACTAGTCTGGAGCTAAGCCAATGAAGATTTTGAACATGAGTACAGCTTTTTGAAATGCCGCTCTTTGAGGAAATGTCATCCAACTTAAGCCCCGTTCCTAATGTCCCGGTTTTGGCTCCCGGTCGGTCCCGGTTGAGCGTACCGCCAGTCACCGGGAGTTCAACCTTGGAGGCACCGGGGACGACCGGGACGATCCGGGATGAAACGCGTTCATCCGGCTCGCACCGGCATTGAATCCCGGATGCTTTAAAATGATTAATACAACCGGGGGTCACCGGGAGAGATGACTAGAACCGGCTTAATCCGGGGAATGCCGGTGCAATGCCGGAGCTTTACCGGCACATCCGAGGCAGGTAAGGGTCTCTACCGTGAATAAGCAGGATGGAGGCGAGCATAGAAATTGATAACAAAAATTATTAAAAAATGCAATTTTTAGCGTTTTCGTTTCGTCTGCGTTTAAATAGGAAAAAATATCGTATTATCTACCTTGTTGTGTCGGCACGTCACCGGTGAACAACCGAGGTAGAACGGGACGACAACGGTGGTCACCGGGATACCACCGGCGACGACCGGGGTTACACCGTGTTATACCGAGATTAACCGGGAACAGGCCGGCCATGCACCGTAATGACACCGGGCCAAACCGGGAACTAACCGGGATAGTCCGGGGAGATCGGCTTCATAACCGGTGGTCCACCAGGGGAGACACCGGGACTATGAGAACGCAATTTATTTTTTCATGAAAAACGTCCCGATTCATCCCGGTTCACCAGCTATCTTTACCGGGGCGTGCCGGGACAAGCACCGTGACAGTGAGAACGGGGCTTTAGGAGGAAGGAGTGTCGGTATTTTTACTATACATGTATATATAACTACATACAGTTGAGAAGACGTTATTCTTTCTCAATAAACGCGTTTACGCTAAAACTTTTATTTCTATTGCAAACAGTTTGGAGCCAGATCAGACGCCGGGTAACCCGGCGTCTGATCAGGCTCCAAGCTGTTTGCCACTCAGATGAAAATCAACGAATAGTCAGAATTGTCAAAAAGTTATTATTTTCTACGTTTTAATGCAATGTGTTTGTGTTCCGTTTGCGTTGAAACGGGAAAGAATAACGTCATCTCCACTGTACGGAATCTATGGTTACCAATACAGTATTTAGTATTTGCATGGAAACAATTTGAACAAATCAGTGTAAGCTAAATACATATACATGTATATATTACGAATATGAATGAAAATAAGATCAATCAATCAATCAGTAAAACAAAAAAGTGTTTTCTATTTACAATATTTAGCGAAGACATTATTCTTGTCCGATATTCGCGTCAAATTATGCTAAGAATTTGGAGCCAGATCAGACGCCGGGTAACCGGGCGTTGGATCTGGCACTCAACTGTTTGCAATTAAGATAATAAAAAAAATCGTTAGAAATTTCAAAACGTTGCAGTTGTCTACATTTTATTACATTACGTTTCATTTGCATTTAAATGGAAAATAATGTTTTCTCCACTAGCTGCACACTATATCACAGAGTTCACAAATACACGCCCTGTAATCTCTGGCTCCCTCACATTTTCGCGATGTATTGAAAAAAGAGCCAAAGAAACTTCCGAGAAGCATCCAAAGACAGGATATGGCCACGAAAGGTAAGACAAACAATGCATCGTGCGCATATTTTTTCCTCTAAAAAAGTCATTGAGTGTTTTTTCAAAAATCGGGCTTCGTCATTCCACATAGAATTGATCATACCTTAAGTCTATGTTGATTGATTTGCAAAACAATTTTATTTGTAGCCGTTTCATTGAACCAAAGTTTGGAGAATGACCCGATCAAAACCGAAAGTAGACAAAAAACGCCCCTGTTCAATGTTTTATTCCGATTCCCATCAGTTAAAGCGTGGAGCTTTATTGATTGATAGATACTTGTTTGATTTTGCATCATATTACTTAATCAATCATTACAACCATGTCTTGCTGGCCAATTTAATCGACTGAGAAGGAGCCTGTGTTATGGAGAGGGAGCGAAGATGCAGAGATGGAGCCAACGTATGCACAAACTGATTATGTTTCAAAAACACATTGAGAATTTCATTTTTTTAAACATTGAAGATAAGTTAAGTTTGATAAGTTTATTCATAGTAGTTCCATTAGGCCTAAAGGCCCATGAGGAAAAATACACATACAAATATGCACATGACTGACAGTATGACATGACAAATTACAAAATACATACATATATAACACAAGTGCGGAGAAGGTATTTAACAATGATTAATATAATTATTTTGTTGAGCAATTAGCAAAGATTCTTGTCAGCTGCACGTTTAAACAATACTGACACTAATATTTCCTTTTGCTAGTAGCCTTAACATCAAGTTTGTAAATTTCGATTCGAAATATACTCAAGTACATTCAGTATTGCCGACCTCATAAATATACATTATACTTATTCTATGAAATATAGTTATCTATATAAACCACTGAATCTTTAATGCTGAATGAAGGTAACGCAAAAAACTCAAACATTCGCTATCTGCGCCACCTTTGTCCCACACCAAGTTGACACCGCACCGTTATAAAACACAATTTCAAAATTCTGGTTATAAGTAATGGAGTAAAGTAAAAAGCTCTCATAGGAGTTTTCCTCATAACTTCCGTACCGCCTTTAGCTGGTTCTTTTTTTAACTGGCTTTACTTTTACCATAGACATATATTTACTACAACTTACACATTTAACATTTAAACAAAATACACACATATTTAGTGAAACCATTATCAAGCTGACATCACACCTTTTAAACTTCAACTGTTTAATGCTGTACAAAAGTAATGCAGAAAGTTCCCATCGGAACTTTCTGCATAACTACTGTATCACACTACGCTAATACTATAGTAACATTCAACTGGATGATGAAACCATTGTTACACCCAAAGCTGGCAATTCATCTGTTTAATGCTGTACAAAAGTCATGCAGAAAGTCGCCATCGGAACTTTCTAAATACTTCTGCGCCGCACTACGCTGATACTATAACATTCAACTGGATGTTGAAACCATTGTTGCACCCTAAGCTGGCATCACACCTTTTAAAATGAACCTGTTTAATGCTGTGCAAAAGTAATGCAGAAAGTTCCCATCGGAACTTTCTGCATAACTTCTGCGCCGCACTACGATGATTTCTTTTTGAACTGTCTTTTCTTTCACCATAGACATACATTTACTACAACTTACACATTGAACATTTAAACAAAATACACACATATTTAGTGAAACCATTATCACGCATTAAGCTGACATCACACCTTTTAAACTTCAACTGTTTAATGCTGTGCAAAAGTAATGCAGAAGGTTCCCATCGGAACTATCTGCATAACTTCTGCACCGCACTACGCTAATACTATAGTAACATGCAACTGGATGTTGAAACCATTGTTACACCCAAAGCTGGCATCACACCTTTTTAAAATTCATCTGTTTAATGCTGTACAAAAGTAATGCAGAAAGTTCCCATCGGAACTTTCTGCATAACTTCTGCGCCGCACAACGCTGATACTTTAATAAAATCCAACTAGATGTTGAAACCATTGTTACGCACTAAGCTGACATCGTACCTTTTAAAATAACCTGTTTAATGCTGTGCAAAAGTAATGCAGAAAGTTCCCATCGGCACTTTCTGCAAAACTTCTGCGCCGCACTACGCTTTATAAAATTCAACTGGGTGTTCTCCTTTTAATTATTCGCTTTCAATAATAGACTATGTTTATTACAACTTACATATTCAACATGTAAATAAAAGACACACATATTCAATAAAAACATAGTTATCGGAATAGACCGGCCACTGTTTTTCTTTATATAACATGTATATTTATTTGTATTAATTTTTTTTTTTTTCTCAATGCTGAAAGAGGGTAACGCAGAAAACTCCTGTAGTTGCTTTCAGTGTTACCCTTGTCACGCACTATGCTGACATCAAATCCTTATAAAATATAGCCGTTTAATGCGGAATAAAGATAATGCAGAAGGCTTCCATATGAGCCTTCTGCATTACTTTCATCACACATTATGCTGATAACCTTGTAAGAAAGATACGAAGGAATTAATTTGTTTCAAGTGAAGGCAATATACCAGTCAGTTAAAGCAATACAAAATATAAGACAATCATGATAACATAGCAATACAATGCTAAAATGAGTTATGAGATACTATTACTTGTCAAAAGAACGTTAATGTTGTAATTGTTGTACGAGCCCTCATAATTTATCGATAACGTTGTTCATTTCGGACATCAAAAGCTTTGTAAATGTATGTTGCTAGGTTTCTTACTTCTGACTGTTTTGATGAATTGATAAGGGATAACAACTTATGCATACTTGGTCTGTTCCAGAAATATTTCTTAATATACGTCTTTCTCAAATCCATATATAATTTGCATTCTAATATGAAATGAAACTCGTCTTCTAAAACATCGCATTCAGAACATTTTCTATTTTCAAAAGCTGTTGCTACTGGATTTTTTCCACCTACCAGCCTCTATTTCGAGCCTGTGTGATGACAAACGAAGTCTTGAAAATGCCTGTCTGAATTTTGAAATTTTGCAAAGAGATAAATAAGGCTGCAATTCAAATTTGCTTATATTTTTATAGAAAAGTGCTCTGCTTGAATCATGGAGCCTACCGTTCCATTCCTGTAAAAAAAACATTATGTATTCTTTCTTCTACTACGTATAAGAAGCGTTTTATATTACCAACCCCATGAGCTAACCATACATGATAAAAACCTAATCTACTTAGTGTATCTCGTACCAAAGAAGCCCAGTTAATAACTCTTTCATTTTTGTCAATGTCTGTAATCATTAAATCATATACTTTCTTAACATATTTACGCTCATCGCTTTGCACTATCTTAAGCCAATATTTAATGCATTTAAGATGTCTAATGCAATTAAGTGGTTTTCTGCCTAATTCGCCATATACAAAATCATTTTGCGTACTTCTTTTTACACCGAGTAAACCTTTACAAAATTTAAGGTGCACCCTTTCAATATTATCTGCCTTCATAAAGCCCCACACCTCTGATCCATAATTTAAGATAGGTAACACCAGTTTGTCAAACAGATCTAATCTATGTTTAACCTCAATCGTAGTGAATTTACACAAATACTTCTTCATTTGAAAGAACGCCTTTAAAGCCTGTCCTGCAATAGTTGCCTGTGCAATAGAGAATGAACCACCAGTTGTAAAAACTATACCCAAGTAAGAAAATTTGCTAACAATATCAATAACATCACCATTGTAAGTAAAGATAGTATCTCGAGGTATTCTACCACCCTTTCTAAATATCATTATTTTTGTTTTCGCTGTATTAACTGTTAGTTTCCATCTACAACAATATTCATTCAATACATTTAAACTTTTTTGCAAATCTTCTCTAGAGCTAGCAAAAATTACAATGTCATCAGCATACAATATCAGAAAAACTTTGAACATATTTATATCAATACCTTCTACACCATTTCTAACAAACATGTCTTCCATATCATTCAAACACATGGCGAACAAAAACGGTGATAAAGACTCACCCTGTCTAACTCCTAAAGCACAACTATACTCACCACTCAGTTCATTATTATATTTTACCCTTGACTTCACAGTTGTATACATAGATTTTAATACGTTTAGCATTTTACCACGCACACCTAACTTAATTAATTTATACCACAAATTATCTCTGACAACATAGTCAAAAGCTTTGGAAAAATCGATAAATGCACAATACAGCTGTTTACCGCTGTTTAAAAAATGAGTAATAAGACCATGGAGTACAAATATATTATCAGTTGTACCCATATTAGCCCTGAATCCAGCTTGTGCTTCAATATATACACCATATGTTTCTGCCCAATTCACTAGTCTATTATTTAAAATTCGAGTAAAAAGTTTTCCTAAGGTACTCAAGAGGGTGATCCCGCGAAAATTATCAACATCGTTGATTGAACCCTTTTTATGTAATGGTATAACGTAACCCTTCGTCCATTCATTTGGAAAGTAGCCTAAATCAAATATTTTATTAAATAATACATGTAATGTAGGCATTAAAATATGCTTACCGTGTATAAAAAACTCATTTAAGTATAGATCCGGACCACCCGATTTATTTGTCTTCAAACCATTAATGCCCTTCAAAATTTCTTCTTCATTTATAACTGTATTTAACTCTTGAAACATAACATCAAATTCATCATTTTCATATCTTTCCATGAAATATAGAACATCATCATCTGGTGTATAAAATTGACTGTTTGGGTTATTTACCGTTTTGAAGTATTGCTCAAAAATATCAATCTTCACGCCTGATTGTTTTATACCAGCTCCCTGTTTCAACATATCCCAATAAAGTTTTGCGTTTTCGAATCTTGCCTGAATAAATTTGTCTGTTTGGCGTTTGTCGTATTCAAATTTACATTTCCTAATATAGCTTTTGTACTCTGATCTTGCCTTTACCATATTTATTCTATTTAAATCGTTATTCTCCATTCGATATTTGTTTAGCATGTATAAAAAACAATTTCTCTTATCAAAACATTCATTATCATACCATGCATTATTGCTTTCACTATCCTGTTGTTTATTACTATGTGTTACATGTAAAGGGGAAACAACCTCGTGAAAAATACCTGCCAAGGAATCTATACATTTATCAATATCACAAGCGGCTTGACAATTTGTGACATCCGTAGTAAAATGATCTAGCTTTTGTACATTATCATGTGAGGACAATCTTTGTATATAATCTTCTTTCCAATCATTTTTCCATTTATACTTACCTTTTACCTTACTATATGACAATTCGTCAACATTCACGAAATTAGCTTTTTCTTGTACATCAAACTCAAACGCAAAAGAAATTAAGCAATGGTCAGATAAAATATTGGGCTCGTCTACTCTAAAACTAGTTACATGTTTCAATAGACTTTGTGAGGTTATTACGTAATCAACGACGCTCGAACCACTGTTACCAACAAAAGTGTATCTACCTAATCCCTGGTCTTCCCCAAATCTCCCATTCAACATTCTTAAACCAGTTTCTTTACATAGTTCAATTAAAGAAATGCCGTTAGAATTTGTCCGTCCTTTATCTTGCGAATAGCGGTTAAAATCGATATCGTCAGTGTAATTGTCCGGTAAAAAGGGTATGTGTAAGCTATTGTCGTCTGCTACAAAGTCAGGTAGATCAGAAGTTCGGCTATTCATGTCACCGCACAGTACAAAATTAAAATTATTTTCACATTTACTGATTTCTGATGTAATAAAGTCGGACAGCCGATCAAAAATATTTGTCTCCACCATAGCTTGTCTACTACTTCCTTCTGGTAAGACATAACAAAGACATAATAAAATATCACTGTTTAACGAAAACTTTCCTCCATCAAGCTTTATACAAATAACATCGTCAGCGCTTTGATACACCAGACTACTTTCGGTAACAAACTCGTTTCTTACATAAACTATGATCCCCCCTGAGTCCCTTTTACTTGTTTTCTTTTTCAATGTTCTATGCAATACAAAATGCTCAAAACTATCAACATGTAAATCTGAAAAATCGTTACTCCACGTTTCCGTAAAAAGCACAATGTCATTGTTATTAAATATCTCTTTTACATCGTCATTTTTCAATTTATTGGTTCGCTTTGTAACTAAACCCTGTACATTTAATAGTGCACAACGTAAGCTGACCTTCTCCGCTAACAACTAAGCAGACGCATTTTCCTTATCATCTGGTGTATCAATAGTTCCTGGGGAAAACCCATTGGTATCGTGCAGTAAGTCACTGCCCCGTGCTCCAGCTCCGTGTGATGGCTGATTGGTCACTGGTAGCGTTGCGTCCTTAGGAACAGGGTCGCGTGTACTAGAGGAATCCCGTGACTTTCTGTTCCGACTTTGCGAATAACTGGCATTCCGCTTGTTGTAAGGACTGGACCGTCTGTCAGATCTTGCCATCGCACGTGATAAGTGACTTCGACCACGTTCCTGTGTATTGTGTACACCATCACTTTCTGTTTGTTGTGGTTGATCTATTTGCGACACATGGTTGCCGGATAACACAGGAGCCACAGTATTGTTATTGTAAAGTACATTGAGAGCAGTATCCAAAGCTATGTTGTTTTTCTTGTTGTTGTTGTTGCAACCAGGGGTGGCTTGTGCAGACTGTAAAGAACTGTCCCCAGGCTCGGTGGACAATATCTGTTCAACAGTGAAACTACTCTGTAACACTGGGTCTACCGGGTCCTTTGCTTTGACCAGCCAGGCATTTTCATTTGAGGGAACAGTTTGTAAAAGAGATGTGTCCATGTGTTCTGCCAGGAATCTATCACCTTCTGTTTGAACTGGATTGTGTGTGTGTACACCGTGATATTCTGATGAGGAGGATTTAGTGTGTTGGATATGTCCTATGTGTGCCAATTCAGGTAAGCGGCTACTTTGTATATATCTACTCCAATCTGGCAATTCGTCATATATCATCCTTCCATCCACAATCAGCTTTGCAGGGTACACAATTTGTGCTTTAGACCTAGGTCGATCTGCTTTGACTTGTTTAAACCTTGGCCACAAACGCTTTCTTGCTGCTTGAATTTCTCTTGGCATATCATAATCAATAGAAAATGGCGTCTGCTTTAACCTATATGCTTGGCTCATGACTGCCTGTGTGTCACAAAAGTCTCTAAAGTTCACAATGATCGGTCGTTTCTGGTGATGTCTATCCGGATTTCTGCGGCCTAATCGATGAGCTCTTGATATATACATGTCTTCATCAATGTCTAATTTCTCTGCAATAAAGTCTCGTATTAGTGAAAAGCAGTTTTCGCCACGATTTTCCGAGAAACCCCAAAATATTAAATTGTTTCTTCTAGATCGAGCTTCAATATCAATTGATTTGTATGCTAGAGTTTTCAATAGATCAGATTGTGTGTTTGTAACGTCAATGACTTTGCTCACCTTGTCCGCCATTTTGTCTACAGATTTTTCCATATTAACGATTGACCTGCTGCAGATCGCCTGCTCAACACTCATATTAGTTAACTTGTCATACATTATCAGCATCTTGTTATCCATTGAACTTATTGCGAATTCCCTTCTAGCCGCCTCTACCTGTCTTTCATTCACATAATTCACTGTATTGTCTTTGTTTGAAGATCCCGCCATTTCACCCCCACCCAGTGGGTCAAAACTGTTTCTAGTAGCCACATTAAATGCTATGTTGTCCATCATTTTGGCCACTGATCTTGTCAATTAAATACAATAATGAATCTGCATCATTTAACACTTACTTTGGCGAGTTTTTTCTTTTTACTATTAACTAAATTCAGACTAATTTACCATTTATTGTCACGACACTAAAAACACGTCATACTGTCAGCCATTTTGAAAAGATAAATGAAGTATCTGTAATAGCTCGATATTTAAAGTAAAGATATGAGTAATACAGGAGACACTAGCTTTATATAAACCACACGGTCGTTCAACAAAACATCAAGCATACATAATGTTAAGTCTATCGGAAGACAAATGGAGAAGAAAATGGATGAGTATATTACATACTTTTAGATTAACGGGAAGATGAAATTTGTAGATTTATTTCAAATGCTGAACGTAAATTTTAATTTAGAATAACAATTTATATGTTGGAAAACGCTTTAAAATGAAACAAAAATCAATATGAATATGCTAGAAAATATATTTAGAAGGCTCCTTTTAATTCGAGTGGGATACACCAGTTTTAAGAAAGTTGTAATGTCGGTATCAACATTGTGTTCCTTGAAGACTATCAATGCATCAAGGAATGTAGCATATGATTCACCACGTGGCTTCTCATAAGACTGGCACAACTCATCAAAATTGAAGTCTATCTCAGACGAAGATGGGCTAGTGGTTGCAATATCTGAATACAAAATGGTTGATTCATCTTTATGGGTGGTTGAAAAATCTAAATGAATGCTGGCCGGTCTCTTTGAAGGGGAACAGATGGAGTAGCTGCGATTAACTGGTGACAATTTTGGTCGCTTAGTAAATGGTGATCTAAAGGGTGTTAGTTTTCTGCAGTGGATGGTTCTTTTTCGATTTGAGATTGGTGTGCTTGTCAATGTCAGTCTTCCTATGTTTACCCTTACTCGTGACTTGAAATGCTTTTTTGATGTCAAGAGTGTCTTGCGTTGTCTTTTAAATACACCCATCTGGAAATATAAATATGCGAGCTTAAGACAATTTGCAACAATTCACTTTATATTTCTATCAGTTATTTAATACCGGTAATTTAATAAATAAAAAAAATAAGAACAGTGTCGATTTTTAATTAAATCCTAGCTGATAAGGATAAGCAAGATATTTCTTTTAATAACAAACGTACAAGCTTGAGTTTTATGCGATATATTTCTCTTTTTTAGTAATAAAAATGGTCACCAAATTTTATTCATTGAATTCGTTATTTTACAGATATGTTACTGTGTTCTAAATAGTTTGACACCAAACAAATCAACGTCTTTTTCGAAGAAGAAGTAATTTGCACATTTACTCATACTACTTGAAATGCGTTCATTGGTGGCTCCCTCTCGGCATATTGGCTCCCTCTCTATAACGCAGGCTCCATCTCAATCGATAAATTCGCGAGTATGACGGGAATATAATGATTCGTAAACGTAATATGATTAAAAATCAAACAAGTATCTACCAAGCAATGACGTTTTATGCTTAAAGTAATGAAATTCGGAATAAAACATTGATCAGAGGTGTTTTTGTCTACTTTCGTTTTCGATCGGGTCATTCTCCAAATTTTGGTTCAATGTAACGGCTACAAACAAAATTGTTTTGCAAATCAATATACACGGACTTAAGGTATGATCAATTCCATGTGGAATAACGAAGCCCGATTTTTAGAAAAACACTTAATGACTTTTTTAGAGGAAGAAATATGTGCACGATGCATCGTTTGTCTTACCTTCCGTGGCCATTTCCTGTCTTTGGATGCTTCTCGGAAGTTTCTTTGGCTCTTTTTTCAATACATCGCAAAAATGTGAGGGAGCCAGAGATTACAGGGCGTGAAATAGAGACTATCCTGCGTACATATTTGTTGACTTTTGTTTTGCTTGTCATATGATGAAAGTAATAAGTAGTAAGTCAACATTTCTTAAGTCAAACTACATTAACCCATAGCCTGCCACTCACGACTATAGCTCCATATGCAAACAGCTTGGATCCGGATGAGACGCCGAGTAACTCGGCGTCTCATCCGGATCCAAGCTGTTTGACACTCGGACAACATTTTCAGCAATTTTGAGCAACTTTGAAGCACTTTGAAACTTGAAGCAGACGAGAAATATAGCAGACGACAATTTATTTGGCGGGCTAAGGGTTAAATTTACATTTGATCAATAAGGGCAGACGACAATTATTGTTTAAAGCTGATGACGTCATGTCATTGAATGGGTTACATAACTTTGCTTCTTGTTTATTGCCAGTAGCCTTACGCACGTGGCGCTCTCTAGGGACAAACTGGAGTCGAGGCAGCTGACGTCTCTGGAACTGAAATATTAACATGTACATGGAGATTATTAGCGACCTTCGTATGCAGTGTCCGTTTTCAAACTTTCGTTTTTAAATAATGTCAAGTTAATTTTCTTGTTTTATTAATTGAAGGAATCCAAATATAAGCGTGAAACTGTTAGAATCCGGATCAGACGCCGATGTATTTGTCATCTGATATGGATCCAAAACGGTTTGCTTATAACAGACATGTTGGCGGGAGAAAGGAGCTCTGAATACAATAGGTAAATTGACCAGAGTAATATTGTAATGAGTGTCAAACAGTTTGAACCCAAGTTATTTGCAAATAATCGTTGTACCCCTGGTAAGGTTGTGATTGGGTTATTACTACCAAAGCTTCAACAGTACTCTTCATGTCTTAGTCTACCTACGGATCGAAAATAAGGCTCTGGAAAATGGCATGTCGTGTAGACGGGCAACATCCACTTGATTCATATTCAGCATATGCATACGAACATTTCTAGGGGGGATGTAAAAGTTCTTAGGCGCGTATTAAGGTCAGAAATAGGTCAAAGGTCAATGGGTGCAGATTTCAAAGATATGGTAATTTAAATTTTATATTATTTGCAATCACTCATAGATAACCTAAAATACTTTAATTTATTGAATGTTTAATTGGTCGAATAATCTAGAAATAGATTTTTAGTGACAGAAAAAGCAATTAATAGTCATAAACAAAGGCGATAACTCTGAAAATAAGCCAGTTAATCACGTGTTCTGTTCATTTTTGCTATAATAGCTGGGCACATTAGTGAAAAAATCATAAACTTGATGATACAATCATAAAAGTAGGTTTACATAATATACTGGTATGGCCTTTCTTTCAAAAAAAAGCATTTTTGCACCGTAAAAATTCAAAATGGCTGCCAGTTTTTCAAGATGGCCGCCATTTTCGGTTCTTATATACCGTTTCTCTTCTAACATTTGACATGTATGGCCAAATTTTATACTTTTGGTGTTGAAATATATGTTTTTAAGCATAAGAAGCTAATCCAGAAAACTTTTAATTGATTTGAAGCTTAGTTTAATACATAATGACCAATGTTTGACAAAGAAACGTGTTTGTTTTCAAAATGGCCGCTTTTTATATGGGATTTAGCTAATTCATTTCTTAAATTTGACTTATATGATCAACTTTCGTGCTAATTCAGTCAACTTCAGGCCGATTTGAAAATTTATTTATTGAATAATCACCAACACCGACAAAATGTTACTGTGTTATTTGCTTTAAGATGACTGTTACCTTCTGCACTAATGATTAATTTCGTTTTTTATATTTTCTCATACAGGACCATAAGTCAAACTTTCGGAGTCAAAGGTAGTGTTAAAATCACTAATTTTGTGATTGTATATTTATCCAAAAAACTTGTTTAATTGGGTATTGACTTATTTTTGGCAACTATATATATGGTTTATGAATAGTAAAGTAGTAAATCCTAGTGTATAGCAAATAGTGTATGTGTTGTTTGTTGTTGTATTATTGCTTATGATGTGTGTGTATATATATTAATTGTCATATTCACAAATTCATTAATCTGAACAAAAACGGCAACATCGACAATACATGCATCTGTCACTGCAATCGGTTTTCTTTAGCGCATATGCCTAATCTCCGCAACTATATGTATATGTATATCCAATAAGTAGCAGCCTAGTCTAATGTATCAGCGATATGTTTCCTTCATTCACACTCTACTGGACACTTCCATTATTTTATGTCATGCTGCAAAACACAAGCTATTTGGTATGCAAATACTTTTGTGTGTTTAAACAAAGCTGCTTGGCCTTTAGGAATTGCGTAGTAAGGTTTTTGCCACTATCAGGCAAACACGTCCAGTCCAACACCATAATTGCACTAAATATAACTTATCTCATGGCTTGTCATACATAACAATCGCAATGTTTTCAAGACTTTACTGTTTCTACATTTTAACTAATAGTAAATATACAATGGATTTTGTAAATGTACCATATTTTCCATGAAAAGCATTCGATGTGGTCCATGCAGCCTTTTTCTTTCCATATGAAAACCATATACTAATTAACAGAACACGAAATAATATAATGCATTGATTGTGTATGTTGAGGTCTCACAGGGTCAATTGACAAAAATATTAACTTCATTACGGGAAACCAGCTCATGTTTGATTGTTGTCCAAATGAAACCAACTCTTTCTGTATACCAAGATCTTTTAGCAAAGGTAGTTCTAAGCCCTTGCTGCATTGGTCGGTTTGTTAGATGTATTTTGCATTTCGACAAGTGAAAAATCGAAAGACGCACCCTATGCTGTAGATCAACTTGTAGAGACAGCGTTAAAGGATGCTGCAACAGAAAACATTAGCAATGATTTGTTGGACGCGATGTGATTGAAGAAGCCGTTCATTGGTTTAGCAGTTTACAAATTATTGACTAAAGGAGTGCAACACCGACGTTTTGCTCCACCCAAAAAAACAAAGTCAAAGACATTAGCAAGTATTTATAAAGACACGAGATCAGACAAGCAACAGGTTTCGAAACTGATAAAACCTGACCGCATACTCCTACAATGTCTGTTTAATGAAGCTAGTTCAGGCCTAACCATGCAGAATGGCGATGTACTGAAGCATGAGCTGTCTTCAGATCCACTAGCATCGACAAAATCAAATGGAGTAATGAACCAGACAGTTCAGTCCCGAATTCTGGATAGTCTGACAATAGACCAGTGAATTGAAACCGCACAACAGATATCTGACTCTCAGAAATCTACATGTGTTATAATACATGTATATGGTCATGCTTTTATTCAAGCTCGATACAGACCTCAAGGATGTCAGATATTCGGAGAGTATGCTCAAGACTTTTTTCACTCGGTATATTCCCATTTCACTGGCACACCTACTAGCATTGATGTCACATTTGATACCTTGGGCGCATGTCTATCAAATCTGCCACTGGAAAAAAATCACAAGTCCAGAAGACCCACTACCGCATGTCAGAGAGCCATACGTTGTGCTCGACGAAAAGTAGAAAGATATTGTCGAGTTTCTATCATCTGAGTGACACAATATTTCCAGAAGGGTTGTTTGTTGTAGCAGGGGGAACGTTCGTAGGCGTTATAAATGCAAAGTCAAATAGCTTCAAGCTGATAAGTTGTCGTCCGATCATGAAGAAGCTGACACTAGAATAATATTCCCTGCTAAGGATGATGTTGCAATCAGGTTCGTTCGTCTGATTGTAATATGCATGGACACAGACGTAATACTATTGATACTTTGTAGGAAATGACGTGGTAACATGGATGTTATCCGGTACAGCAAAGCAAAGGGGATGATTTCTTGTTAACAAAATATATGATGCACTCAAGGTCGACAAAACATAATAGGTTTCCATACCATTACTGGTATATAGACACATGCCGTATAGCCAACTCATGAAAGTCTAGACAGCCTTGGACCCCCACTAACTATGTATCACCCCTAATTTGATAAGAGTCCCTCTATCCCAATGGCATACATGCAACTCGCGTCTTGCTATTGCAAGACAAAATGCAGCTCGGCAAGATGTGCTTGCTATAAAAGCCAACAAGAATGCATGTATGAATGTGATTGTGAATCCCCGCATACCCACTTTTGCTAGACGCATCATTGTAAACTGAATGTATGTAGGACGGTGATCGGATTGTTTCAGAACGCAGCATTATGCATGTCTAAGTACATCGAATTGGCAAATGAAAGTTCTGTAAAGTTCTTCGCAAGCTTGGTCAAATGATACCACGAGTGAATGGTTTGTGATTGTTTTTCTTCGTTCAAATATCTCTAAAAGGATATTGATATTGTAAACATTCATTTGTAAAACTGTACGTTAAAGTATGTGAATAATTATACTAAATATTTACATCTAATTTATTTGGTATGTGTTAAAATTACACGTATACAGACTATAAAACACAATTTCCCGTCACAAAGTTGTAAATACCCCATATTTTAGACATATACATAGTGAAAACCCTGGGATTTATCACAAAACCAACGATTATAGCAATTCGAACCTAACATAGTCATCCATTCTGTATGTTTATGTCAATCCAGTGTTCCTAAGAAAGTAATACTTAATATTATAATAATTCCCCAAAAGTGACTTTTAAGGAAACTCATTTGGCATCGCACAAAATCCAATCTCTTGGCTGATTTTATATAACGGGGATGTCTGTATTTATACCCTAAAACGCATTTCGGTGGCGAATTTCCATAGTGAATTGCTGCTTCATGTCAATGGTGTAGATATACATGTACATGAAAGTAGTTTGATTTTATAAGAAAACAGACAATAAATAACAAACGAACAAAAAACATAAAAAGAAAGAACATTGACTGTAATATTTTATTTGTTATTAAACTGCTACTTTTATTACAAGTGTACTGAGTAAACCCAAAACAGTTCGATATTATAAGAAAACAGTCAAAATTAACGCAAACAATTCGCATTAAAATAATAATAGGAATAGAAAAACCATAGTTATTGCCCCTGGAAAAGAGCACTGACAGTGATATTAACTTTTATTTACATATTGAACTGCTCCTTTATGTCAAAAGTGTAAACAAACATAAAACATTATAAGAAAACAGTCAGAAAATAACGAAAACAAATTCCCATTAAAAAATAAATTTGGAACAGAAACACCAGAGCTATTGCCCCTGAAATAGAGCATTGACTGTAATATTTACTTTTAGTTGCATATTTTATCGTTGCTTTATGTCAAAGGTGTAAAGAAACATAAAAAAGTTTGATGTTGTAAGATAGCAGTAAAAAAAATGACGAAAATAAATTCCCATAAAAAATAAAATAGAAAGAGAAAAATCAGAGTTATTGCCCCTGGAAAAGGGCATTGGCTGAAGAATTTACTTTAATTTGCATATGGAATTGTTGCTTTATGTAAAAGGTGTAAAGAAAGATAAAAAGTTTGATGTTGTAAGATAGCAGTCAAAAAATAACGAAAACAAATTCCCATACAAAATAAAATAGAAAGAGAAAAATCAGAGTTATTGCCCCTGGAAAAGGGCATTGGCTGAAATATTTACTTTAATTTGCATATGGAATTGTTGCTTTATGTCAAAGGTGTAAAGAAACATTAAAATAATTTAATGTCATAAGAACACAGACAAAAATAACGAAAAAATAACCTTAAAAAAGAAAGAGAAAAATCAGAGTTATTGCCCCTGGAAAAGGACATTGTAATATTTTACTTTTTTGATAATATTTAGCAATTGCCGACATTTGTGAACTAATTGTATACAATAATAGTTCATTTGATATATTTGAAATGTAAATAAAGTTTAAATCTGCACTCGTTGACCTTTGACCTCATTTCTGACCTTAATTTGAACTTTTCGACTTTACATCCCCCTAGAATTTCTCAGATATATTCACTGAACACAAATCAGGTGGATGTAACCCGTCTACACGACATGCCACGAGGGGTCAAAAACGGTCAAAATGTTGGTAGACTATCTAGAAGTAAGAACAAAATAGAATAAAAATTTGAGACAGCAGTATTGGCATAGTTCTGAGTGTATCATAAATAGAGGATCTTACATGAGTGCTCATTAGTCATCATTTTCAATAAACGAGTTGGTCAACGAGTTTATTAAAATTGATAAGTAGTGAGCAGGAATGTCAGATTCTTTTTATCACATAACACTTTTAAACACCTATTAAATCAATCGAAGCCGTAGTTTGTAGTCTTTCTGCTATAAAGATTTTCTGCCAAAATCTGGCGTTGTTTACGGTAACGTCATCACAAATGACGTCAGTTGGTGTTCCGCTACATGTAACACTTTTGGACGAAAAAGTTTGGCCGGAGCACCAAAAAACGATATTTCACTAGTGCATTACGATAATTATATAATGGCTTTATTCCACTCCAAGACCGCAAGGTATGTGATAAAAATGGTGAAGACTTCGCCAGGTACCCTTGACGCTATAGTTACCTTCGTTGTCTATCAGTCGTAGTGTGATGGGTGTCGTGACGTAACAATTGCCACAATGGCCGTAGCAGTGGGCTCCCATATGGGTTCCAGCGTCATTGCGAAAAACAGCGTGCATGTCTCCACCGGCAACATGTTTTTCAATCTTCACCTTGAAAAAATAAAATCAAGACATAATAAAAACACATTGCAATATACAAGGTGTAAATTGTGAAAACTGGAATTTCATAAAAAACGAACGAGTTGCATCTATTCTATTTGCTCACTAACCCTTTACCTTAAAGCATAATTAGAGTTGAAATCAGGTGACCACTTAAAGCAGGTTAAAAGTAAAACCGCATTCTGCTTTACTTTCAGTCTGCTAAAGCTACCATCTGATAGAATATAGCAAATTATTCTAATGATGCATGTTTATGACTAAATAAATTGGACCTATTTTCTTCATTTTAGGAAAAATTAAATGTGCTAAATTGCGCTTGTATGGGTGATAGAGCTAACAATTCAACGAAGATTGACACAGAGCTCTTAGAATCCTTCTGTATTTACTGTTGTTTTGCATTAAGAATTACAATACCATATGAATCAATTCAATACCCCATATACATATACCCGCCAATTTCATTGAGGAAAATACTTCCACGTTTTACACTTTTGAATATATACCATAAGAAATAATTTCTATATCCTAGCTAAATGTAGCTAAAAGCAGGTTGAAAGTAACGCAAAATGCGCCTAATAGAATGTGCCCATGACATTTTTTTGTTTTGATGGCGTTAGCCGAAAAAACATACCGTATATATGACACAATTACTGAACCGTACAACACCAAGTAGTTCCGACTTGCCATGACTTTCATACAGAGCCAACTAGATAAGCATTTTAAACCAAACCTAGTTTATCTTTATTTCTTCTTTATTTACACAAAAAAATGTACTAAAACACGTTTTGTTACAGCATTTCACACTTGCTCAGTTACAGCCTGCGGAGGAATTTCACTTGATTATAAATATAGATGTCATAAATCTTAACAAGTCATATCTTAAAAAGATATACCGCCACATGTTAAATGGTTTGGGGTACAGTATTCTTTGTAAAATATGTCTATATCATTTCATTTTATAAACAGAATTTCCCACACCATAAATTTAGACATTATCCACTCTAAATTTAGAAATGATGACATAGTAACAGAAATAATTTAGACCGTATCTCATTATTTTGCCATGGTTCAGTCCAAGATAAATGTGAAAGAAACCAGAACACCACCCTAGGCCATCTCGGCCTATTGGCCAATGAGAGTATTGTTTTTCAAGCAAGTGCGCATTGACATAGATTTCTGATAATTTCTGATAGTTTAAATTGTTTAAGAGAAACTAGGTCTAAAGAGAAAACAGACCCATCTGCGACGGAAAATGCAAGCCAAATAACATCGGTCGAAATAGTCGAGTGGTTCATGCGTTCGACTTTGAAACTATGAAACCTGAGGTCAGAGGATCGATTCCCGTCGAATGCAATTTTTTTTTTAAATATTTATATCATGTTAATCAAAAAGATATTGTTTTATTATCATGTTAAGCTCAACTTTTGAAAAAAGTGGAGCTAAAATCGCCACCCTGTCGTCTGAGTTGTGATTTTGGTTGATATTTTGTAAGACATCATTTTTCAATAACTATCTTGGGTAGATCCGTTTGACGTTTGGAACACTTGTTCAGTATTATGAGCATTTCAAACTAGGTAATTCACTACATGTATTTTATCAAAAGATACTATGTACATGTACCTTAAATTTAATACTGTGACCACCTGATACATCTGTTTACTACAATCATTTCAGAGCATACATGTATGTATGTATAATGTCCATTTAAATGATACCTGGTCCCAGCTATATATCGAATATGAAAAACAAAACTACAGGCGTTGCTGGACGGATGATGACGGACACAGTGCGATCACAATAGCTCACAAAATGCACTCCGTGTCAGATGACATAGAAATCAGTCAAAATACCAGTGCCAGCAGGGCTTTGATCTTATACCGGGTCATCAAACAAAAAGAAAACACTATGGCTATGTCACGTTTTAACATCACAATATGGATACGTTTGACAAAAGGAAGATCGAGTTATTCAAATTCATCTGAAGAGATACGGGTTATTTTGACTTAACCCATTACCCCGCAGATTGGTGTTGTTGTTGAAGACAGGTGACCACTTACAACATGTTGAAAGTAAAGCATTCTGCTTTACTTTCAACCTGCTTTAAGTTACCATCTGCTATGATATAGAACACATTTCTTACGGTACATGTTCATTACTATACAAATTGGAACTTTTTTCTCAGTGATGGAATAAATTAAACGCGTAAAAATGCATATCTATGGAGTTATAATATAAGTGAGTTAGAGCTATCGGGGTTTATATGGCGTAGTAATATAAGTTAGTTAGAGCTATCTGGGTTTTACTGTATCTTACCGAAGGGTCAATGCCGAGACCCGTGTCTGTCATATTTATGCTGAAGTAACCGGAACGTACGTCCCCATCACACGCCTGGCCCCATCCGAACCTAAGCGTAACTGGATTGGGTGTATAATCACTGAATGTCATGTCATGTGCTGCAATCGTCATGTCCTATAAAGAATACAGTCAAGTGACATAAACAAGTTCCCACCCTGGAAAAATATGTTCCTGTTTACCTAAACCAGCTCAAATACATCAAAAACTTATGACAGATTTCCAGGATGGGAACTTGTTTATGTCACTTGACTGTATATACAGTCGAAACGCGATCATTTGAAATAGCTTTGGTTTTCAAAGTTTAAACGTGGTTTTAACTTTGAAATACGGGCATGTTCGACTTAAGTGAGATCGAGTTATCCAAATTAAACTTATGAAATACTGGTAAGGTCGATTTCAGCGAGTTCGAAGTATCGAATTTCGACTTTATATACAGGCTACCCTCAATTAGCACATGGCTTGGAGCTCTCGGCCAATCAGATGCCTCAAAAACCTGTGAATATATCGTTTATTTCGACAAACCATGGAATAACTAACAAACCGTTCACTTATTCCTCGCCTCCGTCATCTCAAGGCAATTTGACGTCACAATTCTAAAAACAGCTGAGGTCAGAGGTGAACTGCACACGCTTCAGGACGTTTTATTATGTACAGTGAGACCTAGACTTTAAAGACAATTACTAATGAATTGTGCTTACATATAGAGCTTCAATAAGCGTTATTTATGTTGGTGTTAAAGCATGCTTAATGTCTCAAACTTATCATTTGAAATAACCTTTCAATTTTAGTAAAATATTACAAACAAAATGACTTTTTCGTCTAAAACAGAAATCAGAAACGAATGGTTTCTTGTTTTCCTCGAGCCCAAGCCAGTGCTAAATAGGTTAGACCATGGTTGCGCGCGAATAAACGACATAGTTCTCGGGGGCTACGCCCCCTCGAACTATATCGTTTATTCGCTTGCAACCATGGTCTAACCTATACACATTCAAACGCATATTCACGCGGAACTAATCATAACTACTCAAATAAATCACTTAAAACCTTCACTGGCGTGACGTCATCAGTGTCAAACAAGTGTCGTCTGCTTTAATTTCAAAAAGGTATTTTGACATACGGAATATGAATATAATAATGAGTGTCAAACAGTTTGGATCCTGATCAGACGCCGCGTTCCTCGGTGTCTGAGCCTTAAAACAACTTAACAGTAAATAAGTATTAGTTATAGTTCATTGTTTTGAAAATTATGCAATATAACCTGGAGCGACCGTACGGAGCGAACAGGTTGTGTTGTATAATTTTCAAACAAATGAACTATAACTGATTTACCGTTTGCCTCAAATATGGTACGTAGGCTAGTGTACGGCAGTTACCGTTCAACCTACTTTACCTATACTAAGTTATCGCTCAACCCAAATTACCACTCGACCTAGTTTGTAAGCCAATGAAAGGGCTTTATTTCGGAGAGCGGTGTTTTGTATTTTCGGAAGCCGGCGAGTTCACTTTTACACATGACGTCACACGAAAAACTAGAAAATCGACCGGGAACCCTGTACGCGTGTAGGGCTCGCTGTATATGCATTTCCATGTAGAAACGAAACCAAGCATGAGCTAGCGAGTCATCCAAATGGAATTTAAAAATAGGTTCAATAGAGGACGATTTTTATTTGTGTTCCGACAGTGTCCGTCTGCGGACGACCTGATGATGATGACAGTAAAGTGTTGAAAACTGGCGTGAACAGCTGCTGTGGACTGGTGTGACTTGAAAATGCTTGATCAATTGATTTGCTAAAAATACCAAGCATATATATATTAAGCTTAGCAGCACATGATCAACCAAGATTCGAGTCATTTAACCCACTAATGGAGCCAAGCAATAATTGTTTAAAAGTCAATTTAGAAAAAAAACCCACAAATTATAGGGTTAAAACATCCTAAGTCAAGATCATTCTTGGTTTTTAAATGACATTCATCTGGACTGTGTTGTTTAGTGCATTATACTATTAATGACAAAAATGCCCATGGCACCGAAGGGGTTGAAGACGGGTGGCTGTTTAACGGAAGAATTAAACGCTTATAGGAGCCTCTGTATTGCTTGCCTTATGCATTGATAAAAAACAACCGTATTTTAGTACGATATTGAAAATAAACACATTTCTTTCGAGACATTTTACAGTCAAATATTTGTAAAACGATTACACAAAAGAAGACAATACCCACAGGTCGGCTGCTTAACCCTTTCAACCCAACACTTATACAATGAACAATTAGAGTCTATGCCATTTTTGTAATAGGAGATCTACGATGTGGTTCTACAATGTTTGCTGTGGACAAGTGTAACGTGTACATTATAAATGACGAGTGTACTCGTCACCTAGGGTTCATGATATAATGCAGGACAAGATTAATGCGTTTCATATTAATTTCATTTTGCACTAACTATAGTCTCCTGTCTACAGAAATATTTGATTTATTCGGGCCTCTTCATTGAAAGGCCGCAGTATATAGGTTATACTGAGCGGTTGCTGTATGACGTAATGATGCGATACGCTCCTCCTTAGCACGCGGTGTCCTTGACCATGTGACCGGTTCATGACTTGTTTATTTCTCTGCCATACCCAAGTACAAAATTGAACGAATATGCGATATATTTTTCGGCGGAGCTGACTGTTTTCTATTTAGACACACTTTATATTTGGCCACACATTTCAACCAATAATATTTGATCAGAAATTTAGAATTAAGAGCACCTGTTGAAACTGAATAGTCTGATTGGATAGTAGCCAGGGCCCCAGATAAGGGAATTGTTTCAAAACTTAAAATCTTTATTTGTGCATTAAACCCTGTGGTGTCGCTATACATATGAATTGTCTCTTCGAGACAATCAAAATGAGTGGTAATACCATAGGGTTTGGTGCTAAAAGAGGTGAAAAATGTGATTTGTTTAGTTTACTCACTCTTATCTGGAGCCCTGTAGGCTGGTTTATGTCCCATTACAGTTTTACATGATGTGGACTGTGGGTGTAAAATTTAGAGATACAGGCTGGCTGTTTACTACACTGGGCTGATGAATTAGGCCACAGAAGTTTCCACTGTTGACAGAATTATGCTTCTATTTTAAGATATGATCTGAAATCTATTTATAGATATACAGAGGAAGCTAGGTGTTTCGTAATTGTTTACAACCGATTTGTTTTAATTGTTAACTATTTGTACACATTTGCCATACATTAAAAGCAATATTATATATATGAATAGCCTCAAGTGAGTTAAACACAATTGTGTTGTTTCATCATTATTTACAAGAGTGAAGTACAGTAGATTGTTGTATCTGTACATTTGTGTATGCTATAGTTTGTTTCTAGAAACTCTATGAATGGAACAATAGATTAATGTGAGGATCTCCTACCAGTAGCTAGGATATGAGTTGAATTATTGTTTTGTTTTGCATTTCTGTACATGATAGTTTTGCATTTTAAATAAAAGTTACTGTTTCAATTGAATACTTGTGTTTTTTGCTTTTCAATCCAAGATATTACAATTCTTTGAAAACCTCAATTTAATTCAATTTTGCACACCCATCTATATAGCCTTAGTTCAACCACTCATTCCGCCGAATATCTTTTTTAAAGATATTTCTTGTTTCATTTCTCGCTGAAATGGAGCCCTTTCATTGGCTGGAAATCTAGGGCAAACGGTAAATATTCCATGAACCTACTGATTAGTTACCATATCAATTATTGTCATCACAAATTTCAATAACAAAACGATTCGTTCGAAGTTATGCCAATGAGCACATTGGAACCATTTCAATCAATAGTTGAACAGTTAATGGTGTATTCTCTTGGTCTGTTGCTTACAGTGGAGAATACATAAGAGCCGCAACATGATAAAAATGCTATTGAACTCGGGGTAAGGCAGTGAAGGGAACCCTTTTCCATATCTTCTATTCAGTATTACAAACAGACGGTTGCTTTTAGAAGGCTGAAAGTAAAGTAGAATGCTGGTTGGGCCTGCTTTAAGCTACCCCTGTGTTACTACTTGTACTTACTAGTCAAGTGCGTTATCACTAGACCACAACTCCACCACTCCATTGCAAACAATTTACAGCCCTATGCTTATAAAGAGTTTGAGGAGAGTCTGAAAACGTCCTCAAGTGTTTGATTGGCCAGATTACTTAAATCTGAATCATTCAAAAGCAGTTTCTGATAGAATATTGACTCAGCTGCAAACAGTTTTGATCTCAGATCAGGCCCCACTGAGATCAAAACTGTTTGCCTAGAGGTACACCTAAAAGTGTATTCCGCATAAAATGGGTAAAGAAGGCTGAAAGTAAAGTAGAATGCTGGTTGGGCCTGCTATAAGCTACCCCTGTGTTACTACTTGTACTTACTAGTCAAGTGCTTTATCACTAGACCATGAATACACCACTCAATTGCAACAATTTACAGCCCTGTACTTTTAAAGAGTTTGAGGTGAGTCTGGGATCGTTCTCAAGTGTTTGATTGGCCAGATTACTTAAATCTGAATCAATCAAAAGCTTGAGAACGATCTCAGACTCATTCTTCTCAAACGCTTTATAAGCACGGACCCTAGTCAGACGTCGACCAATATGTTTCGCCATTTACAGGATTTTATTTATTTCCTGTACTTTATTGAATTGCAATTCGTTGCGTTTAAAAGGTAAGTAAAATCGTCATACCCATATATTTAAACCGGCCTTATAAAAATTGACGAATAGCCTTGCATACACTAGTTCATCGGGGTTGGTGGCTCCACCGCTCACTGCCTGGTTTCCCACTGGTACTTAAAAGCAAGAAGATTTGATACATATTAGACAATTAGAATACACAGCCGCCGATGCCCTATGGGAAGAAACATTTTCATTTGTTTCAAAGGCAAGCGTGCAAATAGAAGCATCTCTTGCCACGCAAATACATTTGAGCCGTGTCATGACAAAACCTGCCTTATTGAATTGCAAACAGACGTGGCGGCTGGCCTTGATTTACACTGTTTGGCACCCACATGCATCTAAATAATTGTGTTTATCAGTATTATATATGGTATGTGGTAGTGAAGACCAAACTCAGACGCAGAGCCTGGGATGACAATAATGCTTGGTCTGTACAATGTTGCAATACAATAAGGCAGGTTTTGTCATGGCACGGTTCATTTGTTTTGAAGATTGCATTTTTTCTGTAAATAAGTTCCGGTTTATTCATACACCTACTATACAGATAGATCTGCTACTGTGTAGATGAACTTATGTTTAGTATGCTACCCCTTTATTATGTCACAAGGCTCCAGTGAATGGATAAACAAAACTGAGTGTAAAACAATTTGGATCCATATTAGGATTAAAACTATTTGCAAAGATTCGTTACTCGGGATAAGGCAGTGAAGGGCTTAAACGAGTAATTGTGGCATACTAGCAGCGACTGGACGATCGCTGTTACAATTACAGTGTTCCCTCCCTACAACAATTAGGGTGTTCGGATAACACAATGGTAGCGCACCCGCTTCTCACCAATGTGGTCTCGAGTTCGATCCCGGGTCGGGGCAGTATGTGAGAGGGTACACTGGTCGCCCGTCCGAACACGTGGATTTTCTCCGAGCACTCCGGATTCCCCCCTAAAGAAATGACCAAATACGTCACCATTTGAGCCATCGAGAGTGATTTGTATAAGTTAATGTAGCTTGTTTCATAATCGATATAAAGGAAATAAAGTTTAGGCGTACAACAATTACAGTGCTCCCTCTCTACAACTACACCCAATGGGAGACACATATTGTGTGTGTGTTGTTCGGAGGGAGCCGTTATAGGTAGGGACAATTGAGGCTTGGCTTACATTTGCAAACATTTGCGTAATGCGGCGTCTGATCTGCATTCAAGCTGTTCGTCACTCGTCATTATATTTTATTAAATCGAAATGTTCACTTATATGTAACTTTTAGAAAAGACAGCAGACGACAATTTTAAGCAGACGGTATGGCAGCAGTGAAAGCGTTAGACATAATTTTCCTGTTTAGCGAACTGCGGCAAGGGTAGTTGTAAAGAGAGAATAGTTGTTGGTAGGGCCGTTGTAGGGAGGGAACACTTCACTGAGTCCTAGAGCATGTCTGAAACCTTGTCGAATAAAAAAGGAACGAATACATTTTGTACTTACGTGTGATGTATTCTTTGGGATTTTCCGACGCCATGTCATGACAGTACACTTTGATGTTGCTTTTCAACAAATAAGAATATAGCCAATATTCGCCATCACCATACCTGGGCGATATGTTCCTCACCATGGCGCATGTTTGTGCGGGAGCTTAAACCATAATTAACACATTCAGTCGAAACTCGATACTTCGAATTCGCTTAATTCGATCTTACCAGTATTTCGTAAGTTAAACTTTGATAAGTCGATCTCGTGTAAGTCCAACATACCCGTATTTCAAAGTTAAAACGTGACTTAGCCATGTTTTAACTTTGAAACATGGGTATGTTCGAACTAACGCGAGTTCGTAGAATCGAGTTTTTACTGTATTTAATACCCTACTATTAGGGACGAGTATATTCGTACTCTAAAAACACTGAACCGGTTAAGAGTGTTTTACCAATATGCAAGCAGTGTAGAATCTGAGTAGCAAAAAGTTTGGAGACTTATTGGACAACGGGTTACCCGGCGTCTGAACTGGCTCCAAACTGTTTGCAATGGAATTAACTGTTTAACCCTTTCCTCCCTGAAATTTTAAATGGACAATTCCAGTTTCCATTTGAGTCTAGTCCATTTCTCACTTTTAAGGGTTGTTTTTGTCACTGTTTGCATAGGACAAGTGCACTTTTCACATGTATACTGTTTGAAAAGGACGCCTATATGCGGGACTAGGGTTCAAAGGGTTAAGCATAAATGCATTAATTGGAGGAAAATAACGTCTTCTCCGCTGTAATAAATGAGCAGACGGTTATTGGCACAAAAATTATAAATGATGAAGGTACACATTCGACGTACCTGAACACCTGCAGCTATGCTGGCCCCTGTTCGAGGAGCATCTTTGTCCGGGTCTACAAGGTTTCGATGCACATTCGGCTCCTATGTTCTGTGAATGTAAAAACATGATAAGTTGTAGCATTTCCCAAAAGACGAATGATAACTGTTAGCCCAGTGATCTGAACGTCCCACTGTGACGCAAGTATGAAGTAAAAACTGGAGGAAAACAATGAAACAAAATCTCCATAAGAATGCAAAAAAAGTTGAATAGCGAATGAAGGATGGAGGGACACTCGAACGGACTCACACACGCACATTTGACTCAGTTTAAGTCTGCTCCAAAAAGCTATGTTCTATTATATGCCTTCTTATGGTATCGAAATACAAGAGTCTGTATCGTCCACCTTGTATTTACTGGTTGTATTTTTCTCCAACCTCGTTTTCGATTAAGCTTGACGTCATTAACAGAACAGAACAGAATTTTACTTAAGCATACAAGCTCATCATCATATCATATATACATAATAACATAAAACTGATGGTACTATGTGATACAAGGCATGTTTAACAGAACGATCAACATGGACCATGTATCGCGAGAGTGCTCATCATTAACACAGGGCTGCTAGGAGTTGATTTTGAAAAATTCTAAGATTTTCAATTTTTCTATTGTTTTAAACGCGATTACTTAAAGAAGGTTGAAAGTAAAGCAGAATGCGACTTAAGGCGCATTCTGCTTTACTTTCAAATCGGTTTAAGCTACAATCTGCTAGTATAAAATCTGAAGATTTCGGAAAAATCCGGATAAATGGCAGCCCTGTTAACAACATAAGAAAGGAAATGACAAGATAAATTTTTCATTCTCACCTTTACCCAAAGGTCAGCACAACACCACCGCATCTGCGACTTACGTTACACGAGGATACGGTAGTATTGCACTGATAAGAATATAACCTACATTTTAACCAATCAAACTGCCTTTTGCACTCCATTAAGTACGACACTTAATCATTAAGAATGTTGTTGCCATTTGACGCCGCGGGGTGTCTGCACGCAATATAGATAGATCCGCCTCGTAGCAACTACATGTAGTTGTAAACACTGTCATATTTGGCGATCTCACAACCAGAATATTCAATAAGCGAGGTTTGTGTACTAGAAGATTTGGAATGGGCCAATCAAAATATTGGTTATATTCTAAGTTAGTTAGAACATATTAAGTGAAATCTTAATGGCTAAGAAGGGTCACGCTCGCTGACGCTTCGCTTTGACCTTCTTAACCATTAAGATTTCATTTAATATGTTCTATAACATAGATCTAGATCTACACGAGTTAAAACGCATATATCTAACACAATTAAGAACACTATTCGGTATGGTATGTACATCAATAAACAAATCACAAATATTTCACTTATTTATTAAAATTTGACCTTGCTTATAATTTAAGATCTAGATTTAGATCTATAAATTTTGAAACCGACAAAAATAAACAACGGGATGTTGACAGTTTTAGTTCCCATTACCTATCACGTCATTGTATACATTGCAATGACGACGTACATGTACAAGTTCCGTGTTATTCTTTGTGGCAAACAATAATTCTAGTTCTGCCTCAAATAACTAATGTTTCTGGATATAAAATGATTGAAACAACTATTTAGTTGTTTTTGGTGTGTATTCAAGGCATATAATAAACACATCGACAGTTGGCAGTGTGTTACAGGGTGTTGTATTCAGCTCTAGACGTTTTTGCCGGAAACGACCGACCAGACTCGCGCCAAGGCGCTCGTCAGATCTGCGTTTTCCTAAAATAAACCGGATCGAGCTGAATACATAACCCTGTATCGTAACTGGTAATGTGTATGTATAGCCATAAAACACACACACCACGCATGTTGGCCCTCCCCTTCTGGATTGAAGAATAATTCCTTAGTGACATTCTGTGAAAAATTAAAGTCGACGCGATATTTTTTTTAATGTAAAATATTGAGCGAAATGACATAGGGGTCGATTTCAAAAATGACACTTTCTTTGAAAAGACTGGGTTAACCAAAAAGAAAGGTTTAATTTCATTTTAAATGTGATATAAGCACTCAAAATGGTACTTAAGTCTTGAATTTGGAGTCAGTAGTTCATGCGTCCACCATTTTGTCCAATGCATGGCATGATGCGGCGGCGCATGCTGTTGACGTAACGCTGTATAAATGACATTAAATGACACAGGCAAATTGTTCCATTCAACATGTCACACTGCTGCCAGGTCATTTACAGTGTTGATTGCGTGAATTTTTCGAACACTATGTCCTAGTTCATCCCACACATGTTCTTTAGGCCATAAATCGCGATTATTCGCAGGTCAGTCTAATATACTCAGCAAAAAAGGAGGCTGCCCACTTGTTACATTTACTCTAAATTAAGTAAATTTTCAAGCGCAATATCTTTTGAAGTACTTTATCAACTCCAGTTTTGTTTTAAAGGCTCTTACGCTCACCAATGTATTCCAGTAAAAACATTTAGATTAAACAACACATGCAACGAAAATGAAACACTTAAAATTCGTTCTTATTTCATATCAAAGGGAGGTAATTTGATATTTTAGTACATTCTAGTCTTAATAACGCCGTAAATATTGTGATGAATGAAATTCTTAAGTGATTTTATTTTCTTTAAGAAAAGTATCTAGTTGTTGAAAATGTCTACAATTGTTTCTCTACTATGGAAAAAGAATTCTAAGGGAAAATGCTGTTTTTAGGAAAAAGAGTTATATACCTTTTATTTCTAATACAACTTGCTAGTTTTTTAGCCACAATGATATCATGATTTCTGTTATTTACTATAAAATATAATTTGAATACAGTTTATGTATGAGCCGCTGATAAGTTATAATAAAAAGTGGGTACTTTCTTTTTTGGCTGAGTATATATTCATTTCTATCGTTCAACTTGTACTTGAAATATTGAGCGCAGATGTTTACAAATTGTTAGCATGCTTCAGTAGAGTAAGTATGCACCTTAGCATTGAGATGGCTGTTTTAATCTAAACACTCAAACATTTTCTAACGTTCATATTTTATGAAAACGCGTGCATGCTTTGTTGAAGAAACTCTTCACTCACCAGATAAATAGCAATACGACGTTTACTGATAATTTGTTATAACTGCAGCAAAATCATTACTAAAATACAGCCAGTTAGCCGTTACAAAAAATAATATCACAGTATACCATGTATCGGCCAGCATTTAATATATGTACAGTGCTCCCTATCCATAACAACACTTAGTTGGAGACAAACGGTGTGTGTGTGTGTTGTTCTGTAGGAGCTGTTATAGGGATGGAATTTGGCTTACATTTGCAAACAGGTTGAATCCAGATCAGACGCCGCATTGCAGTGAAAAGTTTAAACATACATGTACATGTAATTGCCTTGTTTGTACGGATCAGCTGGACCTTAACCCTTTCGCTCTCATTGACGCTTAAAAGCGTATCTGCAAACAGTTTGAACCCTAATCAGAACCCGTGTAACGCGGCGTCTGATCAGGATCCAAACAGTTTGCCACTCGTTTTGAAATTTCTACAGTCATAGTGTCTTAATTTTTAACTTTGAAACGACATTGCAGACATCAACATTGAATAAGACGACAATGACACGGTGAAGGGGTGAACATCTACCGAATAATTTGATCATGAAATGGTTAAGCATGTTCTTACAATGGCGGTAAAATGGTGACAATGATACCTACAATCATATTTTGTCTAACCCATTACCCCTAGCCTGTTTAGAGTTTTGAAGACTGGACCAAGGCCTATGTGTGCCCTGTCTACAAGAAGGGTGACTGCTCTGACCCAGCTAACTATCGGCCTGCATTCTCTGCAAAACTCTTGAACACATTGTTGCCTCCTATCTTTCCTCTCACTTCAGTAACCACATTATCCTTTTTGATCTTCAGCATGGCTTCAGAGAGAGACGTTCCTGCGAAACACAGCTCATATAACTAACAGACACACTTTTCAATAATGTAGCATCAGGTAAACAGGCAGATCTCATTCTTCTAGATTCAGCAAAGCTTTCGACAAGGTTAACTATCTAAAATTGCTGTATACTCTCCAAAACAATGGCGTCTCTCCAAAAATCCTAAATTGGATACGTTCATTCCTAATTGGCCAAACTCAAACTGTTGTTCTGGATAATGCCTGTTCCACTGAAATGTCTGTAAATTCTGGAGTTCCTCAGGGCTTTGTTCTCGGTCCTCTATGCTTTCTCCTCTACATCAACGAGCTTCCTTCTTCTGTCTCTAGATCTCAAATCCGTCTCTTTGCTGATGATACTGCGGTATACATAACCATTGAACCCCCCTCCTACTCCCAATCTTTACAAGAAGATCTCAACAAAATGCAGATCTGGGAGCATGAGTGGGACATGGAGTCCAACCCCTCCAAGTACTAAAAACAAAATGTAAAAAAACACACAGAAAAACCAAGTATTTTCTACATCTGTTCCTAACGCAAATACCTTGGCTAAGTTCTATCTCCAGACTTAAACTTCAATACACATATCACAAGAGTAACATCGAATGCAAACAAAACTTTAGGATCCATCATAAGAAATATCACCACAAAAAATGAAAATGGTAAACAACTCGCATACAAATCCTTGGTCTGGCCCCAGTTGGAGTATCCCTCCACAGTTTGCTCACCCCCCCCCCCCGCAACACACACACACACAAGTCAATTCTCATAAGGTTGAAAGGGTCCAGAGGCGAGCGATACATCTACATCTACATCTACATTGTACGTCAAACAGTCAACCTTGACTATACTATGACGGTGCGCTAAGAAGAGAAAGAATAACAAAGCGAAAATAGTAAAGGTAGAAAAAGTGCGGTCAAGAAAACGGACTGCAAAGTTAAAATGTAGAAAAGGAGAGATCGTCCAATTAAAACACCCCATCAGAGAGACCCATCCGGCTTGCATGGCACTACCAGGACACAAGGTCCCGCCGGTGTAACGAAGTATTTTGACCTCCATCGAAAAGTGACCCCGGTCAAAATTCGACGTCGTAGAATGACCTCCCATCGTCGAATTATGACCCCCCCCCCCCCCCATCGTCGAATTATGACCCCCTCTGTCGAAATATGACCCCCTTTAAAAATCCTTGATATTTAGTCAGTTTTGCATATACTAAAGTTGTTTTAAACCTAACTAAGTTTTGAGTGAATAAATTATATTGAATCAAGTGTAAGTGTTTCCGCCTATCAATGGACAACCTTATGGGTATCGAACCCAGAACCGTTTACCCTTTTACAAGTATACCTTTACGATATACCAATTACTCTTGTTCGATTATTGATTTAATTTCGACGTAGCAGGCTGAATAAACCCTAATCACACATGCACCACGTCTCCGAGAAAGCTTATGATCAGAATTTACAATACGCTCGTATTGACATTCATTCCAATAAATCTTCCTATCTTGTCCACAGGTGTCTGTCGTGTGCTACCCCCCTACCCTCTCATTTTTTTATGGTATTTTGACAACATTTTGGCATGTTTGGGATAATTCTGACCTATATCTTTCTGCAAATGAGCGGGTAGAGGGGTAGCACACGACAGACACCTGTGATCTTGTCGAGGTTTCTTTGGTTTAACCAACTACCCCACAGCCTTTCTCTAGCTTTAAAGACAGATGACCACTTAGAGCAGGTTAAAAGTAAAGCAGATTTCGCATTCTGCTTTACTTCAGCCTGCTTTAAGGTACTCTTTGCTAGGATATAGAAACTATTTTCTTATGGTATATATACATGACTGTATAAATTTGATCTATTATCTCCAGTAGAGGAATAAAAAGACCAAAGGCGTAAAATTCGTATTTATTAGGTAATGTCTTAACATATTTTCATAGAGGATGTTTTGATTTGTCGGAACTTATCCCTTTTGTCAAGAAATAAGAAGAATGCAGGTCGGTTGTTTTGAGTGGGCGTTGTTGTCTTTTGTCAACACTAGCTATGTTGTGCGTTTATAGTTTACCATGTTAAGTGTAAATTTAATTGCATTTACTAAACAAACAAGCAAACAAGCAAACAAAAACCGATCAAAATCGGAAGCTGTATTTTGTTGCCTCATTGCACATCACACCATTCAGTGTCGTAGAAAGACTCCGGTCATTACTCTAGGCCGTATGTTGACACCCCGGCCATTATTCGATATCATAGTTTGACTCGCCGGTCATTATTCGATGTCGTAGAATGACCTCCGGTCATTATTCGATATCGTAGAATGACCCCCGGTCATTATTCGATGTCGTAGAATGACTCCCCGGTCATTATTTGATGTCGTAGAATGACTCCTCGGTCATTATTCGATGTCGTAGAATGACTCCCCCGTTCATTTTTCAATGTCATAGAATGAAGCCATCGGTCATTATTCTATGTCGTAGAATGACCCCCCCCCCCCCCCCACCCCCACGTAAATTATTCGATGCAGTAGAATGAAGCCATCAGTCATTATTCGATGTCGTAATATAACCCAAGGGTCATATTATGATGTCGTTTAAGAATCTAATTCCGCCAGGGTTCATTCAATATGTTAGAAGTACATGTACTCTTCTAGTACTTCTACCATTCTCCGATCTCGTAGAATGATGCTCGGAAATAAGTCGATGTCAAATGTATTAAACAAGTCATGATCTGTTCGACAAACGCGAGTTTGCATTGCACATGCTACTTCAGGTTACAGTGAAAACATTTATGCAATACTAGACCTTTCCTTGCCAAATTAATAATTGGCATTGGTAAAACAAAAAAGTTTGAGTGTAATGCTAAAATGAAAGTGTGGATTAAGTGTTTAAATGCAGTAAGCATGTGTCATTCTCATTTGCTTATATTCTGTTTAGGTTCAAAATTGAGCCATGACGCTCGTTTTTCACATGTCAAACGCTTTTTGCTCGTACAATGTAAGCTGCGTCGTGTCAGAAATTTTAGGTTTAGCGACAGATAACGTCATTGAAACGGTTGCTAGATAACCAATCATATATTTACGATGAACTTTTGATAATTCGATATATTTTATAGACCTTTATGAGCTCGAGATATCAGTATTTGATGACTAGAAGGACCCAATGTTATATCAGAATTCCACTTCATGTCACGGTCAATGTTCGATGTCAATATTTGATGCCTCCTTGTCATTATTCGACGTCGTAGAACAAACCCGCTATAGTCGTTGTCTGCTCCTTGAGGGTTAATGTATGTCACATTGGCGAAAATATGTGTTATCTGAATAAAAAATCATTAGCTACTCGTATTGTCATTATTAGGTTATTTTGTTTTGTACAATGTACTATAAACAACCTAATAAATTTCCATAAAGGCAAATGTCACTATGTTTCTCATGCGACACAATATAAGAGAACTAATGTCATTAAAATGGATGTAAGTATTACATACCTTCTAAATCGGGGTATTGTTTCACTCGTTCAGCTCTATTCGTATCGAATTACCCTGACAGGCTGTAAACTACGTTCATACAAAAACTCATAATCTATAACGAAGAGATGCAATTTGTATAAACTGCATTTTCACATGGTGCGCTTAATGTAAATTTGAATTTTGACATGTTTATCATTTAAATTTTAGGTATATTTCAAGTCATTTGCCCATGGACTAGTTTCGATTATGCATCAAGTCAATTTTCTACTAGTTAGGGTTATTTTATACGATGTATTACAAAACTGACATATACTGCAAACCCATATAAAAGGGTTCTTTTAGGAACAGTCTAATCTGGGTCTACATTGTTTCCGAAGGACAAGTGTACTCTTCTCATGTACACGGTTTGTGAATGACTAGTATACTCGTTGTTAGTGTCCAATGGGTTAAACTGCGCCTCATAATTGGTAGGGAAGGGGGAGTCATTTTTCGATGGGGTCAAATTTTTTTAGGGGGGTCAAAATACTTCATGTGGGGGGGGGGGGGGGGGGGGGTTCATAGTACTATGACCGGAGGGTCAAATTTCGACGTCGTATTCTGACCGGGGGGTCTTTGTACAACATCGAAAAATGACCGGGGTCATTCTACGTCGTCGAATTTTGACCGGGGGTCATTTTTCGATGTGGTCAAAATACTTCGTTACACCGGCACAGCTCACTCCAAATACTGAGGTGCTTTAGTTGGGATGGGAATTCCCCTTAGAAGGGCTGGGTTGACATCTCCCTCTTTATGGATGCCAAAGAGGGAGCCTCAGCTATTCTAGCTGGGAGTTTATTTTTGGGATACGGTGGGTGAGATGTGACTACTCCACATCATCTTCAGTAACTGCCATGCAGAAAGATCTTGGCTGGCGTTCTCTTGAGCATCGTAGACTTGACTTCCGCTTGATCATGTTCTTTAAGATCTACCATTACTTAGTTTCCACCAGTCTCCCATCCTAAATTAAGAAGCCTCACAGACCAACTAGACACATGCACCCTCTTTCTCTTAGACAAATACAGGTTACATCAGACTATTCAAGTTATCATTCTATCCGCACTGTATCACCCTCTGGAATCAGCTACCCTGCAACATCGTAACCCTGTCTGACCTTGACCAGTTCAAGCAGGCAGTGGTGGGGATACAGTATTAGTCACATATCCTGGTTCACCCAATTACCGGTGATCTAAGGATTCGTCTGACTATTTCTCATCAATTAATAAGGTTTTTAACTAAAAAATATATTAAACATATAAAGTAAACATTTCTTTATGATTTTCAGCTTTAATATTTAAATACACCCATAATTTGACATAAATAATCATAGTCAACTGTAGCGAGTGCGCCGCCATGTTTGTTTTGGTTACTCGTCCTATTATCGGTGATCAGGTAAAATGACATCCGGAATAATTTTCAGGTATCGGCTTGAACTTCTATCAAACATTATTAAGAAAGGCTATCTGTTAACATAATTTTTAACTGAAAAGTTGTAATATTTTCCGTCACATTTTGTCACAGTGGGGGCAATGGAATATGTCACATTATACAAATAGGTTAAATGGTTTTATATGGGGAGAAAATGATTTATCTTGCGTAATTAATAAAAAAATGCACACTTTCCCTTTAGGAAAGTTTTTTTTGCTTTATACACATTAGTCTTGAGCAGCAGCCGAAAGATAAACGGAAGTTACGATTTTACACATGCGCGTAGCGGCGCTATGCGGAATACTCGGAAGTCACCGGTAATAGGATGTCCACGGTAAACGGGTCAATGGCGGGTACTAGTGTTTTTACTCCGAATCTTTTGCACTCTCACTTAATTGCTAACATTTTATCTATGACTTGAACTCTGTTCGCGTCTCTCACTTTCCTGATAATACACATTACCAGGCTTTATCTATATACATTTTTTCTACTAACAATTCCGACGTACACCTTTTCCTGCATACAACACTCGCGAGAGGGGTTGACTATAACCAGAGATATATATAAATAGACATATGGTTGCTTTATGCATTATGCAAGTAAGACAGAATGCTTATTTAGGTGCATGAAAATGCTTTAAGCTACCATCTGCTAGGCTATAGAAAAAATTTCTTGTGGTGCATATTCATGACGGTATTAAGAGGAAATATTTTCTTTACTGTGGGAATAAATAAAGGATGCATCAATGGAGAAATGTGTTAAAATTATTGTTTTTAACGCCAACACTTACAAATAAACATTTGAGCCATGTCATGAAAAAAGCAGCCTTATTTCATTGCAACATTGTACAGACCAAGCACCGTTGTCATCATAGGATCTGTAACTGAGTTTGGTCTACACTGCCCAAAACTGTATAAAATGAAGCTGCATAAAATGCTTTAGATGCTTGTTGGTATCGAAGAGTGTAGATCAAGAACTGACGCGGCGGCTGGTCTTGATCTACACTGTTTGAAATGCAATGTGGCAGTTTTTCTCATTGCATTATGATAATCATTTATTTCTAAAAAGTCAATCCAATGCCGAAAAAAAATAGGTGTTAGGTTTGTAACCTATGACACATGAGCAAGAAACACAATTATTTCACGCGCAATCTATGGATCACTTTTGTTTCTTTTTTTAATGATGTTATTTAAGAAATCAAATCTAATAGTCGCTGGCTGGCAGATAACAGTAGCCTAGATATTATTATGAGCATGCAAATATCGCTACGTCTATCCTTCACTCTGTTCGCACTGAAAGCTGGCATGCTTCTTTCATGATCCATTTAATTAAAAACCTTTGATCAGTATTAGGAAAAGAAATAAACTCAAACATGATACGTTATTAATGTTAAATCAAGTAAAAACTCGATTCTACGAACTCGCGTTTGTTCGAACATACCCATATTTCAAAGTTAAAACGTGGCTTAGCCACGTTTTAACTTCGAAATACGGATATGTTCGACTTTAACGAGATCGACGTATCAAAATTCAAGGTACGAAATACTGTTAAGATCTATTTAAGCGAGTTCGTAGTATCGAGTATCGACTGTATATCTGAAGTCTAATCTTATGTGCATTAAAAATAGACTGGGAAGGGCAAGGGTGAGAGAAAGGAAAAGTGACTGGAGAATGAGAAAGACAAAGGCTTTACACATAAGGACACGTGGGTGGTGAATATCGCGAGGATCAGAGTCACGAGTGAGAAGTCATCACCTCACCTGTAGCTTTGAGGATGTCCACAGTAGTGCACGAAACGACTGTAAAAATAGGTAATTGTGTTTGGAAGAATTATTTTTTTGAAATATCGATATACCAGTAAGGTGAACTCATTCAAGAATGTTATCAGTACATAATCATTCATATTAAGAATTGACGGTAAGTCTAGCCAATAGAACAAACTTCAATTTCAACTTCAACTTCTTTCTGATCGAACAATCAGTTTTGATTATTACTGGCAGGCGCTGTCAAGATACAGTGTGTGAAAAACATTAGAAGTGTAAGGTTAAAAGATAAAAAGGATCATAGCTAAAAGATAAAAGATAGTTAAAACAATGCAGAACTGGTTTATGGTTTGTATGCAGCCAGTCCACTCTCAAAATACTGTAGAGAGGGACTGGACAGGACATGCAGTGGTAGGCTGTTCCAAAGTCTAATGGTCCGGGGGAAATATGAATTTTGATGGTACTGTGTTTTCGACTGAGCAATGAGAAAAGTTGAAGTTCCTGGTTGTCAAAAGATGATGATGGTCTACTGAAATGAGAAGTCCCCTGATCTTGTAGAACATGACCAAAGCAGAGTGATTTCTCCTTTGTTCAGGTGTCTGCCAGTTCAGGGCTGTTATCATGTCTGACACGCTACTTGTAAATTGGTAATCATTAAAAACATAGCGAGCTGCTGTCTCTGCACCATTTCCAATTTATGAGTGAGGTAGTGTTGCCATGGGTGACAGATGGTGGAACATTATTCGACTTGAGGGCGGACATATGCTTTATAAGCGGCTTCGTTTACTTTCTTATTGTTTGTTTTTACGTTTCTTTTGATAAACATTAGAGTGTTATTTGCTTTTGCCCTACTGCTGTTTATGTGATTTGACCAGGACTATAGATCTCGATCTGGATCCTATTCGAGCAGTGTTTATAAAATAATGTTACATGCCGTCTGCTACACATTAAACCACAATGGTGCTATACAATGGATCGCTTTTGTCGTGTGCTTAGGTTTTGCCTTTATATACACGAGGCTTCAGTTCAATGGCCTCAATGGCTCATATTGTCGTCTGCTAGATGTTTACCTCGTCCGCTTTCTGTTGTCTGCTTATAATACATCCTCTATGAGAATCCCGATCTGGACAGGTTTATACCATCCTACTCACTCAAAGCCCGTCCTCTCGGGCACCGAAAGGGTCGCGGGGTACTGGAAGCGCCGGCATCGGAAGGGCCGCCCCCTCGGGCACCGGAAGGGCCGCCATCTTGGCCGCCATCTTGGGTACCGGAAGGGCCGCCATCTTGGATTCGAAAACGGCTCCAGTCTGGGTTGTATAGGTTATAGAAGGATTTCACTGTTCTACGTAGACGCCCTCTACTACTTACTTTATCAAATGCCTTACTAAAGTCCATTATGACTACATCTGTTTGTTTCCCCTGTTCTAAATTGTCTGAGATCTCCTGGGTGAAGCCTATTAATTGAGTTTCACAGCTATGTTTTGACCTAAAGCCATGTTGTTGGGAGAAGAGAATATTGTGAGAATCAAAATAAGTCATTATGTTGGATACTGTAATATGTTGAAGTAATTTAGATACTATGCAAGTAAGGGATATGGGTCTATAATTGCTGGGTTAGGACTTCTGGCCTTCCTTTAAAATTGGTGAGATGACAGCATGTTTCCAGTCATCGGGTTTGATACCAGTGTCAAGAGATCTCTGGAAGATGGTTGTCAGCATTGGGGCTAGTACACAGTGAAGTTCTGTGAGGAGTCGAGGTGAGATCTCATCAGGTCCTGCTGCCTTGTGTGGATTTAGCCCCTGTAAGAGTTTATCAACCCCTTTGACAGTTACATTAATAGGGGGCATAGAGGGATGGGTTGGCGGTGACAAAGCACTTTTTGACAACTGTTTGAGACTCAGGGGTTGTGGGCGGGAAAAGACCGACTCAAATTGTTGATTTAGGATGTTTGCTTTCTTAGAGGGGTCAGAATAAATTTGGCCATTGCTAGTTAGGGGAAAGATGCCACAATTCTCAGTTTTATTATGTTTGATGAAGGAGTAAAACTTTTTCTTTTGACCATCTTTGGAACTGTCTGTGAAAATAAATGATTCAAGCTATGGCCAGTAGGAATGTCTTTTCTCTTTTTGAATAGAGGCTCTTAATTTTTTAAGTTTTGAAATCTGGTCTGAATTTGTAGAATTTGATTGTTTGATCTTTGAGTATTAAAGTCTGTCTCTTCGTCTGATTTTTCTGGTGATCTCATGGCTAATCCATGGTAGGTCCATGCGTGACTTACTTCACCTATTGGGTATGTGCATTACTGAAAGCCTATTTAGTTCATCTTTCAGACAGTTCCAAGCGGTATTTGGATCATGAAGGTCAGACTGGAGGAACCTTTCGGAGAACTGAATTCATATCTTCCTTGAAGTTCTTCCAGTCTGCCTTGTTGAAGGATTTGATTTGCCTTTTTTGCTGAATTGGGCGACCTCTCTTTACGTTGAGTTCATGAAAGACAATATCATGGTCAGATGACTCAAGACTGGGAAGAGTATGGATGCTGTGAACAGTTGCCGGTCTATTGGTGAGGAACAAATCCAGTATGTTCTTTTCCCTGGTAGGGACTTTAACGCACTCTCATGTTTCTTAGAATTGTTAGAATAAAGATACACTGAAACTATACACTTAAGGTGGTTCGCGGGTCAGCTTATTCTGTGTTAGAATTCTTTCAAACCTTGATTAAATTGAAATATACCATATGGAGAGTGAAAAATCGTTAAAATAAAAAAAGTTACAGTGCCGTTTTTTTCTGACAGGACCTTTTGTCGAGAAAAGCTCCCTTTTTAATAAACAGGAATATTTTCTTTATAAAATGATGTAACTCAATAATTTCTGTTCATTTAAGTAAACTGAACATAGACTTATAAGATATTGGGCAAACAAAAGTATTCCATAACATATTTTCTGGAAATATCATTATTTTAAAAAAGTCAAATTCTGAAAATCTCAAATTACAAAAAATCTAGCTGTTTAACATACAATAATTTTACTCTTATTAGATAGATATAACTTAATTCTACTAGTCACAAAAATTTAATGAAAATCTACAGTGGAATTTACATTTTATACATGATTCCCTGAAATTCTGACATAATGTTAACACAAAACAAGTAACCTCCCTTGAGATCAACTTTAAAATGCCGTCAGCTCTAAATAATACCATAAGTCAAACCTGTAATAAGAGACCATTGAATACGGTAGCCTGTAGATCTTTAAAGGCAAGTGACTGCTTAATGCATAACAAAAGTAATGCATAAAAAGCTCATTTAGAATCTATCTTTTAGCATTACTTTTGTCCTGTGTTAAGCTGCCATCTGTCATATAGGCTATAAATCCTCACAAATTTAGCTGTCACATGACTATACTTGCATCTGATATTATTCATTATTACGTGAGTCAACATAGCCTGTCCTTTGATCACTGCGTTATGAATTGACTAGTCACTAAAATCGGACAATTTGTTAAAAAAAAGTTTTGAAGCGAGTAGGAATCGAACCTAGAACCTTTGGATTGCAAGTCAATCACCGTACCAACTGCGCTAACAGAGAAGACACTGAAACGGATCAAACTTTTCTTTATCAACATTTTCTACTATAAGCACGTGCCGCAAAGATCAGGAGAAAGTCATCAGCATTTCCGGAACTCGATATGCGGGCCGCCCGCTGTCGAACCACCTTAATCAAAGAATAGTTAGCTGTTGTTGTTTGTGTTTCGTCTGTCGTCAGAGGTCTGTCGTGATGTGGTTTTTTTAAAAAGAATTTCTTCTCGAAATCTATTGATTTGATGTCATCGGAAAAAACATGGTTACTTCCGAGCTTGGATTCGTGTTCTTCCGTTGAGTGGTTCGTGACAAATCGGGCTGCCGGAATTTAACGAAAATACACGATTGACTACGATTCTTGGGGAGCCCTACGGGAAAATTCATAAAAGAAGCACGCGCGACGATAAATAAATACGAAAGAAGACTCAAGGAGGAAACGCAGCACAAACAATACACCCACCTCTAAAGCAGAACACACACACAGCCATACCATAACAAACACACACACACACACACAACAAACACACACACACACACGCAATCCCACACACCAAACAGAAAACAATACGCAAGACAAACATAAAGCAAAGTGAACATAGGAGCCCGCCTTGGTACGGTCAGCAGCAATCAATAATTAATTATAAATTAACCATTAACAACCACTGGGGGGTTAAACCTGGGTTTAGGGGCGCCCAACCCCACACTTATCTCCTATATTCACCTTAAAGACGAACAGTGTACATAAAATATAAACCCTGTTCCACAACCTTACAATCAAAAAGACCGCCAGCACAGTAAGTAAATACATGTAAAACATCTAACAAAATTATATGACAAGATTATTAGTAACACGGGAAAGAATTAAACATTCAAGCTCAATCCCACTGCTTGAAACAGTGAAATTATCACTGCTATTTCCTAGTAAACCACTGATAAGCATAAATGAACTATATATAATTGTGCAATTAAAATGACCCGAAAATATACATAGTTATAAACATTTAAATGCATCGCATGGTCTCGTTTGTGCGTTTAATCAAGTACCAATGTTTGATGCGATTTACAATGACCAAAAAAATGATTTATTCCTTTACGATTTAATGGTGCGTTTTTAAATTGTACAGGGGCATAACACAATCGTGATTTGTTCCGGTGCGATTTAATGGGACGATTTACATCTGTACAGGGACAGACCCAAATCGTAATTTGTTCCGGTAATATTTAATTGTGCGATTTACAATTGTACAGGGACAGACCCAAATCGTGATTTGTTTCGGTACGATTTAATGGTGCGATTGACAATTGTACAGGGACATACCCTAATCGTGATTTGTTCCGGTACGATTTAACGGTGCGATTTACAACTATACAGGGATATACCCTAATCGTGATTTGTTCCAGTACGATTTAATGGTGCGATTTACAATTGTACAGAGACATTCCCTAATCGTGATTTGTTCCGGTACGATTTAACGTTGTGATTTAAATTGTTCAGGGACAGACCCAAATAGTGATTTGCACCGGTACGATAAAATGGGGCGATTTACAATTGTACAGGGACATACCCTAATCGTGATTTGTTCCGGTACGATTTAACGTTGTGATTTAAATTGTTCAGGGACAGACCCAGATCGTAATTTGCTCCGGTACGATAAAATGGTGCGATTTACAATTATACAGGGACAGCTCCCATTCCTGATTTCTTCCGGTGCGAATTACAATTGTACAGAGACATACCAAAATCGTGATTTGTTCCGGTACTATTTATTTGTCCGATTTACAATTGTACAGGGACAGACCTCAAGTGTGATTGGTTCCGGAACGATTTAATGGTTCGATTTACAATTGTACAGGGACAGACCCCAATCGTGATTTTTTCCCGATTCGATATAATGGTGCGATTTACAATTGTACAGTGACAGATCAAAATTGTCAATATCGAAGTAGGGACATGTGCCGTACAGATTGCCTTTTGAGATCTGTACCGGTATAGTTAAGGCAATATGTACGGCACATTGTCCTATTTCGATATTGACCTGAACAATTCTAAAATCGCACACAATCTCATCTGTGTATGTTTCTCTGTTGACTTACCTGCGGCCAGTCTGATAGATCGGAAAAGATAAATGTTGAATCAGCTTCAAATTCACTTGGCTCTACCATTGTCTTGCTTGCGGTGTTCATTTCACACACGTTTGTTGTTTGTTGATAATTGATTGAGACACATTCCGTTTCTGAGAAGCATTCCATGGCACAAAGAGAAAGTGGCATGTTAGGCAGGACCATAAGAGTATGTCCAATAAGTCTCTTTCCAAAATACTTACGATCAAGGCTAAACCTTTGACACGCCACATGATTTGCGATTCCAATGGACAGATAGGTTATCACGTCGAGCGTATGTAAACTATACACTATCTTCGACCACATATTTGTACGGACGTATTCAGTTTATATCAAATTAATCTAAAATTAGACGAAAGAAAACGATTTATTTTCAAATAAATTACATATGGAATAAACGTACAGTCGAACTTCGATAAATCGAAGTCGGTTTTGTCGAACATATCCGTACTTCAAAGTTAAAACGTGGCTAAGCCACGTTTTAACTTTGAAATATGGGTATGGTCGACTTAACCGAGCATGAAATAATGCAGTTCATATATCGAACTATCGGATAGTTCGTGTTAAACGAGCTCGAGATATCGAAGTTATTATTTTACAACGATTATGCATTTTGCAACTGGGTGTCTAATCAAATTCCAAACTGTTTGCCACTACTAGCGACATTTATTTAGTCAAACAAATTGAATTTCTAATTCTGAGAAATAAAAAGAACCATAATTTTTTAACAGACAATACATATTACACAGAAGAAATTAACCACAATTTTCAGAAAGCGCGCGAAGAAGATAACACTCGGTGTGTCCTCTCGCTGTCACCCTAGTATTAGTGTATGAATGCTGTTTTTATCTGAGAGGCAAATCGATAACAGATAAATTCCGGGCAAATGTCACTAAGTTGAAAGCGAATTAAAAGCTACGAGGGTCATTCAAAATGTTCTGCCACTGGTTCTCGGGTATCAATGAAGAAAAGATAATTACTCAGGCAAACATTTCAAACTAATTCTCTGCATGAAAACACTTTCGATGTCTTGCTAGCCTTGCCGTTGTATTGGGTCATGTTGGTTTAACATATGTAATGCCTGCCACTTAGTGGGTTGAACTGATCGACAATCGTGCGTTTTGTTGATCTTTAATATTACACGTCATCTCATCATCAGACCAAATACATGACTGCCATCCACAATACAATTGCTCAAGCCTGTGAGTCTCTCTAAGCGAGTCTCTCTAACTAACGGACGAGAGTCTGAGTCTGAAATATATTAAGCAGACAAAACGCCACATTCTTTAGTAACTCGTAGATCCTAACATGGAACAGAATGAACACGTGAATAGAACACGTACCTCATGCAAACAGTGTAGGCTAAGGCTCAGAGCCGTTTTTATGCACCCAAAGCGGGAATGTCGTAATAGCATTGTCCTTTCTTTATCTTTTTATAGGTGAATGGATTTCAAAATAAATCGGCACACATGTTTACCAGACAAGGACGATGTGTCGCGTATAAATCCCGTGTCAATTGGACTAAGGTCAATGTCACAGGGAACGATTACGTTGTCACAAATTTCGTGTCCAGTTTGTAATTTATTTATCGGTGAATTGATTTTAAAATTACTTGGCACAAATGTTAACTAGACAAAGACAACTAGTCACGTTTAACTCCTGTATCCGTAGGACTGGTCAAAGGTCGAGGCTACAAGGTACGATTATGTTTTCACAAATTTCGTGTCCGGCCTGCAACTGCTTTTTTCGGTTAATGGATTTCTTGGCACAACTGTTCATCAAACAAAAACTATATGTCGCGTTCAACTCTCATATCCATGGGTCAAAGGTCAATGTCAAAGGGAACGATTACGTTGTCACAAATTTAGTGTTCGGTTTGTAACTTCTTTTCTTATCAGTGAATGGATTTCAAACTACTTCACAAATGTTCACCAGACAAAGACAATATGTCACCTTTAACTCCTGTTTCGATGAGTCAAAGGTCAAGGTCATTTGGTAAGATTACGTTGTCACAACTTTCGTGTTCGGTCTATTATTGCTTTATCCTAAGCCCTTTACAGAAACAAAATCTCAGACTCTCTTTCAAGTCGTATAGATTGATTAAAACGTTCAGGGTTTATGGTTATTGAAGGTACCTTTACCCGTTCCATGCTGAATTGCCGTCTGCTATAAATATATCGTCGGCGAAAAAATTCAAAATAAGCTGTTCTTTTTGTGTGTTTTTCTAAAACCTGAGGAAAAGTCGAATATGAGAGACAAACAAGATCAGACAATGCATAACCATAAATCTAAAAAATTTCAAACGTTTTCATTGGCTTTATAATGTGGATTCCCGGGCGTACCGACGTAAAGCTACACGCCTGAGTGTCAATGAATTAACTTTAATTTACCATTCCCTTTCAAACGCATTATGCGTAAAGAACTCGAGCACGGTGTAACGATCCCGCTTAGAAAGTTTTTCCATATTCCCTACTGTACTATAACTCATCAAAATGACGCCGTTTTATTAATATTTAAGTTGCATCCAGTCAAGGACAAATACCCAGTTATTAACCCGTCTGACCTGGTTCTGTTTGGGAAATACTCTTCGCAGTGAGACTCACTTTAAATAACAAAGTCCTCAGTCCCCAGATGATTTCGTCGTTATATCAAAGTTCGTTATATCAGGTCCATTTTGCAATATGTCAATTAGAGAATGGAGGAAAAATGATGTTTTATCATATCAAATATATGTTACAAGTGTGTGTCACTGTATTTCACCTACATTTATGAATACATGCATATGATATCTGTTCATTCAATACACCAGCGTTGAGTGGCACACAATTACAATCCGTGTCATGTGAAAAACTGACTTACCTTAAACCACCGTTTAAATGATCCCATATTATAAACACCTTTGATAATTACATGTATCTACAAAAATAGAATAGTCGCTAAATGGGACTTATACCCTCACAAACCCGACGACCACAAGAAAAAGATATATGTATACACACTTGATAAAGGGCGTTTAAAGAATAAATGCAATTACGGTATACGTATGATACGAAGTCTAAGTACTTTGTGTCTCTGATCCAGGAAAAATAACAACCAAAGTACGACTTTCAAACAAAATGGCACAATTCTGTTACGAAATCCACCTACAGCAAAACTATCATCAAATGCCCATCTACTCTTTATGATAGAGCATCGTGTGAAGTCTGCAAATACGGAGAAACCACGCTGAAAAAAACTGAACATAACAAACAGACTAAAACATCAAATAAGGGGACATAACTCTGAAAGAAAATCAACAAAAAGGTTAAGTATTATTACATGTGCAAATCCTCTTTACAATACAGCATCATGTTAAATTTGATAAATCAGATGTTATTAAGAAACAACTGCGCGGAATCAAAGTGAACAGTGCAACCAGACAAAAAAAACCAAAGGGGCATAACTCTATACAAAAGCTAACCAACTGTATTAGATATGCATCTTCTCTTTATGATACCGCATTATGTGAAATTTCAAAGCATTCCGGCCAGCAGTTGCTGAGATACGGTACAGTGTGTATTCAAAGTCAACAAAGGGACATAACTGAAAAAACAAATCAACCAATTATATACAGTCGAACTTCGATATCTCGAAATCGCTTAATTAGAACCATCCGATTTGTCGACACATGCATTGCATTATTTCATTCTCGGTTAGGTCAAACATACCCATAATTTAAAGTTAAAACGTAGCTCAGCCACGATTTAACTTTGAAATACGGGTATGTTCGACCTAACCGACTTCGAGATATCGAAGTTCAACAGTAGAAAACTTTTCATCAGATGTACGCGGCGTCTCGTCTGGATACAAACTGTTTGCAAAGGTAAAACCGATTTGTTGTTCGAATATATACTGGTCCGTTGTAAGCGTACAGAATTCATCACTGATACCGTGATTAAAGTTTGGGACTTTGTATCGCACCCAGTGGCTTCTTTTTTAACGGGGTTATAGGGTATAGCATTGCAAAGCAGGGTTGACGACCAAGCTGACATCTCAGGCTTATTGTCTTAACACATTTTCTATTGTCAAACATGTAAGATTACAAAAATACCAATATACATGTTTGTGAATGCCAAACTGTAGATCCAGACCAGATGTCGAGTTTCTAAAGCGGTGGCTAATCTGGGTCTTCTCTGTTTGAAAGGTATAAAATATTGTTTTTATGTTGCGGCTTTTATGTATTCTAGACCAACTGAATAAATCGTAAAGTGTCCAACTGTTTATTGAAATGGTTTCAATATGCTCATTGGCATAACTTCGGGAGACTCATTTTGTTATTGAAATGTGTGATCACAAGTGACAATTGATATGGTAACTAATCAGTAGGCTCATGAAATATGTATTTACTGTTAAGTTGTTTTATGGCTTGTTTGAAATTACTGCTCAACCCTTCCCTGTCTGACCCCGAGTACAAATGTTATTTGCAAACAGTTTGGAGCCTGATCAGACGCCGCGTAAAGCGACGTCTGATCAGAATCCAAACAGTTTGAAACTCATAACTAATATGTATTTAGGCTTTGCCTATGGACGGAAAAAAATGAAAACGGAATAGATCTATCACCAGTGTATGATAAGCGCTCTTGTACAGTATCAGTTCGTTGTGTATTTCAGATCACACTCGAGGCTACGCCTCTCGTGACTGAGATCTGGATTACACAACCGACTCGAACTTTTATTATATACCTAAATTGTTTGGGACAAGATCTATATGTTGTTAAACCAAATAATCAAATAGATCTATAACCACCCGTGTATACAATGTAAAAAGTTAAAACTCCCCCGTACACTTATAATGCAATCTGAAACTATTTTTGGAAGTCATATGACCACCAATAATGACGTCATTATTTATATTTTGATGGCGTAGGCCCTATTGGTAATCCGTTATTTTTATCGGTTCGATTGTCAATTTGAGAAGCAGATTTTTGTAAATAACGTTCATTTAAGCGTTTAATGGTATGAATTAAACTGTTTGAAGCTTTGACATTTGGAGAAACTCATTTCAAGTGAGTGTTTGGGGTTATTCATGCTTAAAATGGTTTAAAAATAGCACCGAAATCGGGAATTCCGAAACGTCACGCACAACTCTTCGTAAAGGCCGTGACGTCATCATTCAAGATGTCAGCCCCCATGTTTTGTAGTTGCCTAATTTTGAGGAAATTATTCACGCGCAAATCAAACACTTTTCAAAGTCTGCCAGTGATTGAATAAAATTGGAATACCTTTGATTTTATCATGCATTACTTAAGAACGGAAAAAAGGCAAGCCTTTTTTTCCGTATAATTTTTAAGTCTTAAAAAACCTAAAATTAAATTTGAAAAAATGTTTAAAATTGATTATAGGAATAAACAACATCTTTTTGACGTTCATGACGGTATGACTACATTGCTTCGGGGGTAAGTTTAACGAAAACGCCCTTCGGGCGTTTACGAAACTTACCCCCTGCGAAGCTAATGTAGTCATACCGTCATGAGCGGCAAAAAGATGTTGTTTATTCCTTATATTTATATTTTCTGTCTTGTCAATTTAATGTGTTTATTGGCCAGATTTGTTTTCTATATAAGAATTTAACACATACCGGTCAAAGAGGTTTGATAGATGTAATGTCGATGTAATAGCCATTCCAGTTTCTAAATATGGTGAGAAAGTAGTCCCAACTACATGTACTGTAACTGTATGAAAAATTCAGGATTTTTTCCAGTAAACTTTCTCTCTGTGAATGGAAAAGACTTACAAGGCAAACAAATAACAGTGCAACTTGAATATCTATTGCCAAAGCACATTCTAAAAATACAGGTCGCTGTTGTTTTCTTAACCCATTTACACACATAGCAACGCGATGGCAACGACCTATGGGTCTGTATCACTCCGCTAGCGTCATATGACCGTCGACCAATGGGAGCTTAGTGTTAAGTGCCCGATGTAGTCTATTTTAAGAAGTCCACGAATAGCACGGAGGAAATCCGAACTGGCTACAACCAGTTTCGAATTGTAGGTTCACCGGCAGAAGTACTGCATATTTTTAATAGGATTACATAAAGACTATACAGGGTGAATGTAAATATAACTTCATGACAGTTTTGCCACGTAAAAGCCAGCTGACAAACTTCACGATAAATGTATACAATTTTTTTCGTGATTTCTGTTTTTATAAATACTGATATCTAAATATCGAACAGTTTGGATCCTGATCAAACGTAATATTATATATGTGTCTGATTTCGTTTGCAAAAGCCAGAAAACTAAATGACTTAGTTGTGGATGCCATTATAGCAAAACATTTAACACTTGAGCCCTTTCTTATATAAATAACAACCTCTACCTTTTCACTTTTTCACTGTCAATATCAGTGTGACCATACCACGTGGTATATGACGTCATTTTTCGGTACCACTGGCAGCCAAAATGACAACATTAGGTATCGGTTCAAAATTTGAAACAACTGTATTTTTATTTTTCCAGCCGATTTTAACGAAACATAGCCTATGCTATTGGGGAAATTGAGTTCTTTACAATGTTGTTGATGGATTTGTCACCAGATCAATACATTTTGCCTGAAACCCGGACAACTGTCCAGAAAATGTAAAAACACACAGTGAGACCACGGCAAGCCATTCCTAACTATTGCCGAAAAATGAATGCAGTAGTTTACTACAGTTTGGTAATGCTAACCGAAAATTCCGGCAATCATGTACCATTGCATAGGTAGAATTTATACAAGTATAAAGTCCTTTGAACAATGATATAAAGTAATAGGTCAAAATGCGACCACAGCAAGCCATATAATATATGATACAACGGCAAGCCATATCACGGTAAACAACGAATCGATGTTCAAAGAACTAAATTCTGCACACTGCGATTCTTATATCGTACTTACCCGGCCCTTGGCTGAAGTTCTTACCTTAGCTGTGTGTTTCACTGGGCATTGTACAGTGTTCAGTTGCTTCACACTAACACAATAGGTAGGAATTTAAACCAATGGGACCAATAGAAAAAAGTTGTTATCCTTTTTAAGCAGAGAGAACCGATCTCAAATCAATTTTAGGGATTATGAGAGATCAAGCACCCTTAAAGTTTTACTTTGTCAGAATGGAGTTGCTCATGGGAAGCTATGTTTAGCTCTGTTACTGGCCTGGTTTAGTGGAGTGCGCCAATATGGTTCACCTCATTCAATAGCAGCTCTATACCCATTATTGGGTATTTAAAATCCTCTGAAGACGGAGCATGGCTGCCTATATGGCGAGGTAATTGAAAACAGCTATGCACGTAATCCTCCAGCTTGACAGACAATAATGTCTGTACCAAGCTGTCTTGTGAGTGTTGAGCACAGGTACGCCAACAACAACAACAACATATCGTACTTATTTTTTCATTTATATGTGATGCGTGGATTGTTTAAAAAAAAGAAACTATTAGATATTAAACTACATGTACATGTATTAGATATTTTAAACGTTGTTTATGGTTTAGCTCTGACTTTTCATCATACCAAAACCCCTGTCGTCCGTGAATATTTTCAGAAGTATTCTTCCTGAAACCAGGAACATTTAGCATACAGATCTCTTCCTGTAATCAAATTTAAAAAAGTGATATGTTCTAATCAATTCAACAACAGATCAAGCTACCGTGGCAATCCTTTTTTGTGTCACCTGCTGTAAGCAAATGTGACACTTCGGAATCTCATTTCTGTCTGCCTTGTGTTTCCGGCTCCGGTCTATCTGTCTGTCATGCTTTTTCCGTCACACTTACACTCTAGTTTCATCAAGTAGCCCCCGCCCGAGGAACTATTTAGTTAAGTCGCTGTCGGCTATTGCCCAACCTGTTGTGCATTGGTTTGGGCTAGATGGAAAGTCATCAAACACGCTATATGGCGTCTTCTTCTTCTTCTTCCATTACAAGAGCCGGGATCCTTCCGGAACTTAATAAGGCTCTGCGCAACTAAGTGCATGGTGAGGTGGATCATGCTTAAAAACAGTCTAAAACTATGTACAAGGGGTTGGGTCTATGGGTAGGATGCTGTCAGTCTGTTCCGGAACTCAGCTAAGAATTCCGCAGCAGTGACTTTGGCAGGCAGCCGGTTCCAGCATCCGATGGTCATTGGGAAGAAGGTATTTGAGTGCAGTGGGTTGTTACACTGCTGGGTAAAGCGGGCCCTTGTCCTGGTATCGCCCCTCAAATACTCTTCTTTTGAGATATCGATCAGAGAATGCTGGATACGGTAGAGCATCAGTAGCCTTGCCTGCTCCCTACGTTGTTGTAAGGTTTCCCATCCCAATCTTCTCAGCATGTCTGTCACGCAGCCTGGGGTTCGCGAGGTATAGTCATTTGTGACGAATCTGGCGGCTCTCCTCTGGATTTGTTCCAGTGTATGCATGTGTGTCTGTAGGTGTGGGTCCCACACTGTGCTGGCATACTCGAGGACTGGGCGAACTAACGTGATGTATCCAGCCGTTTTTACTTTGGGTGTGCACTCTTTAAGATTTCTATTGACAAAACCCAGTGTTCTGTTCCCTTTCGCAGCAACATTCTGTTTAGTTTAAACATATTTTATTACACATATACATGTAATACAGTTGTACATATTTACAAAACGTGTAACACCACAAAGTATAAATATATGTAAATGGGTTGGGCCACAAGTTCTAGCAACATTAGTAAAGGCCCTCCCCAAAAATGGGGCATTTGTAATATTGGTAGTGGTTTATTCTTTTTAACGGGATTAACAACTGGAATAGTTCAAAGAATATAAGTGCTATGTTCGTAATAAAGGTTAAGTCGAAGAAGAGAAGTGTGATAATAAGAGACATAGAGGAAGGTAAAGATTCGAGAAAAGAAGGAAGTAAGAGGAATGGGAATCTACAATACTGATTATGTACAGTCGATCCTCGATATCTCTAAGCTGCCTAAGTTGGTTCCAAGTCAATCAAGCTCACGCCATCGAGGCTCGACTGTACCTTACTGACTCACTCTACTGAGTCAGTGTATACACATATAATTTTCGTGACTCTTTAAAATCCTATCATAATTTTAAAAACGCTTGGTATCCCTCAGGAACGCTTGAACAGCGCTAAATAGACCTGTGTTATCAGTATCTGACAAGAAGGTCGAACCAAAAAGTAGCATGTTACAATTTAAAGGATGAAAAAAACGTGTGGCTCGGAAAAGTTTCAGCCTAGCATCTCAGTATTTGTTACAATGTAAGATATAGTGTTCAGCATATTCCTTCTCAAAGCCACACTCGCATGTTTCATCAAGTCGTAAGTGATTGTTAAACAAATCTGAATTTAAATTACTGCATTTATTACGAATTCTCGAGTGAATGAGAGAATAATATCTCTCCCCTTTAAAGAAGTATGATGGAATGTTTTGTGTTCTAAAAATTGTTTTGTTTAGAGCTCTTTTAAATTCTAAAAGTGAAGCTACATTCCTAACGGTATAAGGTAATTCATTCCATAATGAAATCGATGAAGGTACAAAGGAATTTGCAAATAACTCAGTTCTTCGATGGTTAACAGAAATGTCTTGTGAATTTCTTAAATTATAATTATTAGTTGAACCAACAAGTTCAGGGAATAGATTATTAAGATATGAAGGTGTAGAACCCGTCATTACTTTATATGTTATAACTAGTTTTTGATATTTGCGACGATCGGAAAGAGATAACCACCCTATTTCTTTATAGAGGTTTGAGAGATGTACTGATCGTGTTAGTCCTGTAACTACTGTTGCAGCTTCATGCTGAATTTTTCCCAAATTTTCCTTTTTATAAAGAGTACAACTGTCCCATACAACAGCTGAATATTCAAGAAGTGGTCGAAGAAATGATACATACATTTGGTTTAGTGCTTTTCTTTTAACAGAATATTTTATTTTCCTTAGCATGCCTAAAACTTTAGAGGCTGACATTATAATGTTATTTTTATGTGAGTGCCATTTTCCATCATTGCTTAAAGTTACTCCTAAGTGTTTATGGTTCTCAACAAATGTAACCGGGACTCCATCAAAAATCAAATGTGGGTTGGTGTCCTCTCTATGAGGCGTAATATATAATGCTACTGTTTTATTAGGATTGAATTCCACAAGCCATTGTTTCGCCCAAGATGAAATTATATGTTAATCGTGATTTAAAATTCCTTCCATGTCAAGTTTGTTTCTGGGCGTGGAAGTTATGGATGTATCATCCGCAAAAAGACGGGTTATACTTAATAATTTATCAACAATTTCATTAACATATACTAGAAAAAATAAAAGGCCGAGCACAGATCCCTGTGGAACTCCAGACGTGACGTGCCTTGTTGAAGAAGAGGTTGACCCAAGAAAAACTTTTTGACTTCTCCCATTTAAATAACTTTTTATCCAAGATAGTAAAGATCCATTGATTCCGTTTTGCTTTAATTTAAAAATCAAACCATTGTGCCATACCCTATCAAAAGCCTTCGATATGTCACAGAATACCATACATGTATATAATTTAGTGTCTATGGACTTTGTTATTTGGTGATAAATATCTATGAGTTCATAAACAGTACAGTGGCCTCTAAGAAATCCCGATTGCTTAGCATATATAAGCTTATTTGAGATAAAATGGTTATAAATATGTTTATATACTACCCTTTCCATAAGCTTACCTATACAGCTAAGCAGTGAAATGGGCCTATAGTTAGTAACTAGATTTGTGTCACCCTTTTTAAATAAAGGCATTACCATAGCCGATTTCCAAATCTTTGGAAATACGCAAGAATTTAAAGATTTGTTGAACAACACACAAAGTGGTTTAGAAAGTGTGTGACATGTATTTGTAAGAACTTTATGACTAATTAAATCTTCACCTACAGCCTTATTTACATCTGATATATCTTGTTCTGTTAAAATAATATTACATAAAGCTTGATCTGTAAGAAGAACAAAGTGTGGTAATAACGTGTTACTTTCGTCAACTGTAGATATTGACGCAAAGAAATCGTTTAAACAATTTGCCTTCTCCTCATCGGTAAAGTATAAAATTTCATTATTATTTGACATGTTTGTTAAAGGTGGAACTTTCTCGGAGTAGTTTTTATCTTTAATTGCTTAAGTAGTTTCCAATAATATTTTGGATCAGAAAATGACGCATTGCAAAGAACTTCTTCAATATTGTTGTAAAACTGTTCTTTCGCGTGTTTTTTTAGGTTGTTTACTTTGTTACGTAATTGCTTGTATTTGAACCATTGAATTTCTTTTTTTGACTTAATTGCTTTAACTTTTTGCCTATCTCTCTTTCTTGTAAACTTTCGAATTTCTGAATCGTACCAAGGTTTGTCATTTGTTCTAATTGTTACCTCTTTATGTGGAATACATTGTCGCATTAAGAATAAAAGTTTATCAGTAAATTTTTCTGCAGCATTGTCAACACCTTCATCGTTAATAAAAGACCAATTCTCATTTAAAATTAATTAATTCAGTTTCTCGTAATTAGCATGTTTATATATCCATACTTTCCTCTTCATACATTTACCATTATTGAAGGCTAATTTGGTAAAGATAAAAGTTGCTTTATGATCACTTATAGTACTTGGAACATTGATCACACCACTATGCAAAACATTTATGTCTTCTTCTTCATTCTGTAGATGATTGTCCCAGGAAAGGCTGTTTGAGACAGAGACTCCAAGGTATTTGCTATGGTCCACTGTTTCAAGGTTTTGTCCGTGCAACTGGTAAGAGTAATTTGTGGATCTGGTATTGTCACGTGTGATATGTAGAACATGGCACTTGCTGGCATTAAAGCTCATAAGCCAAGTTCTCTCCCATCGTTCCAATGCATCAAGATCTTTCTGAAGAGCTGCTGTGTCCTCAGGTGTTCGTATGTATCTATATAGTAGACTGTCATCGGCGAGCAACCTGACGTCTGACGAAGTGCACTCTAGCATGTCATTTATGTAGGCCAGGAACAACAACGGGCCTATAACGGTTCCTTGAGGGACACCGGAGATGACATCGTCTTGAGAAGATTTAGCTCCTTCTAGAACAACTTGCTGCTTCCTGTTGCTGAGGAATGACTTGATCCATGCTTTGATAGGGCCTCTGACGCCGTAGAAGTCAAGTTTATACAATAATCTGGAGTGTGGAACTTTGTCAAACGCCTTCTCAAAGTCGAGCAGGATGACATCCACCTGGTCTTTCTTGCTATTGAGTTGTTTGGCAATGTTATCAATTGTCTCAATTAGCTGGCTCTCGCATGAACGACGTTTTCTAAACCCATGCTGGTTGTTACATAGAATGTTATGTCTGTCAAAGTGTGTCATGATATTGCTATGCATTATGTGCTCTAGTAATTTACATGTAACCGATGTCAACGACACTCGCCTGTAGTTTGCAGGGATGTGACGGTCTCCTTTTTAATAAATTGCTACAACATTAGCCTCTCTCCAGTCTTGGGGGATCTGTCCTGAGTTGATTGAATGTTGGTATAGACTGGTTAAGATGGGTGCTAGTTCTTCAGCCGCGTCACCAAGCACATGTTATTTTTCGCTCCGTTCACATCAAGCAACATTCATTGCATATTCATGGCTTTTATAATTGATTTTAAGTGGGGTTTTATATACGCATTTAAGGATTTTTAAAATATTTGTAGCTTTCCTAAACAACAATCAAGGAATTTCGTCATTCAGATCCGATTCAGAACCCTTCCAGAAAATCGCGAAGAATAAATGGTTGACGACAGAAAATATTAAATAAGTTGTAATGTACATTGTAATTCCAGTATCTGTGACTTTTTGTTATGTAACTGTTTTCGAATTTCAGAACAAATAAAATGGACCTAAACATGTGCGGGCAATGTGGAAAGACTTTTAAGCAAAGAATGAATATGCTTGCGCATGAATGAGCCCACTCTGAAGTGTTTCCCTTTTCATGCTGTCTGATTAGGTTTCCAAATCGACGTAGACTTAACAGGCTTGATCTTCAAACCTTTCTAGGAAGTGTAGATTTTGATGGAGTTGATAGTTTGTCATTTTTTGTTCTGGATTTGACTGTTCTTGTGAATGATGTTACTCTTTTTAATTGTGTCGGTGTAAATGCTTTAAAGCGACTCGCAACCAGATGGTGCATTAAAAATAGTAATTTGTAAATATGTGTCAAACGCTTATATAAATGGTAAAGAATTAGTTTAGGATAAGAAATTCTGTTTAAAAAAATGTATTTCAATAAAAAAAAATATTGGTCTTTGGTGGGATTCGAACCCGGGGCCAGGCATTTGCGGACAGAAGGCAAAATAGGGGAAACCGCTTAGACCAATGGACCACGGAACTATCCGTTTATCTCGGATCGATTTAACGTATTTCAATGTGTAGCGATCGAAAGTGCATACAACTTCGTAATTCGGCTCTTGTTTATGTCTGAGCATGTGTAGAGAAGCAACAACAACAACTATACCGTCTACTAGTCGGTATAGAAAAACGATGGAAAATATCTAAAAATCTAAGATTCGGTGACGATTCTTGAGACTTTTTTTGGACTGATCATATTTTTTTAATGTCAGAAGCCAAATAATGTCACAAATTTGCTTTTATTTGAGTATTTTATTTTATTTTGACAAGTACACCATCCGTTTGCGAGTCCCTTTAAAGACGAAGTCAACTGAACTGGATTGAAGGTTTTGAATGTCGGAATACGTGGTGAATATGGTTGCTTCAAAGATGTCTTGAAGAAAACTCTGTTAAAATTTACGTCTTCTGTTTGTATCCAGTTTGTTAAAAAAAAATCCTTTTTATGAGAAGTTGTGCCTCTTCTGGGTCTTTCTACTTCTTTTTCCAAGAACCAGTGAGCTTTTTGATGTCCGCATTATGCTGGAAAAAAAGATGCTTAAGTGGCATGGTTGATTAAAATTGTAATATAAACTAGAGAGATGGCTTTGTCTTTACGAAAAGTATGATGCACCCGCCGGCTAAAATTCGACTAAGTTCAACTGGCTGTAATTTTGTGAAAAATTAAAGCAGTTCACAATACAGTTCACATGCACATAAATGGTATAAGTGCAAACACTTTGCAAAGTTATAAGATTGAAAACTGTAGAAGATGTAAGCCGGACAAATTATGTACTGTATGTCGGACGGACGGACGAACACGGTGTCATACAAACGTGAAATTGGATTATGCGAGCTAGTTTAAGGACAGACAACATTTAATAATGTTCACGGTCGATAGATGTCTGGGTATGATGAAAAGTCAGTTTCTTTTTTAAAACAATTCAAGCATCACATATAAATGAAAGAAATACGTACGGTTATAATCGCACTGTACGGAATCTAGTATTTTCTTTGTCAACCCTTAATTTGACAATGAATATACCTTTCTTTGACATAATTTTAATCCCATAGCATTACAATCTCGTCAAACGTCAGGCGTTCTTTGAAAAATGATACATTGTTTCCCATTATATGGCTTGCCGTTGTATCATATATTATATGACTTGCTGTGGTCGCATTTTGACCTACTACTTTATATCCTTGTTCAAATGACGTTATTCGTGTATAAATATTACCTATCTTATATTACATTATTGCCGGAACCTCCGGTAAGTATTACCAAACTGTAGTAAACGACTACATTCATTTTTCGGCAATAGTTAGGAATGGCTTGCCGTGGTCTGACTGTGTATTTTACATTTTCTGGACAGTTGTCCAGATTTCAGGCAAAATGTATTGGTCTGGTGACAAATCCATTAACACCAGTGTAAAGAACTCAATGTTCCCCATAGCATAGGCTATGTTTCGTTAAAATCGGCTGGAAAATAAAATACTTAGAGTTGTTTCAAATGTTGAGTCGAGGCCTAATGTTGTCATTTTGGCTGCCAATGGTACCGAAAAATGACGTCACATACCACGTGGTATGGTCGCACTGAATATGAATTTTTTACAATTACAACCTTAACCTTTTCGCTGTAATAATGACATTAATTATTCACAACCAGTCCAACATAGTAGCTGCCATATTATTGTCTGCTCATATATTTCGTCTGCTGTTACTTTTTTTAATTACAGTGCTCCCTCCCAACAACGGCCCTCTGAACAACGATGCCCTCCTTACAATGACGTTTGCCACTGTTCCCCAAACAAGACAATTATGTCCAACCTTTTCACGTCTGCAACATCGTCTGCTTCAAGTTGTCGTTTGCTGTTTTTCTCAAAGTTACGTATAGGACATTTGGACAGAAAAAGCATAATGACGATTGACAAACAGCTTGAATCCAGATCAGACGTAAGGCGGGTTCTGATCTGGATTCAAACTGTTTGCAAATGTTAGACAATTTGCCTTTCTATAACAACTCCCCCGAACAACACACACAATATTTGTTTCCATTGGGTGTTGTTGTAGAGAGGGAGCGTTTATATGCGTTTTTTACTAAAGAAACATTTATATGAGTGTCAAAGTGTTTGCAAATTATGTCAGTGTTGTTGGCATTGGGTGTGAAATTAAATAATTGAACTTTAACTGAATCCGCGTGTCAAACATCTACGATACATGTGCCCGTTTCATAAAACTTCGTTTGACAAATGTTGTCGTAAGTCAGATTACAAAAGTCTCAATTATTATTTATTTCTCCATCTAATCCTGTCTGGTGACTCTCTTTGGAATCGGCTTTTCAAGACGACTCCAAAGAGATGTCACAAGATATGATTAGATAGAGATATAAAAAATTAAATGTATTTGAAAGATTTAACTTACAATAATTTTGTCGTAAGAAGTTGTATGAAACGGTCCACTGCTTGTATTCCTTTATATAGTTGTCATAACTCTAACGGTCTATAGTTCTGAAATATTAACAAGTACGAAATCATAACTCATTAATCAATTCATTAATCATTTTTTTACAAAAGAACCATAAATACAATAAATCGTGGGTCTAATTGTATTCATACACCGTGGCATTAAAAATTAAAATACAACGCAAGCTGAAATATTGCTAGGTCAAACCAAGTAACTACAGTGCTTCCTCTCTACAACGACTACCATTGGGAGACACAAAGTATGTTCGTTGTTCGGAGGGAGTCGTTATAGGGAGGGAAATTGACTTACATTTGCAAACAGCTTGAATCCAGATCAGACGCCGCCTAACGCGGCGTCTGATCTGGATTCAAGCTGTTTGTCACTCGTTATTCAGTTTTTTCTGTCAAAATGTCCGTTATGCAACTTTGAGAAAAACAGCAGATGACAATTTTAAGCAGACGATATTGCAGTCGTGAATAGGTTAGACATCATTTTCTTGTTTAGGGAACAGCGGCAAGGGTCGTTGTAAGGAGGGGTCATTGTTGGGAGGGCCGTTGTAGAGAGGGAGCACTGTAGTAGTAAAACCTCTGAAAACAGAACACGTCCAGCCTGAGAATCATGTTCGACTCAGAGATGTTTCCGGTTTTACAATGTACTATATTTCATGTACTCTACATATTGAAAAGTTGAGAATCATCTTTCTTGGTACCTCATTGGTAGAGCGAGTGACGATTAAAAACTTTTGTTACAATAAATGTACAATGTATTATCCAATTTTAGGAAACTGTTAGTCACGACTAACGCCGAAGTCAAGTGATCAGTGGAGAATCTGTTATTCTTTCCCGTTTAAACGCAAACGTACGCAAACGCAAAGCACTAAAACGTAGAAAAGAACAACTTTTGGACAATTCTGATATTTCATGTTTATCTTGGTGGCAAACAGTTTGGAGCCTGGTCAGACGCCGGGTTACCCGGCGTCTGATCTGGCTCCAAACTGTTTGCACTGCAAATAATAGTTTTAGCGTAAACGCGTTTATTGGGAAAGAATAACAGATTCTCCACTGTAAGTGTTCTTTACTGTAATATCTAATGCGATTCGTAACTCGATTTATCATCTGGGCCCATGCTTATAAGGCGTTTGAGTTGAGTCTCAAAATCATTCTAAAGCATTTGTTTGGTCAGATTTGAGCCTAGGCTCAAATATTCGGACCAATCAAATGCTTGAGAACCAACTCAGACTGAATTCAAGCGCTTTATAAGCGTTGTTTGACACTCAGGTGATTACAAACTGTTTATAACCTGCTGAGATGGGGCGTTCGCGGCGTCTCATCGGGATACATACTGTTTGCCACTCTGGTCGTATTTTGAAAGAAAGTTTAGACAAGAACAGCAGCAGACACATTTAATGGAAGTACATGCCACTGTGGAGGAGGGGTAGGGCGTGTCCTTACGATTCTGTGGTGGGAAGTGTTGTAGCTGGTATTCTGGATGGATTGTAGTCCAATCATAGGCCAATTTACTCAGTGACTGACCTAGCTCCAAGCTGTTTGAATCGGACATACAGTAGAACCTCTCTATTACGACCACTAAATTGGGGGGGGGGGGGGGGGGGGGGGGGGGTTCAATTGATTCAGCACAAACATGTTTATAGGGAAAGAACAAGTAGGAATTATTAGTGTCTTTATCGCTATTCCCCCAAACAAGACAATTATGATAATGTCCAACCTATTTACAGCTGCAATGTTGTCTGCTGTTTTCGTCATTATATAATGGACATTTTGACAGAAAAAAACAGCTTGAATCCAGACCAGACGCCACATCTGATCTGGGTTCAAGATGTTTGCAAATGTAAGCCAATGTTCCTCCATATAACGCCTCCCTCCCAACAACGCACACATTGTTTATCTCCCCTTGGGTGTTGATGTAGAGAGGGTGTTCAGATAGGTTTCATATCAAATGGGAAATAAATAAATACAAAAAACCAAATTATTTTTGAAAAATATTTTTTGTTTCATTTTTATGCAAAATAGAAATGTTACAATTTGTATGATCATTACAACAAGTTTCCCATCAAGGGTCATTCATTCTATACAATAATGCAACTACAGGTGTGTATATATTATATATAAAAAACAGTTATGACACATCATTCATCAACAAGTACATTTCCATGAAAAATAACTTTCAGGAAACAAAAATTTTCATGAAAAATAACTTTCAGGAAACTTTTCCAATGAAAAATAACTTTCAGGAAACAAAAATTTCCATGAAAAATAACTTTCAGGAAACAAAAGGTTCCATGAAATATAACTTTCAGGAAACAAAAATTTCCATGAAAAATAACTTTCAGGAAAACAAACATAAAGTAACAGATTTTTTTGCAAAACTTTCTCAATTTTTTAACTTTTCAACACTAAGTAACTCTTGTAAATTCGTTTCCTAGTGGATATTTTTTAGTTACCAAAAAAATGAACCAGACTTCTTTGGATTCTGGGTAGATAAATAAATACTGGACTAAATTAGCCCTCTGATCTGGGCATGCAAATGTAATGTGTATATTTTAAACATACCCATGGTGTTGAAAGAGTTACCTCTATATTTACTGCAACAATTGTTAAAAAGAACTGTTCTCAAACTAGAATGTTCAAAATCGGGTCAGAATGTCAAACAGTTTTGATCCTGATGAGACCCAGAGTAATGCTACGTCTTGTCTGGATCCAAACTATTTGCAGAGTTAATCAAGAACTTGCTGCTAGCGTGCAAACAGCACTAAAATCTGTTGGGACAAATTTTCTTAGTGTACGAAAAAGTAGAGGCAACGAAAATCGTATTAATGGGGTAATGGGTTATGGTAAATAGCAGGGGCCCCTTTCATAAAACTTCGTACGACAAATGTTGTCGTAAGTCAGATTATAAAAGTCTCAATTATTATTTATTTCTCCATCTAATTCTGTCTTGTTCTATCTCTCTGGAATCGTCTTTTTAAGACGATTCCAAAGAGATGTCATAAGACAGGATTAGATAGAGAAATCAGAAATTAAATGTATTTCAAAGTTTTGACTTACGATCGTTTTTGTCGTATTGGGTTTTATGAAACAGGCCCCAGTTCTGTGAAGAACTAATGGAGCTTTTCCACAATTCTGTTGCATTAACCTTTTCGGCACCGGAGTCGCATAAAGTTAACTTTAGAACCTTTCCTTAACCCTGCAATTAGACTATATTGATGCTTTTTGAAAACAGTGTAGACCCAAATCAGACAGCTCCTTAAGGAGCTGTCTAATCTGGGTCACCATTTTATTTGGATAACTTCTGTTTTACATGAATCTGCACTCTTTCCAGGAGAATATTTCAATATTTTAGCCAATGTAATACTTCATAGAGGGTGGAATTATACAGTAGAACCTCTCTATTACGACCACTAAGTTGTGTCAAATATAAGTCGTTTAAGACAGGTGACTGCTTAAAGCAATGTGAAAGTGAAACAGAAAGCTCCTACAGGAGCTTTCTGTTTCACTTTCACATTACTTTAAGCTGTCACCTGTCTTTTATACAGACAATTATCCTTCATTTTAGTGGTAGTAATAGAGAGGTTCTACTGTATATTTATGAGCCATGCCATGACAAAACCTGCCTTATTGCAATGCAACATTGTACAGACCATGCAAAGTTGTCACCACAGGCTCTGTATCTGAGTTTGGACTACACTGCCAAATACAGTGTATAATACTTCCAAATACAAACGGAATATTACTATACTTTGCATATCTTATGCACCGGATCACTCGAGTTGTGTGTGTAAAGGCTATATCCAACGAGACCGGTACATAAGATATGCAAAGTATAGTAATGTTCCTTTTATTATATACCTCTTATAATAAAAATAAAATGAAAAACAATAGAAATGTTTTGAGCGTTACTATAAATAAACGGAATTCCCCATACGTCACACTTCGGGGAATGGCGCGTGAAAGTAAATACTCGCTATTACGACCACTAAAACGAATGCTAATTGATTAAATAATAGAGAGGTGACAGCTTAAAGCAAGGTGACAGTGAAACAGAAAGCTCCTAAAGGAGCTTTCTGTTTCACTGTCACCTTGCTTTAAGCGGTCACCTACCGTAAACACCCTAATACTTAACATAATTTAGTGGTCGTAATAGAGAGGTTTTACTGTAGTTCCGAACTTCCGACTACACAGTAAACGTTCTTTTCCCATTACACAAGGTACATGGGTAATACGGAATTTTCAATCCGTCAAGGTGTATTTGTTCGATAAAATACAGAAATATTTCGGGCAGAACATTGGTAGGTATATAATAAAATGCTTTAGATGCATGTGGGTGTCAAACAGTGTAGATCAAGACCAGCCGCTGCATCTTTTACTTGGCGTCTGGCCTTGATCTTACACTATTTGCAATGCAATATGGCAGGGTTTTCTCATGTCACACCTCATACATATTTAACCCTTTACCTTATAGAAGCGCCTTTTAGCACATTCCGTTTAATCCTCCGCGGAAGAAAATAATTCCACTCTATACAGTCATGAAAATGTATCAGAAGAAATATTTTCTTAATTTTAGTAGGTGGTAACTTAAAACAGGCTGAAAGTAAAGCAGAATGCGCCTTAGGGCGCATTCTGCTTTACTTTCAACCTGTTTTAAATAGTCACATATTTTCAAATCTAGAAACAGACTATAGGGTAAAGGGTTAAAGGAAGAAAGATTAAGCCTCATGAAATTCAAAACCAGGTAATATAATTCACATTCATTTTTCTTGAGAATGTTTATGCTTTTGCTTTTTTGTGCAAAACTTGTAACAAGTATCAAATTTAGACAACCACAATGGTACACAACATTTTAACCCATTTTACCCATTGCCCCACAACCTGTTTCCAGTTATCAAGATAGGTGACCACTTAAAGCAGGTTGAAAGTAAAGCAGAAGGTGCCTTAAAGCACCTTCTGCTTTACTTTCAACCTGCTTTAAGCTACCATCTGATAGACTCTAGCAAATATATCTTCAGATATAAATTAGTGACTGTAAAAAATAGAAAACTATATTCGTCCATGGAGGAATAAATTTAAGGCGTATTTATGGGGTAATGGATTAATTTTAACCTATTTAATGCTGTATGATCATTGGCATAACTCTATACATGCTAACAGCAGGGCTCCCAATAATGGGAGTGTTTCGAAAACTAAAATCTTTATCTTTGCTCTAAACCCTATGGTGTTACTACTAATTAGAATCATTAGAAGAGTAGTAACATCATAGAATTTGATGCTTAAATGAGTGTCAGTGAGAAAATGTTGCTTTATCTTGAGAACACTAACAGCAAAACTTTGATTACCGTTGCTAACAGTTTGGATCCAGATGAGATGCAGAGTAACTCAGTCTCTCATCAGGTTCCAAGGTTATAAAGCATTTGAGTCGAGTCTGAGAATGTTCTCAAGCATTTGATTGGTCAGATTTGAGCCCAGGCTCAAATCTGACCAATCCAATGCTTGAGAACTACTTGAGACTGGACTCAAACTCTTTATAACCTTGGAACCAGGTTCCAAACTGGTTATCACTCCTAAACTGTTTTGAAAAGAAATTTTAAGAAATACTAATTTTAGAACAGCAGAGGAACAAAATACTTAGTGTTTCAAGAGTTAAAATTAGTCCTCTGCAAAAGGCAAACTTATCATTTTTCACACAAACAAAAAGAAGAAGAAACTGTTTGGATAGCGATTAGACATCAAGTTACTTGGCATCTGATCTGGATCCAGACTGTTTGCAAATGTCAAATGAAGTTTCTGTAAGCAGGACAAGGATTACTATAGAATCTACTGGAAGACAGATTAGATTATGTATGAATGAGTGGTGGCGATTCGTTGGTACTGGATAAAAATAATGCACCTTTTGACATTATTTTCAACCTGCATTAAGCATCCACCTGTAGTAATTACTGCACATGGGTCCTCTATCAAGTCGTCGCTTAACATAAATTTGACAGTATTTCACACAAGAAGAAACAATAACATTATATGTATATGTCTATCTATCTTTCTATAGAAATGCCCTTATTGAAAAATACAAACTACCCATTGACCCATTACCACATAGCATGTTTCTAGTATTGAAGATAAGTGACCATTTAAAGTAGGTTAGAAGTAAAGCAGATTGCACCCCTTAACCCTTTACCTTATAGAAGCGCCTTTTAGCGCATTTCGTTTAATCCTCCGCGGAAGAAAATAATTCCAATATTTATAGTCATGAATATGTATCAGAAGAAATATTTTCTTAAATCTAGCAGGTGGTTTATTAAAGCAGGCTGAAAGTAAAGCAGAATGCGCCTTAGGGCGCATTCTGCTTTACTTTCAACCTGCTTTAAGTAGCCACCTATTTTCAAAACTAGAAACAGGTTATTGGGTAAAGGGTTAACCCATTCCCCCATAAATATAGTCCGGGCAAACCCAGAGGGAACCTTGCACTGAGTTGCATAGTAAATATGTTTGCAGTTATGAATAGCTGTTACCCTGTAGTGTATGAAATTGATTGATGGTCATCTGTCACCATTGGGCAACTCTCAGAATCCAAGATGGCCGCCAAAATTGATAAACTCTTATTAACCCATCATATTCATGGTAAAACATTGCAGATGGTTCAGATGATATTTTGAGTTTCCGGCCCGGACTAATACGTTTTTTTTTACGCCTATAATTTATTCCTCCACTGAAGAAAATAGTTCCCTTTACAGTCATGAATATGTATCATAAGAAATATTTTCTATATCCTAACAGATAATAGCTTAAAGCAGGCTGAAAGTAAAGCAGAATGCGCCTTAAGGCACATTCTGATTTACTTTCAACCTGCTTTAAGTGGCCACATGTTTTCAAAACTAGAAACAGGCTATGGGGTAAAGGGTTAAGCTACCATCTGGTAAAATATAAAAATTATTTCTTACAATTCACATTCAAGACTGTAGAAATTGGAACTATTTTCTTCAGTGAGGAAATAGCATAAAGGAATGTATCTGATCAGATTCCATTCTCTTTGCAACAAAGATTTTCACTAAATTGTGAACATTTTCTTCGATCTGTCTTTTTCTTCATTTTATGGCATAAAGTTATCCATCCTATCGTTTGATTTTAATCCATTACTCCATAGATGGAATTTTTACGCATCTAATTTATTACTCCACTGAAGAAAATATTTCAATTTTATACAATCATGAATATGTACCATAAGAAATTGTTTCTATATTCTAGCAGATGGTAACTTAAATAAAAGCAGGCTGAAAGTAAAGCAGAATGTGCCTTCAGGCACATTCTGCTTTACTTTCAAATTGCTTCAAATGGTAAACTATTTTCAATACTAGAAACAGGTAATCAGTTTTTGGGTTAAAATAAATGTCAGCTTAAATAACCTATAACATGTAAAAATCCACATTTCCCAGTATCCAAAACTCCCGAGCGGGTTGAAGATTAAAGTTTGAAAATAATAGGAAAGGTAGGACCAAACTCTCCTGTATGATAAAAACATGAAACTGACCAGATCAACTGGCAATGTTTATCAAAAACAATATGAATATCACAAATGTTTCAAGTCACAATGTACTGACTCTCCAGACACACTCACAAGTCAAAACAAACCAGTGTCAACTATGTAATTGGACATACAGAAAAAATCTCTCTATTACGACCATTAAATTGTACTAATCCTCAGGTGTTTAAGACAGGTGACTGCTTGAAGCAAGGTGACAGTAAAACATAAAGCTCCTGTAGGAGCTTTCTGTTTTACTGTCACCTTGCTTTAAGCTGTCACCTGTCTTTTATACAATCAATTAGGCTACCCTTTAATGGTCGTAATAGAGAGGTTTAACTGATTATTTTAAATATAAAAGAACAGGGGCCCGTCTTACTTCGTACAACAAATATTGTCGAAAGTCAGATTCTAAAGTTTTCAATTTCTTTTTTTCTCCATCTAATCCTGTCTTGTAACATCTCTTTGGAATCGCCTTTTCAAGACGATTCCAAATAGATGTAACAAGACAGGATTAGATGGAGAAATCAGAAATTATAGGTAGTTTTAAAGTTATAACTTATTAGGACTATTTTTGCTGTACGTTTCTCAGACAGGTCCCAGACCACTGTATATACATCTCAAGAAAAGTAGCTATTTTTTTATATGGGGAATATTTCATGTACTAAAGGTTGTGTGATTTCACTGTAGCCTACGTAGGCTGGACAATTAAAAACATGATCTACAAAAAACAAGATGTGTTTGTGACATACTATGTCCCCTGATGTGATGATGACCTCTGAATGACCTTGACACTCGTCTGACATGACCAAATTTGCACTAAGCTCAATGGGTTTCTTGAGCTGAGTACACATGCCTATATGAAGTCTTTGTCAAAATGTATTTCCAAATTTATGGCCAAGATTACGTTGTGGACAGATTAACAGACCAAAAGCAATATGCCCCGACTTTGTTGCGCTGGGGCATAAATATACCAAATCTATTTAACTTGTTTCTTGTTTTAGAATTAAGACTTAAGATATGATAATGAAGTCTTTAAACCATTATGTGTCTTTGTAAAACATGGATGACAAGTAAATATGTATGTCGTCTGTATACCTATAATCATAAACAAATAATACTGTCCTTCACCGAACAACGAGATTTACAAGAAACATAGTCGAACTTTGATATCTCGAACTCATTTAACTCGACTTATCCGATAGTTCGACATATGAACTGCATTTTTTCATGCTTGGTTAAGTCGAACATACCCATATTTCAAAGTTAAAACGTGGCTTAGCCACGTTTTAACTTTGAAATAAGGGTATGTTCGACAAAACCGTCTTCGAGATATCGAAGTTCGACTGTACAATTGTTTTTTATTAACCCTTAGAGTGTGGTTAACATGTTCATTATATCCATTACCCTATAAATACACCTTTTTACGGCGTTAATTTATATGGTAAGGGTTAACTACCTACAAGGCAGCAAGTAATTGGACGTTTGACACTTGGAAATTCCAATTATTCCATTACCCCGTAAATACACCTTTTTATGCTTTCATTTATTCCTCCACTAAAGAAAATAGTTCCCATTTTACAGTCATGAATATGCACCATATAATTTTTTTCTATATCCTAGAAGATGGTTGCTTAAAGCAGGCTGAAAGTAAAACAGAATGCACCTTAAGGTGCATTCTGCTTTACTTTCAACCTGCTTTAAGTGATCACCTATCTTCATTTCTAGAAACAGGCTATGGAGAAATGGTAAAGTACCTACAAAGGTAGAAAGTAATTGGATTCATCAAAATTACTGTTTGACACTTGAAAATTTCAATGTTTGTTTGAGTGCCATTTAAGCTCTATTTTTTTTTAAAACAGTCCATATCTATTAAAAAATATTACTAATATGGAGCTGACAACAAAATATGTATCAAGACAAAATATAAACAACCCCCTCTATCAGCCGTAACACCCATAACTTGTGTTTAATCCTTTCCTCCCTGAAACCTCAAATGGACAATTCTAGTTTTCAATTAAGTCTAGTCCATTTTTGACTTTTTAGGGTTGATTTTCACAATATATGTCAAAATGACAAACAGTGTAGACCCTGATCAGAGGGCTCCTTAAGGAGCCCTCTGATCAGGGTCTATACTGTTTGAATAGGACAAGTGTATTCCTCACAAGTATGCTGGTTGCAAATGATGCATATATGCATGACTAGGGTTCAAAGAGTTAAGCAGTCCTTTTAAAGAAGATCAATTGGAATTTCTTTCAGACAGGTGTAAGAATGAAGTTCAAAAGTGTCTCTGGCAGCAAGGATCCAGGTTAGGGGAGTATGTTTATTTATTTGAATTTTATTTTATTATGATTTTACGTCGCTTTAACAGTATTTGAGTCATATCACGCTGTCCAGCTAATTACAGGTGGAGGAAGAACTTAGAAGCCATTTATGCACTGTTTCAGGCACAAATCAGCAACTGGGTAGAACCATCGACCTTCCGCAAGCCAGCTGGAAGGCTTCCCCACATGAAAAATCTGAATGCCAGACTGGGATTCGAAACCAGTGATATGGAGCTTAGTGACTGTAAGTCACAGTGACTGCAATCACTAGGCCATGGAGTATTTTTAAAGCTAAAATCTTTATTTTTGCATTAAACCCTATTGTGTTACTACTCATTAGAATTGTCTCTTCAAGACGATTCTAATGAGTGAGTACTCAGTAGTTAAACTATAGGATTTGGTGCTGAAATATGTGAGAAAATGTTGAATTTGTTAAGCTTACTCCCTCTTACCTGGAGCCCTGTATATACACATTACCAGTTGACAGTGCGATACAGAAAAAGTATTTAGCTCGAGACGATTTTGGCGGATATAGCCGATCTGGAGTCTGATCGGTTGTTTCCGCCAAAAACGTCTCGAGCTAAATACTTTTTCTGTATCGCACTGCCAACTGGTGATGTGTTTATTATATGCCTTGAATACACACCAGAAACAATTAAATAGTTGTTTAAATCATTTTATAGCCAAAATTTATTAGTTATTTGAAGCAGAACAAGATTTTTTGTTTGCCACAATGAATAACGCGGCACTTGTACACATACGTAAATGACGGCACGTTAAATCGAAAGCGAGGTCAGAGTAAAATACAAAGTGGCTGATACAAGGTGGCTGATAGAGACTCTTGTATTTTACTGTGCAAATACATGGGAAACGCTCGATATCATGTAAAGGCATATAATAAAATCATTTACATGTAATCCTTCAAATGTGGGCATATGCATCCTTTGCAAACAGCATAGAACCTCATAAGAGAGTTCCTGGAGAATCCCACTAGTGAACGTCTGCATTGTTTGTTATACTATTAATTTTATATATTGTTGTGGACCCATCCTTTAAATAAAGGTTAAAACATCTTAAAGGAGCTTTTTGCATTATCTGTTCTGCATTAAGCAGTCATCTGTCTTTAAAACTCCTCATGTTCCTTCATTTAGTGGTGGCTTGACCTATTGATCCCTGATGACGCATATATGCATAATTAATAAACAGTGTATCTGTTTGTTTTTGTTTTTGATTTTACGTCGCTTTCAACAGTATTTCAGTCATATCACGACGTCCAGCTAATTACAGGTGGAGGAAGACCCCAGAAGTCCTTTATGCACTGTTTCAGGCACAAATCGGCAACTGGGTAGAACCACCGACCTTCCGCAAGCCAGCTGGAAGGCTTCCCCACATGAAAAATCCAAACGACCCTACTGGGATTCGAACTCACAGCGGTGAGGAGCTTAGTGATATAAGTCACAGTGACTATACCCCTAGGCCACGGAGGCCCCCCCAGTGTATCTGTAAAGAGTACACTTGTCCTCAACAAACAGTATAGATTATAGACCTCATTTAGGAGCCCTCTGACCTCTACCAGTATACACCGTTTGCCATTTTTTAATTTGTTTGCAAAAAAACCCATCAGTCCACAATCTGAGCTCTCGATAAGGGGAGTATTAAAAAAATCTCTGTATAAAACCCTATGGTGTCACTTCTCATTAGTATTTAAAACTATGGTGTCACTCCTCATTAGAATCGTCTCGGCGAGACGATTCAAATGAGTAGTAACACGATAGGATTTGGTGCTAAATGAGAGAGGAAATGTTGGATTTGTTCAATTAACTCCCTCTTAATCTTATCTGGAGCCCTGCAGTCATAAATGGAGTAGACTTAATTGGACATTGGAATTGTCCATTTAAAAATTTAAGGATCAATGAGTCAACACAAGATGGTGTGTACAGCTTGATTATCTATCAAAAACAGTGCATGTATACCATACCCATTTACAAAATAAATCAATCGACGATCAAGTCAACTGAGCTCCTTCATAATGCATTCTGCCAAAACAGTGTATATAGTATGGCCATTTATGCTGTTAAAATCTTTACTCATAAATAATATCATATATAAAAACAAACATGGAAGAGAATGGCGACAATGTGCCATAATATTGTATAGGATATGAACAATTTTCACCACCTTTATTATTACTATTAACCAGGGCTCCAGATAAGAGAGAGTAAACTGAACAAATACTACATTTTTTCACTTATTTCAGCACCAAAACCTATGGTGTTACTACTCATTAGAATCGTCTCGAAGAGACGATTCTAATGAGTAGTGACACCATAGGGTTTAATGCAGAAATAAAGATTTTAATTTTTGAAATACTCCCCTTATCTGGATCCCTGTATTAACTCTTGCCACCATAGAAGCCAATTTTAACACATTTAATTTATTCCTCCACTGAAAGAAAATAGTTCTAATTTATACAGTCATAAACATGTACCATAAGGAGTATTTTCTATATCCTAGTAGATAGTACCTTAAAGTAGGCTGAAAGTAAAGCAGAATGTGCCTTAAGGCACATTCTGCTTTACTTTCAACCTGCTTTATGTGGTCACCAGTCTTCTAAACTAGTTATGAGTTATGATTTGATGTCACTTTAAACTACATTTCAGTTATATCGTGACGTCCAGCTAATTACAGGTGGAGGAAAACCCCAGAAGCCCTTTAAGCACTGTTTCGGGCACAATCAGCAACTGGGGGTTATAGGTTAAAGAAAATCCTGATATTTCAAGAGCTAATTGTATCTTCAATTCATGAAAGCAAGCCATTGTTATATTTACTGGAAGTTGTTTCACACACATGGCCAGTCAATGACCTATTCATTTACAGCAAGGCACTAACATGTATTTTAACACAGTAGAACTACAGTAAGAGAAGTGAGAATACTAAATCTATTCAGCAAAAAGTGAAGAATAGTTAAAAACAGGGCTCCAGATAAGGGGAGTATTTTGAAAACAAACATTTTTGTGCCTGCTCAAAACCCTATGGTGTCACTACTCATTAGAATCGTCTCGAAGAGACGATTCTAATGAGTAGTCACACCATAAGGTTTGGTTTGAGTATAAACAAGAAAATGTTGAAATTGCCTAGTTTACTCCCTCTTATCTGGAGATGTGTTAAATAATTTACTTGTACCGACCCTGCCCCGACTGAGCCTTAACCCTTACCATTCTCAATTTTCAAATAGACTCTTCCACTTTCTGATAAAATTACCAGCCTACATGGACTCTCAAGGGGTTTGTCCCCAAATTATTTTAAAGTGTGACAAAAAGTGTAGACCCTGATCAGAGGGGTCTATACTATTTGCAAAGGATATACTTGGTTCAAGCACTATAATGTTTGGAGGCAAATTTTGACAAAACTTCATGACAAATGCTGATAAACAATGATGTCTTTGCTTATTGAAACTGAAAGCAATCATATGATATACCCATTCAAGAGACTCGAATATAAAACTCCTTTCTTATCTAGAGTCTTGCAGACTGTTCCAATTTGCAAAACTGAATATGTGTTTAGACAGCAAAACTTTGTTTTTGGCAGACTGGGGATAATTTACAAAGTTCACGCTCTTCCTGGCTGTATGTAACACTTACTAATAGTCAATGGTATGATCATTCACGTATAGAGTATTATGGAACTAACAAATGTGGTTTCAGGACTCTAGATAAAGGGGAGTTAACTGAACAAATCTAACAGTTTTTCACTCATTTCAGAACCAAATCCTATGGTGTTACTACTCATTAGAATCGTCTCGAAGGGACGATTCTAATGAGTAGTGACACCATAGGGTTTAATGCAGAAATAAAAATCTAAGTTTTTGAAATACTCCCTTTATCTGGAGTCCTGTGGTTTGAGTACACATGCACCAACTACCTCGGCATAATACACTGTAAGGCACGGCTCTGTATATACAGAGCTAGCTAATCACAATAATATGAAATATGATCATCTAACAAAATTGTGTTCCATCACAGACTAAGTCCCGTTTCCTGCATCATTCTTGCAACAACTAACTGCCACCTCCCTTTAAACACCACCTCTCGATAAAGCTTTAAACCCTTTCCCTCATAGAAACTCGTTTTCATTCCTATATCTATTTCTCACAGAAATACTGTTTCATTTTATACCCTGCTTAGGAGCCATATGAAACACTCTTACTGCAGCCTAACAAGTGACTGCTTAAGTTAGGCTGAAAACATCACAGAAATGACCGTAGATGACTGCATTAAGCAAGCTGAGAACAATAACAAAATTTTCCCTTGGGAATTTAGTTTTGCTTACTTTCAGCCTGTTTTAAGCAGCCACACACTGAAAAACGTGCTATAAGGAAAAGATCTAAACGTCTTCTTGGTAAAGCTTTAAGCCATGTCAACTTCCCTATCTTCCAGGCTTTTACCCATGATTCTGCATTGACACACAAGTGGCTCCACCTACACCAGTTGGTTAGAGTTATGTTTTCCTGACCAGTAAGTTTGGCCTCAGTGGTTCACACCTCATGGCCCACACGGCCGTCTTTCAGCAGTTCCTCCATCCTGTTCTCCTCAGGTTGGGTCCCTTCTGTAGGTATAACTGGCACCTGCATATTTACTGTAGTGATATATGCTAGTTTCTCTCTGTAATAGACAAGAGAAGAACTGTCAATCAGGGTTCCAGATAAGAGGGAGTATACTGAACAAATCCAACATTTTCTCGCTCATTTCAGCACCAAATCCTATGATGTTACTCATTAGAATCATCTCAAAGACGATTCTAATGAGTAGTGACACAATAGACTTTGTTTCTTCTGCATTAAATAACCATAAGATAATGTAGAAATGAGGGATTATTAACATTAACATCAATAAAATGCATTTCCTGACGAAATAAAGTGATGCTATAAAAGTATAGTGTTTATGACTCACATTCCCCTAGCCTAACCTCACAGGACTCACTAGGGATACGTGACCGTACCACTAATTTCAAATATTAGAGGTATGGACATGTACCGCTAGTCACTTCCTACATATAAGAAAACAAAGCATACCCTGATCAAACTTTAACAGCTCCTTCTGGGTCTGCACTCTACACTGTTGTCAAGAATCATTACAGTAATATATGCTGTAACCCATGCTTCTTTGCATAAGTTTGACAATACTTGGACAAACCAGTATTTAAAACAGTTCCTTAAACATTACTATTGAATTACGATTTTGGTGAGCTATCTTAATGAGCTTTCAGATAATAATGGGTTCCAGATAAGAGAGAAACTGGACAAATCCAACATTTTCTCGCTTGTGTCAGCACCAAATCCAAAGAGATGATTCTAATGAGTAGGACTTAAGCAGAACTACAGATTTTAGTTTTTTAAAATATGCCTCTTATCTGGAGCCTTGAGCTATTCTATCAAAACTGTTGCTGTGACAGCTAATTGTAGCTGTCCAACACATTACTCTACAAAAGCACCTTAACCCTTTACCTGATAGCCTATATATAGTACTTAAGATAGGTGACTACTTAAAGCAGGTTGAAAGTAAAGCAGAATGCGCCTTAGGGCGCATTCTGCTTTACTTTCAGCCTGCTTTAAGCTATCATGTGCTATAATATAGGAAATATTCCCTATAATACATATTCATTACTGATTAAATTGGAACTATTTTCTTCAGCGGATGAATAAATCATATCCGCTAAAAGGCGCTTCTATTGGGGAAAGGGTTAAGAGTAACTCTACCTACGTACTGCTCAACATAAGTGCCAAATATGAACACTAGTATTCAGTTATGGTATGTAGGCACCTTAAAGCAAGACAAAAGTAAAGAACAAAGCTAAGGCTCCTTAAGGAGATGTTTGCTTTACTGTCCTCTTGCTGTACATACACAGTTTACTGCCTCAACTATAGTTAGAGAATAAACAGAAAAGTTCAACATTTTCTCACTCATTTCAGCAATAAATCCTATGGTGTTACTACTCATTAATGATTAAAATAGTAAACAATTTAACTGTTGCAAAAGCAGCAAAATGCATCAAATACTACCAATAATTTTGTGTGACTAGTCTATTCTAAATCATACCATCAAATAAACAAAAGGCATTTGCAAATTTAACCTTTAACAAAGCAACTAAACAATAAAAGCATGATCTGATTAAATTCAAGCTGCTTTATGGAAAATGACCATCAGACATTAGCCAGGCTTAGCAGTCAGCCAAAATAATATGAACTGGGGGTTATTAACCCATTACCTCATAGCCTGTTGTTAGTTCTGAAGATAGGTGACCACATAAAGCAGGTTAAATGTAAAGCAGAATGCACCTTTAGGTGCATTCTGCTTTATTTTCAACCTGCTCTAAACTAAAATATGCTAGATAATTGAAAAAAATTCTGATGAAATATATTTATTATTTTTTAAATTGGACCTATTTTCCTCAATGGAGGAATAAATTAGAGGCATAAAAAGGTGTATTTGTGAGGGAAAGGGTTAAGACAATTGGTAGCTTCAGGATCTTGCTGCAGTACTGATGTCCTGCATCAACCCGTTACTCCATTGATATGCATTTTAAATTTTAATGCCTTTAATTAATTCCTCCACTGAAGAAAATCTGTCCATTTCATACAGTATTGAATGAGCAACATAAGAAATATTTCCTATATCTTAGCAGATGGTAGCTTAATGCAGGCTGATTGTAAAGCAGAATCTGCTTTATCTACAACCTGCTTTTAGTGATCATCAGTCTTCCTACCTGGAAACATGCTATGGGGTAAAGGGTTAAGCAGCCACCGATCTTTAGAGCTTTGTATTCAGCAATGAAACAAATGATATGGGCAGGGCTCCAGATAAGAGGTAGTTTTTTCAACAAATCCCACATTTTCTCACTATTTTTAGCCCCGAATCCTATGATGTTACTACTCATTAGAATCGTCTCGAAGAGACGATTCTAATGAGTAGTGACACCATAGGGTTTAATTCAGAAATAAAGATTTTAGATTTTGAAAAACTACCCTTATCTGGTGCTCTGGATATGGGAATGAGAAATTTGTTCTGTGACTGTTGGATTTGGGGAATTTGGATAAATTATGGGGTCATTGAGGTCGTTCTTGTAGACTAATGTCAACAGTCCTTTCCTTAGAAACACAGCTCAAATAAAAATTTGATTGAAATAAAAGTTAAGCAAATCACTCACAACTAACTGTGCTACTCAGGTCATGCTGAAAAATGTTATTGACATTATGTATATATTTAGACTTAGCCATAGTTTTTAATATGTACGTCCCTTATAGGTTTTTCAATATATATCTCTTCAAAAGTTACAAACTGTCTAAATTTTACTTAACCCATTACCCCATAGCCTCTTACTAGTATTGAAGATAGGTGACTACTGAAGTAGGTTGAAAGTAAAGCAGAATGTGCCTAAAGGCACATTCTGCTTTACTTTCAGCCTGCTTTAAGCTATTACCTGCTTCAGTATAGATTTTTTTTTCTTATTAAACATACCCATGGCTTTATAAAGTGGAACTGTTTTCTTCAGTGGAGGAATAAATTAGAGGCATAAAAAGCCGTATCAATGGGTTAATCAACCCTGAAACTTCAAATGGACAAAGTTTCAATTAAGTCCATTTATGATTATTTAAGCTTATTTTTACAATGTTTTGAACAAATGCAGACTCAGAGGGACCCTGTAGGGACCAAATGATCTGGGTATAGACACTGCAGTATTTGTCCATTCAACAAAATATTTAATATAATATAGCAAACAGTGCAGACTTTGACGAGAAGCTGCATTACGCTGCATCTAATCAGGGTCTATACTGTTTGCCAATGTCCTCTTTAGTAGATACTAGGCTTAAATGGGTTTATAGCTAATCATGCAAACTAAACAGAACTGACATGGCTAAAGTTTCTATTATGAACATCAGAACTCCACAACAGTCTGTTATGATTATCCAGTCTGCATACATATGCCAAGATACAGAGTTGTTTATGGTATTTACTCTGCTTTGAAATGCAAGGATTTAAAGGAAATGAAATGACAAGAAAAAAGAAAGTTTTATTTATATGTCAAAACCATACTTCAAATCACTGTCAAAATACAGTTCAAACCATAGCAATTACCATATCTCTAAGGCCAAATCTGGAATTGGAACGGTTTGATTTCTTAATTTCATGCTCTTTTTTCTCTAAGAGTCTTCATAATCTTCTTCATATGAAGATTATCCTTTTCCTTCCGTTGCTATATTCAATAAAACTTCTCTACTACGGCCACTTAGCCATTACCCCATAAATACGCCTTTTTATGCCTTAAATTTATTCCTAAACTAAAGAAAGTAGTTCTTATTTAACCCTTTACCTGATAGTCTATTTCTAGTATTGAAGATAGGTGACTTCTTAAAGCAGGTTGAAAGTAAAGCAGAATGCGCCTTAGGGCGCATTCTGCTTTACTTTCAGCCTGCTTTAAGCTTTCATGTGCTAGAATATAACCAAATATTTCCATGATAGATTAAATTGGAACTATTTTCTTCAGCGGAGGAATAAATCATATTCGCTAAAAGGCGCTTCTATGGGGGAAAGGGTTAAACAGTCATGAATATGTACCATAAGACATATTTCTATACCCTAGAAGATGATGGCTTAAAGAAGGCTGAAAGTAAAGCAAAATGGGACCCTAAGGTGCATTTTGCTTTACTTTTAACCTGCTTTAAGTGACCTCTTTCTTAAACATTAGAAACAGGCCATGAGGTAATGGGTTACAAGTAGGCTAATTGGCTGCATAACAGACATGTGACAGCTTAAATTAAGGTGAATGAATAACAAAGAGGAGCTTCTATTTTAACCCATTACCCGATAGCCTGTTTCTAATTTTGAAAATAGGTGACTACTTAAAGCAGGTTGAAAGTAAAGCAGAATGCGCCATATGGCACATTCTGCTTTACTTCCAGCCTGCTTTAAGCTATTACCTGCTAGAATAAGGAAAGTATTAAATATGACACATATATTGGTACTATTTTTTTCAGCGGATGAATAAAATGAATGTGCTAAAAGTCGCTTCTATAATGGAATGGGTTAAGCAGTAACCTGTAGTTTGTTAAATCAATTAGCTTTCATTTTAGTGGTGGAAGTAGTCTAGTAGAGAGAAGTATTACTGTAAAAGTTTAACAAGTACACAGATGGCAATGTAATACACAGTGAAATTAACCCTTAGCCCGCCAAATAAATTGTCGTCTGCTATATTTCTCGTCTGCTTCAAGTTTCAAAGTGCTTCAAAGTTGCTCAAAATTGCTGAAAATGTTGTCCGAGTGTCAAACAGCTTGGATCTGGATGAGACGCCGAGTTACTCGGCGTCTCATCCGGATCCAAGCTGTTTGCATATGGAGCTATTGTCGTGAGTGGCAGGCTATGGGTTAATGTAGCACCTTTTTCCTCAAGAATTATGCTTGTACTGTCCTGCATACAAAGATACCATCAAATTTCAAATCCTGGCTTGACACAATCCGTTGCCAAATCTGAATTAGTATTCACTTGACGATAACAGTGACAACAACTGGCTATTGACAGAATGGCAAGATTACAAAGCATGGCAAGAATTATAAATTATAAATATTTAGGATAAGAGCCTTATACCCCTACCCCGCACTTCATTTTGACCACAAATGCAAACCCTTTATTGGAAAACCTTAACTACAGCTATAAAAGTCAATGTTACCAAACATTGAAACTGTGATGCAAGTGTAACATGTTGTTATTGAAAGCCAGAGAGCTGGGAGCGGATACAGAAAACCTGGGCACTATGCCCTACTCTCTGGTTCTTTTGAAAGCAATATTACATCAATCCTCAGTTTATAAAGTCTCATCCGAAGGACAAAAACTGGCGGGGATCACACTCATGACCCTTCGTTTCATAGTCTAGCATGTCACCACTGGATCACGTCCGCCCGTACATATGGACATTGGTAATACAAAATGTTCCAACACTTTGAGGTGGGGCATAAATATGTTGAATATTGTCATGTCAACTGCTTATCTGGAGCTCCACCATTGTCCAGTAACTCTATGAAGACCATGGACCTGTTTAAAATATACTCATTACATTTGCAAACAGTGTAGACCCAGATCAGAGGGCTCCCTCTGATCTGGGTCTACACTGTTAGCTTATTTAGACCAGTATTTATTAAACTACCCAGAATTCCAGGTAGACTAGATCATGTTTTGTTAACTAAAAAGATCCACAATGGAACCTAATAACCAACAAGAGTTTCTTAGCGTAAAAAGAGTTAATACTGACAAATGGAAAGAAAGCCATCACCAATTTTTAAGCCTTCACTGCTTTGCAACCTCACCGAGAGTTTAAGATGATATAGTCTATTATAGATTCTAGCAAACATTCCAATGTCTTTATTCTCTTTGCCTCACCTGAAGGATGTAGTAAGAGCATTTGGATGGTTCCTCTTCAATCTGTGTACGTCTCGAGTGACTCTCTTCAGAAGCTGTTCAGCTCGGAGTTCTTGCTTCGACATTTGACCTAACTCTTCCCGTTGTCGCTGAAAATAAAGAACATAAGGTAAGGAATATCAGCCTACAGTTTAGCAGGGCTCCAGATAAGAGAGAGTAAACTGAACAGATCCAACATTTACTCTTTTATGTCACTACTAAATCCTATGGTGTAACTACTTATTAGAACAGTTTCACATCATAGGGTTTAGGGCAGATGTAATGACTTTAGTTTTTGAGATACTATATTCTAATTCAAAAGATAATAATATCTCTGATGCTGAATGGTGTAATGAATTTACATTGTATATCAATTAAATACTGAATGATAATAAATTATAAAGTGACATAGATAAAGGCATGTCACATAACCTATGTGTAAAGAGTACTTTTATTAATCAGCGTTTACCATAATGATCCTAATTATATAACCCTTTCCCACATAGCATGTCTCTAGTTTTGAATATAGGTGTCCACTTAAAGCAGGTTGAAAGTAAAGCAGAATGTGCCTTAAGCACATTCTGCTTTACTTTCAGCCTGCTTTAAGCTATTATCTGCTAGACTATAGAAAATAATTTTGTATGGTACATATTTATGACTGTATAAAATAGAACAATTTTCTTCAGTGAAGGAATAAACTTAATGCGCTAAAAGGCGCTTCAATGTGGGAAAGGGATAATACAGTTCTAGAAATCAACATAAACTAAAGTCTTGTTGTTTCAAAAAAGGGAAAGTCGATTTGAAAGTTTAGAAAAGAGAAGGTTAACCCTTTACTCCATAGACTGTTTCTAGTTTTTAAAACTGCTTTAAGCAGGTTGATAGTGAAGCAGAATGTGCCTTAAGGCACATTCTGCTTTACTATCAACCTGCTCAATTAAGCAGGATATAGGAAATATCATAGGGGTCCGAATTTGACTTTCGACACACATACACACCATAATTTTATAAGCAAAATTAAAAAAAAATATTTTTTTTACATCCTACAGTATAGACCTCTCTATCATCAATAATAATATGTTATTATTATTGATGATAGAGAGGTCTATACTGTAGGATGTAAAAAAAAATTTTTTTTTTTTTTTTAATTTTGCTTATATGGTGTGTATGTGTGTCGAAAGTCAAATTCGGACCCCTATGGGAAATATTTCTTATGATGCACATTCATTACAAGATAAAAATGAAACTGTTTTATTCAGTGGTGGAAATAGTTACATGTGTAAAAAGTTTTATCTATGAAGTAAAGGATATAACACTTGATACGTGTATGAGAACTATTGTTTAACAAGGGCCACTATGGCCCTAAATCGCTCACCTGGTAACCATGTAACCATGTACACTGTGTGACCTAGTTTTTGACCGGGCATGACCCTCATTCTAACTTGACCTCGATTTCAACGCGACAAACATTTTGTTCAAGTTTCATGAAGATTCAATGAATTTTGTAGTCTCTATAGAGTGGTAACGAGGTTTTTCGATGATTTGACCTAGTGACCTAGTTTTTGACCGGACATGACCCACATTCGAACTTGGCCTAGATTTCATTGAGGCAATCATATTGATGAAGTTTCATGAAGATCAAATGAGTTTGTAGCCTCTATAGAGTGTTAACAAGGTTTTTCGATAATTTGACCTAGTGACCTAGTTTTTGACCGGACATGACCCACATTCGAACATGACCTAGATTTTATTGAGGCAAACATTTTGATGAAGTTTCATGAAGATCAAATGAAATTTGTAGTCTCTAGAGTGTTAACAAGGTTTTTCGAAGATTTGACCTAGTGACCTAGTTTTTGACCGGACATGACCCACATTCGAACTTGGCCTAGATTCCATTGAGGCAATCATATTGATGAAGTTTCATGAAGATCCAATGAAATTTGTAGCCTCTAGAGTGTTAAGGTTTTTCGACAATTTGACCTAGTGACCTAGTTTTTGACCGGACATGACCCACATTCGAACTTGACCTAGATTTCATTGAGGCAATCACATTGATGAAGTTTCATGAAGATCCAATGAAATTTGTAGTCTCTAGAGTGTTAACAAGGTTTTTCGAAGATTTGACCTAGTGACCTAGTTTTTGACCGGACATGACCCACATTCGAACTTGGCCTAGATTTCATTGAGGCAATCATATTGATGAAGTTTCATGAAGATCCAATGAAATTTGTAGCCTCTAGAGTGTTAACAAGGTTTTTCGATAATTTGACCTAGTGACCTAGTTTTTGACCGGACATGACCCACATTCGAACTTGACCTAGATTTCATTTAGGCAAACATTGTGACCAAGTTTCATCAAGATCCAATGAGATTTGAACCTGCTAGAGTGTTAACGAACAATTGTGGACGGACGGACAGACAGACAGACAGACGACGGACGACGGACATCCAGCGATCCTAAAAGCTCACCTTGGCACTACGTGCCAGGTGAGCTAAAAATTCAGTGTTCACCTGTAAATTGGAAGCAATGCAATTCAAACTTAGATCAGCATGCCACATTCAATGCTTATCATTCTGCACATTCAAAGTGTAGAAAGGAACAGTATACAAGCAACCAAACTAAAACGTTTAACACAAAAACAACTTTATAAGAGCTCCAGATAAGGGGAGTATTTCAGACACTAAAATCTTTATTTCTGCTTTCAACCCTATGGTGTCACTACTCATAAGAATTGTCTCTTTGAGTAGTTACCATACACCATAGGATTTGGTGCTGAAATGATTGAGAAAATGTTGGATTTGTTCTGTTAACTCCCTGTATCTGGAGCTACGCCTCATAGCAATTTGCTATTGGAAACATATTGTCAAAGAAAACCCTCAAAACATTTCAATTATTTCTTAGCTAAATATTTTGCTGATATAACAGATTTGGCCCTTAACCTATTACCCCATAGCCTGTTTCTAGTTTTGAAAACAGGTGACCACTTAAAGCAGGTTGAAAGTAAAGCAGAATGCGCATTAAGGCAATTTATGCTTTACTTCTAGCCTGCTTTAACCTACTATCTGCGAGAATATGGAAAATGTTATTATACATATTCATAACTGTATAAATTTGAACTATTTTCCTCAGTATAAAAATAAATCAAAGGTGTCAAAAGGCAAATTTATGGGGTAAAGCCTTAAATCTATGAAACTGGTAAGTAAGATGGGTCCCTGGTCCTTAAATCTTTGAAGCTGGTAAGTAATCACTCCCTGTAAATAACTCTTACTGTGCAGGAAACCTGTACATACATCACTTGCAAACTGTGTAGACCCAGATCAGAGGGCTCCTAAAGGAGCCTTTACAAGCCCCTTCCACCAGGTCTGCACTATTTGTCATACTTGTACTTAACCCATTACCCAATAGCCTGTTTCTAGTTTTGAAGATAGGTGATCAATTAAAGCAGGTTGAAAGTAAAGCAGAATGCGCCATAAGGCACATTCTGCTTTACTTTCAACCTGCTTTAAGCTATTATCTGCTGAAATATAGAAAATATTTCTGATGATACATATTCATGACTGAACAAATTTGACATTTTCTTCTTAGGAGAAATAAATCATAGGCGTAAAAAGGCGTATTTATGGGGTAGTGGGTTAAACTAGAAAGAAATCCCTTTAGAAACAATGTAAATTGGTTATTATTTAGATAATAGAATAATTTATTTGTGACGGTTTAAAATCAAGTGATTCATCCTTGAGTATTACTATTAGACCTTCTGTACCATCAGCTTGAATACAAGAACTATTAATAACTAGGAAAACTCCTATCCAATGAATCTTTAGATCTCACACAATCATCCTGTACAGTAGAACCTCTCTATTACAACCAATCAATTATGTAAAATATTAGGTGTTTAAGACAGGTGACTGCTTAAAGAGGGCTGAGGAGCCCTCTGGTCAGGGTCTACATTGTTTGCTAATTTAGAGCAGTATTTATTAAACTACCCTGAATTCCAAGTAGACTGGTTCATGTTTTGGTAACTAAAAAGATCCACAAAGAAACCTAATAACCCATGAGGGTTGAAAGAGTTAAGAATATGTTGGTAGATTCTGAACAGCATGGCAGACTATTCAATATACATGTAAACCAATAATTAAAAAATTTCAAGATTCAGGGCTCCAGATAAGGGGAGTAATTCGAAAACTACAATCTTTATTTATCCATTAAGCCCTATGATGTCACTACTCAATAGAACCTTCTCTTCAAGACGATTCTAACGAGTAGTAACACCATAGGATTTGGTGCTGAAATAAGAGAGAAAATGTTGGATTTGTTCAGTTTACTCCCTCTTATCTGGAGCCCTGAAGATTGTACACAAGGATCAAGATGCAGATTCAACAAAACACTTATGTTCTCAGTGGCATGCATGACATTTAACTTTAGAATCTTTTTCAGGTCCAAATTAGGTCAAGGTCAAGTTAAGTTTTGGACATGTGGATGGATTGACAAATATCCTTGGGTTCTAGAATTATTAGCTAATATGATACATGTAGTTCGGATTGTTGTTCATGGCGGGCAAAGTTTTTTATATAAATATTCTGCCAGTAGAAGGGTATCTAAGTCTGTACTAAATATCGCAAGTCTTCTTTTCAGTGGTCATGTGATACAACTTAGACAACAATTTCTAACATCTGAGACACATGCTATCTTGCAATCATAACTCAAACCATGACAAAAAGGTGCTAAAATCACCGTCAGAAAGCAGAGGAGGGCTGCAAACAGTAAAACTTAAAATGCAAATTATTCTTATTTATCCAAAACAAAAATTTTATTCCAGGTAAATTCTTTGTTAACTAATTTTTTTTTCAGATGTACACTAAACCTGTACAATTGTTTAAGTCCAAACTAGACTATGATCAGATAAACATTTTTGGAAACATTTACTGTAAAACATATATACAGTGACAACTCAAAAGAAAATGATTTGAGTCCGATATAAAGTTGATGACTTAATGCAGCACTAAAGTAATGCAGCAAGCTCCAAAAAGAGCTTTTTCAGAGCTTCAGATAAGGGGAGTATTTCAAAAACTAAAATCTTTATTTCTGCATTAAACCCTATGGTGCCACTACATGTACTCATTTGAATCGTCTCCTCGAGACGATTCCAATCAGTAGTAACACCATAGGATTTGGTGCTCAATTGAGTGAGAAAATGTTGTATTTGTTCAGTTTAGTCCCTCATATCTCTAGTCCTGTTTCTGCATTACTTTTTTCCTGCATCAAGCAGTCAGCTAAATGATCAGCCTGTGTTAACCATGAATTGTATAGTGACTGTTCACAGAGTTTACTTTATAATAATATACACAATGTGTTAGATAGGGTATAGTTTGAGGGTACAATTAATACACTTTTTACATGTTTTATTGTTATGTGCCAGTAATGATCATTATACTGTGGTCAGTGGAGCAGTTAGGAAGCCGGCTTCTGATTGTCCAATACTGATTATTGCCTGCTTCTATATTTACCCATTACCCCATTATAGCCTGTTTCTACTTTTGAAGACAGATGACTACTTGAAGCAGGTTGAAAGTAAAGCAGAATGTGCCTTAAGGCACATTCTGCTTTACTTTCAGTCTGCTTTAAGCTACCATCTGCTAGAATATAGAAAATATTTCTTATAATACATATCCATGACTGTATAAATTGGAATTATTGTCTCCAGCGAAAGAATAAAATTATGATGTAAAAAAGCGTATTTATTGGGTAATGAGTTAACCCTTATCATGCTGAGCGTGACTTGGCTTATAATTGCAAACAGTTTTGGATCCAGTTTTGATCCTGATCAAGATCAGACGCCGCTTAAAGTGGTGCTTGAACTAGGTCCAAACGGTTTGTCACTCATATTCAACTTGAGTATGGTATCTATACCCCTTTGAAAATTGAATAAATCTTGACAATTTAAATTTTCAAAGCATTAATTGACTTTATCTTCTCTATATTTTTAGATAAACTATTTCAGCTTCAGTCCTTTTACATCCTGATCAGACCACAACTGTTTGAAAAGTTCTATAAAACTCATTTCCACTACAACTTTCAAATACTGTTTGTTAGAAATGGGAATAAAGAGACCATCACCTATCCATGAGTCTTGTCATGAGCTCATGGACATTGCCAAAATGGGTAGACCCAAATCAGTTGCCATGTTTGATTAGCAGCTGATCTTTGTCTCCAGTGTTTCAGAAGGTCCCTTTCTTATTACATTGATAATATAAAAATATTAATATTTAAATATTGAACATAAAGTACAAGGGTCTCTACATCAATGAACGATCACAGTCTGGGCTCAAGATAAGAGGGAGTAAACTGAACAAATCCAACATTTTCTAACTCATTTGAACATCAAATCCTATTGTGTTACTATTCATTAGAATCGTTTCAAAGAGATGATTCTAATGAGTAGTGACACCAAAGAGTTAAATGCAGAAATAAAGATTTTAGTTTTTGAAGTACTCCCCTTATCTGGAGCTCTGAGTTGCCATGTTTGATCAGTAGCTGGTCTTTGTCTCCTCTGTTTGTAACGTTCAGAAGGTCCCCTTCTTGTTACATGGATAATATTTTAATATTTGCATTAACGCTTTCAACACTTTATAGTAACTCTTGTGGGTTATTATGTTCCCTTGTGGATCTTTTTAGTTACCAAAACATGAAACAGACTACTTGGAATTCTGGGTAGTTTAATAATTACTACTCTAAATTAGCAAACAGTGTAGACCCTAATCAGAGGGCTCCTACAGGAGCCCTCTGATCTGGGTCTACACTGTTTGCTAAATGTAATGATAATATTTTAAATAGGTCTAAGGTGTTGAAAGAGTTAAAACATTGAACATAAACAGAAGCTCCCTTTCTTGTTACATGGCTAATATTTAAATATTAATATTAAAATATTTGAACATAAAGTACACAGGTCTCTACATCAATGAACGATCACAGTTAAGGGCTCCAGATAAGAGGGAGTAAACTGTTAAAATCCAAAAAATCCCCCTTATTTCAGCCCAAATCCTTTGGCGTGACTACTCATTAGAATCGTCTCAAAGAGACGATTCTAATGAGTAGTGACACCATAGGGTTTAATGAAGAAATAAATATTTTAGTTTGTGAAATACTCCCCTTATCTGGAGCTCTGCATAAAGAACACAGGTCTCTACATCAATGAACGATCACGGTTAAAACGTACAGGTTGGACACATATAACTGCCATGCTACTACTAATGCAAAATATACAAGCAATCGTCGACCATGGCTGCTTACTTCTATGTGCTGTTGAAACAGTTTCCATGTCTAACAAAATAAACAGAGTCAATTGAGTTACTAATATACCTGTCAACAAATTCAATCATTACATTTTCAAAAAGTAAGAACTTATTATCCAAAAACATCTAGAGTATAGTATAATTCCTTAGTATTGACTAAAGATAACGTGTCCTAAATGAGATTTGAGTCCAATTTTATAAAACGTTTTGAGTTGAGTCTGAGGTCCTTCTCAAGCATTTGATTGGTCAGATCTGAGCTTTCTGCTTTTTTTCAATGTTGCTTTAAGAAATATCCTGCATTAAACACAGATGAATATATAGGTGATTTGCACTTTCGGTAGGAGAAAGGGATAAACAGTCTCTTTCTTATAAATCAGAATATTATAAACACACTCAAAATAAAAGAGAGGTATGTGAAAGATTTAGGTACTTTGCAGATTCAGTACTGATGACTTTTAGAAAGTGTTAAAAGTGTGTGACAGATAGACGCTAGATAAAAGTGACCAAAAATGTGCTGTATAACCAATTACTCCATAGCCTGTGTCTAGTATTGATGACAAGTGACCACTTAAAGCAAGTTTGAAAGTAAAGCAGAATGTGCCTTAGTGTGTAATCTGCTTTACTTCCAGCCTACTTTAAGCTATGGACTAGAATAAAGAAAATATTTCCTATGATACATAATCATGACAGTAAAATATTGGAACTTTTTTCTTCAGTGGAGGAATAAATAAAATGCTTTAAATTGTGTATCTATGGAGTAATGGGATAAACAATAATCTTATTTTGATCCATCACCTCATTATCATTGCAGAAAATATTAATAGTATTCTAAAGTGTTGTGATGATAATTCTGTTTATATATCAGGTACCTACCATTTTGTCTGCCTCACTCAGTAAGTTCTGGAAATGCTCATCGTCAGACAGCCAGGACGGTAGCTCTGTATCACCTGGAAAAACAACACCAGTATATGAAAATACAATCCAAACTAAACATACAATAGAGTGTAAACACAGTGAGATATGGCATATTCAGCAATTCAAGGGCAGATAACTCTTATCCTTTTGGTTCAATTTGAACCATAATCTAACTTATCCGAACCGAACTCTAATAGTCATTTGCAAGTTTGAGAAAGATTGGATAAAAATTGTGGCTTCTAGAGTGTTAACACTAAAACAATGGGCTCCTACATATTGTGATATATAGTAAAACATCTTCAATACTGGATATATGGGGTATTGGTTAATAAATTGTCACTTTACATAAGTTTTTTCATATCAACTTCAGGTAATCAAGCCATACCTCTAGCTTTGGCTTCCTCCATCCTCAGTTTAAGTTCCCTCAGTCGTTGGTTCTCCTCGTTCAGATGTGACAGTCGTGTCTGAGATGCCTGGAGGTCCAGCTCCATATCTAACGATGTCCGTGTCACAACCTTGCCCCCACGCAGACCAACACTACTTGGCATCTGATAAAATACAAGCATGTAATATAATATACACTGAAACCCCTCAAAACCAGATCCTCTAAATACAGTAAAACCTCTCTATTACAGAATTGGGGTTTTGCAATTTTATTGGGTATTGAGAGTTTTCATAATTGGGTATCATTCATATTCTGCTTACGTTTCCAAAATTCATTTGCTTTTTGCTACATTTTATTGCTTTTTGTTACTCCTTGTGAAAAACAATTGCTTTTTCCACAATTTTAATTGGGTGAATACCCAAATACTCCCCTTATCTGTAACCCTGTATAGGGTAATGGATTAAAACCCCTCTAAACCGAAATTTATGTTGTCCCCGCACATGTCCGGTTTAGTGGGGTTTCACTGTACAGTGAAACCTCTCTATTACGACCACTAAATTATGTTAATTATTAGGGTGTTTACGATAGGTGACCTCTTAAAGCAAGGTGACAGTGAAACAGAAAGCTCCTATAGGAGCTTTCTGTTTCACTGTCACCTTGCTTTAAGCTGTCACCTGTCTATTATACACTCAATTAGCCTTCGTTTTAGTGGTCGTAATAGCGAGGTTTTACTGTACTTTATAGAACGTTAACTCTTTACCCAATGGATACATTTTGTCCACAAAAGGATTGTTTTCTTAAATACGTGAAACTTCTTTAATACTTAACTTCTCCACAGTTTCAGATATAATATACAGTGACCACCAGTTTAGATCCTTATCAGATGATGGTGAGCTTTTATTCCGTACAAAACAGTCATGTGCCTTAATATATTTCAATTTATTGTCATTCTATGAATAATTATGGTTTACAAGTGTAGAAATGCAGTTCGGTAGTTGAATTTTTCATCTCTAAATAGATGATTTACAATTATATAGGAAACAGCTCAATAACATGACATAAACAACTAATCACTATAAACCAATTTAAGCCAAACATCTACTAAAGTGGATTCCAAGTAATAATGCATATAAGATGTTCTGATGCAGATCACTATTTTACATCTATAACGAAATGTTGCAACAAGCACAGAGAGAGTTCATTGCAAAATCCAAGCATAAATGGATTAACCCTTTCCCACATAGCCTGTTTCTAGTACTGAATATCAGTGTCCACTTAAAGCAGGTTTAAAGTAAAGCAAAATGCGCATAAAGCGCAACTTTCAGCCTGCTTTAAGCTATCATCTGTTAGAATATAGAAAATATTACTTGTGATACATATTTATGACTGTATAAATTGGAACTATTTTCTTCAATGGAGGAATACACTTATCTATGTAGGAAAGGGTTATTTACATGTTTCCACCGAAGACTGCGTCTCTGCAGGGAGTTTCTCTGGAATGGTCCTCTCTTGTACAGAGGCATTGAACTATCACTGTCACTTCTGTTCAACTGAAATAAAACAACAAGATAAATTGCTTCAAAATGCTACATAACTGAACGACACCTGAAGCTTTAAATAAATAACTCCAATTTCTAATTTAGTCAAGTCCATTTTTTTGTATTTAGGGTAGTTTTTTCAAATGTACAGTCGAAACTCGAACTCACTTAAATCGACCTCACCCATAATTCATCAGTTTAATTTTGATAACTCTATATGGCTTAAGTCGAACATACCCGTATTTCAAAGTTAAAACATGGCTAAGCCACGTTTTAACTTTGAAATATGGGTATGTTTGAACTAAAGCGAGTTCGAATTGTTGAGTTTTGACTGTATTTCAAAATTACAAATAGCGCTGACCCTGATCAGATTGCTCCTTTAGAAACCCTCTGATCAAGGTCTACATTGTTTACATAGGAGAAGTTTACACTTCACTTGTACTCAGTTTGAAAAGGATGAGTGTTCCAAGAGGTTAATCATTGGAGAGGGAAAAAAAATCAAACATGGTACAGTGGAGAATCTGTTATTCTTTCCCGTTTAAACGCAAACGTACGCAAACGCAAAGCACTAAAACGTAGAAAAGTACAACTTTTGGACAATTCTGATAATTCATGTTTATCTTGGTGGCAAACAGTTTGGAGCCTGATCAGACGCCGGGTTACCCGCCATCTGATCTGGCTCCAAATTGTTTGCACTGCAAATAATAGTTTTAGCGTAAACGCGTTTATTGGGAAAGAAGAACGTTTTCTCCACTGTACATGGTCACGAGTCCAAAATGATCTTATTTGAATATTAACCCATCAGCCTATAGCTTGTTTCTAGTTCTGTTGATTGGTTGCTACTTAAAGCAGGTTAGTGGAGGAATTAATTAAAGGCATAAAAAGGCGTATCCATGGGAAATAGGTTAAACATCTTAAATCATGATCAGACATACTGTTACTCGAAGAGACAATTATTGTGAGTAGTAACAACATAGGATTTGACAATGAAATGGTTTTAAGTATTTTAACTACTCCATCTCTTCTACAGCTATGAATAACAAGAGGGCCTGAAGGCCCTGATATCGCTCACCTGTTGTACTGAAACCTGATTGCTTTACCTTTCTGTTTCACCCGTTTTAATCTAAATCCATTCAAATTTATAGTATGGCATGAAAACAAATTTGGAATACAACCTCATAATTCTAGTATAGTAGAGTACATCAAAGGCAGATAACTAGAGCCTTAACAGTATTACTGAAAGGAAGCCTTTTCTAGCATTTCAAAGTATGTCATGGGCAGATGACTATTGCCACAATGATTAGATTTCAACAATAATTGCACTCCTTGGAGAACTTATAGCTATATACTTTGTGTGCAAGTAGGATCAAAATCCATTGAAAACTGTAGTTGCCAGAGTGTAAACGCTGTTAGATATGGCATTTTCAGCAATTCAAGGGCAGATAACTCTTGACCTATTGGTTTGATTTCAACCATAATCACCCTTTTTCAAACTCTTATGGTCTTATACAATCTCAGCAAGTTTGAAAAAGACAGGATAAAAATTGTGGCCTCTAGAGTGTAAACACCGTTAATTATGGCATTTTCAGCAATTCAAAGGTAGATAACTCTCGACCTATTCTTCAGATTTCAACCATAATCGAAGACATCTGAACTCTTATGGTCATATACAATTTGAGTAAGTTTGAGAAAGATTGAATAAAAATTGTGGCCTCTAGAGTGTAAACGCCCTTAAATATGGCATTTTCAGCAATTCAAAGGTAGATAACTCCCAACCTATTAGTCGAATTTCAACCATAATCAAACTCTGTCGAACTCTTAGAGTCATATACAATCTCAGCAAGTTTGAGATAGATTGGATAAAAATTGTGGCCTCTACAGTGTAAACACTGTTAAATATGACATTTTCAGCAATTCAAAGGTAGATAACTCTTGATCTGTTGGTTCAAATTCAACCATAATCGAACTCATCCGAACTCTTATGGTAATATACAATTTGAGCAAGTTTGAGAAAGATTAAATAAATATTGTGGCCTCTAGAGTGTAAACACCCTTAAATATGGCATTTCCAGCAATTCAAAGGTAGATAACTCCTGACCTATTGGTTCCATTTCAACCATAATCGAACTCATCCAAACTCTTATGGTAATACACAATTTGAGCAAGTTTGAGAAAAATTGGATAAATATTGTGGCCTCTAGAGTGTAAACACTAAAATTGTTGACGACGAACGACTAACGACGGACGACGGACATTCAAGGATTGCAAAAGCTCACCCTGAGCTAGCTCAGGTGAGCTAAAAACATGACAATACAGTAAAAACCTCTCTATTACAACCACTAAAACCAATGCTTATTGATTGAATAAAAGACAGGGAAAAGCTTAAAGCAAGGTGACAGTAAAACAGAAAGCTCCTGAAGGAAAGCTTATTGATTGATTAAACGACAGGTAACAGCTTAAAGCAAGGTGACATTAAAACAGAAAGCTCCTTCAGGAGCTTTCTGTTTTACTGTCACCTTGCTTTAAGCTGTTACCTGTCCTCAATACCTAATAATTACCACAAATCAGTTCTCGTAATAGAGAGCATGACAATATTTGCTATATTTCAGTGTACCTTGCATATATAGTTTGTTCCTGGCCTACAGGCTGGTGAGAAGGTCTGTGATCTTCGTATACCACTATTACGTGAAGCTGTTGATTGTACCCGAGGCACTTGGACAGTGGTATTGGTTTCCTTATCACACTTGTCTGTACTACGTGATGTCTCCTCCTGGTCCGTGGAGTCCTCACTAGAACATATACCCTCCAGAGTCTTCTCAAACCCGCGGATCACATCTTCCACCATATCCAACTCATTGTAGTCCTGTAACATAGATACATACATACACTAAATACAGTAGTCACGACTTTAAGGTTATAAAGCTTTTCAGTTGAGTCTGAAGTCGGTCTCAAGCATTTGATTGGTCAGATTTGAGCCTAGGCTCAAATCTGACCAATCAAATGCTTGAGAACGTTCTTAGACTCAACACAAAAGCTTTCTAAACTTGGACCCATGGCTCCAGATAAGGGGGAGTAAACTGAACAAATCCTACATTAATATAACACTATAAGGTTTAACGCAGAAATAAAGGGGGAGAAGCAGGTTGAAAGTAAAGCAGAATACGCCGTTAAGGCCGACTTTAACCCTTTCCCCATAGAAGCGCCTTTGAGCGCATTCAGTTTATTCCCCCACCTAAGAAAATAGTTCCAATTTATACAGTCTTGAACATGTATCTTATAAAATATTTTCTTTATTCTAGCAAACTGTGCCTTTAAGCAGGTTGAGTGTAAAGCAGAATGTGTTTATAGGCGTATCCTGTTTTACTGTCAACCTGCTTTATATAGCCATCTGTCTTTAATACCAGAAATATGCCAGAAGTAAAGGGTTAAATTATATGAGCTGAAGTAAGTTTCAAACCAATAGGAAGAAACCACATACATTCTCATCTTCCTCTTCCAGTTCTTCTCTCTCATCACCCTCTAGTCCGAGGCCGGGCTCTAACTTGAGGGTCTCATCAGCATGATCATCCATCTCATCTGGGCCCTGGTTCCTCGTTAGTGTGGAGGTCTGAGACGAGATCACTGTTGACTCATCACTACTCTCCTCCTTCAGAGATGATACTGTAGGATGGGGGAACTGACTGTAAATAGAGAAACAACAACATGACATGTTTATGAAACAATATGCACCCTGATGTAACCATGACCTTGATATGACCTTGACCTATGTCTTAGATGACCCAGGTTGCACTGGACTCAAGGGCTTCTATGAGTGCAGTACACATGCCAAATATGATGTCTCTATCATATTTAGTGTTAAAGGTATGGCCAAGGTTGAAGATGTGGATAGACAACTCCGTTTTGAAAAGAAATTTAGAACAAGAGCCGCATGCGGCCCTAAATCGCTCACCTGAGGACTATTGTGTTATATATTACTCAATGCAAAATGAAGTTTGTCATTGCATGTATGTGGACTGTTGCATGAAGAAGTAATTGGAATCTGTTTGTCATTATTACTATTTGAGCAAAAGGGGAAAATATGGCAATGATATAAATAGTGCTAACAAAGGGTCACTTAAACAATATTCATTCAAAATATCATTGAATTCAGACAATGGTTTCAGAGAAGCAATTGTTTTTTAAAAAATTCCATTATAAGTCTATGTAAAACTGATAAGCCCAGGGGCAGGGCCATTTTTGACCATGGGGACATGATTTGAACAATTTTGGTAGAGGACCATAAGGCAAAGCTTGATGCCAAATATAAAAGGTCTGGGGCTTACGGTTTCAGAGAAGAAGATTTTTAAAAAATTTCCTATACAAGTCTATGTAAAACTGATAAGCCCTGGGGCGGGTCCATTTTTGACACGGGGGTTATGATTTGAACAATTTTGGTAGAGAACAGGAAGGCAAAGCTAGATGCCAAATATAAAAGGTCTGGACCTTACGGTTTCAGAGAAGAAGATTTTTAAAGGTTTTCCTATATAAGTCTATGTAAAACTGATAAGCCCCATGGCAGGGCCATTTTTGACCCTGGGGTCATGATTTGAACAATTTTTGTAGAGGACTACAAAGCAAAGCTAGATGCCATATATATTAGGTCTGGGCCTTATGGTTTCAGAAGAAGATTTTTAAAGGTTTTCCTATATAAGTCTATGTAAAACTGATGATGTAAGTACGGAAATTGACCACGCCCTCTGGCGGCCATGTTTTTTGACGGATCAAAATTCTTTGAACATTAATTGAGAAACATTTTGGTGAAAACCAAATTGAAATCGGACCAGTCGTTCTTGAGAAGAAGATTTTTTAAAATATTGTGCATGGTTTCCATGGCAACAAGACCGATTGCCCCATCCACTTTTTTTTTAACAATTTTTAAAGCTCACAACAGTTACTACAGTATGTATTTGACCAAGTTTGGTTAAAATTGGACCATTGGTTTCAGAGAAGAAGTTGTTTGAAAGAAATTGTGAACGGACGACACCAACACCGACATCGACGTACGACAGACGGCGACCGATCACAATAGCTCACTTTGAGCACTTTGTGCTCAGGTGAGCTAAAAATGTAACAGATGACCTACGTTGCAGGCATGAAAATACCCAGTATTCAAAAAGTTAAATCTACTGCACTGTATCACACAAAAATCTTTCAAATTGATTTAAAGTTATGTCTGAAATAAATAATGAAGAAACACATGCTATCTTTGTTTGTAAATAATATCTAATGAAGAAACACATGCTATCTTTGTTTGTAAATAATATCGAATGAAGAAACACATAATATCTTTGTTTGTAAATAATATCGAATGAAGAAACACATGCTATCTAGTTTGTAAATAATATCTAAGATGGTTGTACCTGTCTTTTTCTTCACTTGAGTGTGATACCTTCCTCAGTCTAGCTGAAGAAGCCTCTAAAAGTCTCGTCACTTTGTCAGACGTGGAAATCTGAAATAAACAAAGCATCAACTAGTTCACCTATGAAACTTCAACTGGACAATTCCAGCTTCCAATAAAGTCAAATCCATTTTTTGACTACTTAGGGTTGTTGTTTTATACAATTTATTGCAAACAGTGCAGAAATTAATAAGAGGATTCATTTAGAAGCCCTCTAATCTGGGTTTACCCATTACCCCATAAATACACCTTTAATTTATTCCTCCTGTGAATAAAATAATTCCAATTTATACAGTCTTGAATATGTCTCATATGAAATATTTTCTATATCCTTGAAGACTGTAGCTTAAAGTAGGCTGAAAGTAGAGGCGCATTCTGCTTTACTTTCAACCTGCTTTAAGTGGCAACCTAATCTTCAAACAAAGAAACAGGTTATGGGGTAATGGGTTAAAATGGTCTATTCCTACCATATTCTGGGTAAGCATAATTCATTGATTCACCAACTGAAACTTAAAATGGACAATTAAAGATTCCAATTATGTCTGACCCTGATAAAATTTGTCTACATTTTGAAAGCATTTATTAAAAGTGTCACTGCATTAATGAATGAGCTAGTTTTTCTGCTTGTATCTTATATTTCTCACATTACTACCATTGTTTTCTATAGCGAACAACGATGACGAATATCCTTATATCCAACATGTGTAAGATCACTTTGATGACATCACTATAACGTCACTATTTATAACGGCGTTTTGAAGTCACCGGGGTTCCAAAAAAATGCATATTGCTTAAAAAATAACTTTAACCGTTGGTAATGTGAGAAAAAGAATCTGTCACTCGTCGATGTTTAAGACAAGTTGATCTCAAACTCGTCTAGAATAGAAAAGTTATTAAGCTCGCCAAGGCTCGCTTAATAACATTTCAATTCTAGACTCGTTTGAGAATAGCTTGTCTTAAACATCGACTCATGACAGATCCTATCTATTCCCTTACCACATGTGATGTTTCTTGAGTTGTGACTGTCTCAGTTTGGCTGATGGATACTTGTAGATTCTCCCGCACACTACTGTCACTGCTAGTTGATGACTTCTTACTCGGCACACTGATGTCCGGCTGCATAAACTTAAAGCTGAGTACATTATACCACCGTATTGACACAACATCTTTGGGATCAAAGTCCGCCAGACTCACTGAGGCACAGCCCTGAAGAGAAACGTCAAGAGTAATGTAAAAAAAATTGTCTGCAACAATTTTTGTCTCCTATGGTTTATAAAATGTCAGAGTGCCAAACAGATTGGATCCTGATGAGACACCGCGTTAGGGTCCAAACTATTTACAAAGATAATCACAAATCCTCTTTATTCTGGCAGGTGGTAGACTAAAGCAGACTGAAGGTAAAGCAGAATGCGCCTTCAACCTGCTTTAAGTAGTAAACTATTTTCAAAACAAGAAACAGGCTATTGGGTAAAGTTTTTAAACAGGTTGAAAGTAAAGCAGAATGCAGAAAGTATGGACAAAGTATGTACCATACATGTAGACACGAATGGATGGGCCAATAACTGCCTCGACATACAGGGGTAAAACACCCTGCTCCAGTCTTGTGGAATAGGACAATCATCTGGGGCCCGTTTTACTAAACTACTTACGCAAAAATTTTGCGTAAGTCAAAATCTTATTTTTTGATCATAAATGTTTGCAAACAACAAATAGCCAGATCAGAAGACGCACTGTTTGTAGCAAGTGATAATAAAAAATATAAATATAAATTTAAAATTTTGACTTACGCAAATAATTTGCGTAAGTTGTTTGGTAAAACGGGCCCCTGAATTCATAGAACAGTGCTCAATCCCTCCCTACAACGGCTCTCCGAACAACTATTCCCTTCTTACCAAAATGCTTACCGCTGTTCCTCAAACAAGACCATTCGACCAACGCTTTCACTGCTGCAATATTGTCTGCTTAAAAGAGTTATTTACAGTTTTTCTCGAAGTTATGTACTGGACATTTTGACAGAAGAAACACAAAGAAAATGACAACCAGTTTGAACCCAGATCAGACGCCGCGTTATGCGGCGTCTGATCTGGGTTTAAATTGTTTGCAACTGTACTCTTAAGGTATTAATCTTCCCTCCCTATCACAATTGCAGGACACCAGATAAGCAGTAGTTATTTCAACAAATCAAACATTTTCTCACTTATTCAGCACAAAATCCTATGGTGTTACTACTCATTAGACGATTCTAATGAGTAGTGACACCATAGGGTTTAATTCAGAAATAAAGATTTTAGTTTTTGAAAAACTACCCTTATCTAGTGCTCTGCAATCGGAACAACACACACAATCCATGTCCCCCATATGGCCATGTCAATGACTTACAAAGCATTCATCTGGTCTGTTTTGCTGTAGACACCAAACATTCACTTGGAGAGTTTTGGTGAACAAAGTTCGCTGTGGAATGGCAATACGGAAAAGTTCACTGAAATTTGGGTTCTTCAGATCTGTAGAGGGGCGGGTCTCCCACGACGTATCAGGGTTGGGTAATAATGCTGCCTTTATACACCTGTGGTACAAAATCAAACAGTTAAAACTTTATTTCTTCTCCTACAGGGCTTCTTATAAGAGGGAGTAAACTGAACAAATTCAACATTTTCTCACTCATTTCAGCACCAAATTCTATGGTGTAACTACTGAAATAACTTATTAGAATTATCTCAAAGAGACGATTGTAGTGAGTAGTGACACCATAGGGTTAAAGGCAGAAATAAAGATTTTAGTTTTCTGAAATTCTCCCCTTATCTAGAGCTCTGCCTGCTATCAGCATATATTGACCCTTTTTGAAAACATTGCAGATTCTAATCAGACAGCTCCTTTGCACACTATCGACAAATCTTGCCATAACTGTTACAATTAAGTATGTCTACTCAGAAGACAACACTGTATTTACGGCAGGTGACAGCTTAATGCAGGGCAAAAGTAATGTAGATAGGAGCCTTCTACATTACTTTTGCCCTGCATTAAGCAACCATCTCTCTTTAATGACTACCATGCATCTTCATTCAAAGGTCACTGGGCTCCAGATAAGGGTAGTTTTTCAAAAACTAAAATCTTTATTTCTGCATTAAACACTATAGTGTTACTACTCATTAGAATCGTCTCGAAGAGACGATTCTAATGAGTAGTAACACCATAGGATTGGTTCTGAAATGAGTGAGAAAATATTGAATTTGTTCAGTTAACTTTCTCTTATCTGGAGCCCTGGGTCACCGTCAATAAACACAGGTTTGACTGTATCTAGATCAGTCACTGAGAATCGTTGTCTCTCATCTGGATCAAAACAGTTTGAATCTCTGATCGATTCAGATACAGTAAACCCTCCACAAACGGTCACCTCTCGCCGGCGGCCACCTCTTCATAACGGCCAAATTCAATTCCCCCCGTTGATTTTTAGTGTAATTAGACCTCTTACCGACGGTCACCTCCGCACTCCGGCCAACGGCCATGTCTTTTGTTCCCAAAAATCATAATTACCTCCCAACGGCCACTAACCCCCATGTTTGTTTAGGCAGAGGCAAGCTGTATAATTGATACACTTGATAGCCTTTGTGTAATTATGCAATCGCTCTGGGCGGTCCAGTGTTACCGCGAGAGCGCGTTTCTTGCGAATCACTTAAGGCGCAACTAAATTCAGCAAGTGCGTTTTATGTGACGCAAGTCAATTCTGCCGACTAACTGAAACTAAAAATGTTAAAATCGGCATATTCATTGAAAGCACGCCGCCGACGCCGAAGTAAATACATAATTATGATAATTATGAATTCCGTGTTGTATGCATGTTGGTTACGAAATTGACAGAGTCCGCTAACGGCCATTTTGGTTGTTTTGACGGGTGCATTGTGTGCATTGTTCAGTTCGATTGGCATATAAAGTCACTCGAGTAATTAAAAATCGACAGTTGAAAAGGGCAAAATATATTAAAACTACACAGATTCCGTGTTTAGTATTTATTTAAATCCTCATATTTTGACTTATTGTGTTTGCATATGCTTTTAAATTGTTTCCTTTGAAAATGATTTAAACTTCCGTAGTACCGCTAATAGACAGAACCGGTCGCCATTGTTGTTTGTTAAATGAACTCACTTTGCCAAAAGTGTTTTGATTGGGGTAATGAACGTAAAGGCTCAAGCATCATCTGCTAAAATGCAGATAAGTATTTTACTTCATTCTTTATCTCTTCAGCGCCCAAAAAAGAGAATTAAATGCACATGGGTTATGTCATCTACTTTAAGGGATCAATTTATCTTCGTCTGTCTGGCCAGATCTACATGTCTCACAGTCTGTTAGTTTCATTTCAACTTCTTTCTGTCGAACAATCAATTAACGATAAAAAAAGTTCTTCATTCGTGATATTAGTAAGTGACACTTAGGGTATCGAAGTCTTCTATATTTAACAAAGTTGAAAACTGTTTTTCACAAACAAGTTGCCTGCATAAATACCTTGTACTGAAAAGAAAATGAAAACTGTTTGCTTGTCTGAAGTAATAGTGAAATGCACTGACCGTACTTCACTGAATGACTGATGAGGTGTTATAGAAATAGACGTTCTTCTATATAGTTAGATCGTTTGTCTCTCAATTATATTAATTGTGAAATAAAGACACTAAACAACACAATAAGTATTTTATTCAATATCTGTCTATATAAATGTTCACTATTTGCAAAGGACAAGTGTATTCTTCACAGGTACACTGTTTACAAATGATGCTTTGACATGTAAGCATGAATAGGTTCAAAGGGTTAAATGGCCTTTATAGATTCCCTGTGTTTCAGATTTAATCAGTCTACTTTATCAGTCCCTCCCTGTAACAGCCACCTCCCTACAACAGCCACTTTGCCTCATTCCGGCTGCTGGCTGTTGTAGGGAGGTTCCACTGTAATCACAATCTGCTCTAAGAATGGATTTAGACTGCTAATTTTGAAGATGAATCTTGCTCAGCTAAAGGTTGAGGAGTTAAACCCATTACCCCATAGCCAGCTTCTAGTTTTTAAAACAGGTTACCAATTAAAAGCAGGTTGAAAGTAAAGCAGAATGCCCCTCAGGCGCATTCTGCTTTACTTACAACCTGCTTTAAGCTATCATCTGTTGGATATAGCAAATATTGCTTATGAACATATTCATGACTGTATAAAAAGGAAATATTTTCTTCAATGGAGGAATAAATTATAGGCGTAAAAAGGCATATTTATGGGGGAATGGGTTAAGGAATTATTGGGTTCATGGGGTACTTACACTTTGGACGCTTCTGGGAACTGTAATGCTGTAAGATTTCGGGCCTGCTCCACGCCCACCACCAAGATGCTCTCCACTGTATCATACCTGCGGATCACAAGAACAATGTTACTTTAACCCACTATTACCCTATAACATGTTTTTACTTTTGAAGACAGGTGACCTCACAGGCCTTTTTCTGGTGTATCCACGGGTCCGGTATACGGACCCATTCCCAATGGGAAATGGTAAAAAAATATTCCCAATTTTTTTTTGGATACAGGTTGTTACTGATAACTCAAATTCAAATAAAAACTAATAAAACAAGTGGAAATAACTACTACATGTCAATTTTCTGGCAATTTAGCTTCAATATATGTGGAATCAATTCTAAAATTTCTTCCCAAAACATGATTTTTCGCGACGAAATTTTCCCAAATCAGAAATTGCAGTTTTTCCCAAAATGGACAGAAAAAGGTCTGCCTCAAAAAGCAGGTTGAAAGTAAAGCAGAATGCACATTATGGCGTATTCTGCTTTAATTTCAGCCTGCTTTAACTCATAACCCTATAGCATGTTTCTAGTCTTGAAATAAGGTGACCATTTAAAACAGATTGAAAGTAAAGCAGATTGCGCATTAAGGCACATTCTGCTTAACTTTCAGCCTGCTTTAAGCTAGCATCTACTAGGATAGAAGAAAAAATCCTACAATTCATAATAATGACTGCTAAAAGTGGATTTATTTGCTTCAGTGGAGGAATAAATTAAAGGCGTAAAAATGTGTTTTTATGGGATAATGGGTTAAGCTATCATCTACCAGAATATAGAAAATATTTCTAATGATACATATTCATGAATGTATCAATTTGCAGGGCTCTAGATAAGGCGAGAATTTCAAAAACTAAAATCTTAATTTCTAGATTAAACCCTATGGTTTCACTATTCATTAGAATCGTCTCTTTGAGACGATTCTAATGAGTAGTCACACCATAGGATTTATTTCCGAAATGAGTGAGAAAATGTTGATTTTTTAAAATTTACTCCCTCTTATCTTGAGCCCTGAATTGCAACAACTTTCTACAAAGAAGATTCAAGTTTCAAAAACATGAATTACAGAGGCTGATTGGTACATTGGATAGTTAGAATTAATTTTATTTTAACCCTTTACTCCATGGATAAGATTTTTGAAGTATTTAATCAAAGCCTCCACTTAAGAATAAAGGTCAATTTTATATGGTAACAAGAGCACCGCAAGCCGGGCACATTATACGCCCGTCAAATCGATCTTAGAATGTAGTCATTCCAAAACCCTATCAAGGTAAAAACAAAAGGGGAAGAACCCTGAAAGTTAGGGGTCATATGCTGACCAAGTTTCAAAAGGATGGGAATAAATTTGTTTGAGAAAGAGAGCTACAAACAAAAAATGCCCGTTTTTGACGATAAAAGGGGCATAACTCTTGAATGTCAGGGGAAATCTTGCTGGTTATGGAGCTTGACCGAGACATTATGGTCATACACATGCTGACAAAGTTTCAAAAGGATTGGAATAAATTTATTTGAGTTAGAGAGCGGACAAACTAAAAAATGCCCGTTTTTGACAAAATAAGGGGCATAACTCTTGAATGTCTGGGGCAATCCTGCTGGTTATAGAACATAACCGAGACATTATGGTAATACACATGCTGACCAAGTTTCAAAAGGATTGGAATAAATTTGTTTGAGTTAGAGAGCGGACAAACTAAAAAATGCCCGTTTTAGATGAAAAAAGGGGCATAACTCTTGACTGTCTGTGACAATCTTGCTGGTTATGAAACATAACCGAGACATAATGGTAATACACATGCTGACCAAGTTTCAAAAGGCCTGAAATAAATTTGTTTGAGTTAGAGAGCGGACAACCTAAAATATGCCCGTTTTTTACGAAAAAAGGGACATAACTCTTGAATGCCTGGTGCAATCCTGCTTGTTATCAAACTTGACAGAGACATTATGGTCATACACATGCTGACCAAGTTTTAAAAGGATTAAAATAAATGTGTTTGAGTTATAGAGCAGACAAACTAAAATATGCCCGTTTTTTACGAAAAAAGGGGCATAACTCTTGAATGTCTGGGGCAATCCTGCTGGTTATTGAACTTGACCGAGATATTATGGTCATACACATGCTGACAAAGTTTGAAAAGGATTAAAATAAATTTGTTTGAGTTAGAGAGCGGACAAACTAAAATATGCCCGTTTTTTACGAAAAAAGGGGCATAACTCTTGAATGTCTGGGGCAATCCTGCTGGTTATCGAACTTGACCGAGATATTATGGTCATACACATGCTGACAAAGTTTGAAAAGGATTAAAAAACATTTGTTTGAGTTAGAGAGCCGACAAACTAATATGCCCGTTTTTGACAAAAAAGGGGCATAACTCTTGAATGTCTGGGTCAATCTTGCTGGTTATCGAACTTGACCGAGATATTATGGTCATACACGTTCTGACCAAGTTTCAAAAGGATTAGACTAAATTTGTTTGAGTTAGAGAGCGGACATGAAAAAGTTAACGGACAGACAGACAGACGGACGGACGGACGGACAGAGCCACGACATAATACGTCCTGTCTGAAGACAGGCGTATAAAAATTAATGTGCATTGTTTTCCTATATCCTTGCAGATGGTAGCTTAACGCAGGCTGAAAATAAAGCAGAATGCACTTTTAGGTTCATTCTGCTTTACTTTCAACATGCTTTAAGTGGCCATCTATCCTCAAAACCAGAAACAGGCAATGGAGTAAAGGGTAAAAATATTTAAGAACCAGTTCTTGTCAGATTGACTATAACTATTAAATTTATGATAGATAAAATCTTACTTTACATTAATTTGCAATAACAGTCGAAAAGAAAGTTTGCTTCTTGCAGAAACTCCGGCAGAGTAGGTAATTTCCGTTGACTAGTTTCGTTGCAGTTGCAACTCATCAGAACGTATCCATTACATTAATTTGATCAATATCACAATAGTTACTTTTTCCATTGATATATATCTCGGTACATTGCAATTTCTCCAGAATATTTGAATATACTTACTTTAATTTGATCTGTATCTGAGCACTTTCTAATCCCATTTCTAATACCTCATCCAGCATATCTCTGAAATGGTGAAATAAATAAAATAATCACATGCAAATGCAAAATATACAGTGCAGTTTAACCCTTTGAACCCTAATCCCGCATATAGGTGTCATTTTCAAACAGTGTACATGTGAATAGTACACTTGTCCTATGCAAACAGTGAAGACCCAGATCAGAGGGCTCCGAAAGGAGCCCTCTGATCAGGGTCTTCACTGTTTGTAATAATGCCAAAAATTGACAAAAACAACCCTTAAAAGTCAGAAATGGACTATACCAAAATGGAAATAGGAAATGTTCATTTAATGTTTTAGGGAGGAAAGAGTTAAATTATGTGTACATGTATAATATATTTATTTACAAATTGTTGTTTAAATGCGATAAATAGAATATCAAATATGTGTGATTTTAGTTTTGAATTCATTTAACGAGTTTGATAAAACTAGAACTGCCACTAAGTGTGACACAATCCTGAGCTCCAGATAAGGGGAGTATTTCAAAAACTAAAATCTTTATTTTTGCTTTAAACTCTATGGTGTCACTACTCATTAGAATCGTCTCTTTGAGACGATTCTAATGAGACGATTCTAATGAGTTGTAACACCATAGGGTTTGATGCTAAAATAAGTGAGAAAATGCTGGATTTGTGCAGCTTTCTCCCGTTTATCTAGAGCCCTGCACAATCCCATTGCACCAATCCTAGCCCTATCCAATTTTCAAGGCTTGATGTCAAGGTGAAGGTCCCAGGGACAGGACATTAGCATCTCTGCACATGTACTTCTCATGATTATCATGTATGCAAAGATTCAAGTGTATCAGACTGACAAAGATGACAAACAGGGGCCTGAAATGTGTGTCTTGCACATCTACAACCTGTGATTAACATAAACATCGTCATATATGCCAAATATCAAATATCAAGATATTGAAACTGAATGAAGAGTTTACCAGACAAGACACATACTAGCCCTTTAACTCTTTCCTCCCTGAAACTTTAAATGGAAAATTTCAGTTTCCATTTTAGTCTAGTCCATTTTTGACTTTTAAGGTTTTTTTTGTCAATGTTTGGCATTATGACAAACAGTGAAGACCCTGATCAGAGGGCTCCTTTCGGAGCCCTCTGATCTGGGTCTTCACTGTTTGCACAGGACAAGTGTACTATTCACATGTACACTGTTTGAAAAGGACGCCTATAAGCGGGACTAGGGTTCAAAGGGTTAACCAATTATCAAGGTCAGAGGTCACATGGACATGAATTTTGTGTCTTGCACATCTACAACTCCTGATTAAATTTTTAAAATGCCTGCCAAGTATCAAGTGTATGAGATTAAACTGAAGGAGGAGTTAACGGTAAACCAGTAAGATTTGGACAAGATTTTTGTAATTTCAAGACCAGTCTGACCAGAGGTCAATGTCAAGATAAATTGGAGATGAAATTTACGGCTTGCACATCTACAACTTCTGATTAACATGTCTGTCCAGTATCAAGTGTCTGAGATTAGATCTGAAGGAGGAGTTTGCCAGACAAGATCTGGACAAGATTTTTGCAACTTCCCAGTCTGAGGTCAAGGTAATGATCACATGGAAATGAAATTTGCGTCGTGCACATTTACTATTCCTGATTAACATGCATGCCAAGTATCAAATCTTGTGTATGAAATCTGAAGGAGTTTATTGGACAAGAATTTTGCAATTCAAGGCCAAATGTCACCATTCTAACCCTAGCCCTTACCCACAATCAGGGCCAGAGGTCAAGGTCATAGAGACCGGCAATTTGCATCTTGCACATCTACAACTACTGATAAACATATATGTCCAGTATCAAGTGTCTGAGATTAAAACTGAAGGAGGAGTTTGCCAGACAAGATCTGGAGAAATTTTTTGCAATTTCAAGGACAAAGCTGAATATTCAAGGTCACCAGGACCTGAAACATGCTTCTTTCACACCTACAACTTCTGTTTAAAGTACATGTATATGTTAAGTATCAAGTGCCACCAAAGGTAACTGATAAATGCCGAGCTACAATAATTCAGAAAGTTTCAGAAGGAACTTTTTGACTATATTTGTTCTGCATTAAGCTACAACCTGTCAGAAAGACTGCAATTTGGTCGTCTTTGACTGAAGATGCAGAGAGAGCTTTATTCCTTTAATGTGAAATTAGTTCTTAATGCCAAATCAAATAATGCAGAAAACTCTTATTATAGATTTGTGCAATAATTCCATCCGGCATTAAATTACAACACGCCTGAAAGACTTTGAACACATTTTTTCAGCGTTTTTTTTTACCCAATTGGGAACGGGTCCGGTACCCCTCAGATTGGGAATTTTTCAAGTCAAATTGGGAAAAACGAGTTTTGAAATGATGACAATGCAGAAATTGGGAATTTAAGTTACTAAACCGTTAGAACTGTTTATGATGGTAAACATGGTGTAAAAACTAAATCTACGCTGGGTGTGTTACTCACAGTAGACGCTGTTGCGGCCGAGACAGAGTTGGTGACTTGGTAAAATCCAAAATCTTATCTTATCTATCTCTGAATACTGCCAATCAAGCTCGCGAGTGTTAAGGCAGTGATCTAGATTCAAGTTCTTCATTATCGTCTTTCTCAAAACAATTCTGAAATACTTTGAATTATGGCTCATGATTGTTTTAATTGTAGGTTTTCTATTTTATAAATGATGGTAAACAGAGTCAGACTGGGTTTGTAAACTCTTATCAATTTCAGCGGATTTTGCGATCACGCAACATTAACCAGTCTCGATTAAGGGGCATGTATAAATCTTCGCCCGGACCGTTTCCGATATTCGGCCGTAATCACTGGTATTGTTTTATACATACTCCCAAAAATGTCAATGGAGTTGCGTAACTTTGTTTACATTTCATGAGACCACGGAATTATAAACTTCTGTATATTTCCTTGACGAGACATTCATTGTAGCAAAAGATAAGTTGAAATATGGATGGTTTGCTATGATTTAAAGGGAAAAAGTAATTTGACAATTGGGAAATATGTTTATTTTGATTGGGAACGGGTCCGATATTTGATTTCTTTTTATTGGGACGGGTCCGGTCGTCAAATTGGGACGGGTCCGTCTCCAATTGGGAACGGGTCCGTTCCCCGGACCCGTTCAAAGAAGGAAAAAAAACGCTGTTTTTTAACCCTTTTCCCCAAAGAAGCGCCATTTAGCGGATATGATTTATTCCTCCGCTGAAGAAAATAGTTCCGATTTAATCAGTCATGAATATTAAGTAAAGGGAATATTTTTTTTTCATTCTAGAACATGAAAGCTTAAAGCAGGCTGAAAGTAAAGCAGAATGCGCCTTAAGGCGCGTTCTGCTTTTCTTTCAAACTGCTTTAAGTGGCCATCTATCTTCAATACTATAAAAATGCTATCAGGTAAAGGTTTAAGCAGCCAGTTAACCCATTACTCCATAGATATGCATTTTAATGCATTAACAAATTCCTCCTCTGACAAATAAATAGTAATAAATATGCAACATAGCCAATTAGGAAATATTTTCATTTATCTTAGAAGATGGTAGTTTAATGCAGGCTGAAAGTAAAGCAGAATGTGCCTAAGGGAGCATTCTGCTTTGCTTTCAACCTGCTCAAAGTGGTCATCTGTCTCCAAAACTAGAAACAGGCTATGGGGTAATTGGTTATATATCACAAGTTTGACTGTACACTGAGGGACTGACTCATAGTGTACAGTGGAGAAGACGTTATTCTTTCCCAATAAACATGTTTACGAAAAAATATTATTTCTATGGCAAAAAGTTTGGAGCCAGATCAGATGCCGGGTAACCCGGCATCTGATCAGGCTTTAAACTGTTTGCCACTCGGATTAACATGAATAGTCAGATTTGCCAAAAACTTTAAATTTTCTATATTTTACTACGACACGTTTGTGTTTTGTTTGCGTTTAAACGAGAAAGAATAACGTTTTCTCCACTGTAACTGTTACTCACCTTTTAACACTGGCCTCAAACACGCCGCTATCTCCTGCCACAGACTCATCACTCACTGCCGCAGACACACTACGAGTATTTCCACCTGATAGATTATTACATACGCCAGAACTACTTTCACTAATAGGACTAAGTGGTGGGTTGAGTACAGCGTCCAGACTCTCAGGATTTGGAGTTCGTTTGGCAACACTATTATTATAATCGAATAACATGTCCGCCCCATGTGACGGTAATAATGATACTCCGGAAGAATTGTGCACAGGTAGAGTATCAACATATGACGGGTCCAACTTTGACTGCTGTAACAAGTAGGGGTCTAAAGTCACTTTTGATTGATTGCTATTGACTTGAGGTACGTTGAGGGGAATATTTGTGATATTTGAACTATTTACACTGTTTGGGAAGGGAGGGGGCGGGGCTAAGACACGTCTCTGTTGTATGTTCGTGGAAGGCTGTGTTATGACACGTGCTTGAGGCACGTTAATGTTCATATGCTGCTGATAGGTAGGGGGTGGTCCGACATCGTATGGAGAGATGGGCGGTGATAATGATGACATAGATGAATGAGGGGATGCTGACTTGAGAGTGGGCGGGGCTATTGGCACCACTGAACTAGGCACTGCTACACTAACACTAATATCCTGGTTACTACTGGCCAGTACACTTTGTAAATAACCCCCTGTGGCTTCTTCCATAATATCCGGAGCCACAGTAACAGGGTTCTCGTGAATTGGAGAGATACTATGTCCCTGTAAAAGTTTCTCAACACGCCGGTGTAGTTCCTGTAAGTTTGTGTCACTGGAGGTCTGCTGGCCGTACACATCCATTAGACTTAAGGAAGACAAGGATCCTCTACTGCCCTCTGAGAGAGAACCTAAAGACCCGAGACTGCCAAGACTGGAACCGGATGACATTGATAGAGTACTCATCGACATACTGAAAAGTACAGGTATAAATATTGAAAGTTATCAAACTTATTACATGTTATTATAGTTAACTCATTACCTCATAGCCTGTTTGTAGTTTGAAAGACAGTTGCATACTTAAAGCAGGTTGAAAGTAAAGCAGAATGTGCCTTAAGGCACATTCTGCTTTACTTTCAGCCTGCTTCAAGCTATCATCTGCTAGAATATATTAAATATTTTCTTCTTCAGTGGAGGACTAAATTAAAGGCATTAAAAAAGCTTATTTATGGGTAAATGGGTTAAGGTAATGATACTATTCAATTACATAAAGCTTTGTTTCTCTACTCAACCCAAAGTCATGACTTTTGCTTTTTGTGGAGAAATAAAGATATTTAGCTTGAGAGACGGGTGACAAATTAAAAGGGGTTGAAAGTATAGTAGAAGTTCTGAATGGGCCTTAGGAAGCATTTTGCTTTACTTTCAGCCTGCTTTAAGCTGCCATCTCCTAGGATACAGAAAATAATTCTTATGGTAAATATTCATGACAGAATAAAGTGGTATTATCTTCTTCGGTGGAGGAATTTAAATCAAAGGCGTAAAAAGGTGTATTCATGGGGTAATGGGTTATATTAAATCAATGAGTCTTCCTTTTGAACAGTTAAAATAATAAAGACATGAACAACTGCATGTTCAAAGTAGAAGAAAATTAAACGAATACTTACCCTTTCAACCTAATTTCCAGAAGACTAGTTCTCTGTGTAATCTCTGCTAATTCCTTCAAGATCTCGGTTTTCTTCTCTTGACGTTTTAATCTGAATTGGAGTAAGACATTCTTAAACTTCATCAAATAGGGTTACAGAGTAAAACCATATATATCTTCAGGGTCTTCCCCAGAAAAATTGAAAGGCGCTGGGGCAGGGGAAGGGTGCGGGAGGGGGTGTTACCCCCTTCCGTATGTCGAAATTTTTTGAAGTTTTAATGTATAAATGGTGTTCCCTGAGCCACTTTAGGCATTATTTCAATGGTGTCCTAACGATAAACAGCATACTAAAACCTTTGTTTTTATTAATCAATTTAAATTTCTTTATGACACGAACTTGCTAGAATCTATATCATAACGGTAGATACAAGGAGTACAGAATTACTGATATGTTATTTTGTTTACAAAAAACTATACATCTTAATTCTTATAGATGAAAGGGTTTGACATAAAAATATAGAAAGACACATTACCTACATTGGTTTACTTGCTTTCTGATGATATAATCTATATAAATGAGCATTAGATAAAAAATATGTGTGTTTGCTTTATATGTTGCCAACTTGCCACGTAATTATATCTTAGCATTATGATTTTATGATAATTTGAAGAAGAAAATTGCAAAACATTGCAGTAGATCTACTAGATCAGAGGGCTTTTATAAATAAGAGTTCTCAGATCTTGGTCTTCACTGTTTTCCTAAATGTAGATACTTTTTGAAGTTTTTGTACAGTAATCTTGAATGTCATTTGTATTTCCTGTTATTTTTTTTGACTTTATATCTTCATTTCTATCTGCTAGATTCTAGATTAAGTTCCAGATCTATCACAATTTAGAATTCAGATCCTAAATCTGATTTCTTACTTTACTATTTTCTCTCTTTCACTTTTTCTTGACCAATCCAAACCCGTTGGGTAATGGTCAATAGTGACTGCACCAACGTAATCACGGATGTACAACATGACTAAAATGCTTAAATAAACCACGGAATTATACAAAACCTCAGTGTATAATTCTGTGAATAAACCACCTTTTATCATAAAATCGGATCATCTATGTTATTTCTAATGCTATGTTTTCTATCTTATTGGTTGGGGATACTCTCTCAGACCTTGAACCCACCCAGCTAGGGTACATATAGTATTTCTGTTGAAAAATGCTATCGTTAATTCGCGAAAACCGATGACAAAATGTACGTGCACGATTGAAGGAAAACAGATGACAAGCTAACAAAATCATTCACCCTAACTTTGAAGTTACCAACACAGCGATATTTCGGGAAAATATATAGATCTAACTATCCTATTTCAAACAAATAGATCTACGTGATAATTCAATAAGTACTGTAGGCTTGATCGATTTTGATTACATTTGATTTCATAAGGCACAGAAACCATTTGTCTCGATTGTGGGCGTGGCATTTTCATCACTACAAACTGCTATGAGCTAAAAATAAACCAACCCAGCTATATTTCGTGGGGAGGGGGGACCAATCCTAGAACATTTTAATGAAATAAAATAGCTCTAAAATCTAGATTTAATCTATTTTGATTTGAACTTAAATAGGGCATACATGTACTTGTATCTTGTTTTCATTTTGCATTGAAATTTGTGGGCGGGGCGTTTCTTCTGCTGTGAATGCTCGCAAGTTGACTACGGAAATTCACGAATTCTATTGCTAAACGTTGTTTGATATTGATTGTAACTAAACCGCCGAATTCCGAGACTCTCCGAGCATAAATTATGAAGACGAAAAGTCGCGAGTATGTGTCCGCGCGAATGAATAACGACGGTCGTAATTCGTGGTGTCTGCGAATCGAAATAGTGCATTATAGGTTCTCCATAACGATGATAGCTTGCTTGCTGTATTCGTTTTAACGTCTCATCCGAGTTACCGTTCTCTGTTAAGACTAAACTAATGCGGGGGAGCGTTGTTTTTTTGTTGTTGTTTATTTTAAAAAAAAAAAAGTCTACGGCACCCGCGGTCACCCATGCAAGTATTAACCAGGCCCGACGTTGCTGAACTTCCGCGGTCACCCATCCAAGTATTTAACCGGGCTCGACGTTGCTTAACTTCGGTGATAGGACGAGAACCGGTGTTTTCAACGTGATATGGCCGTAGACAAAACGATGATATGCGAGATATTCAGATTATATATATTATGTTTAAATCATGCACAGTAAAACAATAAGCATGATTTTCTCGTCGTGTAAAGTTGAAAGGTTGACAGCTATTTTTAGAACGGTCACGTGAGAGTCACAAGTGACACCATTGCAAAGGGATTATAACTGCCTCGGGCGGAACGCGATCATGAGGTGTGCATTATTGTCTCCTGCTGAGAGGCCCCATCTACCCCACGCTTTAATTAACATACTGATAAGAATAGTTATACGACCTTTTAGCAAGTTTGATAATAGCACTGTTTCGCAAGTGGGGATTTTTAAGGCGCTGGGGTCTCGGATTTTAAGCGCTGGCGAGAATTTAAGGCGCTGGGGCAATTGAGGTTCAGAAATTAAGGCGCTGGGGTACCCCAGCGCTTAAATGGCCTGGGGAAAACCCTGATCTTAAAATAGACTAGATTGGGCAAGTAGTGCTAAGCTCCCATTGGTTGATGGTAAAAAGATTCCATTTAAGTGGGTGTATTTTACACTTTCCCTACAACGACAAAATATGATCTACCTTCAGTCAACGTAGACGGGATTATCTGTGAGCAAACAGCATGTAACATCATCAATAAGGGTGAAACGATTAATCGCGATCTGGATTGAACCGCGATTTTATGCCCTCGATTCGATCTGATTCAATTCGATTTAGGAAATGTCATTTTCGATTCGATTTATATGTAGAAAACTCGCTTCTATCCCTACTATATATCTATCTATCTTTTCATACTGCAACACCATCATATGAGTATTACGTCCAGCTGCGCGTCTGTGTGATAAATAGCGAATTAAAATGTACCTCTATTATATACGGTAAAGTATTAGTTCGAAAGATTAGAGATTACGCACAGGCTTTTTCACCCGTTACGAGTACGTCTATGTTTACTTTGCCGGTTTCCTGTGTCATTCTACGCATGCGTGAGCAATTGCTTGTCTCAATTGTGATGTAATTCTTCGTTCACATTACGTATCTCGGTACTGCTTCGACTATTTCAAATAAATTAATAATTCTGTAAACGTTGGATATTTTATTATCTTCAACCTAATACGCTCATTACTTTAAAAAAAAAAAATACAATCCAGGTAAGAAACTTAAATTATAAACTATTGTGATTTATTTTTGATACCGAATATACAGCCCGACATACGTTTCAACACCCGGATAATAGGTGTAAGAATGTATGGTGAATTCCCGCGATATGTCAAGTAACAATATCAAAGTCCGCTCCGTAATCGAAAGCAAAGGCGACTGACAGCATTGTTAACGAACTTAAACCGGTGAGTGAAATTAAGGAACAGTAATATTCAGATGTATCGATTATTATAATCTTCATTTAAGATGAATAACTATCCACTCCTTTACACCCTTCTGTACCTTGCTAACAGAGTAGACCGTTACCAGGCAGCTGTAAATGGTTGATGACAATGGTCTACACTGCTGCTTGCGCATAGAAAATCATAATAACATAGAAGAATTGGTATGTCTATACTGCAAACCATCCACATAATAAATAAGGTGTATTGTTATGATCAAAATCTTATAAGTCAGAAATATACATGTATTAAACCCTTCCATGCAGTTTTCCAAACTTTAACCCCTACTTTTTGGCCCTGAATGTTCATATATATTGTTTTTTAATATTAACTGTTATTGCAGGATGTCATCTACTTAGTACATTCATTTATTGCAATGTAAAATCGAATCGAATCGAAAATAATCGAATCGTGTTATAAAAAAGCGAAATCGAATCGAACCGAATTTTTTTGAATCGTTTCAGCCCTAATCATCAATCTACCGCAATATGACGGGCACCAGACCAATGGAAGGAGAATCCAATGGAAGGAGAATATCATACACCCACCAAAATGGCTTCTAGGTTACCATCCCTAATTGGCTTATAGCCAATCTATGTTATTTAAAGATACAGTCGAACTTCGATATCTCGAACTCGGTTAAATCGAACATACCCGTATTTCAAAGTTAAAACGTGGCTTAGCCACGTTTTAACTTTGAAATATGGGTATGTTCGACCTAACCGAACATGAAAGAAAGCAGTTCATGTGTCGAACTATCGGATAGTTCGAGTTAAGCGAGTGTGAGATATCGAAGTTCGACTGTATCAATGAGTTTAACAAAGAAAAGATTAAAATTATAATATTTTGTGAATTAACAAGAGGACCATGTGGTCCTAAATTGCTCACCTGGAGACCCTGTGACAGGGTCATTTTACCCAGGGGGCATAATTCATTCAATCTTGATAGAGAAGATGTTGAATATGATTTGTGCAAAATACAAAAGTTCAGACTATTCTGGTTTCAGACAATCAGATTTTTAAGTTATCCTTGATATGCAACAGACTCAAACTATTTCAATAATATTACTACAGGATCAGGATCCAAACTGCTTGACACTCATTGAAATATTAATTTAACTAAAATAATTTTGAGAATTAAAAGCAGAACAGGATTAACTTAATGATGGAGTCTCCTCCTGTCATGCCGACAGATGAGCAGACAAGCAGGACAGTGAAAATGTTAACTCTAAATGCATGCTGGGTAAATTCTCGTCTGCAACATTTGACGTCTGCTACTCTTCTAAAAATAGAATTTTTAAAATTTCTTTGTAAAACAGGGTCAGAGTGTAAACAGTTTGGATCCTGATGATCTCATTAGAATTTAAACTGTTTGCAAAATTCAAATGCTATCACAATTTCCCTGCTAGCGTGCTTCGAGTTAAATTACCTTTCAGCAATCTGTTTATTTGAAATTTCCTTGGCATGGTTGAGATCTACTCCCAGCTGACGTATTCTATCATTTATATTTTCAATTTCTTCAGATGAGCGGCCTTTCAGATCTATTCCTCTTAATTCTCTGAGAAGTTGTTCTTTCTCTTGGACCAGCAGTAGCCTGAAAGGAATACTTTACACTTAGAATCATCACAATCACCTTTCTATGAACATATCCGAATAAGGAAATATTGAAGAGCATCTTTAACTAAGTGAGTGCCAAATGAAAATAATCAAGACCTCTAAAACCTGTTCATGTAGTAACCCTTTACTCCATAGTCTGTTTCTAGTTTTGAAAATATATGACTACTTAAAGCAGGTTGAAAGGAAAGCACAATGCACCTTAAGGCGCATTCTGCTTTACTTTCAGCCTGCTTTAAGCTACCACCTGCTAGAATAATGAAAATAATCCTTCCGATACACATTTATGACTGTATAAATTGGAACTAATCAACTATTTCTTCAGCAGAGAAATAAACTGAATGCACTATATGGCGCTTCTATTGGGGAAAGGGGTACAGTCCAATCTCATTATGTTATACTTATTTTAGTTGAATTTGCGTTGATACAAAACATTTTGAAATTAAAAATAATTTCTCCTTTTTTGTCTATATAAAATCAAAATCTAGCTCAATTTCGTTTTGACTAATTTTTCATTGAGTCAAGTATTTTTCCTGTTCTCCAAGTCTGTATCACAAGTATCAGTGTTTGTGTTATAGTCTTTTGTCACTGCGTATTGGACATTGAGGTGTAAACATATTCGTTTGGCTTGACAGAGATTATGCATGTGCACCTCAAATTGATTATATTTAAGACAGGTGACAGCTTAAAGCAAGGTTAAAATCTAACAGAAAGGTCCAAAATGAGTTTTCTGTTTTACTTTCACCTTGCTCTAAGCAGCCACCAGCCATAACAAATATGTACAGGTGACAGCTTAAAGTAAGGTAAAAGTAAAACAGAAAGCTCCAGAAGGAGCTTTCTGTTTTACTTTCACCTTGCTTTAAGAGCAGCCACCTGCCTTACACACCTAATATAAACACATTTTAGTGGTCCTACTAGAGAGGTGCTACTGTCCTACTGAGTCTGTACTTACCTGTCTTTGTCCGACTCATTCTGGCCGGGAACCATATCGTCCTCCAGGTCAGCCAGCATGTGTTTAAGCTGAGACAGCTTCTTCTTTGACTCATCATACTGAAGGCGAAGACGAGTGATCTCAGCCAGGTATCTGCTACTGGATAAGCCCATCTGAATATACAACAATTAAACATTTCAAATTCTACTTCAATTTGATTGTATCAACATACAACGATTCTCTTCATCGTACTGAAGCCGAAGACGAGTGATCTCAGCCAGGTATCTACTACTGGATAAGCCCATCTGAATATACAACAATTAAACATTTCAAACTCTACTTCAATTTGATTAAACCTTTACCCCATAGCCTGTTTCTAGTTTTGAAGACCATTTAAAGCAGGTTGAAAGTAAAGCAGAATGTGCCTCAATGCACATTCTGCTTTACTTTCAACCTGCTTTAAGCTTGAATCTGTTAGAATATAGAAAATATTTCTTATGATACATATTCATTGAGGTAAAAAATGATTTTTTTCTCCAGTGAAGATATAAATAGGAGGTGTAAAAAGGTGTATTTAGGGGTAATGGTTAAATACATTGTACCAACATGTTACAAAATGTGAATGCGAAACGTTATCACCCACCCATCCCCCTGATGTGATTTTAACCTCTAAATAACCTAGACCTTTATCAGACTCTCAAGAAATACTCTGAATGAGGTTTCACAGCAAACAAGTTCACAGGTAAAGGTCAAGGTAGTATTTGACTCTACAACTCCTAATTAAAATGTATCAACACAGCAAAATACGAGGTTATAAAACTTAAAATGAGCTCTGTGTTGAAAGTTCAGTTTCTATTGCAGGCTCTAGTTTTTACAGCGCTCCCTCCCTACAGCGATTCTTCCTTACAACAATGCTTGCCGCTGTTCCCAAAACAAGCCAAGTCAATTATGTCTTAACGCTTTCACTGCTTCAATACTGTCTGCTTAAAATTGTTGTTTGCCTTTTTCCCCCCAAAGTAAGGTATTGGACATTTTGACCAGGGTTGGCAATCGACCGGTCAATAAGAGTATTGACCACCCGGGCGGTCAATACTGGTTTTAACCGGTCAATACCGGTCATTACTGGTCAATTGACCACTTCAAACCAAGTTATAACCTATGTATCATACCCCTGGCAATGTTAATTGTTGTTTAATATATACAGTACATACAAACTGTACTGTTCAGGATCTTTTAAATAACAGTATGATTTTTTGATGTTGTTTATCAAAGTTTTACTTTAATGACCACAAGTGGTCTTTTGCCAGGTGGCCATTTGATATGGTCAATTCAATAAGACTAGTTATAAAATCAAGTACTTTGAACCCTACCTATCTTATTCATGCATTATCATGATGAGCATACTGGGAATAATGATCATATCAATGATTTAATATAAAGATTGAAATATTTGAATTACATTTTGTAAATATTTGATAAAACCAGGACTACAAAGTGGTTGATTGAAGTTACAGGCCTTGTCAATTGAAAATCGACCGGTATCGACCACCTAGGATCAGTTTGGGAGTTTGCCAACCAAAAGGCTAGCCATACTCATAATCAATCAACCACTAAATACTTCAACTCAATCAACTGTTCACTTACAACTCAACTGACCATTAAAAACCTCAATTGACCACTCAAAATTTCAATTGACCACTTTCGGATAAAATATTACAGCAATAATTAACCATTAAGGTCATATAATACCCATAGTCAGGCAACAATTAAATGTTGAAGATTCATTGATGTGTACTATTTACAATCATGGGGAAATCATAAGTATTTGCATGTTTGCAAAACCTGTAAATTGCTGTCAAAACAGATTGTCATGTGTTATGTTGCTCCATGTCCCTGCAGGGGGAGTGGCATAGATCTAATTGTGACCAATCAAATGTCTCTATACAGGGTGATTATACACTGACACTTTGTTTTGCTCCTATTTGTGCCCAGGAAGCCATCAATGAGTCTGCTGAGCAGTATGGCTGCAATGTCATTGGCAGATAATGAGAAGATATCTATGATAAAGCAGAACCCAGCCTGACAGTTTATCGTTGCTCTGCACAATGACTGAATCTGCTGGGACAGGATATTACTCCTGACCAGGTGATATAGCAAGTTGTAGAAGTCAACAAATACTTCACTGTTCAGGAATCACCATACACCTATTTTTGACAGAAGAGGCTTAAAGTGTTAGGTGGCATCTGTTACCATCTGCTAGGATATATAGAAAATATTTTTGTGGTACCTATTCGTTGCTGTACAAAATGGAACTATTTTCATCAGTGGAGGAATAAATTTATGGCGTAAAAAGACGTATTTATTAGGTTATGGGTTAAACAGCAAGAGTAGTATCTAGAGTTATGCAACTAGAGTTGTGCAACTTTACCTCTCCTCTAAGGTCGGTCTGAGATGCTGTTGTGGACTGTTCTTGGGGTAGACATAGAGTGGATACATCAGGTGATGAACCTCCCATCTTGGTTCGCAAAAAGTCTTCTTTAAGGCGGGCTACAGACTGAAATATAGATACAAGATTTATTGAAATGACATTTAAGTTCTTAACCCTTTACCCAATAACCGGTATACATATAACATTAAATACAGGTGATCGCTTAAAGCAGGTTGAAAGTAAAGCAGAATGTGCCTTACGGCACATTCTGCTTTACTTTCAGTCTGCTTTAAACTACCATCTGCTAGGCTATATAAAACTATTTGTTATGGTAATTCTTCATGAGTATATATACTGGAATTATTTTCTTCAGCGGAGGAATAAATTAAATACGCTAAAAGTGGCTTCTATGTGGGAAAGGGTTAGTATTTTTTGTACAAATTAATTGTACATACAAAATAATCCAATTTTACTTTTTTGCATTGTAAGGAGATGGTCAAGCGTGTAGAGTGCTATTTTCAAAAGTGGTTTGTGCGTTTTAGTCCCAGCTAATCCAGAGGCCTGACTAGGGGTTCTTTTGAATCCCCGACAATGTACAGGAATGTTCTTGAGCAAGGTATTCCCCAGAAATTGCTCCTCTCCACCCAGGGGTTAAATTGGGTACCAATGAATAGCCTGAGCCGGTGTATCGTGGCTGCCTAGGCACCATATGTTAGCAGTGCTCAATATTAGTGGTGTAACGATTCATCGATGCATCGATATATTGCGATGTGCTTACCCTACGATGTCTGTATCGGCTTGTAAATGAAGTCTGCGATGTATCACGATGCAATACATTCATCAGCCCTGCGATACATCGATACGGTTGTCAAATATCGTGCATCGCGTTGTACTTTTCGTTGAATCAAACAAACAAAACTACAAAGCTATCACAAACTTATTCCTAAAGTTTAAAAACAAAGAGAAGTTCATTACTGTCTTTTCTTACAAGAAACGTTTCCATCGTCTGCTTAGCTGTCAATCATGTAATAAAAAAATGTTGAAACGGATGTGACCTTATTTTAAGATTAGGGCTAAAACACGGACAAAGACTTAATGGTTTCAAAACAATTACGGACCTAACTACAGACGATTTCGCTTGTGTTGAAGCATCAGAAAATTAAAATAACCTCTTCTTTATTATTTCACAGTGGTTCTGACTGTTACAGGGAATTTTTCGCGAGCTTTAATCAGGTTTACAAAGAAAACAATTTCAATTACTTTGCATCGCTTATACGCCGCAAAAACAATTCCGAATCGTTATTCGTCAGCTTATTTAGTGAACACATTCTTCTTATCCGCTGTTACCCGATTATTGCAGTGAGTGAAATGACGAATGGTCATTGATGCTGATAACCAGCGGGGCACCTGCCAATCAAACGTCTCAGCAGCAAATAAACGTCAGAAGTAGCGGAATATTTCAATTTCTTTGAATTTGTAGCTGTTTTTGGTCAGATCTAAAGGCAGATTTAGGCTTCCAATATAATATTATCCTGATTCTGGGTTTGTTCGCGGATAATTGAAATACAATAATCAATTCGTCCGGGTCTCCAAATGTACGGGACGGACGAGTCGGACATGGGATGTCTGCACCCCCGAGTTAAAGGGATTGGTTTGGTTGTGAATGTAGTTCATTGTACCATTAAAATTCACATTTTAATAAACTTTTTTTTGTAAAAGTAGAAGGTCAGATTTGAAAGGGCCTTTCATGGGCTGATATATTTAACTTGAATAGCCCTTAATTGTTATTTAACTTGTTTATAAAAACAATTTAGAATTGTTCGAACCAAAAGTGTGTAAATTCAGGAGACATTATATCTAGCTTAGTTATGTGTTGCAACTTTGAAAGGAGTAGCATATGCTATGTACAACAACTCTATCAAAAGTTCTATTTTTAATGTTCAAATAATTTAATTGATTATAAAGTATTAGGTGCAAACAGTTATGGTCCAGTTATGGACACTTTATTACAAACTGTCTCATTAGAATCAAAACTGTTTGGCTGGGTACAGTCCGAATTTTGCACCTAAAAAGTGCCCCTTCTCATAATCATCAGGATTGATGGCGTAGAAGTAATAAATAGAAATAGAAAAAGAAATGTAAACAAAGGCAAAATGAAAATATATATCTATATGTACTTTTTGAAGTGAACCCCCACCCCCTTCAAACAACATACGTTTACATTACATATACTTGTTAAACTACACATTAGGGTGGTTGCAAACTTAACAACTGTTGTGTTTATATTTAAACGCCCGTATCGTGATACGTATTGTATCACGTCCTAAATATTGCAATACATATTGCCTTTTATTCTCACAGGCAATATATATCGTGATATGTATCGTTGTGAAAATGAAATATCGGGATATGTATCGTGAAGGAAAATCTTGCCAATGCACAGCCCTACTCAATATTGTAGGCAAGATGGATCAATGATGAGGGGAGTAAATTTACTCTTGGCTGAACGGTCTTTCGGACTGAAAGTTGACTACAACTTTGGTACTTTACTTGTTACTTTTAATTCCAAATGAGATAATGTTACTGTACTGTACAGGGCTCCAGATAAGAGAGAGTAAACTGAACAAATCCAACATTTTATCACTCATTCCAGCACCAAATCCTATGGTGTCACTACTCATTAGAATCGTCTCTTTGAGACGATTCTTATGAGTAGTTACACCATAGGGTTTAAAGCAGTAATAAAGATTTCATTTTTTGAAATACTCCCCTTATCTGGAGCCCTGTGTACAAGTAAAGTCAGGGCTCCAGATAAGGGGAGTATTTCAAAAACTAAAATCTTTATTTCTGCATTAAACCCTATGGTGTCGAAGAGACGATTCTAATGAGTAGTAACGCCATAGGATTTGATGCTAAAATAAGTGAGAAAATGTTGGATTTGTGCAGTTTACTCCATCTTATCTGGAGCCCTGTAAAGTTATGCGTGTCCTTTGTCCTTTACCTGCATGAGGTGTCTTCGTTCCTGTTCTCCAGAGTTTAAGTTCTTCTGTATGTGTCTAATCTCATCCATGATCTCTCGTGCCTGGTCCACGTTGTAACTAGTTGTCTGACCGGACATCTTCTGGTCCACCCTGACAATTATAAAAGAATGATAAACTAGAGCTTGTTTTCAAGAAAAAAGTATGTCTCTCCCTTTTACTGCTATCCCAAAGGAATTAAATAATCCAGCTCAAATTTCAAGCAACATGAATAATTTCACATACTTCTAAGGGCCATAACTTTTGTCAAAACGGTCGCACATTATCTTCCTATAATCAAATAGCCTTGGTTCAAGCGGTCATAATAGAGAGGTCTTATTCAGCAATGTAATGGTTAACCCATTCCCTTATAGAAGCGACTTTTAGCACATGCATTATATTCATCCGCTGAAGAAAATAGTTCCAATATATACCGTAATGAATATGTGTCCTATTTAATACTTTCCTTATTCTTGCAGTTATAGCTTAAAGCAGGCTGAAAGTAAAGCAGAATGCGCCATATGGCGCATTCTGCTTTACTTTCAACCTGCTTTAAGTAGTAACATATTTTCAAAACTAAAAACAGGCTATCGGTTAATGGGTTATGGAACTTCTTAAAACTGCCATCTACGTTAAACACCTGCATTTCAAAAATGCCTATCTGAACTCTCAAAGATTGCCTACCAACAGATCAAAGAAAGCTTACATTTCAAGGGTGTCCAGTCCCTGCTGCTTGTACTGCATCTCCGCCCGTATCTGTTCCAGCTCATGTCTCAGCCTGGCCACACGCTGTCGTGCAAGGTTCACATCGGCCTTCAGCAGGTCAGGATCATACTTAGTACTGCCCACACTAGAGTTGGAGTTCACTGAAACACATAAACAAAACACACATTTCAAACAAATTACATTACAAATTTATGCCTTAAATCAGACTACGGTGAGTACCTTTAACCAATTACCCCATAGCCTGTATCTAGTCTTGAAGACAGGTGACCGCTTAAAGCAGTTTGACAGTAAAGCAGAATGTGCCTTAACCCATTACCCCATAGCCTGTTTCTGAGAAAGGTGACAACTTAAAGCAGGTTGAAAGTAAAGCAGAATGCACCTCAAGGTGCATTCTGTTTTACTTTCAACCTGCTTTAAGTGGCCACATGTCTTCAAAACTATCAACAGACTATGGGGTTAAGGGTTAAACAGCAGGTTCCTACTATTAGCAAAGGTCTTTAACTCATTACTCCATAAATGTGTATACTTAGTCTAATGCCTTGGAATTTATTCCGTCACTGCAGAAAAAAGTTCCACTTTAAACAGTCATGGATATATTTACCATGAGAACTGGAGCCCAGCATCTGCAATGTTCTGCAGTTTACTGCTGCAAACCAAGCACTAGTTGATCAAAATCAATCAATTACTCTCTAATATGCATCCTATTTCAGTGAAGTGGGCCAAAGTACCAATTTTTGGTATAACTGTTGTACAGTAAAACCTCTCTATCACGACCAGTAAAACAAAAGGCTGATTGACTGTATAAAAGACAGGTGTCTGCTTAAAGCAAGGTGACAGTAAAACAGAAAGCTCCTAAAGGAGCTTTCTGTTTTACTGTCACCTTGCTTTACAGTCACCTGTGGTAAAGACCTAATAATTAACACAATTAATTTAGTGGTCGTAATAGAGAGGTTTTACTGTAGACTTACAGCTGGTTCTCGATGACTTCCAGCCAGACAGTGTGTCCTGAAGGTGCTGGTACTCATCCTGGGCCAGCTGAAGGCGTTGTTCCTTCACAGAGTAGATTTCCTTCTTGGCCTAAAACACAAACAAGACATCCTCTGTAAACAGTGTTGATCTGGACCAGAAATCTCCTTTAGGATCCCTCTGATCTGGGTCTACAGAATGCTATACTTTCAAATAAATTTGGGACAAACTTAACAAGAGTCAATGTCAATTGGTCTTACATTTGAAAATGGAAGAGTCTACGGTAAAACCCTTACGACCACTAAATTGTTTTAACTAGGAGATTAAGAAAGGTGACTGTTTAAAGCAATGTGACAGTAAAACGGAAAGCTCCTTAAGGAGCTTTCTGTTTTAATTTCACCTTGCTTTAGGCTTTCACTTGTACTTTATACCATCAATTAGCCTTAATTGTGTGGTCCTAAATAGAGGTTTTACTCCATTTTAAAACTTAGCATCGTAAGGGTTAAAATGCGAAGCCATAGCTTAGTAAATGACTTTGCACTAGAACAATTATGAATTATTTCCTCTTTACTGCATGTTACACATTCCAAAAATAATTTCGGTAATTATTGTCAATAAAATTTGTCTTAAGGCTGTTCTAGCATATTTTGAACAATGTTCACGTCTCCCTTGATTTGAGACTTCAAATACACTGCTTCTCTAAGAGTTAAAAAAATCACATTTCTTCAGTTCTTCTACTACAATTTCCGCAATAATACAAAATCAAATCATTTATTAAAATAAATGAGTTTTATTTTTAATGATTTAAAGATAGATCTACTTCTGATGTCATTATGTTTCATTGAAACAACAAAAACTGATACAAATTTCAATTTCTAAGTTTCTCATTTTCAAAAATAAACAAGCATGTAGTAAAAATCCCATATCCCTCAATCTTCATAACTTTTTTTATCGTTTTCAACTAAACTATCTCACAACAGAACTCATTTTACTGTTTTCCTTTAGAATCAAACAAAACAATCATCTCCAGTCAAACCTCTCTTAAATTATCATTTACTTTCCAACCAGCAAAACAGAATGGGAATTATTTACCTCAAAAGGTTGCTTAATGTAGGACAATAGTAATGCAGAAAGCTCCTTTAGGAGCTTTCTGCATTTCTTTTGTCCTACATTAAGCACACTGGCCAACAGCAAAGCATATTCGGAGTGTTTCTTTCGCCAGGTTTGACTGTATTTTCTTAACATATGGAAAACACACATCTCATACCAGACATTTTATTATCTCTGTGGAATGCAGTCATCAATACCTGAGAATTTTTTCACTGCACTGAAGTGCACACTGTAAACACTGCTGCTGCAGTAAGTGCTGGTACTTAACCTTCAACCTGCTGCCAGGCGGTGCCTTGTATGAATACAGTCAGACATGCACCCAACAACAACAAGTCAATGATTCAGCAAGATGTCTAGTTTTCAATAATAGGTGACCACTCAAAGCAGGTTGAAAGTAAAGCAGAATGCTGAGATATAAGAAATATTTTCTTTGTTGCATATTCATTACTGTATAAGAGGGAACTACATTCTTCAGCGGAGGAATAAATTAAAGGCGTAAAAGGTGTATCTATTCTATGGGGTAATAATCAAACTTTTTAGTACTGGTTAAACCTTAAAACTTACTGTGTGGGGATTGAATATATGCCTACTTTGTAAACAAGTGTAGACCCAGATCAGAGGGCTCCTTTTAAATATTTTAAGGACAAACACGTACAGAAACTTCAATGTAAACTGGTTATTTATCAGAAATTGGAAGAGTTCATTTGAAAATAAAGTTTATTGAAAGGATTAATCAAGAATTAAGTTTAACCCTTTATCCCATAGCAGGGCACGACAAATCCTGTGCCCGGAGCCCGGCGGGCAACCAAATGTTTAGCTTGGGCAACCATATTTTTCAAACTGCTGCCCGGCGGGCAACCCTTTAATTCCATTTTAAGATGCCCGGATTATTTCACTTTTGGAAAATTTCAATATGTCAGAATAATGCCGTGCGAGTCATCTACTAGTTGCATTCGTAACAGTAAGACCTTGTGTCTACTACTGTCTAGCGGTACTGCATCTACATGGACTGAAGTATCAGACTACTAGTAAAGCCATAATATTGAAAGTGTGCAACAAATTTGCCGATTAATTAAGACCCCTGTGGACACTTATCTTTGTCTGTAGGGTAGAACGGTTACAAAGGATTCTTGTGGATTAGCGATAACACACACCAATTAGCAGTTCACGCTTGATCAAACACCATGCTGAGATTGTCATTTTGTGTAAACAATCTCGTGGATACATTCGGCATACTTCTAAATTTATCGCAGAAGAATTTTATAAACACAGACTGGTACTCTTAGTTAACTTTTTGTGAACCAGTCATTAAATTCAGCGATAACACCTGGGGAGCTCCGAATGATATGAAAGATGAATATAGGATTTCCTATAAAAATGAAAGTACAATGGAATAAATTAAATAAGATTAAACATTGTGCTAGCAATAAATATGTTTTACCAGCGATTTTCAAGTCTTAATAATAACTTTCAAAGGTAGGTGCAGTAATTATGGACTTTAACATAGTTTTGTTCGCAAATGAAATGTTGGACTTGGGTTGTCTTCCTCGAAGTTTGTAAAGTAAAAAACTTGTTTGGTGAATTTTCGGAAAGCAAATAATAATGATAAAAAACCGGATCCGATCACTCGAGAGTGTAATAATATGGGCAGAAAAACTTTTTTGTTTTTTAAGTGTAGTTACTTCAGTCAAACTGAAAGTCACTTCCAGAAAATGTGGATATGAATAAACCATGAGCCCCTGCCCCCGTGCGGGATGTAAGAACGCAGAAAACTTACATCTTAGTTCTCCTATGAAATCCCCTGATACTGTCAATTAATAAATTTGAAGGGTGAGACTGAGATAGATTTTTAAAATTACAATGCTACTGCTACAGCTGTTGAAAGAAAAGGTGTGAGAGATATATAGAGATGTTAAGAAATAGTAACTAAATTTCAAATTTAAGAATGAAAAAACATGAATAATATAAACCAAAAAAAATGTGACAGCCTATCAGTATCAGGAGATGATGATCTGTATTATCTATGTCTATGTATTATCCAATGCTAATAATTTCACCTGCCTGATGAGATCCAGGGAGAGGTGTTGCATATTTCCTTTTGAGTATTCTAAAAGCTGTGAATTAAGGGTTTTAATTAAAAAGGTTAATCTGGTACATCTATGAAGGGTTTGAATTAAACGGGTTAATTTGGGACATCTTTTGTGTGATAAATTCAGGGCAACCAGAAAATAATTTTGGTTGCCCTGTGGACAACCAGCTTTTCATGAAATTTGTCGTGCCCTGCCCATAGCCTGTTTATAGTTCTAAAAACAGGTAACAACTTAAAGCAGGTTGAAAGTAAAGAAGAATGCACCTTAAGGTGCATTCTGCTTTACTTTCAGTCTGCTTTAAAGTTTAAGCTACAATCTGCTAGAATATAGACGATTTTTATTACAGTATAACTGTATATATTCATGACTGTATAAAGTGCAACTTTTTTCTTCTGTGGAGTAATGGGTTAAAGGTAATGCATAAAGTTCATAAAGAAGCTTTCTGCATTATCTTGTTATGCATCCAAAAGCCATGTGTCTTTGATATCAAATGGATGATTTAATGAATGTTGCATTCTAAATGAATTGAAATCAAGAGTCAATTTCATTTGGAATGCAAAGTTTGATTCAAACAATAATCATTAACCAAATACCCCATAAAAATATGTCTTTAATTTATTCCTCCACTTAAGAAAATAGTTACATTTTATACAGTGATGAATAATAATATGCACTGTAAGAAATATTTTCTATATCCTAGCAGGTGGCAACTTAACCCTTTACCCCATAGCCTGAAGATAAGGTGCATTCTGCTTTATTTTCAGCCTACTTTAAGGTATCAACTGCTAGAATTTAGAAAATATTCATTATGGTACATGTTTATGACTGTATAAATTTGAACTATTTTCTTCAGTGGAGGAATAGATTAATTGCGCTAAAATGCGCTTCTGTGTGGGGAAAGGGGTTAAAGCAGGCTGAAAGTAAAGCAGAAATGTCCTTTTGATAAGAAAATGAAAATGTTTTGTATGCTGCATATTCATATAAATTGGTCCATGGAACTATAATTCTTCAGTGGAGGAATAAATTAAAGGTCAAAAAGGGCATATCTATGGGGTAATTTTGAGTGTAACCAATGATGTGACAACTCATTACCGTCATTAGAACTGCTTCAAAGAAATGAGTGTAATAAGTAGCCACAACATAGGGTTTTGTGGAGACATAAAGGAGAAATATTGGAAATTTTCCATTTATTCACTCTTTACTCTTAACCTGCTGCTCTGGATACTCGTTCAGAAATTTGTTTTATTATTTTGTCGAACCCCTGACGAATGGAACACAGACGCTAAACTAGGATAGTGAGTATGTATTGAAATTCCTATCAGCAATCAATGAAGACTCTGATCAGAGTCTGCACTGTTTGCCTATGCCCTTTTTCCAGACATCGTGTAACGGCTTAACCCACTCCTCCATAAATACGCTTTTTACGCCTATGATTTATTCACCCTTTGAAACAAATAGGTCTATTTTACGCAGTCATAAATATGTATCATAAGAAAAATTTGCTGTATACTGGTAGATGATAGCTTAAAGCAGGTTGAAAGTAAAGCAGATTGCACCTTAAGGCGCATTCTGCTTTACTTTCAACTTGCTTTAAGCGGTCGCCTGTTGTCAAAACTAGAAATAGGCTATGGGACAATGGTTTAAACCTGAGAAGCGGTTGATATTAAAGCAAAAAGATCCAGCTGGTTGCTTTCTGCCTTACTATCACTCTGCTTTTAGTAGTCATAGATCTGTCTTGAAGACTGAAAACAAGCTATTGGTTAGCTCTTTCCTCCCTGAAACTTTAAATGGACAATTCCAGTTTCTATTTTAGTCTAGTCCATTTCTGACTTTTAAGGGTTGTTTTTGTCAATGTTTGGCATTATGACAAACAGTGAAGACCCTGATCAGAGGGCTCCTTACAGAGCCCTCTGATCAGGGTCTTCACTGTTTGCATAGGACAAGTGTTCTATACACATGTACACTGTTTGAAAAGGACGCCTATATGCGGGACTAGGGTGCAAAGGGTTAAATGGATAAAAAAAGATCTGATATATATTTTTACCTCTAAGTCATCTTTGGCTGTCACCAGATACTCCTTCAGCATGTGTTCCTGCTCTGTCCGCCATTGCTGTCTAGGGTCTTCTAACTGGTTGGTCTCTGAAAAAGTTAATTAACTCATTCACCCTTGAAACTTTTAATGGACAATTTCCAATTTCAAAATATATCTAGTCCATTATTGACTATTTAGGGTTGATTTTTACATTTATATTTCAAAATGGCTAACAGTGTAGACTATGATCAGAGGGCTCCTTAAGTTAAGGAGCCCTCTGATCAGGATCTACACTGTTTGTATAGGACATGTGTACTCTTGACATGTATATGATTTATCAATGACGAGTATACTTGTCGCTAGGGTTCAATGTGTTAACAATATATACCGGTACTCTGATTCAGAGTCTGAAAAACAAACCCTTTTGGGTTAAGAAAAAGGTCCAGTTTAGGGAGGTTAATAACCTTCCATAGCCTGTTTGTTGTAATGAATATGGGTTTAGAAAACATGATAATCTGTTGAAATGCTGAAAGCAGGTTATGAGAGAAAGGGTTAAACAAAATTACATTCTAGTCAGCACTGGTAACGTGAACACTGAACACCTGCAGTTTAATAACTTTTGAATACTTTTGACTTACGATTAGAATGGTCTACATAGTATACTCCTATTTGGGGATCATAAACTTCCTCCCAGCCATATGGTAACTCATCACCTACGCAGTCAGAGAAATTTTGTGGTTTGGTGAATCTGAAAGTAAAATCATTCATAGATGTGAATTCCACTGATTTAGTAAATTAGTTGTAGATTATTGTTAGCACTAGGTATAATTATTGTCAGTTTTAATCGCCTGGTTACTGCTTGTGAGACAAAGATTAAGAATACAATTTTTTGGGGATGTGCAAACCAACTGTAAAGTCTAGCCCCACTGTGCTTCCTTTCAATCAAATAACTCTATCAGTATTTGTCTCTAAACAATTAGTCTATACTTCAACCGTAACTCTATGTATCGTTACATGTACCAGAGATCCAGATAAGGGGACTATTTAAAAAACTTTATCTTTATATCTGCATTAAACTCTATGGTGTGACTACTCATTAGCACTGGCTCTTCGTTACGATTCTAATGAGTAGTAACACCATGTGATTTGGTGCTGAAATAAGAGAGAAAATGCTGGATTTGTTCAGACTAAATACTTCCTCTGATCTGGAGCCCTGATACACTGTACAATGAATATAGTCAGTCCTGATTTGCTCGCACATGCAGAATCTAAGAATCACTTAAAAAGTTAAATATTGGTGGTAAAAAAAAGATGAAAATATAACCACTTGAATTAACAAGAAGAACAGTACTAAATCAGCTGGGTAAGGCTGATGGTTATTATATACTTCCAGGGAATAAGTTGTACGGTAACTGCTTCACTGCTATGACTTTTCATCTGCCTAAAAGAGACTCGCAACCAGGTTTAGCATTGAAAATAGTAATTTGTTAATATATGTCAAACGCTTATATAAACGGGTAAGAATTAATATAGGATAACGAATTCTGTTTAAAAATGCATTTCAATCAAATACAAAATATTGAGCTCTGGTGAGATTCGAACCCGGTACCTGGCATGCGGGGACAGAAAAGCAAAAGGCACAACTGCTTAAATCCATATATCTGGGATTGTTTTAACCTAGTTCAGTGTGTAGCGATGGAGAGTACCTAATTCGGCCCTGGTTTATGTCCGAGCCCGTGATCAATTTCTGTTGCATCTTTCGACGCAACGGATAAAGCGATAGAAAATATCTAAAAAAGTAAGATTGATTTGAGGTCAGAAACTGGTTTCAAAATCATGTTTTTTTAATACTCAGTGAGTTGTGTTTTTGTTTTTTTTGTTTTATGTCTGTTCCTGCCAACTTTGGGCTAATTGGACGTCACAGAGAGAGAAAAACAGATTCAGAGTAACCTGGGTGCAATGCCCCACTTTTTTTTCAACAGAACCCTGTTTCCTTTGCACGCCTAGTGTAAAGCACTGATATAGGAGTTATAGGATTAAGGGTAATAGGACCTGAAGTTTAATGTCTCGTCGGAAGGATATGATACAGCTGGGGATTGAACTCATGACCCCTGGCTCGGCAGTCTAAGTTCTAACGTGTTACTTCTATATCATGGTCCGCAGGTAAACAATTAGTAGTGTAATTCTCACTAGTAAACTCGACTCAATCTTTGATTTTACCAAATTTGGCAAAAATAATTTCCTTCCCGTCCCCATTTCAACGATATTGCCATGAGACCCAGAGATGACACCTCTGACAGACCTGTCAAAAAGTTGGCATGTCATCACAGAGGTTCATTTGATGAGACTTAATGTAGTAATTTAAAGTATCTGTGATAGTAATGAGACTAAGAGTCAGTAGAAGAGTTTTGAATAGTTCTGAACTTTCAGATCAGTGGCTGCATATTGCAATGTCTGCCCAGGATCCAAACTGTTAGCAAATAAACATTGTACTCTGCCCTGAGTCAAGCCACAGGGGCCAGTCACACACACACAAAAAAATAAATAAATTCTATACTATATAAAAAGAAAGGGCACCAACGACATCTAAACACCTATCGCAAATTACGCGGCGCTGCTACATAATTAAAGGGTTTATCGTCAATAACTCTGCACTATTTTACAGTCAAGACATTTTTCTCTCCAACGATACCTTATTTATCCCATTCGAAGATGAAACACACAGTACACACGGCCTCAAACTCGTAAAATAGTCGGAAATTTTGTCTCTGTCTATAAGGCTGTCCACCGGTGTTTACATGTGAGGACGCGGATCAAAGCGGTTTCACGTGAAATCGTCGATATGTCCATATAAAACACACCAAAGTAACACTGTCCACGTCAATAACTCGCCCAGGATACGAATATTGTCCAAGAAATCAACTCCGTTTCACACCCGATACGTTCCATTCCGACAAAGTCTCCATTTGCAATGCATTGCGCCGATTTTCAGTACGCACTGAATGCACTGATAAACAGTGATATAAAAGGTAAGCTTTCATTGGTCGGCTTTCACTCGGATTTGCTTTGAGTTTTTCCTAATAAAATAAACTTTTGACAGATCGCGGGAAAAACAATTGCTCTTTCTATTTACATGTACTGTTTCGGAGTGTTTCCCGTTTTGAGGGTTGGTTCCCGTCCCCAAAAAATAATGGCAATCAAAATAAAAAGTGCCTTCTAAAATATATGTTCACTTTAGTTCGATTTTAAATATATTATAATGTATACATTCCTATAAAGATTAAGATTTAAGGTAACCATCTTTTTTTAATTTATGACTTTTTCGTTGCTCGCATTTATATTTTTCACCAATCAAATACTACCTTACAAATTATGCGCGACTCATTGCAAATGGCTACTTGGTCGGGATGGAACATATCGCGTGTGAAATGGAGTTGATTTCTTGGACAATATTCGTATCCTGGGTGAGTTATTGACGTGGACAGTGTTACTTTGGTGTGTTTTATATGGACATATCAACGATTTCACGTGAAACCGCTTTGATCACAAAAAAAATTAAAAATCCGCGTCCTCACATGTAAACACCGGTGGACAGCCTTAAAGACAGAGACAAAATTTCCGAATATTTTACGAGTTTGAGGCCGTGTGTACTGTGTGTTTTATCTTCCAATGGGATAAATAAGGTATCGTTGGAGAAAAATGTCTTGACTGTAAAATAGTGCAGAGTTATTGACAATAAACCCTTTAATTATGTAGCAGCGCCGCGTAATTTGTGATAGGTGTTTAGATGTCGTTGGTGCCCTTTCTTTTTATATAGTATAGAGATTTTTTTGTTTTTTTGTTTTGTTTTTGTGACTGGCCCCTGTGGGTCAAGCAGCGTACAAGCAGTGAAGGGTTCATAATCATACACAACCAAATCATATATATATCCATGATATTGTCACTATCTTTACATTAGACAAAACCACACTGGCTGATAGAAAGGGGATGTTGACATATACTATGAGTCAGAGTATTGTAAAGTGCTACAGGGATCCCAGAATATTGTTGCTGGACATTTAGCATGTCAGAGTAACCTCCCTTGGAATCTCCTTCAACCGTGACATTTCATTCATAAACATTTTTCGCATACCAACAGTTTTTCGGTACAATGAAGCTATATGGAGAGAATTTCACCCTATATAACAAACTTTCCGACACCAAAGACTTCTACAAATGCGCCTGAGAGGTGAAATGTACACAAGAACACACAGAATTCACGTCAACCTGTCAACGTTTTGTGATTTACCCCACGATATGACCGACTTAGCTTACAGAGACATAGATCCACATATTTACCTATCTCTAGGATCAATCCATGTTGTTTGTTTAGTGTTGTGGTTTATGTAAAACACTTTTCCATCAAAATCCCGACCCTCTTCCCATCCTTCAGGTAGGGGAATTTCCCCATTTTTCCTCCTTGGCATATTTCATGAGAATTTTTTGTTGTGCGACTCCATTTTGATTTCATTAATATGCATGACGTCACGGGGATTCATCCTGTCAACCAATCAAAATTTAGAGTGCCCGAACTATGAGTCTCTGGAATGCGGGACGAAATCTTTGTTAGACGTGCCACAGGCCGATCATAGACAGTTTTAACCCCCTTTCACTCAATGACGCCATAAAGCGCATTTGCAAACAGTTTTGATCGCGTCTGATCAGGATCAAAACTGTTTGCCATTTGTTTTGAAATTGCGTCAGATAAACTGCCTTAAATCTAACTTTGAAACGATCTTGCAGACAACAAATATTGAAGCAGACGACAATATTGCGGCGAAGGAGTAAAGCCTCTCGATAAATTTGATCATAAAAGGGTTATGCCAGTCTAAAATAACACTTACCCGATTAACTGTAAACAGAAATAATGACAACAAGTTTGGATTCATAGATCTACCACACTAAATATAGATTCTAATCTAGATAACTTTAAGTAGATCTAGATCTATGTTAAAACATGTAAAAATCTAGATCTATTGAACATTTTGAAATGCGTTGTTTGACTGAAATTTGAACACTTTTAAAATATATATAGAATCTAGATCTAGATCTATAGATTTCTATATTTTTTTAAAATAATTATTTAAAGCAGATGGTCTAGTTTTAAGTAGAATAAACTATCGTACGTCCGATAACCCTTTGCGTCCATAGATCTACTGGTACATTCTGCTCACCGCTAGATCTAAATCTAGATCTATGCGACAGTAAGTTTGGATCCAGACGAAAAGTCGAAAAAATAGATCTAGCTTCTCATCGGGATCCAAAGTGAAGAGACGACACATTGTAGGCTATCTAGATCTGGAGGCCGATGTACAGATCTCGAGTAGAGCAAATGCGGGTATTATCGGCACCTTAAAAATCAACCAATGAAATCCCCCTTTTACTTTATTTTACGCTAAATTCGTGATTCTCATATGTAACACATATTTTCATTGGTTAATTCTTTTATAATAGAAACTTTGCAACTACTTAAATAACTACTATTATGAAAGCATGGACTTTGTACCCTTTGGAGGGTATTTTCGGCACCTTGAGGCTATTATCGGCACTTCAAAAATTTACTTTCCTTAACATCTGTGCTCACACGACCCTTCACTATACCGGAATACTACCAAATTCAAATTCAAATTCAAAATTCAAATTCAAATTCAAATTCAAATTCTTTATTTCGCTCAGTACATGTTTTCACATGAATACATGAGGTTAATTGAAGGTGTAATACAAACTAAACAGGTAATGAAAGAGAACTTTAACAATTAAGTATTTTAAAGATATTAGCTACAGGCCCAGGTGGGAGAGCTACAATGAAATTTACAATTAAACCGCCGTTCGCGGCAATGGTTGTAAGTTTTGTAAGTTGCAATAAATAGATTTGAAATAGATAAAAATAGATTTATACATCTGTAGGGACAGTATATTTCCAGATGAGACACACGGTTACTTAGCGCCACAGGTAGTTCCAAACTGTCCGGCACTTGCGACTTCGAAAATTTTAAAACTACAGCCGATGTCGTAAATTGTAGTTTCTCATTTTAGACTGAACATAGTGTGGAAATATCCATTGGGAGCCTTCCATGTCATTTTCTATCCAAACTGAGAAGGCATATTCAGTGTTTTGTAACATAGATATGATAGGCTATTAATTCGTGAATACAATCTTAGACCAACAATTCGGCGCAACACCAACGCATCCGCGAGTTAAATTATTCGCGGGTACGATATTATTGCACTGAAGGGATCTACATAAATTATCACTTGAATATATATAGATCTAACACAAGTAAGAAAACATAACGCAATTAAGAAAATAAATTGGCATAGTACTTAGATCTATGTACATCAATAAACAGATCACAAACATTTGACTTATAAGTTCAGATCTATAAATTTTGAAACTCACACATCATGGAATTCCCAGTTTACAAATATAGTACATAATTTCCTCCTGGCTTATGACGTCATAGTTACACGTCATTATTGCCATGTATACGGTGTCGTCATAGGTCATGGGAGCTAAAATTTAAATATTCAGTGGTTTATGTCAAATATTTATGACGTCATTATCTCAACTCAACTCAACTCAATTTTATTGGCAATCGGCAACATAAAAGCGCCATTGGCCATGTACAATAGATTAATTAACGTGAAATATGACCATGACATTTACATAAACACAACTCAACTTAACAACTCAATTTTACAAGTACAAAACATTCAACTGAAAATATTATAACTTGTATATACACTATTATAGTATATTATTGATATTATCAATCTGCAACTACATTATTTCGTATATTCATTGCAACCTTGATATATTTTGCTACGTTTAATTGAACTTTTTTGTTCTTTGAAGAAAGCAATTTTATGAACTTATTTAGAGAGGACCATGAAATATGTTTTAAAATTTCAACTCTTTCTTGTTTATATTTTTGACATATTAATAAAAAGTGATATTCTGATTCAATAGCATTTTGATTACAAAAGATACAGACTCTATTTCTACGATCAATATTAGTATATCTTCCAGCTTCTATAGCCAAGTTATGCGAGGAAATACGAAATCTTGTAAGATGCATGCGTAAAGAATTGTTAGTTATATTTTGTAGATAAGATTCCATTTCAAATGATTCCTTGAACATTACATAGTATTTCAGTTTTGGTGAGTTTGTTATTGATGTTCGCCATTCCTGGATAAAATTGTCCCTTATTCTCCTCTGTATAGCAGGAAAGTAATTGGCAGTAGTATCCAAGTTATCCCAAATAAACGTGTAACCCAAACTATCCAATTTTCTTTTTATATGACTACCCCAACTCTTATTGTTTCCCATCAAAGTTATACAATGCTCTCTATAGATATTATAAACAGTACTCATATTATCACCATATTTCTTGATTTTCAACCAGTATTTTAACGATCTTTCTATGCATATAACAGAAAGCGGAAATCTACCTAATTCTCCCAGAACTGCATAATTTACAGACTGAGATCGTACACCAAGTATGATTTTACAAAATTTTATATGAAGTTTATCTATCTCCTTGAAATTGTATATACCCCAAACCTCAGATGCATACGTAATGATAGGAACAACCATCCTGTCAAAAAGTAGAAGTTTGGTACGTAGGCCTACATCTAATTCTATTTTCCGAAATAAATATAAAAGACTATACATTGCTTTCGTGGCCTGGTCTTTTAATGCTTTAAAAGCATAGACTAGATTTCCAGTTTTCATAAATTTTACACCCAAATAACAAAAATTATCAACAACTTCTATTTTCTCGTTGTTTATGAACCACTCAAAATTTAATGCTGATCGTCTTTTTTCAAAAACACAAATCTTTGTTTTCGCTACATTTATTTTAAGACCCCATTTAGTCGAGTACAAATATAAACTATCAAGTTGTGCCTGCAGGCTATTTTTATCTGTCGTGAAGACTGCGATATCATCTGCAAAAAGAAGTAAATATATAGAAAGCTGTGTGAGATCCTTTTCAGTCAATTTATTAAGATCTAGATTATCGCTTACATCGTTCACAAAAAGAATGAATAGGATCGGTGAGAGTGGCTCCCCTTGTTTCAACCCAACCGTTATATTGAACAGAGCGGATAAATCTTCATAATCAGACACTTTCACGCATGCTGACACATCTTTGTAAATAGATTTAAGCATACTTAAAAATTTACAGCTAATACCTGTTTGCACAAGTTTAATCCAAAGAGCGTCTCTTATGATTGTATCAGTAGTATTAGGGTCTCTTTAGGTGTAAACAAAGATGATGTAATCGGCGGCCATTTTGGATGACCTACTTTTCTAAAAATAGAAAAAGCACGTGGGTCTATATTTAGCCCAGGGTGAAGGTCTTGTGGGGGTAGCCATATTGGATTTGGGTTTGAACGGAAAAAAAGCGGCCATTGTGAATTATTGAATTTTCACGAATCTGGGTCTACACGGTATACAGAACTGACCTGTTTACGATCTGTTAAGATAGCCAGGGACATTGAGCGTCAGGTTCTTCCCTATCAGAGGCGAATCTTAGAGGTGTTGCATATAACGTGTGTTCACATCGATGTTTTCAGTTCAAATGACTGAGATGTTTCTCCTTCATGCGCGGATAGAGGGCGCAATGTTTAAAATGACAGCATCGCTATATTTAGCTGGCCGGTGTTACAAGTATTGCATCAGCCGAGAAAAGGCCTAGAGCATTAACCCCCGACCAGGGAGAGTCCGAAAACACATTCACTCCAGGAAATGGCAGTCAGGCGTACTATTTTACAAGTCCAAACATGTCTGATTCCATCAAAGATCCATACATGTATGTCTATAAATAGAAAATGACGTTATGTTTGCCCACTCCAACTGGTATATAAGAGTGTAGGCAACAGTAATATTCATTCACAGTTACGCGCATCGTACAGAATGGATAACCACTCTAGCTTTGCCTTGGGGAATCAGCGATACGTAAAAGTGACTGAATGGAAAGGCGAAGTGAGAGTCGATCTAAGAGAATGGCTCAATGATAAACCCAGTAAGAAAGGCATCAGTTTACCCTTAAGGCGGTGGAAAATTTGGGTCGACTGCATCGAATGCTTAGACGAAGCCTTGGCAGAGAAGAAACACTACAGTAGTCACTTGGGAGGCAACGTTTATTGCACAGTAGACGAGGGCAGCGTGTGTGTGAGCATTAGACAATATTGGAAACCACAGGACGAAGTGGTGCCGACTAAGAAAGGCTTGTGTTTAAGACCCAACGAATACGCCAAATTGAAAGAAATGATACCGGTCATAGGAAAACAATTGCCTGAATTGAACTCGATTGTACCCTGTTACTTGCAGAGCGATCATATGAACCAGTTGGGCGCTTTGCGATGCGCCGAGTGCAACCCCAATTCACACGCGGACTGGTAATATCCAATCTGACACGGTTACTATAAATAGTCCACCAATCAGAATGGAGACAGCAGTATAAAAAGGCAGAGGTGACTAAGATCCACTTCACTCTTCACTGAAACACCGATATGAATACTACAGATGCTTGTCTGGTAAACAACATGTCCCAGAACAAGTATTACGAACATAGACTGAAAACGTTTGACAGTTGGCCAAAACAGATGATTCCTAACAAATACGACTTGGCGAAATGCGGGTTCCTATACGCGGGTCACGGCGATCAAGTGAGGTGTTTTCAATGCGGTGTCGGTCTACGTGATTGGGAACGAACGGACGACCCCTGGAAAGAACATTACAAATGGAGCCCAAACTGTGATTATTTGAAAATGGTTGGGTGGAACGATAACGTCAAGGTAGCCGACGTAGGATTTGGACAAGTTACCAAACCACCCAACAGTGGCTTTGGATTTGGAGTCACTCTGACAAATTCCCAGAAACCCTTTGGACCTAATACAAACTCAAATTTATTCTAAACTGTCCATGGTGTTCGTTTTGTAATATCAATGTATTGTACGATGTTATGTAATATTGGCGCTATATCGAAATAAACATTAAATCTATTTTATGCACTTGTGATTTGTCCAATTACCAGAGAGAGAGAGCGAGAGAGAGCATCCTCTGACGTAGTTCTATAAATAGATAAACAGGTCTGGGCATGTATCAGTCAGATAAATGAGTGTAGCCAATCCCTATTCTTTTGATGACGTCATACAAAGCGTATAAAAAGAGACGTTTCTGGTGCCACAGTATCAGTTCGACCTCGAGAGTACCATGAGTAACAATCAAAGTATCGAGCACAGTACTTTAACAGACGACGAGTTGCTACAGTATTCTAAAGAACTCGGATTTAACTGGCAGCTCTTTGCGTTTCAGCTGGGTTATAAACTAACTCAAATAGACGCTTTGAAAAAGACATACTCTCAACATTACCAAACGTTATTGTATGTGATGCTGTTTAAGTGGTACGAAACAGTGGTAAATTGCTCCAAAGAAAATCCGAAGTGGCTTCTAGCGGCCGCTTTTTCACGCATCGACGACCAATGTACTGCCCTAAAGATTTTGGGGAGTTTTGACTTGATAAACACTGCGAAAACGCTCCGACCTTGTGTAGACACTGAACGTCATATACGTCAAATTCGCTTTTGAGAAAAGAAAATGATCACCAACGTTGTGGTGATGACCGAGACACATTGTGACATTGATCTAACAGTGCTAACCCGTAAAACTGAAAATATGATATACGATCCAGCCCGGTACTCCGGTGCCCAATGGAAACATCGAAAGATAGGTGGACATTGCATGGTGTTTTCTACCGGAAAGTTAATGATCAACGGAAAGGTCCATTCTATTACTGATGCCAAACGGAGACTTAGACGTTATGCCAGACGCATTCAACAACTAGGTTGGCCAGTCGCATTATCTACCATTCAAGTGGTGACCGTATCGGCTTCTTTCAAAGTTGAGGGACCTTTAGACTTACCGACAGTGGTGAAATATTACAAAGGACAGTACGACCCCGAGTTGTTTCCGGCGGCCATGTTTACTAAAGACTCTATTCATTTTACATGTTTTCACACTGGATCCGTAATAATGACCGGTATTAAACGTCAATGTCAGTTGAACGATATTTGTATACCCGTATTGATAGAATTACCCTTATTGTAAAGTACGATCGGTGGGACCGCCCTAATCCCCGACGTACTGTATTGAACGGGGCTAATAAATAGATCAGTCCATTACGATTTGTTTGTTTTGATTCCAATTCAAAGAGAGAGAGCTAGAGAGAGAGAGAGAGAGAGGGGCATACATACAGACAGACAGACGTAAAGAAAAAATAGGATATCCAAAACAAAAACCCAACAAATGTGCTTTCTTTATTCGCTTTATTTATACAAGACAAACAAAACATGTGTCCCATTTACAATATGTTACAATGACCAATGACAGCATCACCAATATTTACAAATATTCCTCAACAAAGTAGCGAATTTCACTTCTTGAGAAATGTTTTACAAATAAATTGGTCGTCGTCAGTAACATCAAACGTGGTTTTTCCGGTCCTATCCGTACACCGGAAGTCCCGGAGGCCTCATAGAAAAGTCTGGTTCAGGTACTGCTGTGAGGGGCCTCTTCTTAATGGCTCGTTGGTGATTCTGCTCGGAAGTTGACACTTTTCTTCGACGTTTGACTAATGATCTGGTCATGGGCGTTTTTCTAAAGCCCCTTCTTTTATTCTGAGCGGAAGTCATCTCCTTTCTTTGGCGTTTGACTAATGATCTGGCCATTTCGATATCTTGGGCGATGGGTGTTACCCACGGGATAGACCTTCGACCCGTGTCCTTCACACGGCCATAACCAGTTTGCATGTCTTCCACGATATAGTGTCCCTTGTGATTTGGTTTTACTTTTCCTTCAGCCATTCTTTGGAAATGTCTTATCCACTTATCGACTGCAGGGCTTCTTTGTGAGGAAAATTTATCCTGATCCATATCTTCATCTTCCTCAAATCCTTCCCCGATAATTCCGTCGTCTGAATCATAGGATTCTGTGTCGTCCTCATCAAGATTCGCTTCATCATCGAACTCGCTCTTATTTTCGTCCGTAAGCCTGTGTCGGTAGGGCATCGGGGCTTCGTCGTCCGCGGTACCTTGTGTTTTTATCGGACACCAGGTTTTGACGTGCCTTTGCAAGTGATGAATATTAGATAATATTGCTCCGCAATCGTCACACGTGATTCTAATGTCACCCTGTGTTAGGCTGTGGATAGGCGCCACTGACTGCTGAGTCTGTGCTTTCGAGGGGCTTTCGGTTGTGTCTCTTATATCATTCAGGACACGGTTGCGCATACGTAGAGACTCCAATGTGGTCGGTTTCAAATCGATCAACAAGTACCCGTAAGGTCTGCTGACGGCCTCTTCGAAGCGCCGTAATAGCGTCTGAGAGTTACTCGGGTACATTTGTCTGGCCAATGTCATCACTTGCTGTTTGTCTATGGGATTGTTGAAAAGGACCAGATTATGGCAGTTGCGTCTCTGGGTTGGGTCTTTACTATAATATAGGTTCTGGTTGAGAGCGATGACCGACAAATTTCTATGGTGGCTGCCTTCCGTAAAGAGATCCGTGACTCTAGGGTCTTTGGCCGCCTCCGACGCCATATCGTCGAGGACTATTAGGTTTCTCACTCGGGTGTCGAGAAATTCATCCTTCTCTAGATTCCACGGGACGCCTCGCATAAATTCGACCGCAGGAAAGACGGACGTTTGTATGACGTCGTAGAGAGGCTGCCATCTTTTGTACAACCAAATAATGCGTTCAGGAGAAGGTTGAATGCGTTGTTGAGCGCTCTGAAGCAGTTGGGATACAAAATAAGTCTTGCCACAGGACGTTGGTCCTGACACGATACAGGTAAAGGGGTGCTTTAAAGCGAATGGCAGTTGTTGTTGTTGTTGTTGTTGTTGTTGTTGTTGTTGTTGTTGTTGCTGTTGTTGTTGTTGTTGTTGTTGTTGTTGTTGTTGCTGTTGGTCCTTAGTGTCAAGTATACCTTTGTGTTTATGTTTCCTGTGTCGTTTCAAACTGTCCAAATAGGCGTACGAGTTGTGGCAGAGGTTGCAGGGATACATTCTCGTTGGTATAGATAACTGATAATACTGTCAACAACTCTCTCCCTCTTATAAACTTTACAGGTGAATGTCTATTTTTGTTGTTTTATAATGAATTATCGAGTATTAATTAAGGTATTTGGTATCAATTCAGAGTAAAACAAGTTCAATAGAGCGATTTCTGGATTTAAAATGATGAAATTGTGATGTTTACACGTCATTAGAAAAAATTGATGTTTCTCCTAGAAAACTTTCCTAATAGTTTTTTAACGAGCTTTACAGGTGAATGTCTATTTTTGTTGTTTTATAATGAATTATCGAGTAATAATTAATGTATTTGGTATCAATTCAGAGTAAAACTAGTTCAATAGAGCGATTTCTGGATTTAAAATGATGAAATTGTGATGTTTACACGTTATTAGAAAAAATTGATATTTCTGCTAGAAAACTTTCCTAATAGTTTTTTAACGAGCTTTACAGGTGAATGTCTATTTTTGTTGTTTTATAATGAATTATCGAGTATTAATTAAGGTATTTGGTATCAATTCAGAGTAAAACAAGTTCAATAGAGCGATTTCTGGATTTAAAATGATGAAATTGTGATGTTTACACATCATTAGAAAAAATTGATGTTTCTGCTAGAAAACTTTCCTAATAGTTTTTTAACGAGCTTTACAGGTGAATGTCTATTTTTGTTGTTTTATAATGAATTATCGAGTATTAATTAATGTATTTGGTATCAATTCAGAGTAAAACTAGTTCAATAGAGCGATTTCTGGATTTAAAATGATGAAATTGTGATGTTTACACGTTATTAGAAAAAATTGATATTTCTGCTAGAAAACTTTCCTAATAGTTTTTTAACGAGCTTTACAGGTGAATGTCTATTTTTGTTGTTTTATAATGAATTATCGAGTATTAATTAATGTATTTGGTATCAATTCAGAGTAAAACTAGTTCAATAGAGCGATTTCTGGATTTAAAATGATGAAATTGTGATGTTTACACGTTATTAGAAAAAATTGATATTTCTCCTAGAAAATAATTCTTAATAGCTTTTTAACGAGCTTTACAGGTGAATGTCTATTTTTGTTGTTTTGTAATGAATTATCGAGTATTAATCAATGTATTTGGTATCAATTCAGAGTAAAACCAGTTCAATAGAACGATTTATGGATTTAAAATGATAAAATTCGAACATTTTGTGCATTTTATGCCAATACTGTACAATGGGGATTGCTGATGAGTTAATGACTTTTCAATCTGTGACTTCTGACCGTGCGAGCGAGATCGCCATAGTTACTGTTTTTATGGCTAAACCTTTAACATGCTAAGTAAACTGTGGTCTGCAGCATGTTGTTATTTGCATTTTATGATCAAATATCCATTATTCATCTGTATGTTTAATATCAATGTGTACTACCACTAGATTGTTACATGTCTAAAGTCAAGCATATCAAATGATCAACTTAATAAAATGGATAATGTACACATTGTGTGACAAAACATGGGGGGAGTTCAGTTAAAAACTTTGTACTTTAGCCCCCTAATATATGGGAACTCTCACAGCTCACAAAGAAAGAATTTTTTTTTCGCGGTATATTTTAATATACCCCATGCGCCTTTTGGCGCGTTTTTCTGGCCCCTTTATCATATTTTGGTGTATTTCAAAGGGACAGGAGGTGATTTCTTTATTCAACTTGGATTTTTTTTTTCTCTCTGCCTTGCAGAAAAGGGAAGTTGTTTATTCGTTATAATTATTTCTTGATCAATATAAAAGCAATCATGGAAATTATTGATTTTATTAATATAATTATGTTTTACACTGACATATCTTTCTCAACACAAGAGAGTTTAAACTTTTTGTGTAGGACTGGAGTTGGCAGTGATATAATTAGAGACATATCAGTAAAACTCTGGTTTATGGATAACGGAAACTGGGTTTTTCGGACCATCACTGCAAGTGATTGCGTGTTGTTTTTGAATACACGGTTTTCAGTACGTGTCTATAAGAGAAATAATTCGCCAGTTAATCCCAATTCTGTAGACTATATGGATGCAGTAAACTATTGCGCGGATATTTTGGCCAATTTATTGACACTATTAAAAGAACGGAAAACGGAAGTCCAAGATCTTGGGATCATATTTGTTCCTGGTCACTCGGACTCCCATTTTGGATACACACTTTATAAAACAAGGACAAAGGTTTACATCGTTCTTTATTTAGATAATCATTTTTCTTTACATCATATAGCAGGTACATTTATTCATGAACTTTCTCATGCTATTTTAATTAGTGGACAAGATCATACAAATATTTGGTTTACTACGACAGTGTGTTTGATGACATTAGCACGTGCCGTAGTAAACCAAAATACGCGATCAACAGTTGCAATAGTTGGTCCAAATATCCTGTAGTTGAAGCAGTATTATTTGATACTTGTTACAAAGTTCTTTTTTTTTTTTGTTAACCTGTGCCAAATAATACTTAGTGCTACAATTTTTGTCAATAACATTTAACACAAATGGTGTTCATAACCTTTCCTGTTTTTTTAACGCTGAAAATTATAATTGTAAATATGTGTGTGTGTATATATATATATATATATATATGGATTATATATATGATGGATTATAGAAGCAGAACGGTAAGTAAATCATTTACTGAATAATGTCTACACTCACCTTGTTTAACTTCACTTGCATGGAAATGCTGTCACTACAATCTTCTTTGTTTTGGTCTGAATGTAAATCACTTTGACTTTATTTATATTTTCTCCCGTATAGCCTAAGTGTCCTATATGAAATTGAAATCGTTTTGTGGTGAGAATCCTTTTTCCTGAAACTTCAACTGCATCTGGTTCCCCCACACATTGATGAATAACATTTAGCATAAGTGATATGCTTAAAAACTTTGAGGCAGTTTCATCAGACGAAAATAAATGTTTTTTAAATGTATGTTCTGAAACTGAAACATTCATGATACATAACCCCAACAGTTAAGACATAGCGCTATAAAAGAATTCTGGAGCACGCTCTCACTATATAGGAAGTTCTGGTTGGTCAGTATAAGTTTCCATTGGTCAAAACATACTCACTTGGTTACCAACTAGCAGTTCATTGGTTCCTTCACTGACGTTTCATTAGTTCAATTTCAATCCACCTATACCATGCACGTTTATTTTAAGGTATGACACGATATCTATTTTTATCCAGCCCTGTGAACTAGGCATGTTCTCACGGTATCCCTGACTGAATTGCCTTCATTTCCGGCAGTTAATGGCTTTTTAATGTGTTGTTGATTACGCTTGACTGCCATTTGCTCTCCCTGGTCGGGGGTTAATGCTCTAGGCCTTTTCTCGGCTGATGCAATACTTGTAACACCGGCCAGCTAAATATAGCGATGCTGTCATTTTAAACATTGCGCCCTCTATCCGCGCATGAAGGAGAAACATCTCAGTCATTTGAACTGAAAACATCGATGTGAACACACGTTATATGCAACACCTCTAAGATTCGCCTCTGATAGGGAAGAACCTGACGCTCAATGTCCCTGGCTATCTTAACAGATCGTAAACAGGTCAGTTCTGTATACCGTGTAGACCCAGATTCGTGAAAATTCAATAATTCACAATGGCCGCTTTTTTTCCGTTCAAACCCAAATCCAATATGGCTACCCCCACAAGACCTTCACCCTGGGCTAAATATAGACCCACGTGCTTTTTCTATTTTTAGAAGTAGGTCATCCAAAATGGCGTCGATTACATCATCTTTGTTTACACCTAAAGAGACCCTAATACTACTTGTATCAAAACATTTTTCATAATCAATAAAAGCACAATACAATTTACTGTTACTAGACAGTATTTTTTGGATAATACAATGTAATATAAAAACACAATCAACAGTAGATCTACCCCTATTATCTCTGAAACCGAATTGCGAACAGTTCAGTAACTGCTCATTTTCACACCATTTATTCAATCTATTTCTAAGACACAAAGAGAAAATTTTTGCCAGAGAGCTTATCAAGGTAATACCTCTGTAATTATTTGGATTTTCCTTATCACCCTTCTTGAACAAAGGTATAATAATACCGGTCGTCCAAGATGAAGGATAATTTCCACTATTAAATATTTTATTGAAAATAGGTACTAGAAATGGTGATATAAAATCTCTTGCATCAATAAAGAAATCGGCAGCAATGTTGTCGATACCAGGGCTTTTATTCCTCTTTAAGGATGCAATAGTTTTGTTAATTTCGTCACAATCAAACAATTTATCAAGCTGTTCAATGTTTATATCTGTATCAGGTAATGGTAACGTTTCATCATATATATACTGTGCATCAACCCCATTAGATAATTTGGCAAAGTGATTCTTAAAGGTTTCAGAATCTATTAAATTTTCTTTGTTTTTATTATTTTTATACTTATTTATGAATTTCCAAAATTTACTAGGATTTTTCATACTCATGTCACTTAATTTTATTTTTTCTTTTCTAAAATAATTATTTTTATTTCTTCTTTTTACATAAACGTAATTATTCCTACTTTCCATAAACTTACGTAAATTAAAGTTACATTTATTACCCTTATACAGTCTTTTAAACTTATAAAATTCCGATTTAGCTTGCCTGCATTCATCATTGAACCAGGGAACCTTCTGTTCTTTTTTATTACACTTTCTCTTCCCGTATGTTTTCTTACCAAAGTTTTCTTTCGTTATATCATAAATTGTATCCGATAACTTTTGAATAATCTGATCTATATTACAATCTTCAATTTCTAACATGTTAACAATATCAACAAACTGCTCTCGTTTATCATTTAAATATTGATTAAAGGATTCTGCCTTGCTCCTATCCCAAACTATTTTCTCCTTAAGAGGCGTTCCTTCTATATTTTCACTTCTCGAATTATTGGAATATTCAAAACTATACGTAATAGGACAGTGATCCGAGTATTCATTCAAATCTAAAATTTCAAAGCTTTTTAACATATTAAAATTATTAACATTTGTTATCAAGTAGTCCACAACACTTGAACCCACATTATTTCTATAAGTAACGTAACAAGTACACTCGCCCTGTGCGAGCCTACCATTTACTATATGCAAATTATGCTGTTTACATAAACATAATAGTTTTCTTCCGAAGTTATTAACAATTTGGTCGTCTGACCGCCTTCCAGGTAACTGTATATCATCTGTTAAAGGTAAATCCACAAACCTATCTAAACCAATATCTTCAATATAATCAGGTTCTAAACCAACTCTACTATTCATATCACCTGTAATAAAAACATACCCTCTATCGCTAAAATTTAAAACATCATCTGAGATTTTATCGAAGAAATCATATTCGAACAATTCAGAGCTTTCATTTTTATAAACACTAGATCCTTCCGGTGGAATGTAAGTCACACAGAAATATATATCTTTATCATAACTAAAATGCTGTTTCTTTAGTTTAAACCAAATTATACCATTTTATTTATGCTTTTCGGTGGATTACCACGATATAGCAGTGGATGATCACTTGGTAATCCACTGCAGTGGATTATCACCAATCGCTTTTATTATGAATTTTCCCCGTAGGGCTCCCCAAGAATCGTAGTCAATCGTGTCTTATCGTTAAATTCCGGCAGTCCGATTTGTCGCGAACTACTCACCGGAAGAGCACGAATCCAAACTCGGGAGCAACGAAGTCATTCGGGTGACGTCAAATCAACAAATATACCGCCAACTGTCACGCACGTGTGTGTTCGACATAAAACGTGGGGCTCAACACGGGATAAATAATGTACGTTCGCTTTCAATTTTTAAACAATTTCGTTTAAAAAGTGGCTTAAAAGCATAAATAAATAGAATAACTGTGTTTTTTCAGTGTAAGATCGAATTTAATCCATTTCGTGAACATCAGACTGTTATATTTTCACTCGTGGCTTCGCCACTCGTGAAAATATAACGTCTGATGTTCACTCAATGGATTAAATTTCGATCTTACACTGAAAAAAACAGTTATCCTCTATGTAATTTATCTGCACGAGCTCTACTTTATCGGATAAACAGTGTTTAAAATACACGCTTACACCGCCACTATCACGTTTCGCCCTACGATTACATTTCGGTCGCGGACAAACGAAAACATCAAAACCGTTAATATCAACGATTTGTGTCCTATTAGTCCACGTTTCAGTCAATAGAAGAATATCATAACGTGAAAGAAAATTTAGAAATTCAACGTCATTCAGTTTATTTACAAGACCGTTAACATTCCATTGAAGAAATGAAAGTGACCGATTGCCACTGTCCTAATGTTGACTATTAGTGCCACGTGACCGAATATCATCTGCTGTTATTGTCTGCCCATTTATGTATAGTTTATCATATGACATCACAGCCCTTTTACTTTCTGCTCGAGCCTGTTGCATGACGGGATACAACACCCTTCTTCGCTCCTGTATTTCTCTCGGGTACTGGTCACTAACTCTGAAGTTACTGTTTTTCAGTTTCGTATATGCTGCTTGTTTCACACGCATTTTGTCTTGATAATAGTTAAACTTTACCACTATCGGTCTCGATTTGTTGTGTTGATACCCACCAATTCGATGCGCCCTGTCAATTATCATTACATTTATACGTCATAATAAACACATCAGAATACATGGTGGTAACTATCCGCATTCCACAAAGAGTACACTTGATTTATGCAAACATTGCAGACCCAGATCAGATGGCTCTTAAAGGGACCAACTGATCAGGCTCTGCACTGCTTGTCAACCCAATAATCATAAAAGGACTCTAGGCTTAATTTGATATTGGAATTTTTCGATTTGAATTTTCACGGGGTAGATCTAGATCTACATAGAGTTAAATTGATTGAGTTGGGTTTTACGGCACCGCGACACATGAAATGGTCACATGGCGCCGATACATAGAGTTAAAAGGAGTAGATCTACACTAAATGCTGGTCTAAAGTAATGCCTATAAACATTTCAGGGGTGTCCGCATCACCCCAACCTCCATCTAATTGTCTTAGGAGATCATCAATTTTACATTCGTTAGACAGGACCCACTGTATAATGATTTCTTCTTCCTATGAGGAATAAACAACAGAACTAAACGTATTACTCGGCGTCTGATCTGGATTCAAACTGTTTGCAATATGAAAACGCTCATTTTGAAATAATAACGTTTTCTGCACTGTAGCTAGACAATACTTGATTATGAATTGCGAAGCACAAAACATAAACAATCCTTTCCAACTTTACTGCCATGCACACAGTTTCGAACAAGACCAGTCGCTATAAATCTAATATAGCTTCTGATATAGATATTTACGCTTGTAACTAATATATGAAACAATATTATATGAAAACAGTTCTATTTGGGTGTATCAGGGCTGCCATTTCTCCGGATTTTTCCTAAATCTTCGAAATTTTTCCTGTACACGGTAGCTTAAAGCAGCCTGAAAGTAAAGCAGAATTCGCATTAAGGTGCATTCTGCTTTACGTACAGCCTGCTTTAAGTAGTCGCATGTCAACAAAACAAGAAACAGGCTATGGGATAAAGGTACGATTCGTAAAATCGCACTTGAAAAATGCAAATTTGGAAATCCTAGGATTTTTCATGTCAACTTATGGCAGGCAGCCCTGGTGTATAATTTTTTATCAGACTGGTCATCCAAATTTATTTAGAACATCAGTCAAAAACCGCGAGGAGAACTGATTGTGCAATTGCACGGCAAGTCCAAGTTGTAGCGGCGAAAGAGACAACCGCGGTCTGACTGTTTGTATCATAGCCTGGCCTATTGACGCAATCTTGACACCATTAGTACTTTTTGGGAACAAGGCGGAGAGAAAAATATGTAATGAGTCTGGTAAGTACTCTGTGTTTCTTTCTAGAGAAGAGAATTCGGGTGGAGAAGAGTACGTTTCTTTAGACACAGACATTTCTTTGATCTCACTTTGAATAGCTTTGCAGCCGCTTTGATTATTGACAGTTTCTGTTCTGATGCAGTCATATCCTTTGGTTGGTTGTAAAAGGCATTCAATATAGAGGAAGCTGTTGTTTTGAATGTAACTACATTTGAAATACCATTTAGTTCAGTGATAACTATTTGATCTTTATTTGATCTTTATAATGATCGATCAGTTTCTTTTTCATGTACACAACACTGTAGGCATTTCCCGGAAAAAGTTCTTCCATTTTCAAAACTAAGTAATTCACACTCATTTGTTAATCATCGTTTTCTTCTAAATATTGTGTCACAGATACCAGGAACGTATATTATAGATATAATCTACGTTCCTGCAGATACAAAGGCGTCATACTGTTGTCGATGTTCTGGTCTACCTTTTGGAGATTTAACAATAGACTCATGACCAGTTTTTTTGCAAATAGGTATCTGCTTTGTAGTTCTAAACTTAACGTTACACTTTTGGTGGTATATCGCATCAGCTGCTGGCAGGTCCTGTGCAAATTCCAATCTTGCCAACTCTTGATTACTCCACTCATCTTTTCTTCTCGCACATGCCTCTCTTATTCTAATTTGGAAGTCAAATGTCAGCACTGGGAACACATCATATCCCCTTTTACAACCTTTAACTTTGGCATTTTGACCGCAAAATAGACAATGCAGCTCAAAGTCGAACCCACCATTCGAACGCAAACGCTTATACTCATCTGTCAAAATTGAACCAGAGTTTGATGATCGCCTGAGTTCTTTCTCGACAGTCTCTGTGAACACGCTGTCCAGGAATAACGATGAGGTCCAGACTCAAAGAATTGGTAAGTGCATTAATGGCCTCACATCCTTTATCCCTCAGTTGGACAGTTGGTTGTGTATCGTCATCCAGACTTCTTTTGCAGAACACACAGTTCATTTTGCGATCCTGAAAATTAAACAAAATACAATTTAGATATGGATACCCGATATTTTAATATTCGATATTAAGATTTCTGTACAATTCAAATAACAAATTTATTTAAGATGGAGAATATTAAATTAATTTAAGCACAAGCATTAAAATATAGTTTCAGGGCTATGCTTACATTTGATACAAGCTTTCTCCATCAGTTGAAATCGATTGACCAGCATCGTCCAGACTTTGTCAGCACAGTTAGGCCTATGTGCACAACTCATTTCGATACCCTGAAATGATTATGGAAAATGTAATTAAAACATAGATATCAAAATGCAGTACTCTCGAATCAAATTCATAATAATTTTGTTTAATTTTGTTTAATACTTTTCGAGATACTCTTTTAAACAACCGTGTTGGTATCCCAAGTGTTCCCACCTATAACAAATTAAAGAGAGTGTGATGGACAGGCACACTCTCGGATAGACAGGCAGACAGGTAGACACACAGACTAACAGGCAGACAGAATAGAGATCACTTAGTGTCAAGAATATACTTACAGTTTACAGTAGCTTTATCCATCAATTGATCAACTTGAATACCAACTTGTCTTCTTCAACCAAAGTAAGGCCTATGGGCACAGCTCTTTTCTATACCCTGAAAATATGGAAAAGTAAATGAACAGAGATATCAAATACAGTATCCTCCATAAAATATTATAATAAAAGTATATTGTTGGCTTTTCGAAGACCTGTTGGAGGCTGCCAGGCTGGCCTATTAAACAAGGAGCTGGGGTCCCATGTGTTCCATGCTATTGCAAAATAAAGAGAGTGTCATGGACAGACAGATAAACATACAGACGAACAAACAGACCACTACATGTAGTAATACAGGCAGAGAAATATCACTAATTGTGAATATTATACTTACATTTTATAATAGTTTTCACCATCAGTTGAAAACCTATAGATCAGCTCGAATCACCCTGTCTTCTTTATTCAAAGTAAGTTCTATGTGCATAGCTCATTTCTAAAACCTGAAAATATTATGGAAAAGCAATAAGATCAGAGATAGCTAAATGCAGTACACTCGAAAATATATCATAAGAAAAATTGTTTTTTCGAAGACCTTTGTATGATAGCCTATTAAACAAGGTATAAGGACCCCAAGTGTTTCATGCTCTTGAAAAAATACATAGAGTATTGTAGATAGACATTTGGGCAGACAGATAGACATACATACAGACAGACAGACATACAGGGTAGTGATCACTATGTGACCAAAGTATACTTACAATTTATAATAGTTTTCTCCGTCATACGAAAAAGGGATTGACCAATATACAATTTGAACATCATCTAGATCTCCAGTCTTCTTTAACCATAGTAAGGCCAATGACTATATGCACATCTATTTTCGATACCCTGAAAATATTAAGAAACTATAATTAAAACAGGTATATCCTACTACATAATCTTATATAAACATCATAATCAAAATAGATATCGTTGTTGCTCCGCAGGATAGCCTATTAAACAAGGGATCCTAAGGGTTTTCTCATATCACTAAATAAAGAGTGTGTGATGGACTGACAGACCAAGAGACATACAGATGGGCAGTCAGACAGACATATTAGTGATTTCATGTACATTTAGTGTCAAAATACTTTTAAAAAAACATCATCTTCGCGAAAAAGTGCTTCAGAACAAATAGTAATTGTAGCCATATTATGGCCGAAATGGGCTTCCGTAGATTTTGTTTTTAACGTAGGTCAGTTATGTTATTCGTTTTAAAAAAAAGTATTATCAAATACAAGCAAATACAGTAAAGGCAGATCATAAAATACAGTGCTATCAACATGTTTTGCATTCTAAGCACATGCAAGTAACAGAAACTTGATTTATAGGATGTCGTTCCTAATACACAAATATAATGACGTCATCAATATTTTATAAACGTCACGCATTCAAGTTTTATACCGCATGGTCTGCATCTACTAATAATCAGGTTGTGCGCTTAGATAAAGGTGGAATTAAACATTGTTTGGTAAGTTTTATTCTTTATTTGATAGCTTTACTCACCTAATAAGTAAACTGTGTGGAAATCACTGGAAAATACCGAGTGTTCTGCATCTTATCTGACATTGTCTGCAACTTCCGGTGCTAAACATCCGGGGACAAATACGCTGGTATGGTGGCTTATGTCAGCCAGCAGAATTGTAGCATTGACGGACATATATTTTCGCGGATATTTCGTAAACCGCACCGGATTTTTATGGCGATTTTTTACATATGACTTATTTGTCAAATATCTACATAATGGAACCAGTTTTTTTTCTTTTGCAATTTGTTTGAGGTAAAACCGTATCTGTCCTGGACTAGTACCCAACATATATCACGTACATTGGTCCCAGGCCTTAAGGCCCCTGAGCCGAGTCCGAGACCGCTCCCAAACATCCGACCGACCAGACCTGAGTTATTTAAAGATCAAACCTGACCAATCCAACACGCGAGAGCGATCCAAGACTCAGCACAGAACGTCCCAAAAGCTTGTGACCTGTTAAATTTATCTACAATACATAAGTAAGGTAAAGTCAATGATGTAAGACATTGTTAAGCGACCACCCAATAGAAAACCCATGTGTAGTCTTCAATACAGGTAGTCGCTCAAGGCAGAACGAAAGCGACGCAGAAAAATTCCGCAGGAGCTTTCCACATCGCTTTCCCCCCGACTTGGGCTGTTATAATTAGTGAGCAGTCGCGAAACAGATAGTTGTCCTTATACCTTAGTTACTCAATTCAGGCTGTCAACAACACAGAAAGCTCTCATAGGAGCTTCTCGTATTGTTTCCACCCCAAATTGGCAGTCTTCTCTATATATACATGTATTTACTGTATATCGGTATAATATAATGTACAGATACTAATAATAACATCTCTGATGTAGATCTAGATCTACATCTAATAATATACAACATTGTATAATCGATTTTGTATTTTTCAATCAATCATTACAAGACCCCAATGGCATATTTCATTCGGGTAGATGCTCAATTCAGGGTGAAAACAACACAAAAGGATCCTGCAGAAGCCTTCTATGTCATTTTCCCCTCCGACTTGGGCAGCCATAATCATTTAACTGTCACGTAACACATTATTATTATTTTTAATTTTTGTTTTTTGTTGTTTATTAATTTTGATATAAATTTGCTCAATGCAGAAAGACTACAACACATGAAACTCATACAGGAGCTCTCTGTATCGTTTGCATCCCGAATTGGGCAGTCTTATTTCTGTGTAATTATAATGTACAGCAGATTTAAAGAAATTATTGAAAATGCACTACTAACAGTGAACAGAAGTTCAAGTTATACAATACTTACATATACTACCGTCGATATTGTGCCAAGCGATCCACCAATAGAAAATCCCGTTTATAGTTTGTATACCTGTAAATACCCGATGCAGGATGAAAACAACACAGAGAGATCCTGTAAAGGAGCTTTCTACATCCCTTTCCTCCCAAATCGGGCGATCATCTGAAGGCTATTTCAATGGGTGGCTACTTGACACATTATCAACTGTACAAGGTTCAAATATACGCTTACTTGCTTAAGCATACATATTAACAAGTAAAATTGGAGTTAAGTAGTTGATTTAAATCTATCTATGATAGTTTTGACGAAATAACAGAGTTTAACGTAGTCGCTTTTGTTATTTGTATTAAATAGCTCATCGAATAAGACAACATTTGGTCTACTATAGTATTTGGCTTTCAGTAACCTTTTGCGTTCAACTAAAAAGTTACTACATGTAAATATGTAATGAAATTCGTCACCTATGTCAGTTTGACATAATGGACACTTACGGTTTTCACGAGGGGTTTTGTTCCATCTACCAGTTTCAATTGGGAGTCTGTGGTTTCTTGTTCTAAATTGAATCATTGGTTTTAGGAGATGAGAAGGAGTATTTATAAGGTAGGTTTCAAAACCAAAGTTTTTCTTAATTAGTTGATAGGTTAAACTACCGCTAGAGGTTTCTATACTGCTAAACCATTCGTTAATAAACAAATCTTTCAATTTTTGATAGGCTGACATTTTTAACCATTTACAGTTTGGGAATGTCTGCGTTCTCCAAATATTTATAAATCCACAGCAGGTGAGAATGTCTTTAATGTTATTCATCCATCCGAATTTGAGTTTTTGTCGCTCGGGTTCAATTACGTCAAATTTTTGTCTAAGGTTAGTGTATATGTCAAAAGCTAAGCGATTTACCCTTTTTTCAATAAGTTTAGACCAATAGGCAATTACTCTGATTTTAATGTCTATAGTAATTGGCAGTGCCCCAGTTTCACCATAGACAATATGATTAGGAGTAGAGTTTTTAACGTGTAGAACATGTTTCAAAAATTTTAACTGTATCCGTTCGATTATGTCAAGATTGCCAAATCCCCATATCTCTGACCCGTACATTAAAATCGGCTTTACAGTCTTGTTAAATATATCTATTTGCATGTCGATTGGCAATGAAAGGTGCCTTATTTTTCTCAAGAGGCTGTACATCGCACGTGTCCCCTGGGCGGCTATATGTTTTTTAGTCAGGTAAAAAGAACCGGACCGGCAGAACAATATTCCCAGGTACTTATATTCTTTAACAACTTCAACTAATTCACCATTTAACATAAACTCTGGCTGAGTGATGCGGCCATTGGAAAATATAACTATTTAAGATTTAGATGTGTTTACAGTCAATTTCCAATTCTCACAGTATGTCTCATAAGTATTGAGCGCTTTTCTAAGATCGTCTGCGGAATGACTTAATATCACTGTATCATCTGCATACAAAAGTATGAATAACTTTAAAAGTGTAATCATGTCTGTGTCATTATCTACATATTCTAAGGTTATGCCATTACTTTCCCTTGCAGTATTCATAAAAGCATGAAGATCATTTAAGTAGAGGGAAAAGAGAAGAGGGGATAAATTTTCTCCTTGTCGCACTCCAATGTTGCTAGTAAAGAAGTTCGATTGTGCACCATTAACCTTCACGCACGATTTAATGTTATTGTACATATTTTTAATCAGTTTTAAGAATTTGCCGTTTATATTGTAAGATAGGAGCTTTTGCCAGAGACCTGCTCTCCAAACGGTATCAAATGCTTGTTTGAGATCAATAAATGCACAATAAAGTTTTTGTTTGCTATTGCGTTGTAGCTGTATTAAAGTATGTAAAATAAACATATTATCTACCGTGGAGTAGCCACTTCTAAAACCCGCTTGACAATCATCCAATATACCGTTTGAATCAATGAATATTTGCAGTCGTGAGTTTAAAACAGATGTAAATAGTTTCCCGATACAACTTAAAAGTGTTATCGGTCGATAATTTTCAGCCCTATTTGGATCCCCTTTATTCTTAAAAATGGGATTAATTATTCCTGTCGTCCATGGTTCGGGAACTATTCCAGAGCTAAGCACAATGTTAAACAATTTATGGTATATATGTTTCATTTTGTGAAATGTTGATTTTATATGTTCGTTTACAATTTGGTCAATGCCACATGCTTTATTATTTTTTAACTGTTTTACTGACTTTTCCGGAATACCAGTGAAATTTCCAATACCTCTATCGGTGAATGACGCAATATATACCTTATTTACTCTATTTATTATATTTTTATTTTTTTCTGTCAGACTACATAATAAATTAGATTTCAAATTATTTTAGTAAGTGTCCGAATTCATGGAAATAGTAAAAAATATATCCTTAATGAAGTATTGTTTCCCCTCATGCCAATATGGCCGAACATCAAAACGAATCTTCGGCATCTTTAAACTAAGTACTGATGCTTTCCAATGCTGCTGAAAGTTTGATTATAAAGCTGGCAGTAAAAAGAAGTTGCAAATAAAATATATCAGATAATCACCTTGAATTTTTGCCTCAAATAGCATCCAATTAGTATCCTCTCTTTATACATACTTTACAAAAACACATTAACACAGACACTTTTTACACACAAGGTGACAAAAACATCACAGAAGAATTGAGGAGCCCCGCCCATTTTCATAATTTACTTAGTATTCAATAGAATAGCTCTAGCTATAGATATATATCCATATATATATCTTACGCAAAAATTGCAGCTACACTGTCATGGGGACTCGTCACTAGGCTTGAAGACGGTCTCACCATTCCTAAATCCTTTGATCTGACCGACATCCTTTTGTGTAAACGAAATCAGACCATCTGTTCATAACTAAATCCCACAAGGACATGAAACAAAAAAATACAGTATTATGCTCTAATAGGCTATATTACGGTGCTGAATTCCTTTTTTTGCCCAATGCCCTTGTGGTATATAACCACGGAACTGATCAGAACACACTAGCCAGATACTTGTTCAACAGTTTGATTCTGTGTTAATTAATACATGTTCGGAATAAATCATGACACATGTATTCAGGGATTACTCTTAATGTGGCAGTTCTCTAACTGTTTAATACAGTAGGTAAATGGGTTGGGTATGGAAAATGTTTATAAAGTATAATTGTTTATCTCCCAGCACTGGTAAATTGACAATATTGCTAATTACACGCACAGCCAAGCACACTGTTTTAACAAGGATTAACCGAGGTAAGAGATAGTTGGATCCTGAAATGGCGCTGATAACCTCTTACCGGAATAATGTTGCATGGTGTCCGATCACCAGCAGAGGGTGCCGATACTAGACTACTGTTAAAAATATTGACTGCAATTGTCGGCACCTTTACATTCCCTCCATTCCCTTTGTTTTTCATTATTTCTGATCATTTCTCATGTAAAGAGCACAGAATTAGGTAGGTGTGAAACTGTAGTGACTCTGCAAGTAACTTTTGAAGCAAACATATGAACGTGTTTTCATTGGACCAAGCTTAACACAGTTGATAAGATACATTATTTTACAATCTGAAATATGAGGTCATATAAAAAAAGAGAACACATTAAAGATTAAACAAGGCCGCCGTGTACTGTATATATTCTACAACATAAAAGTGACGTCATAGTCACATCTAAAAGCTCGGATGACGTAGTGATGTATTTGTATGTGAGGGAAATACTAGATGCTGCCTGGGAGTGCCGATAATACCCACATGCCGATAATACCCGCATTTGCTCTAGATCTGTAAATAGGTCTAGATCTAATTTGATTTCTGTCAAAAATGTAGACCTAGATCTATATCTTCTAAATTAGTTAGATATCTAGATATTGCAGGCACGGATTTACTGGGGCACAGGGGACACGTGCCCCCGGCTGGCCTGATTTTTTTTTGGTTGCAAAAACAAGAAAAATGATTTTTTTTTTGCTAGAGTAATCATTTAGCTTGGAATGAATGTTGCATTTGCATGTGGCATCACAGGCCGGCACATCTCCACTGGGTACACGGGGGCACGTGTCCCCCAGCTGGCCTGCTACTGGGGCTGTACATTGGCATGTGTCTCTTATCTCGGGCCATCAAATCATGCCTTGTCTGCTGGTCTGTGTTTGAACCGGACACAGGCCCATAGGAACAAGGAGGAGGGGGTGGGGGAGGGGGACACAAAGAGGGCCTCCCCTCAATAATTTGAATTTTCCATTCTATGTTTCAAGGGAGAAAGACGGCGAAGTTTTAATATGTACAGTGGTAAATACGCTATTCCTTCCCATTTACGCGTTTATCTATGCGTAAGAAACGCATAGTGAGAGGTTAACGGACGGTTAACGAACGGTTAACGCCTAACGATTTTAACGCGTTTAAACGCGTTAATAAACGATTATACCAGAGATGTTGCGATTGGTGCGTCCATTTTCCGTTTCACGCGGAGATATCGGATCTTATTGATGAGTGTCGTTATTCGAGAAATTATATAAATTCAGACAGTTTTAATCTCGATCATAATGCTGAGTGACTCGGCGTCTGAACCAGATTCTTTCTGTTTGGTATTTATTAGAATAATTCCTTCCATGTTGATTTCTTTGCAAAAGGTTTGAATCCAAATCAGACGCCTAGCTGTATAGATCGCCATAGCATCAGGATCGAAACTGACAGCTTTGAATAAACTCAATTACTTTTCATAATCATAGGCATTCGGCCCGTTGGCTATGACACTACCCCTAGCTGCTATAACCCCCATCCACCACCACCAAACGTGGATAAAATACCCTAAAATCTATCCATACATTCAATAATCGTCATAAAAGAACATTTCCTGAAGTTTCGTGAAATTTAAATTTTTTTTTTTTTTTTGCTAATTTATAAGTAAAATAGTAAAGGCTGCCATGAAAAAGCGCCTTGCAGAAGCAACCCTCAAGTTCCCAACCCTGTCATTTTGTCAAATCTTGGACGATCTGGACAGATGATGGCTCATTGTTTACAGCAAACAGTTTTCTTTGACGATAATTGGTAAAAAAATTCAAAGCAATCGGCGAACACGCGCATGGGGACTCGAAGGGTGGGGAGACCCCTTATTCGGAAACCATCTGTCACGCAAAATTTTCCCAAACAAACGACTGGTTGCCCAGTCAAACAATTATCATTCTAGCGAACCCGAGAACCAGCTTCAAAGCAGGAAATGACGCAAAAGTCAATCGCCTCAATTGGTCGTATTCGAATCAGGACAACCATAGCGTTAGTTGGACGTGTTGTCAACAGGTTCTATTCAAATCACCACTTGATGTTTTCCGTTGACAAAATGTTGTCAAACCATCAAATCGGTGACCACAATTTCGATTCGAGTCGGGTCAAAAAAGTTGTCATCAGTAAATCTTCGAGCATTTGCTCCGCCTAGTTTTCGTTGACAACAAATTGAATGATTCGAATACGACCAATGATATCATATCCGTTTGTCAACCGAAACTAAACGAAAGTTATCTAGAAATTTATTTCGTAACAGAAAATGCTCATTTACCGATAATTCAAAAGGTATTTATTATATATTTCATTTTCTATTAATTACCCGTACCATGGTGTAATGCATGGTCGCAAATGCACTTGTTAATCGCTGAATCAGTGAATGACTGACGAACAAGTCCAAAAATTAAGGTGACAGAAGGATTCCGATATAAGGTGCCTATCGAACTTTTTATTTCTTCACTTGTGCTCGTGTCTTGCTTGGGCTGTGAGCTAACTTTCTTTGAACAGAACTGTTAAATGTAAATAATAAGCCATCATTTGTCAAAATCGGCCCAAAAATGACAAAATGACAAGGTTGGGAAGTTGATGGCCCTGAATACACATCCACCTTCTCATTGTATACATACATGATACATGAAACTTCTTGAAACTTCTTGAAACATTTGTTAAGGATGTTTGTTGAACATATGGATGTATTTTGACTCATTTTGAAAGATTTATGGGGGTAGCAGCGAGGGGAGGGGGGGGGGGGGATAGCTTACGCGCCGAAAACCTGTGTTCATAATAGTTTAACACTAGCGATTTGGATGTAGATGGGACGCCGAGTAGTTCGGTTCTTATGTTTTACAGCCAAGAATAAAGCATACGGTTTTGATTTCATTTTTACAGTTTGGCTCTAGATGAGATGCCGAGTTACGGGTGTCTTATCCGTATTCGAACTATTCAGATATCTTTTACTTTGATGAGACAGTACATGTATAATAACTGACACATACTCGCAGATATGATTTGGTTTTCAATATACTTACTTTGATAAGCCGCAGTTTTATTACCCCATATCCGGTTTGTTACGCAACACTCATTCCGCCTGCCCAGTGATATGTGTAACTAACAGCATGTCACACGTGCTATTTGGAATTCCGCATGTTCATAGTAACTCAGCATCTGATCTGGATCCAGACATTTATGCAAAGCAGACACTCAGTGATTTGACATCTGATCGGGATCCAAGCATTGCTCCGGATCAAATGCTTAGTAATTTGGGGGTTTGTAAGATTAAATTAACTCCACAGTAACGCTATTTGCTTAATTCTTAAGTAGGATAAGACCGCGGCATCGGGGCTCTTTTAAGAAACGCGTAAAGAACGGCGAGGAAACGCGTTTAACGAAACGGATAATAAATGCGTAAGAAACGCTTAAGAACGCGTAATTAAGAAGCGCACAAAGTGGGTAGGAATAGCGTATTTACCACTGTAAACAGTGTAGTAGTGACTGGAAACTTGTTCTGTACAAACACTGTAGATCCAGATCAGATGGCTCCTAAATATCCGGATGTGCACTGTTTGATATTTTTAATAGATTGTATAAAACAACCTTTAATATTTAGTCGAATATGGACGTCATAAATGATAATTGGAAACAGAAAATGTCCATTTGATAATTCAATGGGACAGCTATATAATGTCAAAGTACACTGTGTTATTTTGTGATATACAATAGACAGAAGAGTTATGAATTTTATGTTTTATGGTTCCGTTTTCACTGATGAATATCTTTATATGACCATAGCTGAAAGAAATAGATTTCTGAGAATGGAGATTAAGCTGTTAAAAAAATTATCCAGATTATGATTTTATCTACTCTTTGTCTTATGAAACCACTTTTTTGTGTTTCATTTGGGATATTTACATCATTCTATTGATGTAAATTTTCTTCTTAGAATGCCCTCAGAATGCACCATTTTTGGTGCAAGTTTCAATTTTTTTCCGGTGAAGGTCCCCCGAAAACCCAACCTATGGGAGGGGTTCAATCCCTCCCATACCCTCGATCCCCGCCTGTGCTCCCACTGAAAATTTTCTGGATCCAGCCCTGTATTAAATCTAATTAAGTTTACTCTATTCTATTCAAAATCCACCATAAAATATGAAATCTACATTTGGGCTAGATCTACTTTCTATTTGATAATTATTGTAGGCCTGATGTGTCAGATAGAAGACTATTCAGTCTAGCATGTTGGGTCACTGTTTGCAATCGTTTGCGTCGCCTTAGGTCTAGAATCTACTTAATTTAGTGTACAGTAGCAACATGTATAGATCTACACCTTTAGATCTAATCGTTTCAATGCCAACATTTATTTTCTAATTTAAAAAATCCCTTCACCACATTGTCTACTTTTAAAAAGTTAAATTGCCTCAAATTCCTAGCTGTTTGCAAAGTTAATTTACGTCAGTTGAATTGTCACTACGAATGTGCCACGAAAATGGTGCACCTAAACTGTCCTTAATATATTATGTTTTTACAATTTTTACAATCTAAAAAAAACCACCAACAAACCAACCAAATACGGCATCATAGATCTCTGACAGTAACACTGTTTTATAGACAAGAGTTCTCTTCACAGGTTCACTGTTTTCAAAGGGTGGACATACTGGTCGCTAGGGTTCAATATGTTAATTCTTAGGAGTGTGAAAAATTCAAGTAGATATACACTAGTATGATGCAATTGCTTCATGTCATTGCCAATTTGGTGCCAGTCTCTTGTTTCAAATCCACCCTTTTTCGGAATTGATAAATGTTGCTGAATATATGGGCATATAGGAGATCTAGCTCTGTCTGCTCTATATAGAAACTATTTCCAAACAGGACTTGTATCGTGTCTAAGTTACGTGCGCTCTCAACTGAATTTCGGACCACTCATGAGAAGTGTAAATTAAATCAAAGTACTACAGGCTTGTGGTTTCAATTTTTGTGCAGGCTGGATTGAGATTTGGGCGTCTTATGATTTTGCGTCGGTTTAACAGTATTTCTACGCAGTACCCCCATCCCCTACGCAGAGCTCTTCAAAAAGTGCTCTCTTACGTCTGATACCGGACACTTTTGTCTGTTACATGACAGTTTTACTCTCTGTTATTGTATACTTTTTATGGGCTTGTTGCACGTGTCGAGCATGCCGTCACCCGTTTAACTCTGGCACCGCCCGGGAATTGACGAGGTAACCCTAGTAATTCTTATTATTTCACGCCTATATATACTCAACAACAAAAAAAGTTAAGGAATTCCCAGAAGACCCTGGAATAAACGAACACCAAAACAAACCATTATTTAATTTTTATTTATTTAATTAGATGCATGTCTTGCCTTGTCAAAAATGTTAACTTTAGATTGATAGCTCTTATATCCTCGCTGTAATACCGTGTCAAGTAACCTAGGGGTCAAAGTAATTTTTCATAAAATTAGCGTCTACAGAGTAGTCCCTCTTTTTATGCAAACCGCAAGATTAAGCTGCGAGTTTCAATACTTAAAATTTTATTATACTGCAAAGTAAATTCCTTACTTTTCATTGGTCAACGAGGCCTAGACGTGGTCCCATGTACCATGTGAGCTGACAGGGAACATGGAAATGCAGCTGTTTTCATTGGCTGACAGGTCCCTGAGTCTTGCTTTGCAAAAAAAAGTGGCCGATTGCTCGACAGGATTGAGTGCATTCAATCGTGCATCCTCCGTTTTAATGTCATTTCGGCTAAGAACCAATCGGTATTTTGATCTTTCAACAGTCGCATTATTTCTGGGAAAGTTTGACGTCGAAGTATGCTGAGTATGCCGAGTTTTCTTATGAATAACAACCATCAGACATGACGACGTGACGTCATTTACGCTCAACGTAATCTGCTTTGGCGCGATTTTCTTAAAGTTTATCATGAGCGCTGTACACGACAAATTCTGAAATATTTCGTTTAAACAGTGAAAACTTTGCAGTATAGTAAATTCGTTATACAGTTTATTCACAGGGTACATGAGGATTTCTTCCCGGCTGGTAAAATCATGTAACCCTCGCCTAACGGCTCGGGCAACAATGATTTTCCTCAGCCGGGAAGACATCCTCATGTACCCTGTGAAGAAACTGTATAACTAATAAAGTTCCTTTGAATTTCACATAAAATAAACGTAATTCTCACGATAGCCTCACGTTTTACGTATGGAATATTTAAATGTTCAAAGAAGAGCACCAGATGCAAGTGCCAACGCTCGTCTGCTTTTGAAGATCAGTGAAAAATACAGTCAAAGTAAATACAGTTGAAAACATGAGAAACAAATGAGTTAAACTGACTCCCTGTAATGACGAGTTTGTGAATCAAGCTTTAACTCTTTAAGTGCCAAGAAAATTGCCCCCGAAGGAAATGTGTGTAATATTCTTGAAACGTGGGTTCGAAACAGAGTACGAAACCAACCATCATCCCGACTCTTGATGCCGCCCTACAGGGGGAATGCAGATTGGTCACTCACTATCAAATCGCCAGAATCACTCGGCGTATGAAACGCCAGTGAGAGTCTTTATTTGCCACCGACTCGAGACACACTCATTACTGAACAGATGTTTTGTTCGTCTGTTGATTTTGTATGTTTTGTTTTTCGAAGTAAAAAAGCGAGCTATTGCCACATTTCGGTGGCTGTGTCCCTGTCGTCTTCCCTAATTTACTGTTTATTTTACTGATCTTCAAAAGTCTGTAGACACTAATTTTGTGAAAAATGACTGACCCCTAGGTTACTTGGCACAGTGCTACAGCAAAGATATTTAAGAGATATCAAACTAAAGTAAACATTTTTGACAAGCCAAGACATGTATCTAATCCAATAAATAAAATTTGATAATAGGTAGTTGTGGTATTCTTTTGTTCCAGGGTCTTCTGAGAATTCCTTAACTTTTTTTGTTGAGTATAGATTAATTCTTCTTTCTACAACTTGACGATACAAGAGAAACTAGTATTGTACTGAATTGTCAAAATGCGATCCCGAAAAGCCATATATTTTTCATATCGTGATTCGAGTCACGAATCAAGTACTGGAGTACTGCAGACTCGGAGTTTCAGTTTAATGTAGAACAAAAGTAATGCAGAAGTTTCTGCTTAAAGACCCTAAAGAATTTTGTAATGTGCATGTCTCATCGTCTGCTATGACTGCTATGAATGTTTATAACAAGTCACACCACTGAGTAAATACAGTGTATTTATACTGCGTGATAACGGAGCGTGATAAACAGGTACATGCTAAGGATCCTGAGTTTAACTCACTCGCTGCTGTTACAGGTTTATCTGAGTAATAGGAATCTGATAGTGGCGTGCTTCAGCCGCTGAAGCTCTTTTAGAAAGCCTATGTAAACCCCGTATGACAGACATATTTGTATAGGTGGAGCTAGACTCGCAGATCATTCGCAACTTATGATCCCAATTAATAGCTCGCCCGAGCCAAAGAAATATGCGTGATAAAATGTACCACGCAGACTTGGTTTGCATCCTTAATGTATGCCTTAACTTTTTTCGTTCAGCAGTGTGATGAAAATACATGCCTTATTGCATTGCAAACAGTGTAGATCAAGGTTAGCCGCCGCGTAAAAGACGCGGCAGCTATAGTATTGATCTACATTGTTTGACACCCATATGCATCTACAGCATTTTATGTAACTGTATTAATATATACACATGTACGGTATTTGGCAGTGTAGACCAAATTCAGATTCAGAGCATGGGGTGACAACGGTTTCTGGTCTGTACAATGTTTCCCAATAAGGCTGGAATTGCCATGGATCAATGATATAAGCCCTTTCATTGACATTATAACGTCAAACCCCGTCAGACACATTCCATGCAATAATATCGACTGCTTGCAATAATACATGTATCGTCTGCTTTTATTTCTAAAGTTTAGAATGTAAGGTAGTTTGACTTCAAAACATATACATTTACATGAGTATCAAACAGTTTGGATCTTGATCAAACACCGTGTTACGTGGCGTCCGATTCGGATTCAAACTGTTTACATATTAGTTAGTGGTGTTTGGTTGGAACTGATGGCGTTAAAGGAAATTGATCCATAAACATTTTGTATTTAATAGGTTTACTTGGAAGTAAATGTATTGATAAACAATACATGTACAGGGTGTCAAAAAACAACCGGAACCATTGGTCAAGTATGCAATACATGTATATCAATTTCCTATCAATATCGGTAAACAAAATGTACCTAGATAGGTGGAGACGACATTTTGCCATATGTCGTCCAAATTTGGTCTAAAAATATTAAGTAGTTTTTAAGATATGAGCACTGTTAAGGGACCAATCGAAGGCCCGTTTGTCCATGATATCGATTTTTAATAACACTTGGCGCACCGAGTTAAGCCGTTGTCACTGTACAGTGATTTGACGTCTATCCACATTTTTCGCCTTTGATACTGAGTCAAACAGCACACTATTTATATACACTATTTTATTTTTGATTTATTTTATTTTCTGTAATGTAATTTCATTTTGTTTTATCGGTTATTAAACAGTTTTTACTATTTTAAATGAAAAGAAAAATCCCGTAGATCTAACAAATAAATGGCATTTCTATCACAGCGGCTCTGCATGACACGAGTAAGTGAAAATAACTTGGCAGTGTCGGGATAAATGTTCCGTTTTAAAACAAAAATAAAATATGGTTTCAACATAGATATTAAACTGTACAGATTAATTGGTTATAAAACAAACAGCGCAAATTAAAATGATTGACAAGAATAATCTGACGACGTGTGATATAAATTAAACATGTGTAGCGTTTCATAACCGCCATTGGTGCCATATGCACTGACCAGTATGTTGAAATACGCTCAAATGACAGGCAATTTGTAATAAATTCTTAAAAAAATATAAGATAACTTAGTAGACTCAATTTGCATGTGCAGCATGTACATGTGTTGGTTTCTGGGACAATTGATATGTATACAGGTAAAGAATAAAACAGTTGCACGATTGTTTAAGCTGCCGTGTGTAATCACAAAAACAAAATATCATGGTCAAACTGATTTTAGGGTTCTTCATTAAAATGCTCATAACTTTAAAACTAGTGTATATCTATAAATGCAATTTAGCAGAAATATGCCCAACTGATGTATCTACATAACTGTATATTTATATTTTAAAATATCTGTCTACTTTAGGAAAAATATACCTTTGAGTTAGAGTTCCGTCTTTTTGGGACACCCTGTATTTGTATTTGAATAGTAGTATTTTTATACTAGTATGGCAATGTTATACAACTTATTAAGAGTAAGTAAAATGATATGAACATCTCGAATCAACTGTTTTAACACCAAAAATAAAATACCATTTCTGAATGAATATAATAGAAGTAAAATTGCTGTTGAGGGAATAAAACCAAAAACCAAAACATAGCGCGACATGTTTTAATCAATGCAAATGCGAGCCATTAAAGGTTACATTTCAATTCGACCAACTTTCATGAAAGCAACATAATCGACAAGGGTTTGGAGCATTGCTTCACCTGCCACGGTAAGAATTCCGAATTCCTTGTTCGCATCCACTAGACCTTGAACGGCTTTAACTAACGGATAGGTGTAGTACTCGGCTCTTGAGTTGTAACCCGCTCTTGAATGGAACACCACAAGGCCGGTAGATACATAGGCAGCATGGAGACTGAGGTCGTAGTTTCTTGGCACTTTGCGGACAGTTGAATAAACCTTGGTATCTGATAGCATTTTGTAACTGTTGTAGGTGCCAATAACGAATTCTTCGAGGTAAAGGTTATTGTGAATGAACTCGTGTACAATCTGCTCTGCATACAGAGCTACTGGCCAGTCATGGTCATCTGGCATTGGGACTAAATAAATAACCCCTGGGAGAGCCCTTGAACTTCCGCCGGTGAGATCAACACGCTCGGGTTTGTAAATCGCAATGCATGTGACGAGCTGTTGTATCGCACGATACAGCTCTGGTGCCGTTTCATTTATCAGTTCCATAGCTGCATTAATCTTATTTGTTACAATAGCTTTCTCTGGCTCACTGTAAGCATACTCTCTATTCTCAATATAACTATCGTTTCCGTTCAACAGGTTTGATCGTCTTAATAACCCTGCAATTTTGTGATCATTAAAGCTAAGGAGTAGCTTATCCCCATCGACTGGCAGAGGCAGTGAATAAACGTCATACAATGATTTATAGAAATGAGATTTCACATGGTCTCTATAGTCAACCCCACTGATGCCATAAAGAGCTATCCTTTGATTCATTTCAACAATGTCATATTTGAAAGGCCAGAACGAGTTAACAAATAAATCGGTACTGCCAACTTCTGAAATCGCTTCTGTCAATGTCAAATTCTTGTCTGTCTGTCCTAATTGGTGACTCACTTGGTAAGATAGTTCTTTTGGAACTGACTGCCAATTTAAGAAATAATCAGTAATGTTTTTCAGCGGGTTGAAACTCGCTCGTCTGTCTTCATTGAGTTCTGCAGACCTTCGTCCATCCATGATCATCGGCTCCTTGAGTGAGTCTAGCATTGTTTCTTTCTGTAGAAATCCTTTGTCAAGTGATTGAAATTCTTCAACTCTTAAATCCTGTGCTGATCTGGGAAAGTCTTCGTTCAAACTCTTTTTCACTAGAGTGTCGGACTCTAACGTTTTAAATTCTTGAACTCTCAAATCTTGGGCTGAACCTGGTTTAAAAACTATGTCATTTTTGTCATCTGACTCATAATTCTCAGACAGCGGGTTGAAAATCGCTCGTCTGTCTTCATTGCGTTCTGCAGACCTTCGTCCATCCATGATCATCGGCTCCTTGAGTGAGTCTAGCATTGTTTCTTTCTGTAGAAATCCTTTGTCAAGTGATTGAAATTCTTCAACTCTTAAATCCTGTGCTGATCTGGGAAAGTCTTCGTTCAAACTCTTTTTCGCTAGAGTGTCGGACTGTAAAGTTTTAAATTCTTGAACTCTCAAATCTTGGGCTGAACCTGGTTTAAAAACTATGTCATTTTTGTCATCTGACTCATAATTCTCAGACAGCGGGTTGAAAATCGCTCGTCTGTCTTCATTGCGTTCTGCAGACCTTCGTCCATCCATGATCATCGGCTCCTTGAGTGAGTCTAGCATTGTTTCTTTCTGTAGAAATCCTTTGCCAAGTGATTGAAATTCTTCAACTCTTAAATCCTGTGCTGATCTGGGAAAGTCTTCGTTCAAACTCTTTTTCGCTAGAGTGTCGGACTGTAAAGTTTTAAATTCTTGAACTCTCAAATCTTGGGCTGAACCTGGATTAAAAACTATGTCATTTTTGTCATCTGACTCATAATTCTCAGACAGCGGGTTGAAAATCGCTCGTCTGTCTTCATTGCGTTCTGCAGACCTTCGTCCATCCATGATCATCGGCTCCTTGAGTGAGTCTAGCATTGTTTCTTTCTGTAGAAATCCTTTGTCAAGTGATTGAAATTCTTCAACTCTTAAATCCTGTGCTGATCTGGGAAAGTCTTCGTTCAAACTCTTTTTCGCTAAAGTGTCGGACTCTAACGTTTTAAATTCTTGAACTCTCAAATCTTGGGCTGGACTTGGTTTAAAAACTATGTCATTTTTGTCATCTGACTCATAATTCTCAGACAGAGGGTTGAAAATCGCTCGTCTGTCTTCATTGCGTTCTGCAGACCTTCGTCCATCCATGATCATCGGCTCCTTGAGTGAGTCTAGCATTGTTTCTTTCTGTAGAAATCCTTTGTCAAGTGATTGAAATTCTTCAACTCTTAAATCCTGTGCTGATCTGGGAAAGTCTTCGTTCAAACTCTTTTTCGCTAAAGTGTCGGACTCTAACGTTTTAAATTCTTGAACTCTCAAATCTTGGGCTGAACCTGGTTTAAAAACTATGTCATTTTTGTCATCTGACTCATAATTCTCAGACAGCGGGTTGAAAATCGCTCGTCTGTCTTCATTGCGTTCTGCAGACCTTCGTCCATCCATGATCATCGGCTCCTTGAGTGAGTCTAGCATTGTTTCTTTCTGTAGAAATCCTTTGTCAAGTGATTGAAATTCTTCAACTCTTAAATCCTGTGCTGATCTGGGAAAGTCTTCGTTCAAACTCTTTTTCGCTAAAGTGTCGGACTCGACAGATTTAAACTCTTGAACTCTCAAATCTTGGGCTGATCCTGGTAATGATACTATGTCTTTTTTGCTCTTAGATCTACCTGTCTTGTAATTGTTGTATCCAAGTGTTTGCCGATCGCTCTGTAAATGGCCCTTTAACGAGACCTTATGATATACAGTAAAACCTGTCCTAGCGGTCACCTGGTATAAGCGGTCACCTGGCTTTAACGGCCAGTTCGATCTCCCCCCGATTGAATTCATTCTATATTGCCCCTTGACTAAGCGGTCACCTGTATAACGCAGCCAGCGGCCAGAAAAATTCATCCCAAACACTGTTTCCACACTGTATTAAACGGCCAAGTGGCCGCCCGCTGAAGTGTGATATGCCTGAATACCTGTGTCATTCAACAAATCCACGCGTCGATCCGTCTTTAACCTCAACTTGTCAAATTACGTGCTCGGCGGGGCGTGTTATTATCAACAAGTTTGTCTGGGAGATTAGCGATTACGTAATCAACATTTTCCATATCAAACCCACTGTAATGAACGGTCAGGCAACTTGAATACACGTGTTATGATTTCTGTCGAACGTGTCACTCTTAATAACCGCCTAAATAACACAGCATATGCTACTGGTATCAAACTCTTTAAATTAATCGTCAATTACACGGCCCGCGTCGTTCTTATGTGTAATGTACATCACTAAAATTAGATTTAGTGACTTCGGAGAAAATCTCGCGTTATTATGCAAATGAATACTATCCACCAATCAAAACCTGCGTAATTCGAGGATGCTGGGGTGTTCCCCCAGTGTAAAAATAGCCGGTGTTAAATTTCCCATCCTGCAATTAATTTCCTCGACAACAATCAGAACTGAACAAAATGGTCGACCGATTTTGGACTTTTAATCTCTAGTGCTGACTTGAAAGTACGTTTGACAACATTTGTAAAGTTTAACTGAGCTCCGGAAAATCCGTAGACACGCGCACATGGATTCTGCCTCCGTGGCACAGAAAAATACGTGTACAAACGTAAGTGTACTGAAACAACATATAGATTCTACTGTATTCCATTTTCTGAAAATGAACATTATGTTACCAGCACATGTTGATATGGAGATCAGACGCCGAGTAACTGATGCTCGTGTCAATGTTTCTATAATCAAAAAGTGTACTGGTCATAAACTTCTGTATGAGTTTGAGGACTTTTAATTTGTTGTTGACTTTTTAAATAGGAATGAATAGCGAAACGAAACCGTGACCGTTTTCAAAATAACTTAGTCACTTTTCTTGCCCCTGGATTAAGCGGTCACCTGTCTTAAGCAGCAAATTTGGCTGCTTCCCTTCACTGGCCGCTTAAGACAGGTTTTACTGTATGTTCATCCTCTTTGACAGTTCTCTCTGGAATTCTTTGTCTGTCATTTCTTCTTCCCTGGATGCACAAACTGCAATGGAATTAAAAACATTTACAAATATTAACACCTCCATTCCACTACACGACGATCTACGGCGCTCTGTGAGAGCACCGCAGGTCACCGAACAGAGCGCTTAGATCGTCAGCAGCGCTACCAGAGCGCAAATGGATCATTATCTGATCTCCATGAGCGCCAAGGTCGCCGTCCGATTACTCCCCTGCACAAAGATCCGTGGCGCTCCGACCAGAACGTCATTAGATCGCTAATTGATCGCCTAAGTCGCCATCGGAGCGCTACTTGGTCACCAAAAATCGTAACTAGAGCGCTATCGGATCACCTTAGAGCGCCACCATGATCCAACAAAGCAAATCATAGATACTTCGCGCTCCGTGGCGATCTGATAGTGAGTACATGTATCTGCATTTTAAAATACCGATAGTATTTTCTATCAATAGATCCAAATTACATGATGTTACTCGACGTCTCATCCGGATCCAAACTATTATACACCCATACACTGATGATAACGAAAAGTGTGTTAATATAATGCCGTTCAACATTGATTTTGATGTGCGTTAGAACATCTGTAGTAACTATTAAATGAAAAAACACATATTTCTAAAGAATTGTGGCAGTACGAATGTAATGCAGAACGCTCTTATAGGAATAGTCTGCATTACTATGCTACTGCATGAAGTGGACACATGTCAAAAAGAAAGCAACTATATGTATGGCTATTTGTCTAATCATCTCCTGGCGAATCTAAAACGAATGAGCGCGGAAGAGCGCCACAGGTCTTCATAGGATATCTCCCTTAAACAGATCAAGTAGAGGGCTAGCAGAGCGGTAATGGATCTCCATCGATCGCCGATATCGCTATCGGATCTCTTTTGATCGCTATAGATCGCAGGGGTCGCCATCGGAACGCCAATAGAGCGCAGTGGATCACATCTTAATCGCATTTGAGCGCCAACGGAGCGCAATCTGATCATACAAGAGCGTAACATTTTTTATGAATTGGGTGGCGACAAATGACCAAGAAGTCGCTATCGAATCTTACAGATCGCTAACGGATCGCAATCGGAGCGTAATCTGGTCGCAATCGGATCATAAATGCCGTTAGATCGCCTCACCCTGAGGCGACCTATGGCGCTCTGTCGGAACGCGTAGATCGCCATCGAGCGCCGTCTAGTAGAATGGTGGTATAACATGAGCAATTTCTTTCCTGATGCAAGACTGAAAAATTGAAGAGACAAAACTGTTCAGAAATGCGGTTTTGCAGTTGTATCATCCGTGCATTGCGAATCAGCCGTTTTACGTCAGTAAGCCAATAAAGATAGCATACACTGTTTGCCAACCTACATCTAGACACATACATCACGAACGAGGAAAAAGCCGGAACGTCTCGAAACACTCAATCGGAACCGACATTACTTGTATCGAGATGTACAAGAGTACAATATACATGTATATACAATTATACAATATCTGTAAACACTGTTTAATAATATTCTATCATCTGAACGTATTCCAAAGGAATGGTGCCGAAGTTGAAAACACCCATCCACAAAAAAGATCTTGTGAGGACCCAAGCATCCATCGTTGCCAAAACCTGCTTTTACAATTTACAGCGACGATAAGTTTTAATATGTAAATAGTCTTAGTTTAATTCGATTAGACAATAATCAATTCATTTTGATCTTTAGGTTTTCTTGACAGATGTAAATTTTTGAACATCGTAATATTTTATATGTGTATTGCTTTTGTTGACTATTCTTAGTATTTTTCTTTACTCTCTCGTTTTTGTTTTTCACGGCTTTAATATGTTAAATCATTATTATAAATTGTAACATTCTATTTATTTGTGTCATACTGTGATGTTATTTATAAATATCTGTTATAATTATATGGCATGTGATGCCATTTAGATTCTCATATAATTCCTTTTTGGAATGGCTTTGCGCTATTTTATAGCTTTTATGGTATATGTTCCTGTATGTATTGAATTTGCATTGATGAGATATAAATAAAGATTCTATCTACCTATCTAACCGTAGGGAATTTTATATTGCGAATAGTCTTAGAAAGATGTATAGGTTAGACCATGGTTGAGCGCGACTAAACGATATAGCTCGAGGGGACGTAGCCCCCGAGAACTATGTCGTTTAGTCGCGCTCAATCATAGTCTAACCAATTTAGCACTGGCTTGGGCTCGAGGAAAATAAGAAATGACAAGACTCTTCGTTTCTGTTGTTTGTTTTAGACGAAACAAGTCAGTTTGTTTGTAATATTTTACCAAAATTGAAATATTTTTTTCAGTATTGAAGCACTATTTTTAAGCAAAATTCATTATCAATGGTCTTTCAATTCTAGGTTTCACTGTACATTTAAAAATGAAATATGACCATCATCAAGTGAGTGCAGCCCTCCCCCAGGCGCGTAGCTACCTGTATGCAAAAAGGCAACTGCGTACACATTGTCCTCAAAAATTTAAAAATTTAAAATAAATACGAAAGAAGACTCAAGCAGGAAACGCAACACAAACAATACACCCATCTCAAAAGCCCAAAAATGCAATACAAATCTAAGGAGATAGGGAGTAGAGATTAAGGGCCGGGAGGCAACCTGTCAAAAATTATTATTCTAGATTAAACAATTTCTGCTTTTTATTGATTCAAATGATTACATAGATTCATGTTGGTATTTTACCTGTTTTGAATGCGGGAACGCATCAGACACCCCAGAGATAACCTAGAAATAAAAATGTCCCGGGGCAGCATGCCCCCGACCCCCTAGTAAGAGTGGGTACACTGATGAGAGGGACCGATGTAGGGGTAGGGATTAGAAATTAAAGGCTGAGGCTGAAAGACAAGCTGTCAGCAGAAAGACATTATCCTAGAAACTAATTTGTTATTTTAGTCAATTTTTACATAGATTTAATATGTTAGTATTTTACCTATTTTGAATGCGGGAAACGCCCTCAGCACGCACCAGAGACCATCTATAGAAATAAAAATTTTCCCGGGGAGCATGTCCCCTGACCCCTCCCTCCCACTTCCCAATATGAGAGTGTGCACTAATTGCGCGGGGTATAGGAGATAGAGATTAATGGCCGGAAGATATCCCCGAATTTTTTTTATCCTATAGATGAAACAATTTAAGTTATGTTTTATTCGAATTTCACATATATCTAATGTTACAGATTGTCGGTTTGAATTGACGTCATTTACTTTGTCTTTGATGTCGTTTAAGCTTTTTAAGTTTTAACATCAATTTTGTTGCATAGATTTATGTTATTTTATCACAAGTTTAGAAGGCTGGAAACGTCATCAGAAGGCACCAGAGACCACCTAGGAATAAAAATTTTCCAGGGGAGCATGCCCCCGTACCCCCTAGTAAAAATGCGTACACTTCCTAATTGGTCTAGCTACGCCCCTGCCCCCCTTTGATCTCAGTTGTATTTTAAAGACACTCTAGACATGCAGATCCCGCTTTTTACAACTACAGCTGAAACAATGCATCTAGGTCTAGCGGGACTGAATAGATCTAGATCTATTATTGCTACTGTGAATTTCCTATATTTCTTCAATTTAATTTTTGATCTGGTGTTTATTTAACTTTTGATTATTTATTGTAAGCCTACATTGCAGGTTTTCAAGGTGTCTCGCACGGAGGATTGCTAGGGTTGTGACGTCAGAATTGCATTCAGATGACGGAAGCGTGGACTAAATGCACATTTTGTTAGTTAGTCCATGGTGTTTTAAAAAGCGTAGAACTACACGTTATAGTCAACGGGGTTTGAGACATCTGATTGGCAGAGAGCTCCAAGCCATGTGCTAAATTTATCACAATCCTAATTAACCGTCTGACGTTTTGGTCAGAGACCAATTTTACCATTGACGAATCACAGACTGGATTCCGCGCTGGATATTTCACGATCGATTATCTTTTTAATCTGAACGCAATCATTCAAAAATATCTATTGCGCCGAAATGGTACTTTATGTTTTCATCGATATTTTAGAAGAATTTGACAATCGCGTTCATCAACAACTATGGAATAGATCTGCTCTTGTCAAAAAGGTAGAGATCGAACAGCTTACTATCAGCAGTGTTCAATCAATGTTTGAAAATCTTAGGGATTGACTTTAAAATGAGTTCTTTAACTAAGAAAATGAACCAAGAACGGCTATGTAAGTTCCAGTATTAACGTTATACTTAAACGGAATGCAGTAGAGGAATATTAGTAACACAATAGATCAATCGGTATATGTTTTCGTGTTCGCCGATGATGTTTCGCCACTCGTAGAGACTGCCATACCACTTCAAGAGTAAATACAGCTATATAATAATTCTGTGATTGTACTTGAATGAAAGTTAAATTTTGTGATTGTATTTGAATGAAGTTAAATCTAGACAAGTCTGAAATTATAGGTTTTAGGAATGGTGGTCCACTAAGACATTCTGAACATTGGTACTACAAAGACGTCAAATTGAAATTATAAAATTCATCAAATGCCTTTTTACCCAGCAACCCACATGGAATAAAACAAAACAGATGTTGTCACTACAGACCGAAAAGAAAATACTGTAAATACAATAGTTCGTTGCCAATGTCATTTTGGTTATCTTACACCCGAAGATACATTAAAGCTCTTCGACGGTTTAATTAAACCCAAATTAGTGTATTCTGCATCATTGATGGGATATTGATGTCAATCTTCTGACGAAATAGAAAAGGCACACTTCCAATTCTGTATAAAGTTAGCATATTTTAACCTAAACGTTGCTAACTTCGTTCCTTTATGTGAGTGAAGGATATATTAAGTTTCAATAACATGTATGGCCATTTGTATTAAATTCTGAGAGAGCGTACTGCGGATGCAATCGCAGAAATATCCTAAGCAGTGCTATATAATGCTAAGTAGACTGGATGACATCTACTATAGCAGCTAGCCGTTTGGTATTTATAGATCGCACACGATATTTATCAATCAAGTGACTGAAATACATGTACTTAAAGATTGTGCAGGACAATTGAAGACTCCCCACGCAAGGCCCTAATCAAACAACAGTATTTATGAAAATAAAGATGATATACACTTTCTAACAGGATGTCAAATGTATAATGAAATAAGAGAACACTGTTTTCGAGAAGAACGGGACATAGGTGTACAATGTCAGAATAATTACTTATCAATATTATGAAGGACAGCAGAAAAGACAGTGTTTTATACTACAAAGTAATATCCTCATTTTTTATTGGCTAATAGGGCGTATACGTGAATCTATGTACCCTGTGAGCTGACAGGGTACATAGATATTCCCATTGGGAGGCGCCCTATGCTCCTTTACGTCACAAACAAGATGGCCAACTTCTCGACTCGACCAAATATTTAATTGAATTTTACTACGAAGAAACGTTTGTGATGTAAAAATATGTTCTTGGAGACTTAGTAAATGAATATGGATCTACATGTATCATGAATGTTAATGAATTTAGAAATAAATAAAGCCTCTCTACCAATTCTTTAATCTACAATGGAATTAAACTTGCAATTGAAAAGGGGCTGGAAAATTTAAATATACAAAAGGCAAATTTGAAACTCATGCAGAAACCAGCATTCCCGCTTTTCAAAATATACTTTTAAAATGATGCTAGAGGTTCAAAAGAAATGTACGAGTGTCTAGATAGAAACAAAGATACCCCGACCTGCACTCAAACATGGTGTAAAGAATTAGGAAAGAACGTTTCTTACAATGACTGGAAACACCGATATACAATGGTTTCAGGTTAGAGTCATACATCAAACTCCTACCTATTCAAAATGAAAGATACTGATAACCCGTTATGCACTTTTTGTAACAAAAACATAGAAACTCTCGAGCATTTGTTATGGCGATGCACTATCGGCCAAACACTAATTAAAAGCACACTTTTTTCCATTCATAACGCGTATCGTATATATTGAAAATAGAAATACATAGAATACTGTTATCACATGTTTTGTAAGGTGTTGCGGTGGACCTATGACGGGGACAATAAATGCGGTCCTTACTGACAAGGCATGAACCACCCCAACAAAAAAGTTTATAAGTCATATCTGTAATGATTTGAATAAATTGCACCTACTGTTATCAATGACATGTGACTGGTTTGACTCGGTGTTAACCAGTTTAAGAATGAAGTCAAAATATCACTTTATAAACCTTATCGATGTCATTCTGACCACATATTAGGTGTAAGGAGCCATTTTAAAACAAATAATTACTCAAACATACTATTGTCCGACAATGTCTGATAGTGTAGTAGTTAGCCAAGTCCATTTTTACTGGGAAAAGGAACTTAAAATGTCAATGAAATTATACTCTTACTGAAATATTAGCAGATAGAATCGACGGCGGTCAAATAGTATGGCAACATAGGAAAGTGCATTCAACAAAGTGCTTTTGGTGAATTTGTTGTTATGATTAGCCGCAAATCAATCATCGGTCAGTTCTAACGTCTGTCTGACCATCTGTCGGTCAGTCCGTCCGTTGTTCAAACGATAATTGCTCTAAAATAAGAGAGTTTATGAAATTTAGCATGAGGGTTCCTTTATATATGGTGGCAGATATGCGCCAACATTCAACCACTTTATGTTTGCATACCGATTCATATTAATATCTCAGATAAATTAGTAGTTTTTAACGTTCGAAAACATGTTCGCGTTAGTGTTTCACATACTTATCTGATATAAGTGAAATCTCGAATATTTTCAAAAACAAATTAGCCAATCAGAAAACGAATTTTGCCATTTAAGCGCTTTAAACTGCTACCAGTTAATGTATAGGTAACTTGATCGTTTTCGTGAACTAGAACGTGTTCGCGAACCTAAACAGAAACCTATTCGTAAATGCTATCTAGAGCGTTTTCACGAACCTCTTCCCGAATGCATTAATTCGCGAATTCAGTTATCGAATTCAGCGAATTCAGTTATCTTAAAACGGAACTGCTATACGGGTGTTTCTGGAAGTATCGGTTACTTACTTGTTCGATTCGTCAGAGAACTTTGGACGTTGCATTTGCAAACAGTTTGGATCAAGATCAGACGCCGCCTAATGCGGTGCCTGGTATTAATATACATGTACATGTATACTGTTTTGAGTTCATATCCAATTTTTCTTCTACTTACAAGAATGTGTTACGAATATTCCTCTACTGCATTTACAAGAATAAAGCTTCCATGCCATTTTATATTTTATATTTAGTGTACAGCTTGATAGACTTCTACTTCTACCAGGTACTTGCCACATTCAACACTTTGAATATAATTGCCAGGGGTTGCGCGAGAAAAAAAATCAATATATTCAAGAAGAATAACAACTCAGCATAATGCGTATTAATCTCTTTCCTCCCTAAAACCTCCAATGGAACATTTTAGTGTCAAATTATGTCTAGATCTAGTCAATTTTTGATGTTTTTTTTAAAATCTGTACTAGGTGAAGCAGTGAAACGATTTGCAATAATCAAACTCTAGTGAATAAACAATACATCCTTATGTAAATATGATTGAGAATAAAATCAGCAGAATCTGCTGCTTTAAAATGCGACGGCACCGAAGTTTGTCGATTCAACGGCTGTTGAAAATATTCTTTGAGATTGTTTAATGGAATTTAAAGGCCACATGTTACCAAATATTCCTGAAATGATATTCACGTTTGTCATGATAGAGTTAAGGTCAAATGCGTTTTTCAGGGCCCCTTTACAATGTTACATGTATTACAGTGTTATAAGTTTTCTTAAATAAACAGTTTCGAATCCTACCATCAAATACATTTAAAAACCAAAAACTGTTTTCAGAATGTTCACTATTAATCTGCTGGTTTTCCTTTCAATCCACACAATATCTACTGTATTTCAGTTTAAAACAATCATCAGTACTTAAAGACTTTTGTTTAATATACGGGTTGTTTTTGTCAATGTATTGTAATATAACAAACAGTGCAGACCCTAACCAGTGGACTCCTTTAGGAGCGCTCTGATTTGAATCTTTACTGATTGCATAGGACAAGTGTACTCTGTTTACAAGGGACGCTAGGTGTGACCATGGTTCAAAGGATTAAACAGCATTTATCCGACAAAATGCAATTATAAAATCAGACAAAATGCAATTATTACGGGTTCTAATACAGTGCTCATGTGATGAGTCTCGATAGAAATGCACTAAACGTTGTTGTTGTAGTTGTTGGCGCAGCTGTGCTTAAAACTTACAGGACAGCTTGGTACAGACAGAATGGCCTGTCACGCTGGATGATTACGTGCAGAGCGGTTTTCAATTCCACCTCGCCATATAGGCAGCCATGCTCCGTCTTCAGGGGAAACTAGATGTTTAATTGGCAATATTCTCCTTTTAAAATCTCCGGGTGTATCCGATTGAACTGGACTATATTTTTTAGATAACTTTCAAGAATCGGTTCGAGAACACGTTCGCGAATGTGTTTGAAAATGATAACATATATTTGTTTTTGTTCGCAAATACTAAGTGGTTAAGTTGTGGCAACCATAGTCCCTTTTGTTGATTTCTTTTGAATATAGTGCTGCAACCGAGGACCAATATCATGCCTAAATCTGGCACTAACCGGTCTCCCTCTGTAAACAAAGGTTTCTATATACCAAAATGTTCGTACAAGTGTGTAGATTATGAAACTGCTTGTTGCAGTTGTGATATCTGTGGGCAAACATCGCTATTCAAGATGGCCGCCACAAACATGGAATATCACGAACGTACTATCTATTGCAATTATTTTCTGATTATTCGACTAAAGGTGATGCAAGTGCACTTTGAATATTATAAAAGAGTCATAGTATTCACGTGATGCGAAAATTGACCGTTTAACCTTTCTACAGCGACCCAAATGTTCAAAATGGCGTCAAAAATGGCCGCCATAAGCATAGAAATATCACGCACATACTAACTTTTACAATTATTTTCTTATTGTGTTACTAAAGGTGATTGCAATCGGATTTGAAGGTTAAATTAGAGTCATACTGTTCACTAAATGTGATTAAAATCCGTTTAAATCTTATACTACGAACATAATTTTCAAATATGGCGTCCAAGATGGCCGCTACACATTTACAATTATCACGAAAATACTATCTTTAATTACGTATAAGTGGTTTCTTTATTGTTAACTAAAACGATGACAATGCACCTTTGACAGTACAAAAGGGACATCTTATACATTTAATGCATATAAAGACAGTTTTAACTCTATTCAGTGAACAAGATGTCCAAGATGGCGACCAAGATGGCCGCCAAAAACAGAAAATACAAGGAACTTACAATTACTTTTTTCATATACATGTAGGTTGGTTATCAGCAAGGGCAATGAACTTTCACCCTTACAAAAAGAGACGTGTTATTCACTTAATGTGGATATAGACCGTTTAACTCTTGTACTCAGATTAAAATATTCAAGATGGCGTACTAAATGGCTGCCATAAATATGAAATGTCAAAAAGATACTTACTATTACAAATGTTTTCTTGTAGTTTTAATAAAAGTGAAAACAGTCGCGTCTAAATATTATAATAGGGGCTTATTATTCATTTCATGTGTATAAACATTTTTTAATCGTCTTACTGATTTGACCCTTACAAAAAGAGACACGCCATTCACTTAATGTGGATAAAGACCATTTTTAAAACCTTTCTATTCCAAACTAAATATTCATCATGGCGTCCAAGATGCCACAAATATAAAATGTTAGGAGCATACTCTTACAAATGCTTCCTTATGGTTTGATTAAAAGTGAAGACAATTGACTTAAAACATTACAAAATGGATGTATTATTCATTTTATGTGATTAAAGTCTGTTTAATTCTTCTGCTGAGAACAAATTATTCAAGATGGCATCCAAGACGGCCGCCATGCAACAAACCATCATTAATATACAAACTTATACAATTTTCGATGGTTTGACTAAAAGTAATGATAAATGACTTGGAAAATTACGAGAGAGAGAAAAGTATATTATTATTGTATGTGTGTCAAGACTTTAATCCTCCTGCTTAAAATAATATATTCAAGATGACTTCCAAGATGGCCACCATAAATCAAAAGTATCACAGAACATATTACTACATTTTGTTATTACAGCTTTTACCAACAGTGATGACAATGGACATTGATAATTACAAAAGAGACATAGTATTCACTTAATGTGGATCATAACAGTTTAATCCTTTTACTAGAGACAAATTATTCCAGATGGCGTCTTAGATGGCCACCACGCCACAAACCTAAACTATCACATATTATTAAACTTGTTTTCTCATGGTTTGACGAAATATCATGACAATGAACTTGGCATATTACAAAAGAGACTTGTATACCATGGGCCGAATGTGTATAAAAACTACATGTATTTAAACTATCTACTGCGAACAAAGTATTCAATATAACCTCCTACATGGCCTCAACGCACCTTAAATATCACCGTGATACTATTACAATTGTTTTCTTACTGTTTGATTCAAACTGATGAAAAGTGACTTTTAACATTACAAAAGAAACATGTTAACTTACTGTATAAAAAGATCGTTTTATGTATCTACATGTACTGCCAACAAACTTATTGTCTGCTAATTTCCGTCTTTGGTTCAAAATATATGTAATGGTGCCTGTGAGTAACAAGGTTGAGATCTTCATGACATGCTTAGTTACTAAACATCTCACACATATTCAAGTTGTTTGCATATATATATTTTAAGAAACAATAAGGGTTCATAGTTTTGTGCACTAACAGACATTGCCAAGAAAAAGGTCAATGACAACTTGTATAGTCCACTTCAGACAGCTCAAAACATGATGGTATACTGCTAGGTGACTTCAACGCATGAGTTGGAAGGAACAACACTTACAGAGCGAGATTCAGGGATCGAAATAGAACAGGCAACTTCATAGGTAACTGTGAAATGCTTATTAGACAAGGTAAAGACGATGAGTTCATCGAAGGCGGTAATCTATTTTCACACAATACTATCCAAAAGTACAAATGGGCATCGCCTGACAGGAACAGCAAAAGTCAGATAGACCACAATATCGTTACCAACATCAGCAGATTTTCTCTTAAAGATAATCGAGTGATGTGGCAAGCAGCCGTATTTTGACCATAACTTAGTAGCTGGTCGTCCAGTTGAGACCGGATGATACCAGTGACGGCGTTTTGATGTCCCCAAATTGATAGACCCGACAGTTAAGGACAGCTACGATGTCGAGCTGAAAATCAGATTCAGTATTCTTCAGAAGGGCACAGTTAACACTATTGGCAACTTCAGAAAAGCCATGTTTGAGACAGCTGCTACACCATGACACACAAAAAGTACAAATGTTTAGTGGATATCTGCAGACATCTGGAAGGCAATAGTTGAGAGGAAACTGTAAGTTAAAGAATAATGTTTAGAGGCCAAGTCTCAAATATTATAAGAGGGAACTGTTGCATTTTACACGTCCAAAAATTTAGAAGGAAAGTTTTGAAATGCAGTAAGGTAAGAGAAAATTTTAATTGACATGCAGTGCCGGTATGTGCAGAGATCACTGCTGAATTCAAAACATAATGAAAATCTACCAAACTACCAAGAAACTTTAATTGTAAAAAGGCATACTTCAAGACCTGTCAGTAAAGGACTTTCTTGCTACATATGAGGCAACAGAACTCTAACGGTGGGGAGAACAGTTCTAATGTATCCTTTTCAGGCCAAAGTCACACAATACTTTCATAAATAACTAAGGTGATAATGATCTTGACATGAACGTGGAACCTATCATATTACAAGAGGTCCCGTATGCCTATGTATGAGAAGTCCCTTGGAGAGGATGGAATGTTTGTTGGCTTGATGAAAGTGGAGTATCTAAGAAAAAACGGCTATTACTGCTTATTCTTCAAAACAGTTTTGGACAAAGTGGATATACCAGATGACAAAAAGAAAGGAGTTGTAATGAAACTGTCCCAGAAATGTGAATAGGCAAACTGCAACAACTGAAAACATTACACTTCTGTCTCTCACCATCAATCCCTTTAGTCATATCATTTTAAAATGCGTAGCTGTGGCGGTTGACACCATATTGCATCGAAAACAGGCAGGTTGTTGGAAAGAAAGATCATAAATATCATCCATAGACTGCATCTCTTGCACACATCTTAGAACAGTTATTTAAAAACAGATGGTTGATATATTATGTAGAACGACGTCGTACTACTATCCAGCAGATACCAGGACTCTCAACAAGACAGAGATATGGTTCTAAGTGCGACTGCCAATAATATAGGTCTGAACGTCAACTCAGAGAAGACACGCGTTCTGACGAGCAATACCACCATCCAAAGTTACATCGAATCATTATTGCTACTTGTCATGCTCAGACCAATTTGATGATCAGCATTTTAGGCATCAATGGCAAACTGTAAAAGTACATGGCATTATTTTGTATGTAATCGAAAAACAACCTCACTGTTTTCTGAAACGAGACCTGTATTCTGAATATCTTCTAAACCAACACCATTTCGCATGCGGAGCTACTCAATCAGACCATTATGCCACCAGTTAGAGAAACTAGTCGATTAGGATTTTAGTGATTTTTGGCTATGTACCGCATGCAACCCAACTCGCTCCACAAAGTAACCATTTAATGGCCACCAAGGGGGAGAGGGGACACACTGGCGCAAAGAAACATGGAGGCAGGCTGTAGGAACAATACCTCAAGAAAAGAGAACTCAACCTATCAACAGTCCCTCATGCATCAGCAGATAGATTCAAATAATGAACCATTGAAACGGCCTCAAGTACCAATCGACGCAGAGAAGATTGTACGAGTATGGGTGTCATTGATCTTGTCACTTCATACGGTAAAGTGATTTATGTATTCTTGTATGGCATCTACCCGTAATACTAGACACTAATGGATTTTATTGACATAATAAATTATAATGGACTATTGTCAGTAAGCATCAAGAGCAATACAAGTAACTGTAAGACTGACGGCCATTTTGTCTACCAATTTTTGTATTGAAACTAAACACACAGATAACATTGTTACTAATTTTGAGCAATTTTTAAGGCACTATCAAAAACTGAAACATAAGATAAATTTAGCAGAGGACATGTTTGTTTGCAATAGAATGATTCACATTAAGTGAATAATAGGTTTATTTTGTAATGTTTAAACTTTTAGTCAAACAATAAGAAGGCAATTGTAACACGTAGTGAGTATGTTGGTGATATTTTATATTTGTGCTAACCATTTTGGAAGCCGTCTGTAATAGTTTGTTTGAAGTGAAAGGGTTAAACGGTGTTAATACACATAAATTACATGCTCTTTTCGTAATGTTCAACGTCCATTGTTCTTATTTTTAGCCAAACCATACGAAAATAATATAAATGTTCTAGATATTTTCTGTTTGTGTCTGCCATGTTTGACGCTTTCTTGAACATTTTGTTCGTTGTGTAAGGGTAAAACATATGTTGTGAATATTAGGATATCCATTTTGCTACGTTCACAATATATTGTCATCTGTTTTAGTCAAACCATAAGGAACCAATTGTAATAGTATGTTCATGAATTATTACGCATGTAGCGGCCGTCTTGGACGCCATATTTGAATATTCTAGTCGCAGTATAAGGATTAAACGGTCTTTATACACAATTAGTGAATATAATGACCCTTTTGTAACGTTCAAAGTCAATTGTAATCAATTTTAGTAAAATCTTAAGATATTAATTGTAATAATTGGTATGTACGTGATATTTTTTAGTTTGTGGCGGCTATCTTTGACGCCATTTTGATTATTATGTTACTAGTAGAATAGTAAAAATGTCAATATTAAGAATTTTTAATAATATGACGCTCTTATAATTTAAAAGTGATTTGTCATCGTTTTCAGTGAAACTATAAAGAAACGTATGGTCATAGATAATATTTCTAGGAGCCTTCTTGGAGGCCATATTCGAACATTCTGTTCGTAGTATAAGGTTAAAACGGACTATATTCACATAAAGTGAACAGTGTGACTCTTTTGTAATATTCAGCGTGTATTGTCATTCCTTTTAGTAAAACCATAAGAACATAATTGTAAAAGTTAGTGTGTGCGTGATATTTTTATGATTATGGTGGCCATCTTGGACGCCATTTTGAACATTTTGATATCTGTTTAAGCGTTAAACGGTCTTTATTCACATCACGTGCATACTATGACTCTTTTATAATGTTCAAAGTGCATTTGCATCACCTTTAGCAGAATAATCAGAAAATAATTGCAATAGGTAGAATTTTCGTGATATTTCAGTTTGTGGCGGCCATCTTGGACGCCATCTTGAATAGCGTAGTTGGCCCACAGATATCACAACTGCAACAAGAAGTTTCATAATCTACACACTTGTACGAACACTTTGGTATATAGAAACCTTTGTTTACAGTTGGAGACCGGTTAGGTTCCAAAACGGCCCTCGAGTTGCAGCACTAATAGCTATAAGGTTTTTGACTTTCAGATGATGTGGAAAAGTGTTGAAAATTTTGCATTATTTTGGACGTTCTTCGTAGCATATAAGTTTGCATTACCCACAATCAATTGAAACAACATACATTGTAGATACTGAAGATAATTATATATAGACACATTAATTTCCTGTTTTAAAAATACATTACTGATATAGCTGTCATTCAAACACAACCGATACGTACGTTTGTGTCATTTGTCTCGTGTATTAAATAACATTCTGTGTATGAAATATAGGGTGGCAATTTGGTTTATTACACCTCGCTTTGAGTTACAATGTTAAATTCCCATAGACATACAGTTAACATTTTGCATGTCTTTTACATCTATTCAAAATATACTGTCACTCTTTATGATATTCTTTTTGTAACGTCACTCTAAAGGACATTACTTTTTTACTCCGTCCGAAAACGTACTGTCAGCATTGACATGCCAATCGCTATTGGATACATTGGAACGTTTTAAAAAGTGGTAACTTCTAATCAACTTTTGGCATTTTCTGTACAAGTTGCTTCCTTTTGTCCATTCCTTAACGATTTGCCACCATTTCGGAAGAGGATATTTGCCACCTAGACAATGTAAAGACGCTGTTTCTTCAATTTACTTATCATAACGTTCTTCTTTGTTTCTTGTAATATAATTATAAACAATGTGACGTCGTAAGACGGCGACGTCATTTCCCGCGTTATGTACATGTCCGCGCTAAATTGGTATTCACAACACATTTTATAAAAGACGAATAAAACGATTCCAAAGCCAGGGTTGATAAGCTCGGTGTAATAAAATAAATATTAGATGTCAGTTTGCGTGACATTCAAATTGTCAACCCTCGAAAACAAGAATGTCACCCTCGGCTACGCCTCGGGGTGACATGCTGTTTCTCGGGTTGACAATTTGAATGTCACGCAAACTGCCATCAAATATTTATATAATATAGAGGATATTGAAATAGTGTTTTTTCAGTAATGAATTTATTGAACGAGTTTTTTCCAACGAGTTCAATAAACTTATTACTGAAAAAAAAACACGAATTTGATATCCTATTTATCACATAAACACCAAATGACACGAAAATCCGAACGGTCTTACTTTCACGTTTGCCCTCGGCTCTATGGAAAATGATTCGCCATAGGTGTTATTCGGTTTTATTCATCCGAAGGTAAAAACACCCACCAAGCTAAAATAAAGAAAATCAACATCAATGTGTTGCGAAAAGACTTCTCCGATACCATAATCAAATTTTAAATTAATATTTAAGTTAAAACTGTTCTAACTGACTAAAATTGATCATTTGACAGTTAGAGTCAAGTTTTGTTTTCAAATAACGTCGTTATAGTATGGAATTCCATATACGACAGCCAACTGCTAGCTGCTTACTTCCAACTGCTTCCTGTCAATAATTCAAAATTCATGTATAGGGATTAAATATGGAGGATCTTCTGGTAAAATACTGCCCGCTGCGGCAACAAAACTTCACATTGGACCAAATAGCTGCCGTATAAGAAGTAAAACATGGAGTTTCGTACAGGTATGAAACGTACAGTAAGTAGTTGGCAGTAAGCAGTAAAGAGTAGACAGTAAGCAGTTGGCAGTAAGGATTTGACCGTTATACATGGAACTCCATAGCGAGGAAAACAAAATAGTGTGCATTTGTTGTCAAATGTTTGGATAGGAGTAAAACAATGAATATTTTTAGGCGCCGCATTTCGAACTACGAGTGCATCTGTATATCAATACGTCGTGGAATCGTGGCGGATTTCCATCAATTATTGATATATAGCACTTATAAATTTGGAAAATAGAAGAAAAAAATAACTTAGGAAACGACAAGCTTATTTCAGTAACAGTCATAGGGTTTTCACGGTTCCTGGTTCGGGGCTTCGGTTTTATACCCGTCATCAAGTATTCATACAGTACGCATTTGGCGGTGAGCAGTTGGTAGTAAGCAGTTGGCAATAAGTAGTTGGCAGTAAGCAGTTGGCAGTAAAGAGTAGACAGTTGACAGTAAGAAGTTGGCTGTCGTATATGGAATTCCATATTATAGCAACACGACGTCATCATCATTGTAACGTCTAAATTTGAAAAACTGTCTGAGTCACTGTTATAACAGAGATCTGCATAGCCTAATTTTCAGCCTGAGTTTGCGGGACTGCTCGGGATAATGTTTTTAGGACACTTGGAAATGTTTTAAAACCCTATAGTGGTGATCTTATTTTGTCTATATTTTCTTAACTGATTTAAAGTCGGCGTAGTAATACAGTATTTTGGTGATTCGAAAATTAGTATAAAATATATGCCCAGTGGGCCATACGATTTTTACGGCCCTCTATATTTTGCACGTTTATGTGATAAAATAATATAACGTGGCTTCTGATCTTTATACACATTGTTTGCAAAGACGACTTTAGTCGGATATATGAGTTGGGGTTTACGGCATTTCAACACTGGAAAGGTCAAATAGAACCGATGACTAATAAGATGAGGTGATTATGACAGATGATTTCAGGAGGAGGATTTCGACTAATCTCTTTCGGCACAGAATGTTCAAACATCATTATTTACCTTGGTTGTTATTTCAAATATCCTAACAAGAGCACTACAGTGCAACATACGCCCGTTACGGTAAAATTAATGATAAACATCACCAGACCTGAACCAAAATCAATAGTTATCTAAACTGTATAAGAAAGCTAAGTGCAAAGTTTGGTTACAATTAAGTCAAATGGAAACACTTTTTTGAAAGTCTAAGTATGTAAAGGGGTTTAAGTAATCTAAATATGAAATTTGGCTACAATAGGTAAAAAATAATTGATATTTTAGGCATACGACGTATTAAAGGGGCAAACTCAAGATAAAATCCTCCACAGAAACCAAAATTAAAACTCATTTTCCATGTATACTGAGAAAGCTAAATATGACAGTTGGTTACAATAGTGTCATGTGCCATGAGATACACATACGAGAAGTTATTTTCTGGAAACATTTTCTTTAAAAAAAATGTGTTAAGGGTCATAATACTGAGACATACATTAAACGCCGTAATACATGTAAAGTCGGTTCACTCCCTATATCACCATATCATATTTGAAAGCAATTCAACACAGAACAATTCTCATTTTTGACAACAAAAGGCGCATAACTCTGCCAAAATAGTATCTAACGACTGAAAGCAAACTCGTCCTAGCTATTTTTGATAAGGAATATTTGTAAGGTTAATCAAAACCCGTCATTAAATGAAGGTTAGAAAAAAGTTAACGTTCGGACAGACGGACATCGCTGGGTATACCATAATACGACCCGTTTTAACGGGCGTATAACATGTCTGCTAACAAAATGGGATTTTAATAATGCCGACTGCTCGCACTTAAGTTGTTTCGCACCGTTTGACATGTATCATTACATGAATATACCACTCGTTTTGTTATTTTTGCCATTATTGCTATTATTAAGCAAATAGTTTAAAAAAGGAACTGCTAATGCATGAACACCCCTACATCTAAATTCACAGATGTTACATCCTACTGTCTCTTAATAAAACACGTAAAGCCAGAAAATGGTCTCAAAATACCAAAATCGAACTACATGTATTTTCTAACATGAACGTTATGGCACTGTCGTAATCGTTTCATATAAAAAAATACGTGGTGGGTTGTTTAGGCAATATTTCTTACAAACCCGTGAATTTTGTGGAAACAAGTCGAGTTTTAAAACAAATTTATATCCCAATAAATACGGAATGTTACGGAGATTCTCGGTAGAATATCGTTACCACATCCTATACATGTACGTCAGCTATTTTCGGTTGGAAAAATAGCGCTTTTCAATCAAAGAGACACAACTCCTAAAAATTTTGTCCGCTCGTATCGATCATGTGACCTTTACACATTCTCGGAAACAAATCGCTTATTTTGCTAGCCGTCTCAATAAGAAATCGGCACATTTATATTTGATTCTTAATTAAATGGAGGCATATGTCAGACATGTTACAGCCGATTTCACTTTGTTTTAAAACATGTACATAGAAAATGAATTCATATAAGAATTTGCAGTTTTTAAGCATAACTTTGGACGGTATTCTGCTTTTAAAGTTAATATTGAAAACTGAACAACACAGTCTTAAATGTTATTATTCTATAAAATATCAAAGTATAGCTACTAAACACGCCCTGAAAATATAACAAAAATTAATATACTGGTATGTACATGTATAAAAGTTTTTGCTGAAAGCTCAAATTTCTTTGTTTCAAGGTGAGCTTTTGTGAAACCCCTGCTTTCCGTTGTCCGTCGTCCGTCCGTCCGTCTGTCTGATTGTCTGTCCGTCAACAATTGCAAACGACTTCTGCTCTGAAACCAATAGCCCTAGTGTAACCAAACTTCTTCAGATACATACTGTTGGTTTGAGCTTCAAACTTTGTTCAAAGAATGTGGATGGAGTAAATAGTATTGTTGCCATGGCAACCATGCACACTATCTATAAAAAAATCTTCTTCTCCGAAACCGCTGGTCCGATTTTAATTTGTTTTTCACCAAAATGCTTCTCAATGGATAGACTTTAAAAGTTGTTAAAATAATTTCGATCCGTTAAAAATCATGGCCGCCAGAGGGCGTGGTCATTTTCCGTGTTCGTTAAAATCGAATGAAAAGTTTTAACGGGCGTATAAACATTCTAGAAGTCATACATGAATGTAGGTCATGTTGGGTCATAAAGTAGGTCAGTAGGTCAAATTGCAGAAAAGCTTTTGGCCACTCAAGAAGCCATGATATTTTAGCCCAATCTTATTAAAACTTGCGTAGAATGATAATCTTGACAAAACTAGGCACTGTGTGAATATGGGTTGCATAAGATTAAAAAATAGGTCAGTAGGGCAAAACATAGAAAAAGCTTCTGAACCCTGTAGGGGCCATATTTTAGTCATAATTTTACACGACTTGCTCATCACCTTGACGAAATCTTGGCAATGTACTAATATTGATTATCTGGGGTCAAAAAGTAGGTCAAACCATAAGAAAAGCCTCAACGTACTCTAGGGTCAATATCTTTCGCCCTAATTTTTATGAATCTATCTCAGAACAATTACCATGACAAAATCTAGGTATTTTATGAATATGGGTTATGTCTGAATAAAATGTAGGTGACTGGTCAGTAGGTAAAATCATGAAAAAGCCTTCTGAACACATCAGGGGCCATTCTTTTCACACCAATTTCATGGAACTTGCTCAAAATAATCACCTAGATTAAATCTATTCAATGTATGAATATGAGTTATGTCAGATCAAAAAGGAGTTCATGAGGTTAAAACATAGAGAAGGCTTTTGAAACCTCTTGTTCATATATGGTGTACACACATCAACATTATCCTGACATATTTGCTTTTTGTGACAAGGCGCTAGTTGGGATATTAATCACCTTTAATGATAATTAAGTCTAGTTAAATCTTGGAACTTTGTACTCTGGTGAGCGCCTTAGAGGTCATTGGGCTTTTGTAATTTAAACCAGGCTATAACTGAAACCATTGAAGTCGATTCTTTTGTTTTAAAATAAAAATTAAGATATACATGTATTGACTTGTTTCATAGCGTTCGAAAACACATGTCGACATTAGTCATATGTAAAATAAGAACTGTATTATTTTTGAAAATTTGATAGTTAAGACAATTAACCTTTTCATTTGTTATGAAATTTGATGTACATTAAAATTCAGACATAGACTGATATACATGTATTTATTTCAAAAACAAAATTTAGCAATTGTATTTTTTAAGAAGGTATTACGTCTGAAAAGTGCTATGTTCCAGCGTCTCGAGTAGAGGGTCATGTAGGTTCATGTTGTGATGTATTGAGTTAGGTGAGCTTGTCGTGCGTAAATCATCGTGTAGGCAAAGAATTGTTCTTTAAAATGATATATTACACATGCATTTTGCACTTATTTAATTGAAGTTATTGATCAAGTATCCATACTTTTTGAAGCACCCTCGTACTATAGGCACGGCAAAGATGCCACAGTTAAAAGTAAAGTCCGTGGACAGACTATAATAAGGCTCATTTTGAAGCATGTGCTACGTTAAATAACTGAATCGATGAACACTGAGGTCTGTATCTCTCTGTGTCTCTGACCGGGAATGCTCATAGTGTTTTGAGAAACCTAATGCAGAAGACCACTGAATAAAGTAATTTTGGAGAGCCACTGAAGACATTTTCCCCTCCAAATCAAACCGAACTACTGTGACTTAACTTAGTAAAAAGACGGTTTCGTGGGTACCTAAATTCGTGGCTTTTCGTTGTCAGAAAAATTAAAATAAAATATTTATTTTTATTTTCGCGGATTTTCATTTCAGAAAAATAAAAAATAGAATAGTTATTTTAGTGGATTAGTTAGAAAAGAAAAGTAAACAAAAATGAGAAGCAGCCACCCATTTACGCTAGCGATCACACAACATCTCAAAATTTTTGTTCGTTGGCTATAAATTTAGGGAAGTGTATCGAGTGTATCCGCTGGCTTGTCTTCGCATATTTGAATTGTGTTAAGTCGTGAAAAGTAGATAGTTCTATAATATTACCATGTTTATTTAAACTATAGACTTATTTCGTTGCATTTAATTATCGCAAGTGATGGGCCGTAAAACACCATTCATTCATTCATTCATTCATTTAATTATTGCAAGCGTTTCAGTTAAGTAGTTGTGTTGTTCTAATCAAGAACCATGAGTTAGTATGATAAAGAAATCATTTTAAACTGTAATAATTGACATTTGATAATTGAAGAGTAAGACGCTTGAGTCTTGATGACAAGACGCACATTAGACATGGTAGGGCAGAGCAGTATAAAAGCCGCCGATTTTCGCGTATACTCGATCGTGTGAGACAATCTACAACAACAAAATAAATCATTGTTTAAACTAAGGATCATTGCATTTTCGAAAGCCACAGACAAGTGTAGAGTCTACTGTTCAATTCTCGATTTCGTTTCTCTCTATCTGTGGCCAATCTTAAATTTTTATGGTAGTTATGTAAGAGTGACCTCCATTGCTTTGTACCTTTTTTAAAATATAGATCATTTTACCCCAATAGCGCGAATTTATACAACGCCAGATAAGATTTGATAAAATGCTGTTTAGAACTATGCATAGTAATAAAATGTTATCCAGCACACATGAAAGCGAGAAATTCAGGTTTGGTTTACACTATTTAACAACAATCAATTGCATTGCGGTATTTTAATGATTGCGTTGATTGATTCATCGCTTGATCGACACGAGTTCGACAAATAAAAACAAATATCTAGTCAGGGACATGACATTCCCCCTAATTAAATGGCTGCTTTTTGCAAATTAATTTATTGAATTACCAATTACTTTGCAAAGTAATAAAATAAATTGACAATTACAGACATGCAGTTACCCAAGGTCATGAAAGTTCTTAAGGTGTTTTTTGTGAGAACATGTAGACATACATTATAATCTTTGGCACACATAGAAAATCTTACACAATTTATTTTTATTCTGCCTATTAATCAATCTACTGTAAATAATCTAGATACCTAGACACATAAGCAAATATAAATTGCTGCTGTTTTCCTGTATTTAAGCTTCTTTGGCAATGCAATTCTAAGGACGCTTTATATACATGTATGTAAGAATACAAAGTGCCAGATTAAGTATAATGCACAAGCCCTTGTATCCCTCTTTTAAAAATTAATATTTAACCTGCTCATTTGGCTCCTGCAGATAATAATGAAGGAGACATAAAATAAAAGTATTACATACGTTTTTCTATCAAAATAAATATGTTTTGGTGTCAACACTCACCGCATTCAGACAGAAGTAGAGTTAGGCCAACAAGAAATCCCCAATGTACCATGGTGCTTTGTTTGCGAGACCTCACTTCCAAAGTTTCGCGCCGGATCCTTGGCGAACACCTCCTTTTATATTACAGGGACGATGCGTAGGTGTGTCTGGGTCAGATAAGAGCGGCAAAATAGGGACCGAAAGAACGGATGTTTGAGTGTGATTAGCATTAGAAGGTCAGCATGTTTGCGACAATTTTTGACACGAATAAAATCATGCAGCTAACAAAATTGGGTGAAGGACATTCTATTCCGTGAATTTAAAGTAGTTAACACGTGTTTCTATCTGAAGCTATTAGAACCTACTTTAAAGGAAGTTAAAGGCCTCTTAAAAAGAAAGTATTGCAAAATAGTGATTCTAATAAAGTACAGTTACATGACATTGTAGCCGCTGGCTTCTTAGTTATGTGACGTATAAGTAAATTAATAATTTCCTCCAAGACACATTAAATGGACAATCCAGTTTCCAATTTGAATAAGTCCATATGGACTACTAGAAATTATGGTTGATATATGTCAATGTAACGATTTTCGTTTCTGCAAAATAATCAACAGCTCAGACCAGATCAGAGAGCTCCTAGCAATGAATGGTCTGCACTGGACATGATTGTGTTGTCTGCCAAATTTCTTTTACATTCGCCCCTTTCAATTCCATTGAAAAAATTACGTTTCATTCGTATAGACGCAATTTCACGAAAGGACGTGACTTGTGGATAACTTTGCTAGAGGAGGTGGGGCTTATGGATATGCTCTCCGCGAAGAATTGTGTTGCGTTGCTTCAGTAATACGTTTATGGCTGTTCCTTCTTGGGTACACATTACTCATGTAAACAAACCTCTAATAGGGATTAAACATACATGTATACTAATAAAATGTTCTATTAATATAAGAAATTACTACAAATTTAATGTAAATACAATGTATAAGAAATGAACTGAATTATTTCGGCGTTTAAGGTGGCTCGCGGGTAAGCTTAATTTTCATGAAAGGTGTAATGAAGCTTTGTTTAATAATACTAGTTGAGAAACAATCTGTGCCAATATAAGCAAACTTTATCGTTTGGTTTGTCTTTAAGATCTCTTTTTTTTTTTTAGCAAAAAGGAATTTTGATGAGAAGATATTCCTCAAAAACAAATAAAGCTAATGGCGCGTGCAATACATTGTTCACAAAACTATTTACAAGATAACAAAAACAAAATTTTGAATAAAGGTGTTCAGAATGATGTTATCAACTAGTTAAGTTTTACAAAATGCTATTTTTTCATAAAAACTTGAATTCCAAAAAACGACTCATTCAACGTATGCTTTTTTCATTCTATTCAAAAGTATAGTGTGAAATAGTTGGTCAGAATTTTTTTAGAAACAATTACAGACAGGATTTGTTGTGATTACAGATTTGCTTTTAAAAAGTGAGAAATTTGAAGCTTAGATACAGTACCTCCCTTAAAAAACAGTTCTGTCTTTAAAATGTATCATTGATTATTCATAGACTTGCATACAATGTTAATATTATTTAAACATTATAATGGGTAATATCGATCTTGAACATGTTGAAAAACAGACACAAAAGGATTCATAAACATCAATGTGAAGCTTGATAGTTCGATCAAATCTTATATTCCGATTTTATTGACTTGTAAGTCATTAACCCACAACATAGTTGGACATATATAATTGGACAGTTTATAGCGAACACTGTTTCTAACCAACGAATATTAAACATTAACATGTCCCTTGATAATTGTGTTATGACTGAAAAGTCAATAAAATCGGACAAAATATTAAAAAAGGGGGTTTTGAATCGAATGGGACTCGAACCTAGGACCTTTCGATTGCTGGTCAAACCGAGTGAGCTATCGAGGAAGACACTGAAGCTTATTGGAAGCCACCTTCAGTGGGGCTTCCTCAGTGCTGAGGTTGAAAGAAGCCATTTTCTTTTAAAGAACTTCGTCCTTTGACGAAACGGTGAACAAAATAGGAGCACTTTCGTACAAACAGTCAAAAATGAATCGTCTGCACATGCCTGATATTGGGTTGCATAAATGTTTTTCGCAGCAACTGGACGAGAAAAAAAAGAAAGTTCGGTTAGGAATAAACTCGTGACAGAACTTATCACTTCGGTTTAGAATAAAACTCATACCCGAACATATCCCTGCACAACAGCAGATGATAAGTGCTTGTTTTAAGTCGCTTGCAACCACTTAAATACCGCAAATTGACTGCATATGTAGGGTATGTGGCAGCTTAAAAGCAAAGTTAAAGTAAACAGAAACCTCATGCAGGAGCTTTCTGTTTACGTGTACTTTCACTTTTCCTTAAGGCAGCATTGTCTTAAGCAGCCACCTAACTTAACCACCAAGAAATTAACGCAAGTTACTTCTCCAATACCTCAAGTATACCTTTCACCTATATTCTTCTTTTTTCCAACACAGCATAGGTTTTGTTTCCTTCCATATATACATGTTACTTCAATAAAACTGCTAGGCGGCCCTGGCTTCTGTTTTAAAGAAGCCAACTTGTCGACCTTTTCTTTATGTAACTTTTCTAGTACAAGTATAAGCACATGCGGTAAAAGGTTTATGCAGTTGAGACACATTTCCGCTCGCCCGCAAGAAATCTCTAGCTAGCGAGGGGCCTTAAACGGCAGAAAATGGTCGGCAAATTTACCATGAATCGCTAGTGCGATTTATGGAATTCGCCGATCATTGCTGTCGTATATTTCGTTTTGTACAATCCATGGCCGTGGTACACCCTTCGTTCATAAACATAAAGCTGTCCAAGAATTACACCATAGACCCCTAGCCAAATGGTTTCAAAGCGATTGGGCAATCCCTACCAGCAAGATCTACCAGACAGGCACAAGGTCAATGGTACAACTCCAGAACTGCCATTATACCCACAGCATCCACAGCAAGAACACAGCCCAGAGGTAGCAGTCATTGATTACCTACTTTCGTCTAATAACAGATATTAAAGAAGTGAGTTTTCAAACGTTTTTTGAAGGCTGCAATTGAGCTAGCATCTCTGATGTCTGATGGTAGAGTGTTCCAGAGCTTTGGGGCTGCATGCATGAAACTTCTCTCTCCAAACTTCACCAAACGACTTCTCGGCACAACCAGCGATACTGATTTACTCGCAGACCGCAACTCTCTTCGAGGTCTATACACGTCCAGCATACTAACAATGTACCTTGGAGAATCATTGCACATGGCTTTGTATGTGAGTGTCAGAATTTTGAATTCAACTCTGTGTTGAACTGGAAGCCAGTGTAGCTCCTTCAAGACTGGAGTGATGTGATTGTACCGAGGAGTCCTGGTAATGATGCGGGCTGCTGTATTTTGCACACGCTGTAGTTTTCGTAGTGAGTTTTGGGGAATCCCATATAGCAGTGAGTTGCAGTAGTCAATTTTTGATGTGACCAGAGAATTGACCAAAGTCTTTGTTGCTTCTGGAGAAAGGTACTGTCTAATATGACCTATTTGCCGCAGCTGTGCGTAGCTAGACCTGCACACAGCGTTGATGTGCTGTGTCATATCCATTTGGGAATCAAATCTAGCACCAAGGTTGTTCACCCATAATGACGGTTTGATTTTAGAGTTTCCCACTTGAACATGAAAATCTCCGGGAACGTTAACCTTTTTTGAGTGAAACAGTATGACCTCAGTTTTGTCAGTGTTCAGCTTCAACATATTCTGGTGCATCCATGAGACTATGTCTTTTAGACATCCTTCGACTTTTGAAAGGGCTTCTTGGTGACTAGATGTGTCTTTAGGCTTAAATGACAAGTATAACTGTGAATCATCTGCATAGAAATGATGATCCAGATCATGATTTCTGCAAATTGAGCCGACAGGTTTTGTGTACAAGATGTAGTTTTTGGGTCCCAAGACTGAACCCTGTGGCACACTATATTTCATTTGAACTGGGGCAGATAATTCTCCATCTACTGCGACTGTTTGGTAACGGTCATTCAGGTATGAGGTCATCCACTTTAGTGGGTTTCCAATGATTTTGAAGTCTTTTTCAAGGCGATTGAGTAATGTTTCATGATCAATTGTGTCGAATGCAGCTGATAGGTCAAGCATCACCAGAATTGTGATTTCATTCTTATCAAGATATTGCAAGATGTCATTTTGAACTTTAACAAGAGCAGTTTCTGTAGAGTGATGCTTACGATATGCTGACTGATGCTGTTCATGCAGATTGTTTGTGGCCAAATGGGACTCAATGCGTCTGTCTACAACTTTTTCTAATACTTTGGAGAGAAATGGCAAATTTGATACAGGCCTGTAGTTCTTAAGATCATTTGTATCGAGATCAGGCTTCTTCAAAAGAGGTCTTACATGCGACTTTTTGAATTCTTTTGGAACATACGCAGATTCCAGCGAAGAGTTTACAATTTTTGTTACTGACGGTAGGAGCTCGCTAAGGCATAACTTTAAGAGCCATGTAGGTATTGGGTCGAGTTCACATGACTTACATGGGGATGCCTTGACAATCTCCCCGATTTCTGCTGCTGTAGCAGTGTTAAAACTTTCTAAAGAGCTCATTGAATGCAACGTTTCTGTGATGACTGGGGTGCATGCCGTTGATTCAGAGGCAATGCCTGTTCGTATTTTGTCCACTTTTTCAATGAAAAAGTCGCTGAAATCATGCGCAAGTTGTTTTGAGGACACATTTTTCGGCAGTGCAATTTCACTGTTTGCACCTAGGAGATGCTTAGTGACTTTAAAAAGACTCTTCGAGTCCCGTTGACAGGATTCTACTTTTTCTGTGTAAAAATTAACCTTTGACTTTGCTAACAATTTGTTTACTTTAGCACACTGGTCTCGATACAGTTGATGATCAATTGCGAGTTTGGATAATTTCCACTTTCGTTCCAGCTTACGCTTTAAGTGTTTAGCATCGTGAAGTTCCTGGGTGTACCATGGACATGATGGCCTGAGAGTTATGGTCTTAGTGCACAATGGTGCATGCTTATTGGTCAGAGCTTTAAGTTCATGTGTGTATACACTGACAATTTCGTCAATATCTGTCATTTTCAGAATTTCTTTCATTGAATCTGAGGTAAGGATATCTGTTTTAAATAAATCGACATTAATGTCCCTTAGCCTTCGAAATGAAACAGTTTTTCTGATGGGCGGAGGCTTTTCTGCCTTTGCTCTGAAAGACACGGAGAGTATTGTTTTAAACATTCGTTTTACGACTTGTGAACTACTCTCCGGCTCTACACTGAAACAAACAAACAAATTCAACCAAACAACATGGAGAGTATTGTTTTAAACATTCGTTTTACGACTTGTGAACTACTCTCCGGCTCTACACTGAAACAAACAAACAAACAAACAAACAAATTCAACCAAACAACACGGAGAGTATTGTTTTAAACATTCGTTTTACGACTTGTGAACTACTCTCCGGCTCTACACTGAAACAAACAAACAAAACACCACTCTGTTTTTAATCATGCCATTGATCTTTTAATTATTTGACTCATTTTAAAAATGATCTTACAAACTTACTATAACAATTTTATAATCTTGGTAATAATATTGGAAGAAATTCCATGTTTCCATGCATCTCAATATTGTATCATTTTTATTGTGAATGTAGTTATTTGTCTTTCTCGCTTTGTAGGTACATTTATATAATTTCATGTGAAGCGCTTTTGAACGCACAACTCCTGTGTGAAAAGAGCGCTATATAAATCGGGTATAATAAATAATAATAATAATAAACACCGAAAAAATTCAGTTCATTTCTTAACTAAAAGGAAGACAGGTCGGTGGATTCGATATTCGCAGCGAATGGGATTAGCCGAAAAGTTTCTGCTGAAATAATCGCTCACCGTCATCGCGTATGATTCATCGGCGCTATTTTACATAATCAGAAAAAAAAACTCACTGACTCACGGGTACTGATATAATAAATATATAATTGCACATGTTTAGCTCTACCGTGTCTGACAAACCAATAGTAGTTTCTATATAAATGCAATGCTATACGATGCACATTACAACAAACTTTAAACCTGCGAAAAATGTTGCATACAGTTTGGAACGAGATACTACGATCTGATGTGGAACACAACTGCTTCCCAACGGTAGCAAGCAATGTCGCAATCTACAGTGCTGGAGAAAAACTATCCACTACAAATCGCCATTCACACATAGAGCACATACTAAATCATTTCGAATGACTTTTTATTTTACTATTTTGATAACATTTTATACATCTATGCAGGAGTTGCATCATGGAGTGATTATAAACAACCACCTGCTTTTTCAATAAAAACAATATATTCTTTTAGGGAAATGACTAGCCCATTGGCAATATTTGCTGGAGACAATGTCCAAAATTAATAAGTATCGGGATAATTCGTCATATGTTGTTAACCTGCTTAAGTCTCGAGCCTATGAAAGAGGACATTAGCAAATAGTGCAGACCCGTTTACCATAACGTCTCATCACCGTCTGCACTGTTTGCTATTTCATGCTCTGGGTGTGAGCTTAATATTTGCGTCGACAGGTTTTGTTGTTGCTGGGTCACTCGGTTTGCACGTTACAAATGGTGGCAGCGGTGGGATAAAGACAACTGCCGGACCTGAGTTGCATTACACAAGGCTCTCCCAATATCCAAGTAGTTGGTCGAGATTTTTCGGAGGGGAGAGTAACGTAACGTTAGTCCTTATGCAATGAAGCTGACCAGATCGTTGTATTTTGAGAAGTGAGGTACATATATACAACGCAACAAACATCTTGGTGTGAGCTTAAACTTTGCATCGACAGGGTTTGTCTCGGATCTCTCGGTTTGCATGTTACATTTATAATAAATAGTCCAGCAAGCACGCAGTGCAATTCATTGTGTAAGTTCCATTTGAGTTAGCTTAAACATCTAAGGCATTTGTGAACTGATGTAATTTAGAACAGACACCAAGTCAATCAGCTTCGAATCATGTTTCAAAGAGATTTACAGTTCTATCGGTTTTTTTTGCAGACATCAATTCCATTAATATGAAATTAACACAAAGATTACGGAAATTCACGCAGAAGACTTTAAGACAGGGTAAACGCAATGTCGTACAAGCAGACGCCATATTGGACAAATCAATACTTGCAAGATTTTATACATATTGAATCAATTCAGGTCATTGTCCAAGAGCGAACCGCATATCCAGTTTGATGGAATGGAACTGGCTCAATACTTGTCTAAATAGGAAACATTTTCTTCATTAACAATTTATCTCACATAAGTTCCAAGAGCTTTATCCTGCTGAATCCTAGTGGCGTGTATACAAGTACGGGTTATTTGCAACCAAATAACTAGTGAAGAGTACCCTGGATCTATGAATAATCAAAAGTGATATTGAGAATATTTTCATCTTACATCTGAATACAATGGATATTTAAGTACACGGTGTAGCTCATCCTCAACAATACAATCGCAAGAAAAGCAGCTGTGACATTACCGAGCATTAATTATCTAAATACCTGCCTTGCTGTATCATTGATGAGCTTATAAATGCTGCAAACATTTTCGGAATTTTGCAAGATAAATTGCAGTTGCTTATGGGTCTATTGTTTAGTTAAAATAAAATAGATCGGTTAACTAAACCAAATGTCTTTTGGAACTCTGTCAAGGCAAAGTATACTGATTATCTTAACAATATAGTAGAGTATAAAACCATTAACAATTGTGGAAAAAGGAGCTCTAAATCCTGCTTGAGGTTTTGCAAGTTTACAGTAAGCCTCTTTGTAAAGTGTAATATTGAATGTTAAAATTATACATCTTTTGCTAAAAACCATTCACCAATGTCATTCATCTGTAGTTATTTTGTGTACGTATGCTTCCGTTTTATGAATGCGTACAAAAATTGTATCAGTCCAACAGTCGGGGGAACTGCTACTTTAAAATAACAATTGTACAAATAAATGACAACAGGACATCTATTCCATAGGCAAACTTTTGTGGTAATAACTTTCAAACGAATGTTTCAGTGTTCCCTCTCTACAACGACATCCAACGGGAGACAAAAAATGTGTGCGTTGTTCGGAGGGAGTCGTTATAGGGAGGGAAATTGGCTTACATTGGCAAACAGTTTGAATCCAGATCAGACGGCGTCTGACCTGGATTCAAGCAGTTTGTCATTTGGCATTATGTTTTTCTCTGTCAAAATGTCATTTATGTGAGAAAAACAGCAGACAACAATTTTAAGTAGACGATGATGCATCAGTGCAAGTATAAAACATAATTGTCTAAAGAAAAGCGACGAATGTCGTTGTAAAGAGGGAGTCGTTGTTCGGAGGGCCGTTGTAGAGACGGAGCGTTGTATTTAGATCGCTAGTATTTTAATCAAGAGGGTGTTTACATAGATCACGCCTTCCTCTTCTGACGTCATAACAGGTCTAACACATTTACTTACATTGTATCGTCTGCTCGTAAGCATATATTCTGTTTTAGTTTCTAAAGTTGAGAATGTTACATGTAGTCAGTTTGTCTTACAAGCATTCGCACGAGTGTCTGATCTGGAACCAAATTGTTTTTACTGTCGACCTCGACACTGAAGAAACAGTGTCTTCGTGTTGAAGTAGCTTTTGAACATCTAAAGAAACGTAACTGCTAAATGCAAGACAGAACCAATTCAGAAAGTCCCTAAAGCAATCATGAATCTGTAATTAAGGAAACTCAATGGTCTTCTTTTTTTGAGTGGTCGTTCGATACAAGACCAAAATGTATATGTAAGCAGACCCCTCATTTTTGTGTCAATGTTTGGATTAACAATTTTATTCGGTCAGAAGATGATATGAAAGGTGAATATATTAGGTCTTCCAGGAAAAAACTTATTTTGATAGACATTTTCCTTGTACGATATCGGGAACAAAACTAGGTCGTGTCCAGTGGCGGACCATTTAGAAGTAAACTACCTTGGAGTGCTAAACTAAATCGTACCCCTTGGTCTGCTAATCACGACTGTTCTAGAGTTCCAATTTTGATCCAGTTCAAACGCTGCAAACGCATAATCCTGATCAAAACTGTTTGGCACTCTTCTTACGATTTCTTAAGATAAAATGGCTTTAAATAATATTAACAATCTTAAACAATTGCAGACAGGATCCGTGAAGCAGAAGCAGGCAAAGAGTTATGGTAAGGCAGTTTAGCTAGTGATGTACGCTATGAACTGAACTATACTGAAATAATATAGAAAACCTTTTCTGTTTAAATAAAACTAAACACAAACCAAACGCAATGCAACAAAATGAACCAAATAGCTTTTTGTAAAATTTCATTAATTAGTTATTTCCGAGTAGCAAAAGGCGCACACATGTGGAGTGACTATGGAGAACGACAAAAGCATGCAATGTTGAAGACACGTGAACCTGTGGGTGCCCTGAGGTAAGCAGGCCGTGGCAAAGCGTCACGAGGCGCTTTCGTTAATGAACGCAGGGCAGTAGGGCGTTCAAGCGATGCAATCAGCATTTAACATTTGGCATTTTACAAGCATTTAGCATTAAACACCCCTAATAGAGTTTTGTACTTAAATAGCATTTCGCATTTAGCATTTCGCATTAAGCAATTCGCATTTAGCATTTAGCATGGCGCACCGGCCTTCCATACGGAAGGCCGGTGCGCCATGCTAAATGCTAAATGCGAATTGCGAATTGCGAATTGCGAAATGCTAGTTTAATACAAAACTCTTAAAATGCTAAATGCTGATTGCGAAATGCGTTTTGCGAAATGCCATTTGCTAATTGCAAAAATGCTAAATGCGAATTGCAAAAAAAGCTATTCGCAAATTCCTAAATGCCAAATGCGAAGTGCTGTACTAAGGCCAAACAAACAAAAAAAACATATGTTTTCGGTAACCCGACCGACCCTAGTTTTTCCCTCCGATCCTAAACTTTTTTTTTTCATTTTTCGAAATTAACCTTTGACATATTCAACAGGCAGACAACACATTTTATTGACATATTTGACAAACATACAACACATTACAAAATATTATTAATTCCACCTATCATATATAAGCCACTACTTTGCCGGTTTGGTATCCCAATATTGGTTAACAATCATACCAGATTTCAATGTTATGGTAAATTTGGTTTTGGGGCCTATCAATTAAATTAATAACAATTTGAATATAATTATATAAAATACTCCATCAGAAAAGTTAAATATATCATCATTATATGATTGTGTTAAAAAAAACTAGGGTCGGTTTGGGTACCGGAAACCGAGGTATTTTTGTTTGGTCTTAGTACAGCAATTCGCAATATTTGCGAATAGCATTTTTGCAATTCGCATTTAGCATTTTTGCAATCCGCAAATGACATTTCGCAAAACGCATTCGCAATCAGCATTTAACATTTGGCATTTTACAAATAGCATTTAGCATTAAACACCCCTAATAGAGTTTTGTACTTAAATAGCATTTCGCAATTCGCATTTAGCATTTCGCATTAAGCAATTCGCATTTAGCATTTAGCATGGCGCACCGGCCTTCCATACCATATAGTACGACATCTAACGTTCACCGATACTCTTCAATAATACCTCATTGCGCCCCAATGTTTATTAACTTTTCAAGGGTACGAATGGTTTATGTGCGAATTGAAGTAACACAAGCAAAAGTGCACTAATCAACTGAATTGCATCAATTTTACCACATATAAAAATAAGATTTAGCTGCTCAGATGTAAGCTGCTTTGTTTGATACATTAAGTATCGGAAAATGTTGGTTTATTGATGAGAAATTAAGTCGGGACTGTTCGCTGGTTTTATTAAATTCATTTGGTAGCCATTTTGTTTTCCTTGTTGGGGACGGCGAACTACCTCTGAGGCCGTTCGTGTCGTTCGCAATCGGTAACAGCGTAACGGTCGTTAAAGGTGAATTGTTACCGTTTTCCGTTGCAATCGATTGCATCGATACGGTACTTGAACGCGCTACTGGTGTGAAAAATCAAACAAGAGGTATATAATGGCCCTAAATCGCTCACCTGGGTACCCATGGATACGGTCATGGTGACATTAAAATTGTAAGTGGTTTCGGAAAAAGAAGTTTCGTAGTCTATTTAGCTTTCACTTTAGCCATGTAACGAAAACCTTAACAACCCACTGGGAGCATTTGTGTATGATACTTTTCTGGCCGGGCCTGTGGTTCCAGACAACATGTTTTTTCATTCAGGCGGTTATGTTGGGTTTTTTTGCTAGGACAAATTAGATGAAGAAATCTGGCAAAAGAAAATCAATGCAAAGCAGCTTTATATACTCAACAAAAAAAGTTAAGGAAATATAGAAAATCATCGTACAAAAGTACACCGAAACTAACCATTATCATTTGTTTTATTTATTTGATTAGATACATTTCATTGCTTGAAAAAAATGTTTCCTTAAGTTTGATATCACTTATATCCTTGCTGTAGTACTGTTTCATGTAACATAAGGGTCAAAGTCATTTTCCACAAAATTAGTGTCTACAGAGTAATCCCTCTTGTTATGCAAAACACATGAATGAGTCGTGAAGTTTTATAAAGTGAAATTCAGTTCTTTTGAATGTGTAATGACATTAACGTATGTCTATTCTCCCAATAGCATCAATTTTCGCGCATGGAAGATGAGAATATTCAAACAAGAGCATGCATGCAAGTTTCATCGCTCGTCTGTTGTTTTGAAGATCAGTGAAAATTTACAGTTATATAAGGTGTAAGGTCAATGTCATTTGGTTCAATGTTTTGATATGCCTGGATAGGACATATCACGATGAACATGCATACCAAAAATGAAGATTGTAGATGAACAATTGAAGAAGTTATGGCGAAATAATGCTAAGGGAGCAGCCTCCATTTCTCCTGCAGAGCCTTGAGGATTCTTTTTTTCGGTACTCTGCGGGCCCTCTGTCTTAGAATATCCTATCCATGTTAATTGGGAGACATGTCCAGTGAGCAACTTTAACCTTTGATCTTATTTTTATGTACTTTTCACTGAGCTTTAAAGCTTATTCGTGTGTTTTAAATAACACTAATGTAAACACTTATTTTGTGAAAAATGACCTTGACCCTTAGGTTACTTGAAACAGGGCTACAGCGAGGATATAAGTGATATCAAACTAAAGGAAATATTTCTTTCAAGCGAAGAAATGGATCTATTCCAATAAATAAAAAAAATGATAATGGTTTTTTTGCGATGATTTTCTGAAAATTCCTTAACTTTTTTTGTTGAGTATATTTACTGTTCCAAAAAAAGTAGGGGATATTATGGTATTTTGATACTGTATGGGAAACATACATTTTTATTGACCATTTTTATGTATATGTTACAACGATCCGTCATGTATAGATAGCATGGTCCCTAAAATTTAGAAATATCGTGCAAATTTGTGCTGCAAGTACAACTTTAAAGAGGCTCGCAACCGGATCAAGCATTAAAAATAGTAATTTGTAAATATATGTCAAATGCTTATATAAATGGGTAAAATTTAGTTAAGGATAATAAATTCAGTTAAAAAATGCATTTCCAAAAAAAAAAAAGAAGAGGCTCTGGTGGGATTCGAACCCGTGACCATCCATGCGGAGACAAAAATGAAAAATGAGGCATCGCCTTTACGCCCTCGGCTACGGACGCTCTCTATATATATGGTAGCGAATTAACGTACTTCAATGATAGCTATTAATAGAACATTATTCGGCTCGGGTTTATGTCTGACCCCGTATAGAGAAGCAACAACAACAACTATACCGTTAGCTAACGCTATGGAAAAACGATGGAAAATATCTAAAAAACTAAGATTCGGTGACGATTCTCGAGACGTTTTTTGGACTGATCATATTTTTTTAATGTCAAAAGCCAAATAATGCCACAAATTTGCTTTTATTTGAGTATTTTATTTTATTTTGACAAGAACACCTTCCGGTTGCGAGTCCCTTTAAGTCATGAGGGGTAGCAAGTGGAAATTGTGACTTTAGTTAAGCAAAACTTTCAGAATATTGTGTTGTGTAGATGTCAAACGCAGATTCACAATAAAATTTGTAATTGGAATAATGAGACGTCAGGTGTGCAGGACATTCTTGGAAAGTGTGTTCGACGACGTGATCCTCCACCTAGAACGTTACGTAAGCTCGGTGCGACAGGAAGAGTCGGACAGAATCCCTCAGAACACCAACAGTCGTCTTATTGAAAGTATTGTGCATCGTTTGTTGCATCAGTAGAGATGGTCCAACACGTTATCGAGGCCGTGTGAAAATGATGACGTTAACGTAAGGACTTTGGACTCTGTTTAAAGTGCCTAAAGCCGTTATGAACAAGTTAAATTTTCGATTAAAGTGTGTGAGTAAATACTCTAAATAGATTCAATATACATCAATAGGTAACGATTTTCTAAATTTCTCGCAATAACAATATTACGCATAATATCCCCTACTTTTTGTGAACAGTATATAAGAAGAATTTTTACAGTTTTTACTATACTGTAAAAACGGAGCCAACTGTCGTGTTTCATTTAAGCTATGTAAGTTAGTTTAATAAATATGGTAAAGAGTCTCCAATGAACCATTTGTGTAAATCATTTTCAATTTGGAACAAGAAGATTAATAAGCCATCAACGGTAAACTTGTCCCGCATACTGGCGGTCATGTATTTTGAGCTAAGGTAATATTTGAAGAAATCTGATTATAAGGTAAACTTACCATACCCACTGGCGGCCATTTTTTAAGCTAAGAAAATTATTTTAAGAATCTTTTAGAGGGCCACCTATGGATCATTTGAGTGAAAATAGTTTCAATGCGAACCAGTAGTCTTAAACAAGATTTTTCATGTTTTCACCATAATAGCCATATTAGTCAAATCTACCCCACTCACTGCGCCATGCTTTTTAAGCTAGGAAAAATATTTTGAGAAATCTGATAGAGGGTGACATATGGATTATTTTTGAAAAATTATTTTCAATGCGGTTCCGTAGTTTTAGACAAGAAAAGTTTTTAATTTTTTCAATAGGTTGCCATGGGAACCACAATTTCAGTTGGATGTCCTGTAGTTGAAGAAATCTGACAGAGTACCCTACAAGACACAATCCTATGAAGTTTGGATGAAATTGGCCCAGTGGTTATCAAGAAGTTCTTTGTAAAAACAAGAGCCCCTTGTGGCATATTCGCTCACCTGAGAAAAGCTGGAAAAATGGAGATATTGATTTATGTCCAGGACTGACCTAGATATGCAACAGACCGGAACAATTTGAACAAAATATGTAAAGTATATTTAAAAGTGTCACCATACAGAATATAAAAGCTCTGGCCATATTAGAGTCAGAGAAGCGGACGTTTGAAATTTTCTCTATATAACTCTATGTAAAACTGTGACCCCGGGGCGGGGCGGGGCCAATTTTGACCCTAGGGGCATAATTTGAACAAATTTAATAGAGGACCTGTAGTCGATGATATGTGCCAATTGTCTACGCTCTGGCCCTTGTAGTTTTAGACAAGAAGATTTTTTAAGTTTTCATTGAAAAAAATCTATTTTTAGCTAGAAGTGTCACCATGCCAAATATCAAAGCTCTGGCCATATTAGTTTCAGAGAAGAAGACGTTTGAAAATGTCACTATATAACTCTTTGTAAAACTATGACCCCCGGGGCAGGGCCAATTTTGACCCCAGGGGCATAATTTGAACAAACTTGATAGAGGACCTGTAGGCGATTCTATGTGCCAAATATCTAAGCTCTGGCCCTTGTAGTTTCAGACAAGAAGATTTTTTAAGTTTTCATTGAAAAAATCTATTTTTAGCTCCTGTGACCTAGTTATGCAATGGACCAGAACCATTTGTACAATTTTGGTATAGGACATCTAGAAGTGTCACCATGCCAAATATCAAAGCTCTGGCCATATTAGTTTCAGAGAAGAAGACATTTGAAAATTTCACTATATAACTCTATGTAAAATTGTGACCCCCGGGGCGGGGCCAATTTTGACCCCAGGGGCATAATTTGAACAAAGTTGATAGAGGACCTGTAGATGATGCTATGTGCCTAATATCTAAGCTCTGGCCCTTGCAGTTTTTGACAAGAAGATTTTTTAATATTACCTTATTTTTTCTCTTTGGTTGCCATGGCAACCAGAGTTCTGCATTGTTTTTAATTCTTTGAACAAATTTGAAAAAGCTTGACCCAAGGAACATTTCTGTAAAGTTTGGTTGAATTCTGTCAAGCGGTATAGGAGGAGATGTCATTTGAAGCAATTGTTAACGACGACGGACGACGCACTACGGACTACGCACGACGACGGACGCCGGACACAGGGCCATCCCAATAGCTCACCTTAAGCCTTTGGCTCAGGTGAGCTAAAAAGTTGATGACGGACACACAGGTGAGCTAAAAACCAGACAACAATCATTAGCTCTTTCAACACTAAGTTACTATTGTGGGTTATTAAGTTCCCTTGTGGATTTTTTTTAAAAATTACCAGTCTACTTCGAAATCAGGGTAGTTTGATAAATACTGGTCTAAAGTAGAAAACAGTGCAGACCCTGATCAGGGGCTCCTGTAGGAGCCCTTTGATCAGGGTCTACTCTGTTTTTAAAAGTAATGAGTATACATTGTACATGTATTTTATAATGGTGTTGAAAGAGTTAATCTTGATAAAACGCCAGTCAGTTGGTTTTTGATCTGGACCCAAACTGCAGGCAAATATTAGTCTAGTTAGGCTTCTAAAGCAGTGAAGGGTTGTATATCCAAGAATGTCCAAGACATTGCAAAGTTCTGTTGCAAACATTTGGATCCGGATGAGACGCCGAGTTTCTCGGCGTCTTGTCTGGCTTCAAATTATTTGATAGATCTATTAGTAATATCTTTTTGGAAAGAAAATGCAGATACACATGTAGATGAACTCTGAGAATAGTTGCAGACGTCAAAAGATTTGCAGTGCACAGGTATATACAGCGTGCTAAATGCCAGGTGATTTATGCACAGATTTCATCCTGCATTAACACCTTCACTGCATTGACGTCATTAGCTTTAAACGATTGTCGTCTGCTTTTATGTCTCAAAAAAATATAAAATGGATACATGTAAATTGATTAAAGATATATCTTAATGAGTGTCAAACAGATTGGATCCTGGCGCGGCGTCTGATCGGGATTTATTACCAATGCACTCGGGGTATGGCAGTGAAGGTGGTAAAAGCTAAAGCTTTTCTGTAAGACTCATAATTAGGGTTCTTTTGAACTACATGATTCATTAATCCCTAGTAACACACACACAGGTGCCCATCACATGATGCTATGTCCAAACAACATCATAAATTCACATAAAAGCATCTTTTTCTACGATCAAACACCATATTTTCTGGGGAAAAAAGTTTTTTTTATACATGTACATACATGTATAGTAAAGATAAAATATAGTTTATTTTTGTTCAGAAAATGAGTTGTAAGTCAGAATAGTTACGGTGTTTGATCGTAGAAAAAGATGTTTTTTATGATTTTGTTGTTAAGACATAGCATGCGACATGTGTTTCATCTACAAATAATGCACTTGTGACGAGTACGCTTGTCCAATGCAAACAGTGCAGACTCTGATCAGAATGCTCGATCAGACGCACTCTGATTAGCGTTTGCACTGTCATTTTACAATACTGGTTGATTGATTGGGTTGGGGTTTACGACACCGTGACGCACACAATGGACATACGACGTCCAGAAACGATTATGAGGAGGTGGTCACAGTTACACATGTATAGGAGTTGCGCTTACAATTTACGATAAATTAACTTTTAATGGTTGGAATAAAAGAACATTTCTTCATGCACACCTGTAGGTGGTACTCTTCCAGCCTGTGAAGTGTGTTTAAAATCCGATGAACAGTGTAGGAGGAGTTGCACTTACAAGGATGGACATACGGACGAGGCGATTCCTACATAGCCCCAAACTTTTTTCTTTTTGGGGGTGGGGTGTTAATAATGAATTAATGAATGAACCTCAGCGAAATTGACTCAGTTTCAGACCTTGACGCATATAGCATTTGTGTGAAGGTTCATTAATATCCTTCTAATAGTTTTCAGAGTAAACCAAATGTTGATGGGCGAACGGATTAACGGACAAACAGGGTAACACCAATATACGACAACCTTTAGGGGTGGGCATATAAAAACAAGAGTGCCATGGTGACCCTGGATCGCTCACCTGATTGAATCGGCTTGATAAGGCCAACAGTTGAATCCGTATTCTCTCATTTGATCTAGTGACCTACTTTATGACCCATATTCAAACTTTACCTAGGTTTTGTCAAGATGGTCATGATTGGGATAAAAGATCATAAAACTATGTTCACAAGCTTTTTCTAAGATTTGACCTAGTGACCTATCTTTTTACCCTCATTACCCATATTCTCAAACTTTATCTAGATTATGTCATGATGGTCATTCTGACAAAGTTTTATAGAGATTGGGCAAAAAATGTGGTAACTACAGTCGAATACCGTTACCTCGAAGTTGAACGGACCGTGAAAAAATATCGACGTAGCCGAAGTTCGAGCTAATGGGAGTTTCTCATTTGAGATTTGTATCGTCATATCGAAGTTTTAACGTTATTCTTGATCCTAGTGTTTATTGACAGTTGATTGGTAATTGAAAATAAATGCGTAGGAAATTAGAATCTGACAAAATCTTCAAAAGGTAATTGAAAATAAATGCGTAGGAAAGTAGAATCTGACAAAATCTTCAAAAGGTAATTGAAAATTGATGAAGGTGGTCAGTATTTTTAAAAGTAGAGAATCTACGCGTCTATTAGATATGATATGCGGGAGCGAGTAAACAATTTTCGTATTTTAATACATTTGGTAGATCTACCTGATTTCATCAGCATAAACATCCAGCGCATGGGTGCTAACACAATTTTTAAAACATAAAATTAGGTTTACACATTTCATCACACCAACACAGTGAACTGTTTACACTTCCGGTGACGCTCTGGAAGCGTTAGTTGTTTACATGTTTAATTTTCAAAAGGGTGTGTCCGACTTCGAAACGCCGGCGAATTATTTCGGCGTTTCAAACAGAAGCGGCGTGTTTGAACTGACTGAGATAAAAAATAAATCAGAAATGAAATGTAACTTTTGTTTGATCTCACTACACTTATTCGCCGTACGGCACCTTCAGTCTGCACTACAAAGAATTCTGTAGTCTGATTTAAACAGCGCGGCTATAATTGTCCCAGGTTTGACAGAATCGTCATCGAAAATATTTACGCAAACTTCGTAACCAAAGTTATTCGGGAATTCATTAATAATATTGATCAAATGCAATTAAGATTGGATTATCTTTCGTGCTGATTAGTGCAATTTCGGACATGTTGACTCAGTTGGTGCTACAATCAGTCACGGTGGCCGAGAGCCAATTTTCGCACCTCCATCCAATGTTTGCCGAATGTGCGATATGCGGTCATGGTGAAGCAGATATCGACGTAAGGGTGAGAAAAATTCTCTGGTTCTGAAAAATTACATCGACGTAACCGATAATATCGAGGAAACAATATCGAGCAAATGAGGGATTTACTATATAGATAAAGAAGGAATTTGCCGGGACCGGTGAAAAATATCGACGTAAGCGGAGTATCGACGTATCGAATATCGAGGTAACGGTATTCGACTGTAGAGTGTTTACAAGCCTTTTCTAAGATTAGACTTTGAGACCTACTTTTTTTTTTTTTACCAAACATGACCCATATTTGAAATTGGCCTATAAGGTGGTCATTCTGAAAAAGTTTATAAAGATGGGACTAAGTTGTGGCTACTAAAGCGTTCACACGCTTTCTAAGATTTGACCTTGTGACCTATTTTTGACCCCACATAAACCATATTAAAACTTTACTTAGATTTTGTCAAAATTTGAGTTTGATAAAGATTGGACTAAAATTGTGGCTACAAGCGAGTTAACAAGCTTTTTCCAAGATTTGACCTGGTGACCTTCCTTTTGACCCACATGACCCTTTTCAATCTTGACATATGGTCATTCTGACCAAGTTTGATAAAGATTTGGCTAAAATTGTGGCAACTCACATGCTTTTTCTAAGATTTGACATAGTGACCTACTTTTAGTAAAGCTTGGGTCAAACCTGTGGCTGGTAGTGTTCACAAGCCTTTTCTACTGTGTCTTTTAGTGTTCACAAGCTTTTTCTTAGATGATAAAGATTGGCCTAAAAAGCGCGACTACTAGAGTGTTCACAAGCGTTTTCTAAGATTTGACATACAGTGGTAAATACGCTATTCCTACCCACTTTACGCGTTTCTTCAGCGTTCATTATCCGTTTCGTTAAACGCGTTTCCTAGCCGTTTGTTTTCCCTCGAATAACGGCAATCATCAATAAGATCCGAATGGCCCATATTCAAGCTTGATCTAGATCTTGTCAAGCTGGTCATTCTGACCAAATTTGATGAAGATTGGGCTAAAACTGTGTCTACTAAGGATTTGACCTAGTTACCTACTTTTTGACTCCACATGACCCATAATCAAACCTGACCTAGATTTTGTCAAGATGGTTATTCTAAGTTTTATTAAGATTGAGGTCAAAATTGTGGCTGCTAGTGTTCCAAAGCTTTTTCTATTGTGTCATTATGTTCCCAAGCTTTTTCTAAGATTTGACCTAGTGACCTACTTTTTTTCTTTTTGGAACTATCTACAGATAGTCCGTTTATTTACATTAAATAACAATCATAAAAACATAACATATGCAAAGGAAACATATACTAAGCATGTATGTTTATACAAAATCAACATGCATACGTATATACTGCAAGAGATTAAATCTGATTTTTCAATGCTTTGTTAAACTTCTGTATTATTGGGTATTTCAATTTCTTCTCAAAGTAATATTTTTCTAATGTTAATAAATCAAAGTAAAGAATGTTTATCGTATTCACTTTATTTGTTCTTCTTTCACTTTTCATGTAACTTTTGTAGATGGAGTACATAATGTTTCCTATGATGATATTTACTTCTTGGTAGGCTTTATAATGTATTTTGTATCCGACTATGAGTTCATACATGCTAATCTTTTTATTTATGCCTATTTTTGAAAGTAGATTATGTATCTTGATCCAAAATATATTTAAATAAGGACAAGAGATGAAAAAATGTTCGAATGTTTCAATTTCATTACAATGCTTGCAGAATGGCGTTTGGATTAGTTTCCAAGTAAAAAGGTTTTCATTAGTTGCAACTATTTTATGGATAAGTTTAAATTTAAGCTCTTTTATTCTGTTGTCTATATAAACATTATTCATTGTGCGGTAGACTTCATGCCACTGAACTTTTCGATTCATTTTTTCCTCCCAGAATTTGTGTATGTACGGAGTTTCAAATTTTGTTGCAACAAATTTTCTCTTTATATCCTTGTTATTTAATTTAGTGATGTTAGTGATGACCTACTTTTTGATGCCACATGACCCATATTCAAATTTTGTTTAGATTTTGTCAAGATGGTCAGTCTGTCCTAAGTTAAATGAAGATTGGACTAAAAGTGTTCACAGACGCACAACAAAAATCAACACTGGACACTATTGTCTATGGGCGTGTTCGTTTATCAGTCCGGAATCTTCCGGATTGACGGAATCGAAATCGAATGGTCCGGAATTCAATTCCAGAACTGTTCTATCAATTCTGCCCGAGGAGGTGGTGTGAGCAGAATTGTGACGTATCATCATGGTTCCCGGCACAATTTACGAACGTTTCGACAGCAAAGTTGTAATAAGTAGGGAACCAGACTACCATATTTGCAAGGGTTCAATTCCGTTTTTATTTGATTTACTAATTCCATGGAATCGTTCCAAACAGTTCTGGAACTGATAATCGAACACGCCCTATATGATCACAATAGCTCACCAAGTTCTGGTGAGCTAAAAACGAAGTATTATTGTTTCACAGACCACGCATATTTGAAACGGACAGCAATTTTGCATGATAATGGTCTAGTCAGAACCATAAATTTTGGAATTGTATCTACTATGTTTAGCAAAATGACAAATAGTACATACCCTGATCAGAGGGCTGCTGATCCGAGTCTACATCATTTGCATAGCCTATTAGGGCACTGTTCACAGATACAGGACGAGTATACCAGTGAATAAATCCCTAAAATTCAATGGGCTAAATGAACCGTGCCGGTATTACAAAATGCTCATTTGAGATTGCAATTAGCAGGGCATGCACTTATAAGTGTTGAGATCATATGAGTCCGAGATCGTTCTCAAGGTATTGACAAATCAGATTTGAGCATTCTACTCAAACTTTACAAATCAAAGGCTAGAGAACCATATCACACTTAATAAGCAATGTGCCAGATTCCCAGAGCTCCAGATAGGAGCCTGGGGGCCGTTTCATAAAATTTCGTACAACAAATGTTGTCGTAAGTCAGATTATAAAAGTCTCAATTATTATTTATTTCTCCGTCTAATCCTGTCTTGTGACATCTTTTTGGAATTGTCTTGAAAAGACGATTCCAAAGAGAGGTCACAAAGACAGGATTAGATAGCGAAATCAGAAATTAAATGTATTCGAAAGTTTTGACTTACGACCGTTTTTGTCGCACAAAGTTTTATGAAACGAGCTCCAGTAAACCAAGCTTTCCCAAATTTCTCCTTTGTTATGGTTATTCCATAAAACAAAGTTTTGAGCTAATATTATATTGGATACAATAACACAAACTAAAGTTTTTTCATTTATTCAGCCACATTTACAGTTCTCTATATGATAAATTCATATGGAATGGGCTGGAGAACCTGGGGTTTGTTGTATTTTGTCCTTACAAAGTGGGCTCCAACTCTGCCTTTAGGCTGAAATAGAAAAGACATAATGTATACAATTACAAATGATTAAAATATCATCTTCAAACTCTTTTTCCGCTAGTTGAAAACAGTGAAGACTCAGATCTGACAGCTCCTAAAGGAGCAGTCTGTTCAAGGTATGCACTGCTTTCTTGTACAATCTGACATGCTGGTACTCTTTCCTGAAGAAATTTAATTAGCCAATTTAATAGTTCAGATTGTAGATATTCAAAGTGGGCAGAATTTAATATGGATATTCAGTTGGGTTGGAGAAGGGTTAAAACCTTTTACAGTGTTTAAGTCAGGTGAATGCTTCAGGCAGACCGAAAATAAAGCAGAAAGTTATTAAGAGTTTTCTACTATACTTCCAGTCTGCAGCAAAAAAGGGCATATTTAAGGATGGATGAGTTGGATTTTACGACACTGCGACACAAAAAAGGTCATGAATAATAAGGGATGATAAGACAAGATGATGATGATTTCAGGAAGATGATTTCGGCTAGTCTCATTAGTTGCGAAGCTGCGCATGGGATCAAAACAACAGCAGAGGGGATAATCTCATGAATAATAAGGGATGATAAGACAAGATGATGATGATTTCAGGAAGATGATTTCGGCTAGTCTCATTAGTTGCGAAGCTGCGCATGGGATCAAAACAACCGACCTGCCTCCCTTTTAGTTCTTAGCAGAGGGGATAATCTTGGTCTAACAAACAGAAACAATTCCCTATTTGAGATTGACAATTAAGCCCAAGAACCACGACAAAGTAGCATCTTTAAGAGGAATACAGAGTTGAACGGCTTTGAAAACAAGAGTTGTCAGATGACAACAAAGCTCGCTTAAACACAGAAACAGACGTCATGGTCAAGTACACAAGGGTCAAAATTTTCGCATGGATCAGAGTTCTCATTCACGCACAGATGTACGTTATTCACGTATAATTTCAAAAAATCATGCATAAAATATGTTGCAGATAATGCCGAAATCGGATGCAAGAAGACCATTTTTATCTACAAACTACAAGTTAAACGTCAAAGTCTGACGAGTCAATTTGGATTTGTTTTCATTTTCATTATCAATTCTTATCATTCTTAATAATAAAACGCCTGGTTCACCCGCATCGCGAATCTGATGATTTAGCGGTTTAAAATAGATTGTGGGATTTCCCCTCTCTGTGCCGAATAAAGTCGCTATTTTTTGTATCAATTTTTGTTTTTTAAGAATTCAATACTTATTTAGAGGAATACGTGTTTGAAGATTAAAAAAAAAAGTCCGGTCATAGGTCTTATTCTTTTTTATGCGAAATCCAAACAACACAGTCGAAAAGCTGGACGGGTTATCAGATGTATTTTATCCCGTCTATTAACAATGTTGGGGGAAATGCCTGATTAAGTGAGACACAGTCTTAGCATAGGCCTACGCATTCGTGTAGTCTGCAAATATGTTGACTAAGTCCCAATTGACAGCCTCCTTAAGAAATACACAGAGAGATACGAACAGTACACATCCAAACAAATGAAATAAAAAATTAGCGGTGGAACCACAAATTTCCAAAGATCATCCCTGGTGTGTATCCATTGTTTGAAAAACGGATTGCTACTTTGTAATAGAAGAAACAGAAAAACGTTTCATATGCACCCTCTGAAATTTGTCTGCACCCCCAAAAAATAGCCCTAAAGGGTACATGCACCCTCAAAATTTAAAGTCAGTGGAACCCTGAATTGGATGGAAAGGTTTTGTCTAAGGGTATGTGTACTGCAAGTATGAAAGCCGTAGGTCAAAGAGTATAGCCGTTGTAAACACTTCTCAATGGCCCAAATATGAAAACTGTATGTCAAAGGGCACAGAAGTATCAAGTTGTGAACACATGGGTGAAAGTTGGCAAAACTGAAAATAGTGAAAACTATGCTGGGGGGCTAGGGGGCCGCAAGGGCCCCCAGTGGGTCCAGGGCAAGGCCCTGGTCGGGGGATCAGGGGGCCGGAGGCCCCCGAAAGCTCCTGGGTTTTAAACATTTTGAAGGTCTGAAACTGTTGGAAAATTGTTTGAAATTGACAAGCAATGGAAAAATATAAAAATAATTTTCTTGGTCATAATCATTAATGTTTTCCAAGGATTGAAAAAAATCAGAGCCAAGATCTGAATTTTGATTTTTTGTTTTAACAAAAGTTGGAGTAGGCATTCAGCAAACTTTTCTTCTTTTTTTTTTTACTTTTTTTAGTAAATGATAAGCCCTCTGCTTTAACAATTATCACTGTAATTAAACAATGGTACATATACTAAAAGCCATTTTCACAGCAAACACCATGTCCTGTCCGATCCTGAATATTTCACTTATAAAGACCAGTGCATAGCCTAGGTGCAGGATTATATATGTGAAGAGAAAGAGGCTGACCCCATACTCCAGCTTCACAAAAAGGCATGGTTTACTTTACCCTATACATATATTTAGGAAATCTCTTTTTATTATGATGTGTATACAGGCCATTCTAAAATGTTGTACATAAAATTTAAAGGCATGAAGTTTGAGAGGGGTGGGGATAGGCATTTCACTTATCCTAATGAAAATACCTCCCCCTCTCTGCTCGATAGATTTACTCATAAAGTAAAGAACTTACCTCTGTGCCATGTCTATTCTATTTGATTGATAAACAATTTCTAAACATGATAGGTGTGTTGGTTTCATGTTCAACTTGCTTTCAGAGATTTAAATATATACAAAATTTATTAATTCAAAGCAGTAGACTATGATGGGGATGGGTGGGAGAGGGAAGCCCCCCCATAGCTGGTGGTACAGGAGGCCTCCCTGAAACAAGAGCACCGCAGTGCGGCAAAATACGCCCGTCATGGCCAGCGGCTGTCAAAGTCGTCCGGACTCAGGCCGACTGGAAAAAGTCGCCCGGAGTGTAGGCCCGACTATTGATCTCAAAAAGACTATGCTGTAGTATTGCGATAGCTCAAGTACTATCCCGATAGTATTGCGATAGTCAAGAAACTATTGCAATACTATCACGATAGTTTTTCTACCAAATGTTTTCTCATAAACAAATGCTCTTTGGGCGTATTTACATACTTTGGATATATCACGGAATTTTGACAATAAAGGGGGCATAACTCTGCTAAAAATAGTTGCCAACATCTGAAATTTAACAGGAACCAAAATATTCACAGGTGCCTTCCCTGTATGATGAGAAAGCTAAATATGAAATTTGGTTACAATAGACAAAATGTAAGTAAAATTATTATCAGGAAACAATATATTGTTAAAAAAATTGTGTGAAGGGGCATAACTCTGAAAATACGGAGTCAAACCAAAAACCCGTAATATATATTAAGTCACTTCATTCATTGTATCACCGTATCAAATTTGAAATCAATTGAATAAAAGATAAAAAAGTTCTGTTTTTTTTTTAAAAATGTCCATTTTTGACAATAAAGGGGCATTACTCTGCTAAAAATAGTTGCCAACGTCTGAAACGCGAACTCGTCTGAGCTATTGTGGTATGGAATATTTGTAGGAAGTTTAATCAAAATCGGTCAATAAATGAAGGTGAGAGAGCGCTAAGAAGAAAAGTTAACGGCATAAGTGTGGCTTATTTTAAATTTTAAGTATGTAAAGGGGCATAACTCATAGAAAAATAATTTAACAGGAACCAAAATTCTCAGGTGCCTTCCCTGCATGATGAGAAAGCTAAATATGAAATTTGGTTACAATAGACAAAATGTAAGTAAAATTATTATCAGGAAACAATATATTGTTAAAAAAATTGTGTGAAGGGGCATAACTCTGAAAATACGGAGTCAAACCAAAAACCCGTAATATATGTTAAGTAACTTCATTCAGTGTATCACCATATCAAATTTGAAATCAATTGAATAAAAAACAAAAAAGTTCTGTTTTTTTTTTTAAAATGCCCATTTTTGACAATAAAGGGGCATAACTCTGCTAAAAATAGCCGCCAACGTCTGAAACGCAAACTCGTCCGAGCTATTGTGGTATGGAATATTTGTAGGAAGTTTAATCAAAATCGGTAAATAAATGAAGGTGAGAGAGCGCTAACAAGAAAAGTTAACGGACGGACGTACGGACGGACAGCGGAGGGTATACCATAATACGACCGTCGATGACGGGCGTATAAAAAAAAGATTTTAATGATTCAATTTCATGCATTTTGATGTATTTCTAAGCTGTTTCAAAAGCTGTGATGCTTAGACTAAAATTTATTAGTTTAATAAGATAAATATTTCTTTTTAATGAATTTAATGGCTTCTATCAATTATTTTAATGGAAAGAAGGCTATTAAAATATATTTTCCATACTTTATAGCCATGGAGACAAACTGTGCTATAGCCCAATACAGTATGCTGTGTGTAAAAAGGTGACATAAATACTTCAGTAAGCTACTTGTTTTATCATTAAATCGGATTTAAACCGAATTTCCTGTTCAATCTTTTAATTTTGTTTAGTTTGCGTTAAATAAAAGTTAACTTGTAAGCTGCATTTGACAGAAACGCCGGTATATAAAATTTGCGAAAACTGGTGACAAAATGAACTAATTGCAGTTTGGTGCACCAACGATAAAACACGATGCGTTCCGCGTGATATATTTTAGCTTCTGGTTATCGGCATGATTCATAAGGTGTCACTCCTGTACAAAATCCCTCCATAGAACTCTATAGTAAATTGCCCATATTCTCCTATCTCTGTCCAGTTCCCTGACGTACCGAACAATAGACAATTCTATTTAAAAGTTTTGCATGATTTATCTCCCCTGATAACTACTCTTCAATATCTCCGTCCGCCATCAATACGCTGCGGAACGAACGAAATCGATAAAGGGTCAATCATAACCGCTTAACCCTGAATAGATCTATACAAAGGTTATTTGAAAACAGTTTGAATCTTGATCAGACGCATAACTCGGCGTTTGATCAGGAACCGAACTGTTTGACACTCATGACAATATAAGTTCTATTTAAGTGACCTTACCTAGAACTTTCAAAGTGAGAAGTATAGAAGCAAACGACAGTTGTTATAACCCTTTACTCATATAGCCTGTTTCTAATTTTGAGGACAGATTACCACTTAAAGCAGATTCCAGGGTTATAGATAAGGTTTTGCATTAATTGGGTATTTACTCCCTCTATTTTCTAAGAATTGGGTTTTCTGAATTTCAATTGAGTATCCAAAAAACCGTTACTCCATCAATTTGATATGAATTGCTTTTTTACTCTATTTTTTTTTTCATTTAATACAAAACACAAGCTGAATGTTTGATGTATTGTACTGTACCCTCGTTTGCCCACACTCGATAATTTCTGTTTCGATCTCATTTCAACACAAATGCAACAGCTCATGTTTGTGTAGGATTCATTAATTTTCAGCCATGGAAACATTAAAGCGACTCGCAACCAGATGGTGCATTAAAAATAGTAATTTGTAAATATGTGTCAAACGCTTATATAAATGGTAAAGAATTAGTTTAAGATAAGAAATTCTGTTTAAAAAAAAAGTATTTCAATAAAAAAAAAATATTGGTCTCTGGTGGGATTCGAACCCGGGGCCCGGCATTGGCGGACAGAAGGCAAAATAGGGGAAACCGCTTAGACCAATGGACCACGGAACTATCCGTTTATCTCGGATCGATTTAACGTATTTCAATGTATAGCGATCGAAAGTGCATACAACTTCGTAAGTTGGCTCGTGTTTATGTCTGAGCCCGTGTAGAGAAGCAACAACAACAACTATACCGTCTACTAGTCGGTATAGAAAAACGATGGAAAATATCTAAAAATCTAAGATTCGGTGACGATTCTTGAAACTTTTTTTGGACTGATCATATTTTTTTAATGTCAGAAGCCAAATAATGCCACAAATTTGCTTTTATTTGAGTATTTTATTTTATTTTGACAAGTACACCATCCGGTTGCGAGTCCCTTTAAAAGCCATTCCAGGATTCCTTTACCGTAACTTTGCTAACTTTAGCACTGTCGTAACAACCTCTTTTTTTGGCTGTTACACGCATCATTCAAAATTTCATTCACAACACCGTTACAAATTATTTCTGGTTCGTTCGCAGAAGGCTGAACGTAATTGAATAATGGTTTTTTTTGTTGCGCTGTTCGCTTTTTCCGTCCGCGCGCTGCCATTTCTAGCAGACGATGTGACTGGTTTACTACTTAAACGAGGCTAACGAAAAGCGGCGCTGCATAAATCCTATAGGCTATTACTGGAAATAAATAACCAGTCTAACCGGTGTATCGGTAAAAATATTCACCCGGTGTCGTAGTAAACATCCCGTCATTACACTTGAGAAATGCGACTAATTGCGTACGATACGCGCCTGCTTGAATTCTTTTGCGTAAACCCTTTCAATAATTGATTTTCAGTACGCATGGATTTGAAAGCTATTGCTTTTCTAATCTATAACCCTGAGATTCTGTGTAATGCAGACTGCCTAAAGGCGCATTCTGCTTTAAGCAATCATCTGCAGTGATATAGAATTTCGTAAATGCGTAAAATTGCTAGATAGTTTCTATCGATGGAGAAAAGGGTTAAAGCAGATGACGTCATGGCAGTGAAGGTGTTGATCTTGACGAAACTCGTTCTGTCTATTGTTCTAAGGTCCAGTACGCTTGACAACTTGTTAGATATCTTGTGAAGGTCTTGATTTCACATTGTATTTTAAAGCAAAATGAAACTACAGCTTTAAGCTCTTATATACACATTCTGCTTTGCTTTCATCTTGTTAATAACAATCAAGCCGAATATAGAAATCAGTGCAAGGTCTGCACTGATAACAAACTTTGTGAATAAAAATATAACACAAAAGAAAGATTAACGGACATGAGCCGCCCCCGCCCCTGATCGGACAGATAATTAACTAATATGTTTTGGTAATATTTGTAGCAAAAAATGAAGTTTTTCTTCGGTTAAGTTCGTAATAAGTGAGCATCACTGTAACGTAACTCATACGAAAATATTTAAGCCTTTACCATTGTGAGTTGTGAGTTGTCGTTTGATTCAAATATATCGTCTGCGAATAAAAATCAAAATAAGTTTTTATTCTTTTTCAACGGAATAAAATCTGAATATGAGTGCCAAACAGTTTGGATCCAGATCAGACGCCGAGTTACGTGGCGTCTGATTTTGTTCCAAGCTGTTTGCAAATATAAGTCGAGTCAGGATCGGCAGGCAAAATGTTAAAATAATTTTTTCTTTTTTTTTACTATTGAATGTAAACATGAATGAAAGTTAGAGGTGACAATAGAAATCATCAACCTAATCACTGATTAGAATTAGATCTATATGATTTGCTAAAATATATCTCTGATGGCTTACAAACTTGATAGAGGTCGTGTGAAATCTTTAATTACTTAATTAGACACAGATGTGCAAAACATATTCTCGATGTGGCAGGAGGCAACCTTTCTGAGACACAAAATTGAATGGGAGATTCAGATCATATGCTTAATAACTTGATCAGGTTTTTGATCTGGATCCACAATGCTGGCGAATGATAATACAAATGGCGAACAACACACTTTTGATTAAAAGGTAGCTTATCATAATTATCATGAACATTTAAAAATTATTTGAAGTCTGTATCCAGACAAGACTCCAATTACTTTGCATCCGATTGATCTGGATTCACACTGCACGTGTTACTCATGTGGCGATTAACACGCTAACGGTGAATAGGAAAGCAACACTTATACAAGTGTCAAGCGCAGTATTTAACCAGATCAGACGCCCATGTTATCGGAGTCTGATCTGGATCCAAACTGTGTGCAAATTAAATTGAAATCCTATGGTGTTATTTGCTGTAAAATATTTCAGTTTTTTACTTTTAACCAACAAAGCTATATGGGTCTTATCTATGATCCATGAGATATGATTATGTCGGTGTTTTACTAGTGGGTAATAAAACTGCGGGTGTCTTACGCAATCTACCCCCTGCTCGAAGGATAAACCAATCAACCGGAAATATTGCACATCTGTTGGTAATTAAATGACCTACATACATAGTGATGTAACTTTTGTCACCGAGCCAACATTGACCTGAATTTAAGAAATTTATGGCTACCGCTTTATTGATGAGAAACGATTTTGAAACGAATGTGTACTTTACAAACAACATTTTTGGAGCTCAGTCAGAAATACCAAAGTAAAAGACATTATTTTAATTCTACATTTCGGAGATGTTGAATAAAGAACTAGATCTACGACAATATCGGGAAAAGGGCTATGTAATTGATTATTTTTAACCATTTCGGTCAGTCGTTTTCATTTCATCGTAAAGGAAAAAGGATGGAGGCGGCGAGATCATTGTTTTGTAGATGATCAATTTAATCAAAACTCTTATTATATCAGTCGACATAAAATTACTTTAATTCTTCTTATTATTGTCACTAAACGAAGAAACAGAAATTTCGGTGTCTAGAGCGAACTTAATTTCGAAAGAAATGATATATTACTAGTGATTGTGTCACTATGTATTAACTGATTCACTCTCCGATTGCTTAAAGTGCAGCGTATTAATGGCGGCTAGGTCACGTGACTCATAATGGCAGCCGTCTAATTATCGGAAATAGAATCGTCTATATACTGGCCCTGTTTCCATGGAAAGCAATTATAAGTCACCAGAATTATCAACAGAAAGTGGCACCATGAAGGTTCAACTTTTCCACAAATTTCACATTTCTAAGGTCACCGTCAATATTTACAAAACGAAAGTTGATGACCCGCCGCACCACACTCGCATCTCTGACCACATGTTCTCACAAATTAGTTCCCAAATAGAACCCAGAAACACTTTGATTTATCAACAACATCACTATTTCAGCTCAAAAACAAATGCATCTGCAGTTAATCAGCACTTTCAATAAAAAATATGACCATGAACACACACACACATCAATTTTTCACTATATAAATTAGGTACTATTTAGGCACCCTGTGACCCGGAAGCACTTCCGTACAGGTGTGACACCATAAAACAATGAGCGCCCAGTGAGACTTCGACGAAAAGTCGCGGCGATAAATGAAATCTTTCGTACCGCTACGGAAAATTATCGGCAACAATATCAAAATCACAAATAACCCCCTGTTAAATCTGCTAACCTTGTAATTTAATACTTCAAACACCAAATACACGGAAATATTTTTGCCCGGAAAAAATTGTCGTAAAAGGAGAGACTGGTTTCCGTTTTTCCAACGCTGTACGCGTGCGTGTAGCGACAAAATTCGGAAACCAGTGCAATTGATTTGGATCACTCGGATTTTGTCGACACCGTTATGTACGACGAACGATAACACTGGCACCGTGATCAATTTGACAGCTCTGGAACCAACCTTCGAGTTTGATTTCAGAATCATACTCGACAACGACGAACTTCAACGGATTTACACGTTCTGGGAAAATGACCCGCGGCAATTTCGAAAATACGGAATTCCGTCACAATACGGAAAACTTTCACCCATGTGAACACATTTTTGAAACTGCCAACGCAAACGGCAACGAGAAGATATGTTGAAAATTCTGTAAATTTCTATTTATAGTCATGGTGACCTAGTTTTGGACTGCAGGAAGTGGAGACTCAAACTCGCACAAGAGGGGGGTGTTTGTGAACACCTGTGTGAAGTTTCGTGAAAAATGGATAAGACATGCAGCCTGTAGCAAGGTGATGTAGAAAATTCTGTCAATTTCTATTGATAGTTATTGTGACATAGTTTTAGACCTAAGGAAGTGGAGACGCAAACACATACAAGATGTGGTGTTTGTGAATATGTGTATGAAGTATTGGATAAGACATGCAGCCTGTTAAGAGGTGAAGCCGTTGGGACACGTATGTACCTATATACCCTGGACGACTTTTCGTCCTAGGGTATAATAAGCTCAGTCTCATGACAGCCGTAAACAATCCTAATTTTAACTGTACAGCTTAAGCTAGTTCAATAGACACTTTTACCCATTACCCCATAGCCTGTTTCTAGTATTGAAGATATGTCAGAGTTGTAGATAAGCAGAGTATCCGAGTATTTACCCAATTGAAATTGGTGAAATACTCAATTATTTCAAAACTAATGGGTGACTGTACCCAACAAAAGCAAAAGGAAACCCAATTACTTGAAAGTGATTGGGTAAAAACCAAACGAATACTCAATTGCTTTTTAATAATAAATTAATTTTATCGGGTTATCAATTGAACTTTTACTTTAGTCGAACGTGTGCAAACAAAAGTTGCATATAGAACTATGTAAGGTAAACACTGAAAGTTAACAACAATACCCTGAATGCACTGTTGAAAGGACAAGGATAGGAAATATAAGTTTATTTTCCTACTGATACCCAATTATATTACAAATAATTGGTTCTAGACTGTGGATACCCAATCAAATTAGAAACCATGGGGTTGTGGTCAATGCAATACCCAATGAAGTTTCCAAAAAACCCAATTCATTTAAAACCCATGGAGTGATACCCAATTCCAAGACAAAGCTTATCTACAACTCTGATATGTGACAACTTAAAGCAGGTTGAAAGTAAAGCAGAATGCGCCGTAATGTGCATTCTGCTTTACTTTCAGCCTGCATTAAGCTACCAGCTGCTAGAATATAGAAATTATTTCTAATGTTAAATATTAACGACTGTATAAATTGGAACTATTTTCGTCAGTGGAGGGATATATTAGAGGCGTAAAAAGGTGTATTTATGGGGTAATAGGTTAACAGACACCTAACTATCTGCTTGTGTACAGAAGTAATAATCAGAGCTACCAATTACCTGTCTTTTCAGGTTGACCCATTTGTTAGCTTCCTTGGCTTCCTTAAGCTTCTGCTCGTTGCTACGGACACGCTTCAAGAAGTCCAGTCTGCAGTTGGAGTGCTTCACATGCTCAACTCTCAGATTGATTCTCTTGGGGATGATACGGTTTCTACAAACATACATGTAATGTAATTACAAATATTGTAATGTAAAACACGGATATTCAGGGGTCCGTTTTACAAAACGTCATACTACAAAAAGGTCGCAAGTCAAAACTTTAAAATAAATTTCATTTCTCCATCCAATCCTGTCTTGTGACATCTCTTTGGAATTGTCTTTTCAAGACGATTCCAAAGAGATGTCACAAGACAAGATTAAACAGGAAATAAATAAAAATTTAGCACTTTAGAATCTGACTTAAGACAATATTTATTGTATGATGTTGTTCGAAGTTTCGTAAGACGGGCTCGAGGACTCTTAATAAGGGAGTGCAAAAGTACCTTAATCTGCTTTAATTCAGCCTGCTTTAAGTCGCTGCCTGTCTTTGAAACTAGAAACAGAATGGGACAACTTGCTAAATAACCTCTTAAAAAGACTTTATCTGGAGCTATGCAGAGTGAAGGAACATTTAACCCTTTGAACCCTAGTCCCGCATATAGGCGTACTATTCAAACAGTGTACATGTGAATAGTACATTTGTCCTATGCAAACAGTGAAGACCCAGATCAGAGGGCTCCGAAAGGAGCCCTCTGATCAGGGTCTTCACTGTTTGTCATAATGCCAAACAGTGACAAAAACAACTCTTAAAGGTCAGAAATGGACTAGACTAAAATGTAAACTGGAATTTTCCATTTAAAGTTTTAGGGAGGAAAGAGTTAATCCCTTCACTTCCATGATGTCATCTGCTTTTCATAATTCTGCTTTACTTTTTAAATTTTAAGTAAACAAACGTATGTTATATCAATGAGTGTCAAACAGTTTGTAAATGTTGTCACAATGTTGATCAAAATAACACAGAAATCCAGCTAAACTAGACAATGGGTAAAAAAATCTATTTTTCAAATAAATGACAATTTTTCTCTCTCAGTTAAAGAGGCTGGCAACCGGATTAAGCATTAAAAATAGTAATTTGTAAATATATGTCAAATGCTTATATAAATGGGTAAGATTTAGTTTAGGATAATAAATTCTGTTAAAAAATGCATTTAAAAAAAGAAAAGAAGAAGAGGCTCTGGTGGGATTTGAACCCGTGACCCTCCATGCGGAGACAAACATGAACAAGAGCACCGCAAGCCGGGCACATTATACGCCCGTCAAAACGATCTTAGAATGTAGTCATACCAAAACCCTATCAAGGTAAAAACAAAAGGGGAAGAACCCTGAAAGTTAGGGGTCATATGCTGACCAAGTTTCAAAAGGATGGGAATAAATTTGTTTGAGAAAGAGAGCTACAAACAAAAAAATGCCCGTTTTTGACGATAAAAGGGGCATAACTCTTGAATGTCTGGGGCAATCTTGCTGGTTATGGAGCTTGACCGAGACATTATGGTCATACACATGCTGACAAAGTTTCAAAAGGATTGGAATAAATTTATTTGAGTTAGAGAGCGGACAAACTAAAAAATGCCCGTTTTTGACAAAATAAGGGGCATAACTCTTGAATGTCTGGGGCAATCCTGCTGGTTATAGAACATAACCGAGACATTATGGTCATACACATGCTGACCAAGTTTCAAAAGGCCTGAAATAAATTTGTTTGAGTTAGAGAGCGGACAAACTAAAATATGCCCGTTTTTTACGAAAAAAGGGGCATAACTCTTGAATGCCTGGTGCAATCCTGCTTGTTATCAAACTTGACAGAGACATTATGGTCATACACATGCTGACCAAGTTTCAAAAGGATTACAATAAATGTGTTTGAGTAATAGAGCCGACAAACTAAAATATGCCCTTTTTTTGCGAAAAAAGGGGCATAACTCTTGAATGTCTGGGGCAATCCTGCTGGTTATCGAACTTGACCAAATATTATGGTCATACACATGCTGACAAAGTTTCAAAACTCTTGAATGCCTGGTGCAATCCTGCTTGTTATCAAACTTGACAGAGACATTATGGTCATACACATGCTGACCAAGTTTCAAAAGGATTACAATAAATGTGTTTGAGTTAGAGAGCGGACAAACTTATATGCCCGTTTTTGACAAAAAAGGGCATAACTCTTGAATGTCTGGGTCAATCTTGCTGGTTATCGAACTTGACCGAGATATTATGGTCATACACGTTCTGACCAAGTTTCAAAAGGATTAGACTAAATTTGTTTGAGTTAGAGAGCGGACATGAAAAAGTTAACGGACGGACGGACAGACGTTCTCACAGTTGGACATTTGTTGGGTATATTTTTTGTTTAAAAGTATCCAACAGTACACTAAAATACCCAACAATAACAATAGGGCAATCACGGAATGAATGGAATCTATTGTTCTCCCTACCCAACAAAGGACCTTTCGTGCGCTCGGACGGACAGACAGACAGCGCCACGACATAATACGTCCCGTCTGAAGACGGGCGTATAAAAATGAGGAAGCCCCTTTACTACCTCGGCTACCAGCGCTCTCTATATATATGGTAGCGAATTAACGTACTTCACTGGTAGCGATCGATAATACTTCATTTGGCTCGGGTTTATGTCTGAGCCCGTGTAGAGAAGCAACAACAACAACTATACCGTCAGCTGACGCTATAGACAAGAGCCCCATGGGGCATATGTCGCTCACCTGAGAATAGCTGTACATCAAAATGGAGATAATGATTTATGTCCAGGACGGGGTCATTTTTTACCCGAGGGGCATAATTTGAACAATCTTGATAGAGGACCTGTAGATGATGCTATGTTCCAAATATCTAAGATCAGGGTACTAGGGTTCTAGACAAGAAGATTTTTTTTAAGTTTCCATTGAAAAATCTATTTTTAGCTCCTGTGACCTACATATGCAACAGACTGGAACCATTTGAACAAAATAGATAAAGGACATCTAGAAGTAACACCATGCCGAATATCAAAGCTCTGGCTATATTAGCTTCAGAAAAGAAGACGTTTGAAAACTGTGACCCCCGGAGTGGGGCTAATTTTGACCCCAGGGGCATAATTTGTACAAACTTGATAGAGGACCTGTAGATGATATGCAATCGACCAGAACCATTTGAACCTTATTGGTATAGGACATCTAAAAGTGTCACCATGCCAGATATCAAAGCTCTGGCCATATTAGTTTCAGAGGAGAAGACGTTTGAAAATTTCACTATATAACTCTATGTTAAACTGTGACCCCCCAGGCGGGGCCAATTTTGACCCCAGGGGCATAGTTTGTAGTTTGATAGAGGACCTGTAGATGATGCAATGTGACAAATGTCTTAAGATCTGGCCCTTGTAGTTTCAGACAAGAAGATTTTTTAAGATTTCCTTATTTTTTCACTTGGTTGCCATGGCAACCAGAGTTCTACATTGTTTTTAATTCTTTGAACAAATTTGAAAGAACTTGACCCAAGGAACATTCGTGTAAAGTTTGGTTGAAATCTTTTCAGCGGTATATGAGGAGATGTCATTTGAAGCAATTGTTAAAGACAACAATGACTGTATAAAGTGAAATTATTTTCTTCTGTGGAAGAATAAATTAAAGACATAAAAAGGAATATGTATGGGTTAATAGGTTAATAAATATCATTATTTACATTTTCTAAATATAAGAAACTATATGTAAATGAGTGGCAAATAGTTTGGATCCAGATTAGATGCAGCATTATGTGGCATCTGACCTGGATCCATACTGTTTATGGCCAAGAATTAATTGTGGACTGATAGACAGAAAGATAAACAAACAAACAAAACACAAACAAACAAACAGACAGACCAAAAGTAATATGCCTCGAACTAAGTTGTGCTTGAGCATAAAATAGCAGACATCACTATCATTTCTGTTATGTATCTCAGTGACTTGAGTTCAGAGCTAGCTATGGGTCAGTTAATATGCAATAGGAGACGGTCTCAGAGAGAAATGACTATTATCATTAATCATGCTGAACTGTTGTCTGCTCCAAATGTTTGTATGTGAAATATGTTAAAAAATAATAACTTATATTTCCTAAATATAAGAAAATATGTAAATGAGTGGCAAATAGTTTAGATCCAGATTAGATGCAGCATTATGTGGCATCTGACCTGGATCCAAACTGTTTGCAAAAATGTTGCGTTTAGTATAAGGGTAGCTTCTTAGCCTGGAAGATACAATGGGTCTGTATAAAAACGGATCATTAGAGAGTTTTTACTGTCAGACCTGCATCAAAAAGCACTGATATGGCCAGGGTTGAGTCAAATTTGACCCTAGGGTTTTGATTTTTTACAATTTTGAAAGTGATTTAGTAGAAGATACTATTCATGCAATATCTAAGGTGTGGGAACAGTGTTTTTTTACAAAAAACTTGTTTAAAGTTTTTCACTTTTTTAATAAATTTCAATAAGTAGTCCACCAATGAATTTTATTTTAACAATTTCTGTAGAGAAGCATCCAAGGAACACCGTCAGCAATTTAGTTTTTCCCTCAAACTCGCGGTTTCAGAGGAGATGTCGCTTGAAGTAAATTTGAACGGACGGACAGAGGGCGATCACAACACCTCACCTTGAGCCTTCGGCTCAGGTGAGCTAAAAAACAAAGATTCGGTGACGATTCTTGAGACTTTTTTTGGACTGATCATATTTTTTTAATGTCAGAAGCCAAATAATGCCACAAATTTGTTTTTATTTGAGTATTTTATTTTATTTTGACAAGTACACCATCCGGTTGCGAGTCCCTTTAAAACCTTCAAAAATAGCCAAAGTATTTACCCGACTTGTTTATTTACAATGACACCAACAGCATGCTGTGTAACGTTGAAAACTCGGCCAGTCTTTCCATGGTAGGCTTTGTATGGCATACCCTTCTGAACGGCACCATCACCCTGACAATAAAATAATTCATATCATAATAAAATCTGTGTTCACCCTTTCTTCCATAGTATGTTTTCAGTGTTTAAGACAAGTGACTGCTTAACCCTTTACCCCATAGATAACACTTTTTCACAGGGCTCCAGATAAGGGGAGTATTTCAAAAATTAAAATCTTGATTTCTGCTTTAAACCCTATGGTGACATTGGTGTCACTACTCATTAGAATTGTCTCAAAGAGACAATTCTAATGAGTAGTAACACCATAGGATTTGAAAATGTTGGTTTTGTTCAGTTTACTCCCCTTTATCCGGAGCCCTGGTTTCACTGTAATGATAATGTAACAGTGAACTTGCCTAGCTTACTGCTAGATTTATCGACAAACGAGCAATGTCAGTGTTAGTTTGTTTAGATACATGAACTGTAGGATATATTTTTTACTTACAAAGAGGTTGAATAATCCATTGTTTTAGAGGAGCAATAAAAAGAAAATTTTGATGCTAAAGTTTTTAAACTATCAGTCCTGGAGAAACAAACCTGACCCCCAACCTTAACCCATTACCCCATAGCCTGTTTCTAGTTTTGAAAACAGGTGATCTCTTAAAGCAGGTTGAAAGTAAAGCAGAATGTGCCTTAAGGTGCCTGCTTTTAAACCACTATCTGCTAGGATATAGAAAATATTTCTTATGGTGCATATTCATGACTGTATAAATTGGAAATGTTTTCCTCAGTGGATGAATAAATAAAAGGCGTAAAAAGATGTATTTATAGGGTAATGGGTTAATATGATTTGTACACAGACATTGAGAGAATATTTTTCACAAGTTGATTAAATAAATTATTCAACTAAACACATAAAGTTGAACTAAAATCTTGTAAATACCTTTATATCTACAATATCCCCACGTTTGTAGACTTTCATATATTTTGATAGAGGGGTCACTCCATTCTTTCCATATGCCTTTGAGAACATATAACGTGTTCCACGCCGGTAACCTTTTGTGTTTGTCATCTTGATTCAGTCTGAAAATATGAAGAGCATCACACAATTAACTTAATTAATTTTATTAAATCAAGTGGGAATACATTGATACTTCAACCCAAAGATTTGCCTTTTGTCCGTCACGATTGGTTAATTCTGAAACTGTCAAAGGCCTGACAGACTTAGTAAAGTTTCTTTCATTCTCCCGGTAAAGACTTCAGCCATGACTGCATGAGTTCAGTAAAGAAATTGATGGCCATCAATTGCAAGTTGGCTACCTGGTAAGAAATACTCTGCACGGGGCACAAACCCCTAAACTAAGCCGCAAACAATGGCATCTGAACACATAGCAGACTTGACTATTTGGAAGATAGATAGATAGATAGATCATTCTCAGTTTATCATCTTCTTCTTCTTCCAATACTGTCCACATTCAACTAACTGAATATTCTGACAGGGTTGCGCTAGAAGGAAAGACTAAGGTGAAAGTATGTACAGTGTGACTGTGAGATAAAAGTTAAGACCAGGAAGAAGAAATTAGGAGTTGGCAGCTCGTTGAGCCTTGAAGGCATCAACTACGCCTGCTGACACTATGTCTGGTGGAAGCTTGTTCCATTCCTGAATTGTGCCTGGGAAGAAGGACTGTAGAGTGTAGGTAGTGGAACTGTATGGTATTTGGAAGGTGTGGCTGTGCGACTTAGATGTCCTGAATGGTTTACAAAGATGGTGGGATTTGTCGATAGCTACGATATTGTTGTTTATCTTAAAGAGCATAGTTAAACGAGTCACGCCGACTGTCTTGAGCGATTTCCATTTCAGGTCATTGATCATGGTGGAGACGCTTGAGCGGTTATGGTAGTTGTTCTTCACAAATCGCGCTCCTCTTTGCTGAACCATTTCCAGTCGTTGAATGTCGCCTTTTTCATAGGGATCCCAGACACAGCTAGCATATTCAAGATTTGGTCTGACGATTGTTCAATAATTCAATTTGTTCATGAATGATGTTCACAACTTCAATCATATCATGTTTGTTTTAAGAGAAACTAACAATAACATCATTCAAAATGCTAATTTATACAAAATGTTGTGTAAAAAATTCCGACAAAACTTAATTTACGCTCTGGAAAGCCAAAATTATTAGCTAAAAACCGCGAAATCTAATGACATTTTACAAAGGGAAGTAACTCGAAACCATGTGTACCGACAATATGACGGATTTTTAACATATTTCTCCTAAACAGGTGTAAAAACCCAATGTTTCTATGTAAATAAATGCTTCATTTACTTATTCAAAGTATTGTAAATAGCAAGCCGCAGCCTTAACACATTTAATTCAAGCGATAATATTAGCTCTTCAGTAAGTGTCGTACCGTGGTATGGCTGACCGGAAGAAAAGGAAGAGACATGCGCTGGAAGATTATTTTTTAACAATTTTCGATAATTTTTAAAATATATAATTTGTGCTCATTGGTTGTTCTTAATATGTTATTGAGTCGATTTATATAACAGAAAAAGAAAATAATTTGAGAAACTGAAAGAAAAAAAATGACTGGTTTACATTTAGTTATTACGTTTTGGACCAAGGATGTTCGTACCAAAGTTCAATAGAGAGCCAGTTCAGTTGACCTACTACAAATCAATCTCACTTACATCCTCATCGTACAGTACAGCCTCTCTATTACGAACTATAAATTGTATCAATTATTAGGTGTTTAAGACAGGTGACAGCTTAAAGCAAGGTGACAGTAAAACGGAAAGCTCCTTTACATTACTCCGCCCTCTGGACCATCAAGAAAGTCCCACTCCAAAGCATTCCAAAAAGTTCATACCAAAACAGAGTATCTTAAGTACGCCTTCTTCCCAAGATCTTTTGTCCACTGGAATGCTTTACCCAATGATATTGCAGCATTTCCCTACTACCTGAGTAGGGGAGGGCCTTTACTAATGTTGATAGAACTTGTGGCCCAACCCATTTACTTATATTCATACTTTGTGGTGTTACACGTTTGGTAAATATGTTAACTGTATTACATGTATATATGAGTAATAAAATATGTTTAAAGTATTTTTTACTCATTTAAAACATTCTTGACAGATAACGTGCGTCAAGTCTATGTCTTTCTTTGCGTTCGCTTTACACGGTCAGTCCGGTTGCAGAGATGAACTGCGTTGTCCTCTTCAGGTCCTCCACGTCGCCATACAGTTTCTGGTGAAGTGGGGTCTCTGATGACCATATCGCTGCCCTCTGCTGTTCATGTCTCTTACACCTCTGTAGGACATGCTCTGCTGTCTGGCCTTCTTCACAACATGGACAGGCAGGTGGTGCAGACAGTTTGAATTTCCTGTACACGTGCGCATTCAGCCTGTTGTGTCCTGACCTGATTCTCATCATCACTACCTGTCCAGACCTACTTAGACAGTGGTAATCATCTTTCTCTTGTCTGGTCTTGTACTGTGCCTTGATGATGGCTACTTTCTCATAGTAGTGCACACTTCTGTCTGGCTGATCTGTCTGAGCACCCTGTTTTGCCATTTTGTCTGCAGTTTCGTTGCCTGGTATTCCACAGTGGGAAGGAATCCACTGTAGTGCAACTCTGTTGTCTCTGCTAAGCTGCTGCAACGACTTTGCTAACTGTGGTAGTTTGTTGTTGGAGAGTGCTTCCAGAACAGACAGTGCATCGGTGAAGAAAGCAATTTGTGAGCCACTGTCTACATTGGTTTTAACCATTTCGGTTGCATTCGGTAGTGTATGTCTCAAACAGGGAGTTGACTCATCGGAATATAGATAGACATACATACAGACAGACAGACAGACAGACAGACAGATAGATAGATAATAGATAGATAGATAGATAGATTAGATAGATAGATAGACAGACAGACAGACAGACAGATAGATAGATAGATAGATAGATAGATAGATAGATAGATAGATAGATAGATAGATAGATCAGACAGACAGACTTTCAACCTGCTTTAAATTATTACGCTTGAAAAATAGAAAATTTGGAAATCTTAGGATTTTTCATAATCAACTTAATTCAACCACAGCAACTAAAAACTAGTCCTTCAAAATGGACAACTAAACCCTGGCGAATAACAGCACCATCAAGTCATTGGCATAGCCCTCGATGAAAAAAAATGACTTTCGGCAACCATATCGTACTTCTAAGTGGAGAAGAGAGCAAGCAAATCAACCACGGTCGGCCATCAGGAATGTCCATTGCATTGTAACCAAAATAACAACAAAGAAACTGCTCAAGCTCTACGGTGTAATGGTACGCTCAGTGGGGGCTTGAGTCTTCTGGCATGTGGTTATAATAGGACAATACACCGTTAGAAGCATTGCAGAAGAAGGGACTGACAATATGCTTGAACCCACCACAGTCGTCTGGGAGAGAAACCATGGAAGTATAGCCACGATTTTATCGATTGACTTGCGTCTTGAACAGCTATCCATCAGGGATTTTGTCAAGATCTAAGCTTCCCCCCAAACAGACACTAAACTAACTACATGATGGCAACAACCTACTGGTACTTAGGTATACAATCCATTGACAATGCCAATCAACGGAGATGGAAAATACTACCAGAGTCTCCACAAAATTCATAGAGTCTAAACTTGACTAGGCATAAGAAACCAGTAGGTCTGTGGAAATCCGGGACTAGACAAGTGTACTTTAACTGTCTAGGGTCCTCCAAAGAAAGAAAAATATCAGGAAGTTCTGAGAAGAGAAACCTTTATTGAATTAATAATGGAAGCTCCAGATGATACAACGTACATCTTCACTGACGGGTGGTGAGTCACAAACAAAGGTTCTACTGTCAAGGAGCACGTGCCGTCGTGTATCCTCCAGGGCCCGGGTGCATGCCATGTAGTTAGAGCCTACCTGTATGCTAAAGCACTATCTGTCAGTTAATACTGTAGTTAAAAAATCAATATTTAACTCTCAGCGAGGGATTTAGCATACAGCTAGGCACTAACTACGTGTCATGCACCCGGACCCAGAAGGTGAACCAGTGCTAAACCGCCTACTATCCCAACATGGATCAGTCCTCCTCCCAGAGCTCGTTGCGGTCTCAGAATAATTATGCTGTGCAGTATCCGTTGACTATCCGTAGCAGGTACAGCGCTTCCTCTCTACAACGACACCCAATGGGAGACATAAAATTGTGTGCGTTGTTCGGAGAAAGTCGTTATATTATTATTATTATTATATCAGATTTATATAGCGCTCTTTTCACACAGGGGTTGTGCGTTCAAAAGCGCTTTACATGAAATAACATAAATGTACCTACAAATCGAGAAAAGACAAAATAACTACAATTAGATCTGAAATAAAACATGAATAAACATATAAAAGACAGTCCCCAAAACGGCGATCACATTACCCCCATCAATCAGCAATGAACCGACCGGCTAAAGATTGCCGACTGATATAAATAATGGTAGAGCGCCCATTGCAGGCCATCAACAAAACACAAATAACTACAGTTAGATCTAAAAATAAACATGAATAAACATACAAAAGACAGCCCCCAAAACGGTTATCACATTACCCCCATCAATCAGCAATGAATCGACCGGCTAAAGATTGCCGACCAATAGAAATAATAGCAGAGCGCCCAGTGCAGGCCGCCTAATGTAACATAACTAGGAAAAATAGCATGCGACAATAACTAAAAACTCTATAGAAGATTAATGACATGATTAAAAATGGTGAAAGCTGTCCAAGAATTATACCACAGACCCCGCCAGCTGGTTTCAAAGAGATCAGAGTTATAGGGAGGGAAATTGGCTTACATTTGCGAACAGTGACGCGGCGTCTGATCTGGATTCAAGCTGTTTGTCACTCGTCATTATGTTTATTTTGTCAAAATGTTAAATACATGTTTGTAACTTTGAGAGAAAGAGCAGACACTTTTTAGCAGACGGCATTGCAGCCATTAATAGGGAGGGAAATTGGCTTACATTTGCAAACAGCTTGAATCAAGATCAGACGCCGCTTAACGCGGCGTTTGATCTGGATTCAAGCTGCTTGTCACTCGTCATTAAGTTCTTTTCTGTCAAAATGTCCATTATGTAACTTTGAGAAAAACAGTGGACGACAATTTTAAGCAGACAACATTGCAGCCGTGAATAGGTTGTACATAATTGTCTTGTTTGAGGGAACCGCAGCAAGCGTCGTAGTAGGGAGGGAGTCGTTGTTGGGAGGGCCGTTGTACAGAGGGAACACTGTAGATCATTACAGATGTTTAGTGACAGCCAATTAGCAGTGGAAATACTATAAGATGGAATGGCAACAGTCACCGAGGTATTTTATAATCATGGAGATCAAGAAGATTTTGCAGATCCTCTTTGACATCAAGCTGGAAGTACTATGGACACCTTGTCATGCAGATCTTTAAGTAATCGCATCAATGAACCCCTGTGAATGCAGGCTAAGTTTTTGACAGGTGCCGTCTCGGGGCGGATAGCACCAGGTCCCAAAGTAGCTCGCTATTAGGATTAATCTTCATGCAACGGTAAGACCAACAAACAAGGCGCCAAAGAAGCGCTTGAGATGCCTGAAGAATCCAGGACGGTAGCCATACAGGAGGTGAATGAAGCCAACCACAAGGTGTCTGACAGTGTGGGATAGCTCGTCTACAGGAAGAAAGCATCATAGCTCTAGCCCTAACAGTTGACCACTCAGCCAACAAATTGAGACTAGACATCCCAAAACAAGACAGCACACCACCGTTGGCATTTTGCAGTCACAGATTGGATCAGTACTAAATACAGTGCTCCCTCTCTTCAACGACACCCAATGGGAGACAACAAGTGTTTGTGTTGTTCGGAGGGAATCGTTATAGGAAGGGAAATTGGCTTACATTTGCAAACAGCTTGAATACAGATCAAACGCCGCGTGACGCGGCGTCTGATCTGGATTCGAGCTGTTTGCCACTCGTCATTATGTTTATTTTGTCAAAATGTAAAATATGTAACTTTGAGAAAAAGAGCAGACGACGATTTTAAGCAGACGGCATTGCAGCCGTGAATAGGTTGGACATAATGATCCAGTTTAGGGAACTGCGACAAGGGTCGTTGTAAGGAGGGAGTCGTTGTTGGGAGGGCCGTTATAGGGAGGGAACATTTCACACACAGTCACACGATAGGCCAGAATATCGCATACATCTGGAGACAACAGAGTACAGTTAAACCTCTCTATTCCGACCACTAAATTGTGCTAATTATCAGGTGTTTATGACTGTAAAAGAGAAATCTCCTTTACTTGTCACATTGCCTTAAGTAGTCACCTGTGGTGAACACAGATGCAAGTCTCGTAAAAAAGAAATGAAAAAAGATAAAAAATAAAAAAAAAAAAATTAACTAACACGTGTTTGTTCGCAATAGAGAGTTTTATTGTATATTAATACAAACTTAAGCCAGTTTCTGGAACAGGCGTGTAGTGAGCTAACTTGTCACTCGTGTAGACTCTAATCATTTATCTAGAGCGTTTTCACTTTCTTTCACACTTTGCATGTAAAATCATGGGTTCATTTCTCCATGGTAAAATGTAAATGAAGCCATGAGCTCGAGCGGTATTGTAACGTTAAACTTGATTCATGTTTTTTGGTACGAACTAACGAGTGGCGAATTATTCAATATTGGGAAAAACGAGTAAACCAGTCAATTGTTAATGAAAAAATGGCCGCTACTAGTTATCTCGCTGACGTCTGGAAATTACATTGGATTTAAAATGGTTTGTATGGCTTGTCATGTCTTTATCTGACTTAATCTATATCGTTATTGCACTAGAGTCACATTATATCGCGCATATGTTTCGCCAATTAATGATTTAATTATTTTCTTATAGAGAATAGACTTGTTTACAAAATTCACTGTCAACATTGGGCTTGCCGGATATGTAAACATACCAGGATATTCGAAATCTGTGTTGTCGTAGTGGGCGTTGTACGAAAAAGCTTTCTTCTAAAGTAGCTTTCTTTGTAGTAGAACAATAGTCTGTTCAATATGACGATCTGAACACACTCATTTTGTATATTCTATTTCCGGATTGGTGATGTTCCTGGTTTCAAACTCCTCTATCATTCACTTGATTACAAAGTAAATATTGAAGGTAAACAAATAAAGGTCAGTGTCACTGTTGATTTCAGTACTGTTATCAAACATATTTTATATGCAGATATTTTGCTACCAGTCGTTTGCAATTCTCTTTTCCAGTCATCCGGGTATTTAATGTCATACGCATACTCTCGGTCCTTAGTCATTCGGATGGCGTCGGTCTGGGTTACTAGAATAACCGGAATACACCGGAATATACCGAAATACACTTAAATATACCTATTATAGATCATAAAACAGTTTCAGATGATTTATTTACCCATTTTGTGTATTAATATATTAAGTTTGCACAGGAAATATGCAATTTATGTGTTACAAATGGTTTTCTGTTGAAATCACAACCGAAATACACTTTGTAATGTGTCATGTGAGAATTACACATGCGTGAGAATTCACAGTGTATTTCGGTTATGATTTCAACAAAAAACCATTTATGACCCACAAATTGCATGTTTTCTTTGCAAATTCAATAAATTAGTCCATAAAATATGTATATACATCATCTGTAACTGTTTTATGATCAGAACAATGTATATTTAGGTGTATTTCGGTGTATTCCGGTGTATTCCGGTTATTCTAGTAACCGCGTCGGTCTTACTCGGAGAAAAAAATAATTCTAATTTTCGGTAAAATCACGCTTTCGCAACTTATGTAAGACCTTCGTAGTATACATAGGACCTATTCAGATTATAATGCGTAAAAAAGAATGAGATTAAACGCCCTGCTGCACAAACCTTTGTAGATTTCGGGTTTGTTGTCCCCGAGTGCGCGTGCTCGCTAAGTATAAACAAAGAGTGTATGACGTAGCACTGGAAAACAGAATAGTCGATTCACTACTCAGACCTTAGATGTTTTGTTTCCCAGGCCTATGATGTATTGCTTTCCATGCCATTGATAATTTTAGGCTGCATCCTGCATATATAATGTAACATTGTGAGAACAATATGCAGCCAGACTGGGGCTCGAACCAGGGACCCCTTGCTTACAGGGCAAGTGTTCTACCGACTGAACTACTGGGCCTCTTACACAAATCTTTCACCATTTAATCATAAATTCAACCGGCATAAAAATCAGCAAGGATTCATAGTGTGAAAGGATGTGCGTCCTCCTTGACACTTAGCAGTACTCATGTGATAATTACTGAATGGTTATAATATCCCGGTACCACCATTATTCGAACACCTAAGCATCTTCGAGTCAATTACAAATTTCTATGTGAATAAAAGTTATTTTTTACATAGATACTGGATATACTGGTTATTTTCAGCTTATAATACGATGGGTAAGTTATTGCAACTAAAATCCGTTCTCTAACAATGTAAACAAAGCAAAGTGGCCCGCTTACCTCATTCTCAGTGGGATGCCAACCTAAATTTGAACAGCAGGTTTGACACCACAAATTGTTTACTATATGTAGCCCAGGGTAAGTGCTTGTTCATAAAATGTCAGACAAAACATAAAAACAAGAGTCTGTAACCTCAGTCATAAAAAGTAAAAGTCAACTTCTTTACATGTAATTTACAGTAGTTTAGACATAAAGTATCAGTTGTTAATGGCTACAGACAGGGCGTTAGAAGGGGTCTCCATCTTGATGTGAAATGCATCTAAAACAAAGAAGAAATTTCTTAAAGTTGTTGAATATATTTTTCTAAAATAAAACAAGTGTACTAGAACCTGTAAGATAAACAAATATTTTGTTTATTCCCTGTTACTTCTTATATGAAACACAATTAGCAAATAAAAAAGTGAAAAAAGTGATAAGGACCCCTAGTTTGATATTTGGTCAAATTTAGTGATCTGAACCCTCAATATTATTTATCCGGACCAGTAGGAATGAGATAAATGTAAAATATTTGCAGCCGATACACCACTGGTCATTTTTGATGACAGAAAATGTAGTTTGTGGCAAAATTATGCATCGGGAAATTTGGGATTAGATGTAAATGCAATATTTATACTCAGATAAGTTCAACAAATGTCCTTTCACTTATTTACTGATCTTTTTTGTCGATCTTGTGTTCTAGACATTTCTACCGGTGTTACTGTCAAAATGTCACGCGCGGTTATGCAAATTTGTTTGTAACCATAGATGTCACGCGAAATGATTCAGGTGTTCGATTTTTGGTTGTGTTCGAATAACGGTTGTAAAGGGATACTTAAACTGTGTTCTGTCGAGGCCGTGATTCCGCGATATTTTTGAGGAAAAATTAGAAATGTCTCACCTAATTTCGTCCATTCTATACACAGTCATGAGTATGTACTACATGTATAAGAAATATTTTCTTTATCTTAGCAGATTATATCTTAAAGTAGGTTGATAGTAAAGCAGAATGTTCCTTAAGCACATTCTGCTTTACTTTCAACCTGCTTTAAGGGGCCACCTTTCTTCAATACTAGAAACTGGCAGTGAGGCTATGTGGTAATGGGTCAATTCTTAGCATGCTAGCGGTGAAACCATGATAACCTTTATGAGATGCAGTATCTCATCAGGATCAAAATTTGTTGACACTCTGGCCATGTTTTGAAAAGATATTGACAATTGTTGCAGACGACAAAATTACCCAGCATGCAAAGAGTTATAGTGCGCTCACATTTGCTCTACGGCGGCCGCATAGACGTGAAATCGAGAGAATCTTACGGCGGCCGTAGAAATTCTACGGCAGCCGCACGGCGTATCCCAATATCTTACAGGCCGCAGAGGTCGCCGTAGAATTATAACGCGGAGTTATAACATTTTTTCATTTCTACGGCGGCCGTAGAAACACACGCCACAGAGTGGTTCTACGGCTGCCGTACGGCCACTGTGCGGCCGCCGTAACTCGATGGTCAAAGTCCCTATTGAGCATTTGTACTTTTGATCATATATGTAAAACATAAATATTATCTAAAATGGATTTAGATGTTCTTAAATGCTGTCCAAATGTGTCCTTTGAGTTCATGGTGTTGCTGGACTGATATACGTTGTGTTTACATGTAGCAAAACCAAATTGTGTAGCAGGAGCAGCATTTTGGTTGCAAGGTATCTGATGGGACTTCCACGGCTGCCGTACGGCAGCCGCACGGCGGCCGTACGATGGCTAAGATTTTTTAACCCCACCAAAATAAAATCTCGCCGCGCGGCAGCCGCAGCAAATGTGAGCGCAACACACGGCGGCCGTAGGAATTCTGCGGCGGCCGGGGAATTGCTACTCGCCGTAGAAATGATAAGCCGTGCGGCCGCCGTACAGCAGCCATAGCAAATGTGAGCGAGGCATAAGGGATGACAGCTAGAATTTTCATATTTGTGTAAACTGTAAAGGCACAAAAATGATTGGTACATATGTCATCTTCTTATTGTCATGACGAGCGAACGAGTGGAATTTTCCTGCCCTGTGATTGGTACATGTCATCTTATTGTGTTTTCAGGGTAACAATCCAACCCAGTTGGAGAAAGAGATTGGGTCAGTGCAGCTACCTGCCAATGAACACTACTTTGGTCTAATCAATGTAAGTTGATCAATGTTGGGATTGCAACTATCAACAGAGCACCAGATAAGGGTAGTTTTTCAAAAACTAAAATCTTTATTTCTGAATTAAACCCTATGGTGTCACTACTCATTAGAATCGTCTCTTCCAGACGATTCTAATGAGTAGTAACACCATAGGATTTGGTTCTAAAAAGAGTGAGAAAATGTTGGATTTGTTGAAACAGAGAATTATACACTGACGGAATCGAAACCTCGCGCTATATCGTAAATCTCGTGCGGCGGATACGAGACTCGCGAGACTTGATAAGAGACTGTCTATCGGTAGTCAATATGATAAATGTGTGTTTTCGAAGCATTGTTCACGGGTTTTTATTCCCGTGAATTGATAGGAATGTCCACATAGTCGTTTAAATCCTATAAAATGTCAATAAAAACACTCGAGTCGGTAAATTGCACGCCAGAAATCGCGGACAACGAGGCAAAAAAGTGAAGATGTTGTCACGTGACACATAATCTCGCAAAAGTCAACCGCCGCGAGAGCTCAGGTACTCGCCTATTCAATTTCGCTTAGTTGCTATTCCGTTTTGTATAATTCCGTGGTTGAAATAACTACCTCTTATCTGGAGCCCTGTATCACTCATATGATATATCTAACAATCAAGTCAAGATAACTGGAATTTGCTTTTAAAGTCTGACCCTATTTGTTCACTTCTTTCACTGCATGGCTCCAGATAAGAGGGAGTAATTATTAAACAAATTCAAAAATTTCTCACTCATTTCAGCACCAATCCTATGGTGTTTCTACTCACTAGAATCGTCTCAAAGAGACGATTCTAATGAGTAGTGACACCATAGGGTTTAATGCAGAAATAAAGATTTTAGTTTTTGAAAAACTACCCTTATCTGGAGCTCTGTTTCAGTCTTTCCCAATTAGCTTGTTTTCAATGTTTAAGTTGTCACGGGGGGCCAACTACGTATTATCATCAAACTGTATTGCTACGACAACCTATATAGGTATTATAACAGATTTGTATTGCTGCGAAGTCAGTGTATACCAGGGTTATAGATAAGGTGCGTATTTGCGTAAATACGCAATTAAATACAGTAGAAAAGCAATTACTTTCAAATCCATGCGTACTGAAAATCAATTATTGAAAGGGTTTATGCAAAAGAATTCAAGCAGGCGCGTATCTTACGCAATTAGTTGCATTTCTCAAGTGTAATGACGGGTTGTTTACTACAACACCGGGTGAATATTTTACCGATACACCGGTTAGACTGGTTATTTATTTCCAAGTAATAGCCTATAGGATTTATGCAGCGCCGCTTTTCGTTAGCCTCGTTTAAGTAGTAAACGAGTCACATCGTCTGCCAGAATTTCTTCTGTCAAAATGGCATCGGGCGGACAGAAAAAGCGAACCACAACAAAAAAACCCACATTATTCAATTACGTTCAGCAAAAAAGGCAAAAGGCAAAAGCAAGCTTTATTTAACGTCGCATATGGTAAACAATCAACATAAGCTCTGTAGAGCTTTTATTGCGACAAACAAGGTATCCATTAACATGCATACTTACCTGGGCATTACAGTCACCTTCCTAGCACTACCCTTACAATGCCGAGCGTCGGGCAAGGGAGCTACTAGTACTGTTTTTATAATGGTCTTTGGTATGACCCGGCTGGGGATAGAACCCACAACCTCCCGCCTAGAAAGCGGACGCTCTACCAATGAGCTATCGAGGCGGTAAGCCTTCCGCGAACGAACCAGAAATAATTTGTAACGGTGTCGTGAATGAAATTTTGAATGATGCGTGTAACAGTCAAAAAAGAGGTTGTTACGACAGTGCTAAAGTTAGCAAAGTTACGGTAAAGGAATTCTGGAATGGCTTTTAAAGTTTCCGTGGCTGAAAATTAATGAATCCTACACAAACATGAGCTGTTGCATTTGTGTTGAAATGAGTACGAAACTGAAATTATCGAGTGTGGGCAAACGAGGGTACAGTACAATACATCAAACATTCAGCTTGTGTTTTGTATTAAATGAAGAAAAAAAAGAGAGTAAAAAAGCAATTCATATCAAATTGATGGAGTAACGGTTTTTTGGATACTCAATTGAAATTCAGAAAACCCAATTCTTAGAAAATAGAGGGAGTAAATACCCAATTAATGCAAAACCTTATCTATAACCCTGGTATACAGTGAGAAATGTTTGTCTACGAAAACAAAATTGCCTTCGTAGCAATACAAATCTGTTTTAATACCCATATAAGTTGTCGTAGCAAAACATTTCATCATAATACCTAGTTGGCCCCCAGTGGTTGTTATGTAAAGCAGAAATGTCAAGTAGGAGCTTTCTGCTTTACTTTAAGCCTGCTTTAATTATCTACCAGTCAGGATCCGATACAGGAAACATTTCATTTGGCTATTCCTATTTACTAGGGCATTGTAAAAACAGAAGAGAACATCTCCATGGAAAAATTAGATACACTAAAAGGCACTTTTAAACTCTTTCAACACTAAGTAGCTCTTGTGGGTTAATAGGCTTACTTTTGGATATTTTAAGTTACCAAGACATGAACCAGTCTACTTAGAATTTTGGGTAATTTAATAAATATGGGAGCCCTCTGATCTCGGTCTACACTATTTGCAAACATAATGAGTATATCTTAAACAGGTGCATGGTGTTGAGAGAGTTAACTGGAGCCCTGAACCAGGTTAACCCTCTCCGCCCTACAGCCCGCTGTAGAGATAACTGATTACATATGTAAACAGACTTTAACAGTGTAGTCCTATAGGTGCCATCTGATCAGGGTCTACACTGTTTACATAGGTCAAGCATATTCCTCACAGGTACATTGTTTATTAATGAGGACTCCTCATCACTAGGCTTGAATGTGTTAGCTCCTATGTCAACAATGCAGATCAGAGGGTTCCTAAAGGTCACTGTCGGCACTATTTATCATTTTGTAATACATGTACTATATTGTAAAAAATAGCCATGTATAATTTTGTAGATCCTGATGAAGGTCTAGAAGGACCGAAACCGGTCGATAAAGTTTAGTTAAAACCGATCGGACTTGTTATTATTCACAGTGCCGACTTAGTCCTGATGTATAGTTTTAGTAAAAAGCTTGTGCTTATTTGTTTTTCAGTTTGGGAACACATGTTACTGTAACTCGGTGTTACAAGCCTTGTACTTCTGTCGGCCGTTCCGGGAGAAAGTGTTACAGTACAAACACCAACAGAAGAACCAGAAGAAGGAGACCTTGCTAACGTGCCTTGCTGATCTGTTTTACAGTATAGCTACACAAAAGAAGAAAGTGGGAACGCTTGCACCAAAAAGATTCATTACTCGATTAAGAAAAGAATGTGGTATGTGCTTGCTGTAGAAGAAATTCTCATATTTATTTACCAATTTACTTTAACCCGTTACCCCATAAATACACCTTTTTACACCTCTAATTTATTCTTTTACTGAAGCTTACAGCAGGCTTCTTTAAGTGGTAACATGCCTTCAAAACTAGAAAAGGACTATGGGGTAATGGGTTAAATACTTACAGCCCTGTATAGCCTGTTTCTAGTTTTGAGGACAGGTGACCACTTAAAGAAGGTTGAAGGTAAAGCAGAATGTGCCATAGGGCACATTCTGCTTTACTTTCAGCTTGCTTTAAGCTAATCTGCTAGGACATGGAAAATATTTCTTATCGTATGATATTCGGCACTGTATTAGATGGAACTATTTTCTTCTGAGGAGGAATAAATAAAAGGTGTAAACATGCATCTCTATGGGGCAATGGGTTAAAAAAAGGAAATGCTAGAGTAAAACCTGTTTTAAACAACCACTGATTGAAGATGGATGGTGATCTTTAAAGTTAAGCAGAAAGTTCTTTTCATCTTGTTTCAAGCTGACACTGGCATATAACCTCATCATTGAATTTATAATTTAGTTCCAATATTTAGTTTAAACATATTTTATTCAGGAAAATCAGTTCATGAATATTTACATATTTGACATCATATTTTAATAGGATTAGAATGGAAGTTCCAATATTTATCAGGACAGGCTTGAGAAGTCTTATGGCACTTATATGGAATAATTGCTAAAGACCCACAGGGCTCCAGATCAGGGGAGTACTTCAAAAACTAAAATCTTTATTTCTGAATTAAACCTTATGGTGTCACTACTCATTAGAATCGTCTCAAAGAGACGATTCTAATGAGTAGTAACACCATAGGATTTGGTGCTGAAATGTGTTCACGAGAAAATGTTGGATTTGTTCAGTTTACTCCCTCTTATCTAGAGCCCTGCATTTTAGTTCCAAATTTTATCAAGACAGTCTTGAGAAGTCTTATGGCACTCGGCACTTATATGGAGGAATTCCCTGAGTAAAGACTCATTTGGAAAACTTTAAAGTCAGTATCCCTGATGTGTATGTGTACTTGTATTTATATTTCAGAACTGTTTGATAATTATATGCAGCAAGATGCTCATGAATTCCTGAATTACCTTCTTAACAGAGTAGCAGAATTGTTACAAGGTAAGTGATGGTCTATGAAATTCACTTTGATTTTGACAAGTGTACTCTTCACAAGTATACAGTAAATGACACATATATATGGCACTAGGGATTAATGACATTGAGTTGATCAGAAGACATGTGGGTAGCAGTAAAAACATGGTTGCTTGATGCTGGATGAAAAATAAAAATGAAGGAGCTTTCAGCATTATTTCAATCCTGCATTAAGCAGTCGCCTATCTTTACAGATATTCAGGCTAAATCAAATTGTGGTTGCTTAATACAAGATTGAAACAGGGCTCCAGATAAGGGGAGTATTTCAAAAACTAAAATCTTTATTTCTGAACTAAACCCTATGATGTCACCACTCATTAGAATCGTCTCTTCGAGACGATTCTAATGAGTAGTCACACCATAGGATTTGCTGCTGAAATGAGTGAGAAAACGTTGGATTTGTTCAGTTTATTCCCTCTTATCTGGTGCCCTGATTGAGTGTACAATGTCTAAATCATTTGATATATTTTGTATTTTGTTTGTTGCACAGCTGAGAAGCAGCAGGCTAAGGGTAAGAATGGAGACATCAACTCCCCTCAGAGTAAACCTGAGCCCACCTGGGTGGAGGAGCTATTTCAGGGCACCTTTACAAACGAGACTCGCTGTCTCAACTGTGAAACTGTGAGTAAATCTTTAGACTTGCATCTGTAATGCGTTCAAGTACCTTATCGGAAAACAATAACAATAGCGAATGCAAACAACCCTTATTGTACGACAGCTAACGTTCTCCACTACTCTCCAATAATAACTCATTGTGCCCCCATGTTTATTTCCTTTTCAAGGGTATGAACGATTTATGTACAAATCGGAATAACACACGTACAAGTGTACTTATCAACTGAAATGCATCAATTTTGCTGCATATAAAAATAAGATTTAGCTGCTTAGATGTAAGCTGCTTTGTTTGATAAATTAAGTATTGGAAAATGTTTGTTAATTGATGAGACATTAACTCAGGACTGTTCGCTTTTTTTTGTAAACTCATTAGGTCTCCATTTTGTTTTCCTTGTTGGCGATGGCTAACTACCTCTGAGGCTGTTCGTGCCGTTCGCAATTGATATCGTGCAAACAGGTCGTTTTTGTTAAATTGTTACGTTTTTTGATGCAATCCATGCAATCGATACGTTAAATGAACGCGCTACTGTGTTTGCTTTTATAAACACAATTTATTTGAATGCGGCATAAGATTGTTATTTGCTACTGTTCAAAAAGTTTTGTTTTAAGATTTCTTATCCAATTAAGGCCATATTGTCAAACAGTTTGGATCCTGGTGAAACAGTTTAAATCCTGATGAGACACAAAGTTACTTGGCATCTCATCTGGACTCAAACTGTTTGATCAAGAGTTTGCCATTAGTTTGCATAGAGTGAAGTGTGAAAGGTTAATTCTAGCCAGAATAACCCAGACCTTCCAGAGTTATTTCCTTTTTATCTAGTGAAATTTAGTTATTTTGTCCATTTATGCGCTCTAAAGTTAGGTCTTATACAAAGATTTCTTAGCTTGATCTCAATGTGTTATGGAAATTCTATCTCAAGACACTTTCCACAACATGACATATTAAAATTGAAATTCTGAACTTATGGTCCATGCTTAAAAATGTAATGGGTGATATTGTAACAATTTGATACTCTTTTCCCCATGCCTCTACCAAACCTGATGTTGTGACCTCTTATTAGAATTGTCTCTTCTAGACGTGAAGAGAACTTAATACTAATGAGTGGTCTCAATTTTTGGTTTAAATGAGACATAGAGGATCTGACTCAGGAACATTTGATCTAACAGACAACGAGCATCAGGTTATATTTCTCACATAACCAAAACAATATGTTTTCCGTAGTTTTAATAACATGCAAACATTAACTTTACTATATTGGTTTCCCAAGTTTGACCGAATTACATGCTATATATTCTATGACTATTTGTTTGAAGTCATATATGTTCTAACGCGTTGTTACACATGTTACTGCTAAGGGAATCTTAACCCGTTGTTCTAACTTGGAGATGAGGGAAGTTATGTGAGAAATAAGGATTTTAGTATTAAATTTTTTAAATACTCTTAACTGTAGCTATAGACTTTCCTTTTGTTCATTAGGTGAGTAGTAAAGATGAGGATTTTCTGGACCTGTCTGTAGACGTGGAACAGAACACGTCAATCACCCACTGTTTGCGGGGCTTTAGTTGTACAGAGACACTCTGTGCTGAACACAAGTACTACTGTGAGGTCTGCTGTAGCAAACAGGAGGCACAAAAAAGGTATGAACCTGCAAGTATAGAAGTTGACTCATTACCCCATAAATACGCAATTCTACACCCTTAATTTTCGGTCTGTCTAAAGACCCCAAACCTCCCCAAACTTATCCAAACTTCCCAAAACCACTTTTAAAAGCAAGTTTTTATAATTCTAGCAGATTGTAGCTTAAAGCAGGCTGAAAGTAAAGCAGAATGGGCCTTAAGGCGCATTCTGCTGTACTTTCAACCTGCTTTAAGAGAATACTTGTCTTCAAAACCAGGGACAGGCTATTAGGATAGTGAGTTAATATTTAGAGGTAACTGTGTAAAGTGATCTTAAGTTTTGTTCGAGTTGTTCCCCTTGAAAAGAAAAACATCGAATATTTAATTTTAAATTAACATTTTTTCATTGTTTTAGCTTAAATTTGCCATTTATAAGCTCTTTTTGATTAGATATTAAGGAATTTAAGTGGTTTGGATTGTTTTCAAGTGCTTTAGGCAGGTTTGGAGTGGTTTGGGGAGGTTTGGGGTGGTTTGGGGTCTTTAGACGGACCCCTTAATTTGTACTTCCACTGGAGGCATAAAAAAGGTACGGACCTGCAAGTCAAGAAGTTAACCCCTCACCTCATAAATTAACATTTTTATCACAGACTTGACTACTGTGAGGTCTACTGTAGCAAACAGGAGGCACAAAAAAAGGTACGGACCTGCAAATCTAGAAGTAAACCCATTACCCCATACCTGCAAATCAAAGAAGTTAAAGAGATCTGGACAAAGCATAGGACAGTGGACTAAAATGAATTTGCTAATACATGCTTAAATAGAATTGCTAATACATGTTTTTGACAGATAAGCACATCCTTCCCTTTGATTCACAATAGCCCTAGAGGATGTATCCGCCTACATGTACTCTTCAACATGGCAGAAAGCAAATGATCCAGTCTTAAATATGTTTGAGAAATACTGAACTCTCTTGCATTCAAATTTTTATCTTGATGTGAACAAGGCCCAAAAAGAGAGACTTGAGTATCGAGTTTCTGTTATCAGTGAAGGAGCAGTATCAAACATAAGTTTCAGCTGAGGTTCTCAGGGTTCCAGATAAGGGGGAGTAAACTGAACAAATCAAGCATTTTCTCACTTATTTCAGCACCAAATCCTATGGTGTTACACGACACCATAGGGCTTAAAGCAGAAATAAAGTTTTGATTTTTAGAATACTCCCCTTATCTGGAACCCTGGGTTCTGTTAAGTTTTTGTTTTTACCCTATTTCTTTTTGCACTACATGAGTCTTGCTTTTGCTTCTTCATAACAGTATGACACCTCGGTCTGTACCCAGGAGACTAGGCCCACAAAGACAGGTCCAGGGCTCCTGATAAGAGGGAGTAAGCTGAACAAATCCAACATTTGCTCATTCATTTTAGCACCAAATCCTATGGTGTGACTACTCATTAGAATCGTCTCGAAGAGACGATTCTAATGAGTAGTGACACCATAGGGTTTAATGCAGAAATAAAGATTTAAATTTTTGAAATACCCCCCTTATCTGGAGCTCTGCAGGTCCCTAAATCCCTGCATTGATAAAACAGTTATTGACTGCTACACTTCATTATATACTGGTATTCTTTCATTTCAGAATGCGGGTAAAAAAGTTGCCACAGATATTGGCACTACACTTAAAACGGTTCAAATACACAGAACAGCTGAAGCGCTTTACCAAACTGTCCTACAGAGTTGTCTTTCCTTTAGAGTTACGTTTATTTAACACTGTAAGTATCAAACCTACACACATATTCTACAGTGCAAAACAAAATTTATCACAATTTACAGTGCTACCTCGCTACAACAACACCCAATGGGGAGACGAAAATGGTGTGTTGTTTAGAGAGAGTTGTTATAGGGAGGGAAAATTAATACAACAGCAACAACAACAATATTATATATCCTTAAGAGTTCTCAGCATGATCTGGCTTACATAAGCAAACAGCTTGAATTGAGATCAGACGCCGCATATCCCAGCATCTGATCTGGATTCAAGCTGTTTGTCACTTGTTTATAGTTTTTTTCGAACAAAATGTCCAATATGTAACTTCAACTAAAAACAGCAGAGAACAATTTTAAGCGAACGATATTGCATCAGTGAAAGGATCAATCAATTTTGTCTTGTCTTGTTTTGGGGAACAGCAGCAAGCATTGTTGTAAGGAGGGAATGGTTGTTGGGAGGGAGCACTGTATCATCTGTTATCCAAACTTACCCCTATCAATCTGTCTGTTTGTTTATCCACATAATTATATGGTACATACTTTATCTGTGTAACTCCTCCTACAGTTTTCATAAAATTTGAATTAGCTCATGAATCTTTAAATATTTTAAAATCTTGCCAAAATCTCTCTCAATATCCTTGAAAAAATATGTTTTGTAAAAAGCTATCACTAATAGAGACTTGTACAAGAATGTACAGTTGAACAAGAATAACAGAAAGTAGCTGAAGTCGAGCTTACCCATATTTCTTAAGGTAGATTTCTGTAACTTGAAATCTCTTAATTTGACTCACCCGTACTTTGGAAGTTAACATGGCAAAGCCACGATTTAACTTCCAAATAGGGGTATGTTTGCTTAACCCATTTTATGCGGGATACACTTTTAGGTGTACCTCTAGGCAAACAGTTTTGATATCAGATCAGGCCCCACATTGTGGGGCCTGATTTGAGATCAAAACTGTTTGCTGCTAAGTCAATATTCTATCAGAAACTGCTAAAATCTTTTGCAAATATTTGAGTTATACCTGCTGCAGACGACATTTTAAAATGGCCGCCAAATATTACCCAGCATACAATGAGTTAAAGCAAGTTCGAGTCATCAAGGTTTGAATTATATTTAACAGGGCTCCAGATAAGAGGGAGTAAACCAAACAAATCTAACATTTTCTCGCTTATTTCAGCAACAAATCATATGGTTTTACTACTCATTAGAATCGTGTCGAAGAGACGATTCTTATGAGTAGTTACACCATAGGGTTTGGTGCTGAAATAAAGATCTTAGATTTTGAAATACTTTCCTTATCTGGGGTCATGAGTCGTTGCAGTTTGACTATATATATGTTTAACTGTATTGTTTCAGTCCGATGATGCCTACAATCCTGACGTTTGACAGTGTATATGTTGTATCTGTTTTACTGTGTTGTTTCAGTCCGATGATGCCTACAATCCTGACCGCATGTATGATTTAGTAGCTGTAGTTGTACATATAGGCAGCAGTTTAAATCGAGGCCACTATATCAGTATTGTGAAGAGTGAGGACATATGGATACTGTTTGATGATGATATTGTTGATGTAAGTACACACTATTACCAGGGCTCCAGATAAGGGGAGTATTTCAAAAACTGAAATCTTTATTTCTGCTTTAAACCCTTTGATGTCACTACTCATTAGAATCGTCTCGAAGAGACAATTCTAATGAGTAGTGACACCATAAGATTTGGTGCTGTATGAGTGAGAAAATGTTCAATTTGTTCCAATTACTCTCACTTATCTGGAGCCCTGTAATACATATTATCTCAGAAAATGTTTTGTCCCTCTATGTGTTATATTAAACAGAGCTCAAGATACGAGGGAGTAAACAGAACAAGTTTAAGCCTTTAAGCACAATCTGCTTTACTTTCAGCCTGCTTTAAGATACTATCTGAAAGGAAAGGACTTCTTATGGCTCGGGTTCAATCAGTTTAGAATACAGCATCATAAAGGTTATTGATTTGAGATATTTAAAATTGGGCTCCCTCAAGTATGACTTATTGATAGGATAAAAAATGTTAAAGCAGAGGATAAAAAAGGTAGCAGCTTAAAGCAGGATAAAAAGTAGACCAGAAAGTTTACCTGGTTTGCTTCCATCTTGCATTAAGCAGTGACTATAAAATGCTCCTTAACTCTGAAAAACCCAAACCAAGCCTTTTCTAGGAGTTGTCATAAAGACAGAACTCTGCAGACAATAATCATAATTTTAAAATGTTGTTTGGTTTGTTTTTCAGAAAATTGAGGCCAGTGCAACAGAAGATTTCTATGGTTTATCGTCAGATCTACAAAAGAACTCAGAAACCGGCTATATACTGTTTTACCAGTCTAGAGAATAGGCCGGATAGGCCGGATAGCCCCATTAAGCCTGTGTATATTACATGTAGGAAACAGAGCTCCAGATAAGGAGAGATTTTCAAAATCTAAAATCTTTATTTCGTCATTAAAACCTATGGTGTCACTACTCATTAGAATCGTCTCTTTGAGACGATTCTAATGAGTAGTAACACCATAGGATTTGGTACTGACATAAGTGAGAAAATGTTGGTTTTGTTCATTTTACTCCTTCTTACCTGGAGTCCTGTGGGACATGGCAGGAACTAGTTGAACAAGTGATAATGTAGTACCAATCTGTGCAACTAACAGTTGTCCACATGTCTGAGACAATTGATGTAGTTACTGCAACCACTTTTAGCCAGGGTTCCAAGGTTATAAAATGTTTTGAGTTGAGTCAAAGATCATTTTCAAGCATTTGATTGGTCAGATTTGAGCATCAATTATTTGGTTATCCAATCAAATGCATAAGAATGATTTCAGGCTCACCTCAAATGCTTTATAACCTTGGGGAATATACAGCTGTCTGATTCACTAGTCACTGTGATAGAAGAAAGAAACTTTCCTACTTCCTCACTGTCGGCTGAGGAATGCGGTTTCTTATCAGGGTCCAGGGTTATTAGGTTGAGTTGTGTCTGAGATCATTCTCAAGCATTTAATTGGTCAGATTTGAGCATCAGCTCAAATCTGACCAATCAAATGCTTGAGAATCAAATCTGACCAATCAAATGCTTAAGAACGACCTCAGACTCAATTCAAACTCTTTATAGGCTTGTACCCTGGCTCCAAACTGTTTTACACTCATTACAAAGAAAGTAAACAATTAATTAACAATTTATTAAAAAGATACGCTGCCAATTTTTGTACCTGTCACAATGTGGTGTAGGGCATATAGTGTTATCCTTATCATTACATATTTGCAGTAAAACCTCGCTATCACGACCACTAAATCAAAGGATTATTGATTACATAAGTGAGAGGTGAGAGCTTGAAGCAAGATGACAGTGAAACATAAAGCTCCTAAAGGAGCTTTGTGTTTCACCGTCACCTTGCTTTAAGCGGTCACCTATCGTAAACACCGTAATAATTATTAATTAACATAATTTAGTGGTTGTAATAGAGAGGTTTTACTGTATGTGTATGTTCATTTGTATGTTCAAAATTTGTTAAGTTTATGCGATTAGGTCAGTTATGAACTAAGTATTGCAGCTAAGGTCATGCATCTATACATGACTCAATGACTTTTGCACCTAGATCATCTTACATTCATGGTGAAACATATACTTAAGCATCTGCATCTTGCATACATATTTCTAGTTCCTGCAGTCTATAGTACAAGTTGAGTTTAGGTTTGTTTATACAGGAAATAATAATAGAATCATATTATTATGTGTGCATCTATTAATGAAATCTGTTTCTAAGTAGCTCAAATTTGCCAACTCAATTACAATCAGATATGTGGTTACAGTGACGGAGACGTTGTCCTTTCCCATTAAACACATTTATACTAAAACTATAACTTACATTGGAAACAGTGTATATTGGGATATATATTGCAATACAGTGATTTAGTATCAAAATATATTGTGATGCAAAATATCTGGCAATTCCCATCCGTAGACTAGACATAATTGGAATCTGGACTTGATCATTGGAAGTTTCAGGATTTGTTGAGTTAACCCATTTGAACCCTAGTCCCGCATATAGGCGTTCTTTTCAAACAGTGTAATATGAAAAGTGCATTTGTCCTATGCAAACAGTGAACACCCAGATCAGAGGGCTCCTTATGGAGCCCTCTGATCTGGGTCTTCACTGTTTGTCATAATGCAAAACATTGACAAAAACAACCCTTAAAAGTTAGAAATGGACTAGACTAAAATGGAAACTGGGATTGTCCATATGAAGTTTCAGGGAGGAAAGAGTTAACACAAGTTTGACTGTATCCTAAAAGTACATTTGTAAATTGTTGCTGGCTTGTACTAGTCAGGGTTCCATCTTTCTAAACTTCATACGACAAATATTGTCGTCAGTCAGCTTCTTAAATTCACAATTATTATTTGTTTCTCCATAATTGAAAAGACGATTCCAAAGGGATATCACAAGACAGGATTAGATGGAGAAATCAGAAATTTGATGTATTTCAAAGTTTTGACTTATAACCGTTTTTGTCGTATGACGTTTAGTAAGACAAGCCCCAGGTGTTTATGCCATTCTGAAGGGTAAAGTGTTACTGGTGGCAATTGATGACTACATGCTCTAGACTCACTTATATCACAAAATACAGTCATACATTTGTTGAGTAGCCATTTCCTTCACCCATTACCCCATAGCTTATTTCTAGTTTTGTAGACAGGTGACCACTTAAAGCAGGCTGTAAGTAAAGCAAAATGCGCATTAAGGCATATTCTGCTTTACTTTCAGCCTGCTTTAAGTTAACATCTGCTAAGATATAGAAAACATTTCTTTTGGTACATGTTCATGACTATAAATTAGAACTATTAAGAGGAATAAATTAAATGCACTAAGCCGCTTCCATGGGTAAGGGGTTTAAAAAAAGAGAATTTTCTAAAGACAGGCAACTTCTTAATGCAAGACAGAGCCTGAGGTAAAGCAGAAAGCTCCTTTAGGAGCATTCTGTTTTACCACTGTCTTGCATAAAGCTGTCATCTGTATTTAAGAACAGAAGTTTGACTGTATATCTGACTAGTCGAATAAAGGAGAAATTGTAATGACTACAGTTTATGTAGAGTCTGGTAGTATTTAGAACCTAGTGAAGTTTAGGTTTTACTTTATTTCATAAACTTTTGAGGATTTTGCAAACTCTTTTAAACAGATATTGAGTGTTAAGCGAAATACATTTTCTAGACTTTCTGTATCAATACCTCTGTATCAATACGTCGTAGAATCCTTTTAAGAATCAGGGGCCTGTTTCATAAAACTTCGTACGACAAATGTTGTCGTAAGTCAGATTATAAAACTCTCAATTATTATTCATTTCTCCATTTAATCCTTACTTGTGACATCTTTTTGGAATCGTCTTGAAAAGACGATTCCAAAAAGATGTCACAAGACAGGATTAGGTAGAGAAATAAGAGATTAAATGTATTTTAAAGTTTAGACTTACGACAACATTTGTCGTAAGTTTTATGAAAAGGGCCCCAGATCCTCGGCAGTAGAGATGGTTAAGATTAGCTGCCTTAGCAATAACTTATCTAGACCTATATTGTGTGCAATTTTAAAAGGTTCAATTTCTCACAATGCTCATTTAGATTTTTCTAATCTTGTTTTTCTTTTTTCCCCTATAACCAGATCACATAACTTGTGACAATATTTAGATATTTCTTTTACATGTATTTTAAAGTTTTGACTTACAACCGTTTTTGTCGTACAAAGTTTTATGAAACGGGCCCCAGATTCCAAAGTTTCAACAGAGAGTATTGTAGATGCCAGCTTTCTGTCTTTTATGTGATCCAGGTAGAAAGAAATATATTATTATTATGAGCACCCGGATAATGAATACTTGACAGGGTTCAAAAACAGATAACAGCCTAAAGCATAATGGAAGTCATCAGGGGTCAGTTTCATTAAACTTTTCATGAAAAGTTCTACAAGTTGAATTAAGGTCTATATAAGCAAATTTCAAGCAGTTTCATTAAACTTTGTACGATAAAAAACAGTCGTAAGTCAAAACTTTAAAATACATTAAACTTCTGATTTCTCTATCTAATCCTGTCTTGTGACATCTCTTTGGAATCGTCTTTTTAAGACGATTCCGAAGAGATGTCACAAGCCAGGATTAGATAGAGAAATGAATAATAATTGAGACTTTTATAATCTGACTTACAACAACATTTGTTGTACTAAGTTTTATGAAACTGGCCCCTGATGTAGACACAAAAAACATGCTTTATTTGAGTGTAGGTTTACTGTTGTGCTTGCCAAATGATAAAGATCTATTCTTTGCATTAAGTGCAATACATATGCTTTGAACTTGTCCGGTATGTGTACTAACTCTCTTGTATTTACATGGGACCAAGAGAATAGAATAATATGATAAACATTACATAATGAGTTACATGGAACAGTTGAACCTCTTTATAATGACCTCAGAAGAAAGGTGACTGCTTAACCCATTCCCCCATAGCCTGTTTTAATACCAGAGACAAGCGGTCACTTAAAGCAGGTTGAAAGTGAAGCAGAATGGACATTGAGGTGCATTCTGCTGAACATTCAGCCTGCTTTAAGCTACCATCTGCTAGAGACTGGGTATGAAGAACTATTTATTATGATGCATGTCTATGACTGTATAAAGTTGAACTATTTTCTTCAGTGAAGGAATAAATTAAAGACATATAATGGGGTAGAGGGTTAAGCAACCACCTGCCTTAAACACCAAATAAATAACTTCCATTTAGTGGTCATGATTGAAGAGTTCTACTCTACTGTACTGTACATGTACGATTCATATATGAGCCACTTTCTTAGATGAAGCATCTCTACTAATCTGTCCATCTGAGTGCATCTGTATATATTGACAAACATCATCATATGAGCAAAAGCTGCAATAAAACGACCCGTTGCACCCATTGTAAAAGTCTGTCTGTCCTGAGCAACAGTTTCTCCTGTTCATAAACATTTTGATTTACATTTTCTGTGGAGTTAGACAAGTTTAACCCTTTTCCCCCATAAACCCCTATATTACGCCTATAATTTATTCCTTCACTAAAAGTAAATATTTCCCTTTTATATAGTCATGAATATGTAGATAAGAAATATTTTCTAAATCCTAGCAGATTGAAGCCTAAAGCAGGCTGATTGTAAAGCAGAATGCGCCTCAAGGTGCATTCTGATTTACTCTCAACCTGCTTTAAGTGGTCAATTGTCTTCAAATTCAGGAACAGGCTATGGGGGGTAATGGGTTAAGCCTATTGATGTATATATAATCAGACAGGTTCACTGTGGTGTTCTAGGTAGCATGCATGACCGGTAATCCAGCAGAGACATGTGGTTTGAATCCCAAATTGGGTAATCAACATCATATTGAGAACATATTTATTGCATCATTTATATATCAATTTGGAACCATATGAAGTATCAGTGTGACATTGCAACTCAATGACAGCCCTTTGTTAATTCAAATCAATCAAGAAAAACCTTTGGCCTATCTGCGTGTGTGTTTGTGTTGGTTTTTTAAGCCCTTCACTGCAGTGCTTATTTAAAAACAATTTTTTATTCTGACACTCATTATGATATTACTTCAGTCAGTGTATATAAATTTGAAGTTTAAAAAGAATATAGACAGTCATTGTTTCATGTAGATGATGTCATGGCAGTGAAGGGATTAATATTGAATCTTTAGTTTAACCCATTGTATGCTGGGTAATATTTGGCTGCCATTTTAAAATGTTGTCTGCTGCGAGTATAACTCAAATATTTGCAAAAGATTTTAGCAGTTTCTGATAGAATACTGAACTAACTGCAAACAGTTTTGATCTCAGGTCAGGCCCCACAATGTGGGGCCTGATCTGAGATCAAAACTGTTCGCCTAGAGGTACACCTAAAAGTGTATCCCACATAAAATGGGTTAAACTTGACAACTTGTAGAACTTGCACATGTTAGAATCTACACTTTAGTATCATGTTACAGCATCTTCAGGGTTTGAGTGTGTTTAACCCATTACTCCATAGATATGCATTTTCACACCTTTAAACCATTACACCTTAGCCTGTTTCTAGAATGGAAATTAGGTGACCACTTGGGAGCAGGTTGAAAGTAAAGTAGAATTAGGCTTTAGGCGCATTCTGCTTTACTTTCAGCCTGCTTTAAGCTATTTCTTATGTCTCATGTTCATGATGGTATAAAGTTGAACTATTTTCTTCAGTACAAGAATGAATTAAAGACGTAAAAAGGCATAGTTATTGGGCAATGGGTTTATTTATTCCTTCACTGAAGAAAATAATTTTGATTTATACAATCGTGAATAATTTATGTACTATAAGAAATATTTTCTATATTCTAGCAGATGGTAGCCTAAAGCAGGCTGAAAGTAAAGCAGAATGCGCCTTACGGCGCATTCTGCTTTACTTTCAACCTGCTTTAAGTGGTAACCTGTCTTCAACACTAGAAACAGACTATTTTGCAAAGGGTCAATCATGTGAAAGACACATTGCAGACCTGATTAGATTTAACAGTTTCCTCCCCAAGAACCCTCTGACCAGGGTCTGCACTGTTTGTCATATTGCAATATATTGTAAAAAATGAACCATAAATAGTCAAAAGTGGACTAGTCTTTAATTAGAAACCAGAATTGTCCATTTGAAGTTTCAGGGGTGAATGAATTAAAGATATTATTATGGATGAATATGTTGATTGTTAGCGTGACTGTAGTGTACTGAGACAAGTCCAGTGGAACACACAAGTTTTGGGCTAAATGGAAGGGCTATAAGTTAATGACAAAGTTAATTTATTGTTGCTATTGGTAACCATGTATATGTACATAGTGTACAGACATTTGTTTGTGTATAAAACTGTACAGAGTTGTTACAGTAAAATTTAGGGTTAAGCAGCCACTTGAATCGTAATGAATTATCAGTCTCTTAGACAGATGACAGTTACACCCATTACCCCATAAATATGCCTTTTTATGCCTTTAATTTATTCCTCCACTGAAGGAAATAGTTCCAATTTATACAGTCATGAATATGTATCATAGGAAATATTTTCTATATCCTAGCAGATGATAGCTTAAAGTAGGCTGAAAGTAAAGCAGTCTGTGGGTTAAGGCACATTCTGCTTTACTTTTAAACCTGCTTTAAGTGGTCATTTATCTTCAAAGCTAGAAACAGGCTATGGGGTAATGGGTTAACTCATTCATACCTAACCCTTTACCCCATAGCCTGTTTCTAGTTTTAAAGACGTGTGACTACTTAAATCAGGTAAAAAGTAAAGCAGAATGTGCCTTAAGGCACATTCTGCTTTACTTTCAGTCTGCTTTAAGCTATCATCTGCTAGAATATATCAAATATTCCATTTGATACATATTTATGACTGTGTGAATTTGAACTATTTTCATCAGTGGAGGATTAAATTAAAGGCGTTAAAAGGTGTATATATAGCGTAATGGGTTAATAATGAGTAAAGACATACTTTACAAACAGTGTATTTTGTGAATTGTACATTTGTCCTATGCAAACAGTGTAGACACATATCAGAGGGCTCCTAGAGGAGGCATCTAATTAGTGTCTGCACTGTTTGTAATTTTGAAATATATGGTAAAACAAACAACCCAAAATAGTCGAAAATGGACTAGACTTATTTGGAAACTGGAACTGTTCATTTGATGTTTCAGAGAGGACCAAATAATGGTAGGAATTAAGCAAAACAGAAAACTGCTATAATATAGGAGCTTTCTGTTTTACTGTTCTGTATTAAGCAGTCACCTGTCTTTAAAAGATCTGCATGCTTCTTTAACAAATGGCTGTTTAACACAAGTTTGACTAGAAATGTTTTAATTGTTTTGCCATTGTTACCATTGGGAGACCATGTGACTAACACAGCAATCTGATGAAGGCTTTCTTTATTTACTTTGGTTGGTATTGAGCTCAGTATAGGCATTGTCTTCTTTTTTCTTTCTTTTTTAATTTAATAGCTTTATGTTGTATTGTTCGGTAGGGTTTTTGCAATGTTAGGCAGTTACATTGTATATTCGGAATTACAGTAAAACCTCTCTATTACGACCGCTAAATTATATTAATTATTAGGTTGTTTACGATAGGTGACCGCTTACAGCAAGGTGACAGTGAAACAGAAAGCTCCTTTAGGAGCTTTCTGTTTCACTGTCACCTTGCTTTAAGCTGTCACCTGTCTTTAATGCAATCAATTATCCTTTGTTTTAGTGGTCGTAATAGCGAGGTTTTACTGTACATTTGTTGGCATTTGTAATGCACAAATAAAAAGGAGAAATTATTTCGTTGTAAAACAGTGAACCCGCCTCCTGCTGTAAGCATACATTGGCACTTTTTGAGAACTGTTAACAGGGTAGACCAAGATCAGTAAGCTCCTGAAGGAACTCTCTAATCAGGGTCTGCACTGGTTGCTAACAGGATCTGTCTGACATGAGTGTGCTCCATAGAAGCGCCTTTTAGCACATATAATTTATTCCTCCACTGAAGAAAATTGTTCCAAGTTATGTAGTCATTAACATGTTCCATACAAATCATTTTCTATATTCAAGCAGATGATAGCTTAAAGCAGGCTGAAAGTAAAACAGAGTGAGCCTTAAGACTCATTCTGCTTTACTTTCAACCTGTTTAAAGTACTCATCTATCTTCAAAACTAGAAATAGGCTATGGAGTAATGGGGAAAGTTCTCTTGATGTTCAGATGATAGATATTTATAGTGGGCGGGGTTTAATATATAGAGGATATTAAATGAGTGTGTTTTCAGTATTGATTTTATTGAATGAGTTGGATAAAATACATGTAAGACAACTACAGTAAAACCTCGCTATTAAGACCACTAAAACGAAAGCTAATTGATTGTATAAGAGACAGGTGACAGCTTAAAGCAAGGTGACAGTGGAACAGAAAGCTCCTAAAGGAGCTTTCTGTTTCACTGTCACATTGCTTTAAGCGGTCACCTATCGTAACCACCCTTATAATTAACATAATTTAGTGGTCGTAATAGAGAGGTTTAACTGTACGTGATTTTAAAGGAATTTTATTTTTAGGACAACTTGTTTAACATAGGAGATGACTCAAAACCAGAACTTGTACAAAAACAGTGGAGAAAACATCATTCTTTCCCATTGAACTCTTTGCATGCCTGGTAATTATGTTGTCTGCTACTGTTCCAAAATTAAAGTGTTTTTAATTAAAAAAATTCTTTTCAAAAGTGTAAGATTGTCAAACTGTTTGGTTCCCAATGAGACTCCAACTTAGTTGTCGTCTCATCTGGATCCATACTGTTTGCAAAGGTATTTGCTGAAATTTCACTGATGAATGAAACTGAGCACAAATGCAATTAATTGAGATATAGAAAAAGACAGGTTTTTGAATTATTTAAAAAAAAAAAGCACTACAAAATTGGAGTGGGAAATAGTTTGGAGCCGAAACAGATGCCAAGTTCTTAGACTTTTGATCTGGCTTTAAACTGTTTACGTTGAAGATATGGTTTTGAGCATAACTGCATTTAGTGGGGAAAATAGTGGCACAGAGAAAGCAGGGTTTCCATTTCTCAGGATTTTTCCGAAATCTTTGGATATTTATCCTAGCAGATTGTAGCTTAAAGCAGGTTGAAAGCACATTCTGCTTTACTTTTAACCTGTTTGAAGTAATTGTGCTTGAAAATTAGAAAAAAATGAAAATCTTAGGAATCTTAGGAATTTTCAAGATCAACTTATGGCAGCCCTGTGAAAGTTTGATTGGTATTTTATGTAGAAGTGTTGATCTGTTTTTGTTGTGCTTATTGTTGGGCTAGGAGTGATACTTTAGCTTAGTGTTATTGATTTTCTGCCTAGATTCAGTCATTGTGTATGTGAAAACTGTAGATCCAGACCACACAGGCTTTATAAAATGGTCAGCCTATTAGGATTTACATTTCAACATGCAATCAGAATTAGTTGCAATTAGTTAAACCACCATTCATATAATCCATTACCCCATAGCCTGTTGCTAATTCTAAACAAAGATAATCACTTATGGGTGTATCAATGTCATGACTTTGGGAAATTTTCAAAGTATATGAAAACACTCTATGATGGTTTTGTATTGAAGAGCTATTTAAGATGAATGAAAAAATAGAAAAAGTGTACATTTTGATGAACAACTGTTGGCTCTACGGCCATGTAAAATTTACCCCACCCACTTCCTCTTATTTTGTCCTTTTCAAACAGCCCGCTTCAATTAAATCCATTTTAATGAAAACAAATAAGATAATTTGGTTTTGTGTTATTTATTTCCTATCTATGGTAGTATTTCTTCATACAAAAACTAATTTAAGAAAAAAAGGCACCAAATGTGAATTTATAAAGCTCTAAATATCATCGATATGGTACTATTTTGTAAGGGGAGATAACTCTTTTTACTTTAATTACTCAAAATTTTCAACACTGACCTTTCAATTTCTGTTCATATTTTGAACTGCCTTAGCATGGGCTTTCATCTGGTTGAATATAAAAAAAAGTTTAATACTAGAACTATTTCATTTTCAAACTTTTTTTAATTTTTTTCATAAAATAAAAAGTCTAATAAGATCATGACCTATACAAAGCATATTTTTGATATTCAAGGATCCATATTGTTCAAACTTGGTGCCTGCTTTGTCTAAATTTGGTTTCTATATGTGAAAATACCACCATAGACATGAAATAAATAATGAAAACCCAATTTATCATGTATGGTTTTTTTTTTCAAATAAATTTTACTGAAGCTTGTACTCTGAATGGGTAAAATTTGAAAAAAAAAAGTCCAAATTTGACATACCTTTTTCAAATCGCTGTAGCTCAAAAAAAAGGAAACCACCATATTTTTTTTTTCATTTTTTCATTCATCATAAACAGCTCTTCCAAAAAACAATGTTAGAAAAAAAGTTTGATACTTTGAAAAATTGGCTTATGACATTGATACACCCTTAAAGCAGGGTGAAAGTAAAGCAGAATGCGCCTTAAGGCACATTCTGCTTTACTTTCACCCTGCTTTAAGCCACAGTGTTCTATGATATGGAAAATATTTCTTATGGTATATATTCATGACTGTATAAATTGGAACTACTTTCATTAGTGGAGTAATAATTTTAAGGCGTAAAAGGCGTAATTATGGGGTAATGGGTTAAAACAGCATGGATAGAACTTACAGGCATGTGGTTGCTAAATGCAGGACTAAAACAATGCGGAAGGCTCCTTAATGGGGCCTTCTGTATTACTTTAGTTCCTGCATTAACCTGCAACATGATTAGTAGGACTGTCCTTGACTATTGATTTTGAACGGAAATTTAAGGTTGAGGACCCCTAATGAGATTGGACCTATGTTGGTTAATATTAATACTCTATTCAAACACATTTTTTTATTTCAAGTTTGTACACATAAACATGTAAACATTAGCTATGTACAGTATATAGCTATTAGCCCAGAAGAGCGATCGGCCATTCTCGTCAACTGTTGGGCCGTTCCGAACCATGCTAAAGCATGGTTCAGAACGGACCATCAGTTGACAAAAACGGCTGATCGCTATACGTAGAGTACCTATTTTGGTCTGATCTTATTAGAAGTCCTCAACCTTAAGAGTCTTGATTGTACAGTGATGTTGAGTGACCAATATGATTATAGACTTGTCTGGCAGTAGTTGAGTCTTCAGATGCACCTGATTTAAATCCACTACCCCTGTTTTGCACAGGAGTTATACAAAGATATTCAAATTATTAAAATGTAATTAAAATGCAGTTTTGTTTTTTATCCTACAAGCCCTTACCAAGAAAGGAAATTTCATTGTGCAAAACAATTTCAAAATCGTTTTATGTATAACAGTATTAAGAGACCGGGCACAGAAAATGTTCCACTTTTCAACCTTTGACTTAATATAACCATGACATTGGGCTACAGATCTATATCTAGCTGGCATCCGGTACACCATCTTTACTTGAAGTATATTTGTGCTAAGCTATTTCATACTGCATCCCTTTTGAATTTTGACTTCTGATTGTGACCTTGACCTTTGAACTACAGACATGGTTCTTGTACAACATAATTATTGTCTTCACAAGAGCATTCATGCCATTTTATTTTAGATTCTATTGATGCATAATGGAGTTACAGGTCGGGCAAGACAAAATGTTTCAGTTTTTTACCCAAAATTGTGACATAGACCTTCGCGCTATACATGTAGACTAGAGTCTTGTGCACAACACATTGTATTCTCTAGAAAAATATCACTGTTATTTTAAAATCATTCAATGTATGATGTAGTATGAGCCCGAAAACAACAAAGTGTACCCGTTGTTAACATTTTACCACAAAGTGTGACCTGTATTTATTAAGCTATATAATTGGGTCTTGTGTAAGACACATCGCATTTTCCAGAAAAATATTTATTGTAAAATGCATCCATGAGTAATGGCGTTAGAGCCACGATACGACGGAATGTTGCACTATTTTTTTTACCTTTGACAGTAAACTGTGACCTAGACCTTTTATATAAGGTTCTCAATCTTAATCGCGACACATTGGCTCAATGTGGTGAACATTTCAACCAAACAATTTCTTATAATACATTCATGCATGATGCCGATAAAGCCTGGATACGAAAATATGTCAAACTTTTTAACCTTTGATACCAATCTGTGACACTGACCTTTGAGATACGGACTCCGGGACCGTTTCATAAAACTTCGTACGACAAATGTTGTCGTAAGTCAGATTATAAAACTCTCAACAAGTATTTATTTCTCGATCTAATGCTGTCTTGTGACAGAGAATTCGATAGAGAAATCAGAGATTAAATGTATTTTAAAGTTTTGACTTACGACAAATGTTGTCGTAAGAAGTTTTATGAAACGGGCCCTCCATTCCTAATTGCAACACATCGGCAAAATGTACCAAAATCCATTCACGCATGTTGGGAGTTACAGAGCGGACACGATGTTGGACAAACAGATAGACATACTCAGACTCCAGACAGTGCGATAACTATATGCCTTCCATTGTGTGTGGGTGTGGGTGGGTGTGTGTGTGTGTGGGGGGGGGGGGGGGGTGTACGGAAATCTCCGAGAGCCTTCTGTAATACTTTCATCCTGCATTAAACAGTCAACACATTTTTTAATGTTTCGATATTTTATGATTAACTTTTGGAGTTTTTTGCACCGTAAGATGTCAATTGAATTTACACTGAAAATGAAAAATGTCAATCAAAATTTTTATTTCCTTACCTGTTTTGAAGTTTTGGTTAAATCCGGCATATATTAGCGGGTTTAACGCACTGTTTAAGGACGCGCGCCATTCTTGAAAGAACTTCGTGTTCCGGTACCAATCGCCAAGCTAAAAGTACAATACAAACTGCCATGACGTCATCAAGTTTAGACAATTCCAATTTTCAATTAAGTCTGATTCCTGTTTGATTTTTTACGGTTAAATCTAACAATGTACATTTATTGTATAATGACAAACAGCCCAGACACAGGGAAGAAGGCTCCTGCACGTGTTTATTCATGACAGGTACACTGTTAATGTCGAGTATACTTGTCGGTAGGATTGAATGTGTTAAAATATAAGTACTAATTCTAATCGTAAAAGTCGACTTTGCGAACGGTTTGTATCCTGATCAGTACCAAACAAGTTTGACAATCGTATCGATATTTCTTCAGTAAACTGTTTTTATGCAAGTTATATTTAACAAAAGCAAAACCCGATTTTTTTAAATACTAAATTGCACTGTTTTTGTGTTTCGTTTAACCCATTACCCCATAAATACACATTTTTACGCTTTTCATTTATTCCTCCACTGAAGAAAATCGTTTCACTTTATACAGTAATGAATATGTACTATAAGAAATATTTTCTATATCCTCGCAAAATGTAGCTTAAAACAGGATAAAAGTAAAACAGAATAATATTGTCTATATCCTCGCAAAATGTAGCTTAAAGCAGGATAAAAGAAAAGCAGAATAATATTTTCTATATCCTCGCAAAATGTAGCTTAAAGCAGGATAAAAGAAAAGCAGAATGCGCCTTAAGGCGCATTCTGCTTTACTTTCAACCTGCTTCAAGTGGTCACCTATCTTCAATACTAGAAAGAGGCTATGGGATAATGGGTTAAACGGAAAAAGAATAATGTCTTGCCCACTGTTTGCTTGTTTCAACGATGGAATGTGCTTATTTTCGTGTCACTTGACTTAAAAATGGTTATCCTTATTATTACTAAATATGCTTCATATTTACCGGTTCCCTTTTCCTGTATTCACTGTACAACAGTAGTACTTGGAACGGAAGCCAGCAGATGTTAAAGACGACCATAATGGTGATCAACATTATTATGACCTGAAGATACATTAATAAGACACAAATAACTCTTTGCATGCTGGGTAATGTTTTCGTCAGCAACAATTGTTGTCTGCTATTGGTCTAAAAATATAATTTTCTAAAATATTTTTCAAAACATGGTCCCTGTGTCGAACAGTTACACGCCGTCTCATCAGGATACCTGCACCACCAACAGGACCAGGGGCCCGTTTCATAAAACCTCGTAAGACAAATGTTGTAAGTCAGATTATAAAAGTCTCAATTATTATTTATTTCTCCACCTCACCTTATCCTGTACTGTGGCATCTTTTTGGAATCGTCTTGAAAAGACGATTGCAAAGAGATGTCACAAGACAGGATTAGATAGAGAAATAAGAAATTAAACGTATTTTTAACTTTTGACTTACGACAACATTTGTCGTTGGATTCAAGCTGTTTGTCACTCGTCATTAAGTTTTTTTCTGTCAAAATGTTCAATATGTAACTTTGAGAAAAACAGCAGACGACAAATTAAAGCAGACTGTATTGCAGCCATGAAAAGATTGGACATACATGTCTTATTTGGGGAACAGCGACAAGGGTCGTTGTAAGGAGGGATTCGTTGTAGGGAGGACCGTTGTAGAGAGGGAAAACTGTACACCTTGAGCAGATGGCAATTAGACAGAGATTTATCTGACTTCTTCTAAGACACGATTTGCATTTAAATCATTACTCCATAATCTGTTTCTATTTTTAAGGCATCTGTGACCACTTTAAAGGGCATTTTAAAAGGCACTTACTGATTTACTTTTAGCTCAACTTAAGCTACAATCTACTAGGGTAAAGAATAGAGTTCCTATGGAGCATATGCATGACTGTATAAACAAGTGAGGTTATTTTCTTCAAGGAAGAATAAATGAAAGGCGTAAAAATGCATTTTTATGTGGCAATGAATTAATTGTTTACAAATGTAATTGTTCATTGGAGAAGTTCACGTTTTATGGTTATTAACTACTCGAATTTTATTAAACTGTTAATATTTTCAAGAAATTGACATTTTCTAGATTTTATTGCATTGTAATTTGCGTTTCTCGCTGAAACGGAAAAAGTCAATCCTTCCCAACTGCAGAAAAGATATACATGTACATTATTAGTTATACAGTTTCTTCACAGTGTACATGAGGATTTCTTCCCGGCTGAGGTAAATCATGTTGCCCTAGCCGTTAGGCGAGGGTTACATGATTTTACCAGCCGGGAAGAAATCCTCATGTACACTGTGAAGAAACTGTATATTTAATAATGTCTAGGGCTCCTTGACCAATGAAAAGTATGGAATTTACTTTGCAGTATAATAAGTATTATTGTCTGTCAAATTACCTTCAACTTTCTCTTTTGGTGTACTGCTACACCAGAGCCTGCTGTTTCTCCGGGAACAGTCCTCGTAGTGAGTTTGTATATTATCGCAGAATACGCAATCGCCATTACCACCATGGGAAACAAGTACAACACACTAAACACGACAGTGTAATATATGGTTCTTGATGGCATGTATAGATATGTCTCGTTCAGCAATGGATTGAAATGTTCAACCGCTGGCCATTTATCAGCACACCATCTTTCAGTAAAATCTAGCCATTGTCTTTCTCGATATTGCTTGTATCGTAGTAAAGGGGTTGCTATGGCTAGGGAACATAGCCAGATGACGACGACCGGGCCACGGGCTTTCCTTTTGGTCACGTGAGCCTTCAGCGCAAGTACGATTCCAAAGAATCTGTCGTATGCGATCATCGCTAATGACAGCACGCTTGCTACTAGGCATGATACTGAAAATATACAAACTTCAATATCTCGAATTCGCTTGAGAAAACGTTGAACATATTACTCTGGGGGCCAGTGGGGTCAACCGTGCAAATGTGTACCTGTGAAGAGTACACTTGCCCTATGCAAACAGTGAAGTCCCTGATCAGAGGGCTCCTGCAGGAGCCCTCTAATCAGGGACTTCACTGTTTGTCATTTTGCAATTTATTACTAAAAATTGGTTCTCTTACCTTGGGCGAATGGTTTTAACTTGCATAAGAAACTGCCGAACACCCAGTTGTTGTTGTTTAAATCGGTAACAAGATCGACCCAGGCACAGCACATCTGCCACTGCTAGATTCACAATGTAAAAGTTTGTTGTTGTCCTCATTACTTTGTTTCTCAGCACCACTATGACGACCAACGTGTTGCCAATCAAAGATAAACATATTATGGTGGCATACAAACACGATTTGATGACAATTTCCAATATAGATTTATTTTTCTTAATTTCTTCAAAATACGGAATCTCTTCGTAATTATACGGCGGTCCAAATTCATACGTTTCATTAAGCATGTCCTCCCCATTGTCTTGTAGCTCCATTTGATTCGAGAACTGAAAATGATCCTACAGTGTCCCCTCCCTACAGCGGCCCTCCGAACAAGGATTCCCTCTTTACGGCAATACTTGCCGCTGCTTCCCAAGCAAGACGATCATGTCTATTGCTTCACCGCTGCAATATCGTCTGGTTGTAATTGTCGTTTGCTTTCTTTCAAGTACACATTGGACATTTTGACAAAAGAAAAATAAAGACGAATGACAAACAGTTTTGACTCAGATCAGACAGCGGTGTCTGATCTGGATCCAAACTGTTTGCACAGATAATCACAGTTTCGCTGCTAGCGTGCAAGGAGTTAACAGTGCGATGCATTTGACACGCGTTATTATCTCCTCTATAGCATCATTGGGACATGATACGTAAATGATTGGTTAGTAGAAGCCAATACAACTACAAGTGGCGAAAACTAACTGTTCCTGCAATGGAAAGAGAAACGATATCGATAGACTAAGGCCGGCTGCCATAAGTTGATATAGAAAATCCTAAGATTTCAAAATTTTCAATTTTTCAAGCGCGATTTTCCGACTTATACCTTTAACCCATAGTCTGTTTTCTAGATTTTAAGACACGTGGTGCTTAAAGCAGGTTTAAGGTAAAGCAGAATGCGCCTTCAGGCGCATTCTGCTTTACTTTCAGCCTGATTTTAAGCTTCCATATGTTGGAATAAAAATCCGATGATTTCGGAAAAATCCGGAGAAATGGCAGCCCTGGTCTAAGCATGACATAGTACCAAGATCCTGTATAAAGTTTTTCATTTGGAATATGACTCCTAAATAGAGGCATTATATCATGAGTATTTGAAACGTGCTATAATAAGGCTAACTGCATTCGGTAAACAATACATAGATCAAGATCAGTCGCCGCGTCAAAGTTAGATTGATAAAGATTATGTTGATAATAATCATATGTATGGAAATAATTAACAAGAGCAAATATTATCGTCTGACCTACTTTCTAAGCCTGTATATACTGTGCGGCGGAGAAGACAGGCGTCTGATCAGGCTCTTAACTGTATGTCAACCAGACTCAAATTAATCGTTTGTCACATTCAAAACACGGAATTATACACACATGTGTGTATAATTCCGTATTCAAAACGATGCCATTTTCAGCATTTTTTTGCACTGTATTTTGCGTTTAGTTTCGTCGCTGTTGGGAGTACGCGTGTTCTGTGCAAACTGTCCCTCTGATCCGGTCTGCACTGTTTGTCACTTTGAAATATATTTCTAAAACACTTCTTAATAGTGAAAAAGGACCAGACTTTATTTGAAACTTGAATTGTCGATTTTATCCCTTTCATGATCAAAGTTATACCATTTACCGCCATATTGTCGTCTGCTTCAATATTGTTGTCTGCAATATCGTTTCAAAGATAGATTTAAGGCAATATCACTGACGTTATTTCAAAACAATTGGCAAACGGTTTTGATCCTGATCAGACGCCGCGTTACGCAGCGTCTGATCAGGATAAAAACTGTTTGCAAATGCGCTTTCTGACGTCATTGAGAGTGAAAGGGTAACGTGTCAGGGGTGACCTAGATAACTGGCAATGTAGTATTCTACATCCTCCTCAGGATTGTCGTCTAAAGTACATATTCAATGTTTAACATTCTACTGAATCATTTTCCTATAGAAAAGGGTTAAATATCGTATTTCTTCACCTGGCATTGTAAGGAATAAAGCAAAAAAAAATAATAGTGCATGCGTAAATAGATATCTTCGGTAATATTTAAGACGGGTTTGAAGACAGATGACACCTTAATTCACTGAGTCCTATAGTGACGCATATATGCGTCCTTTACCAAAAGTGTACCTGTGGAGAGTACACTTGTCTAATGCAAACAATGAGGTCCCTGATTAGAGGGCTCCTGTACGAGCCCTCTGTACAGAAGCCCTCTATTCAGTGACTTCACTGTTTGTCATTTGCAATCTATTATAAAAAACCCAACTCTAAATAGTCTAAAACTGACCTGCCCTTGTTGTAAACTGGATTTGTCCATTGGAAGTTTCAGGGGGTAATGAGTGAAAGCAAAAATACAAAAAAAACACCCGAAAAACCCAAAAACAAAAAATCGGAAGCGGCAGAAATCTCATATAGGAGCTTTCTGCTTTACTTTTATCTTGCCTTAAGCAACCACCTGTCTGAAACATTAGCTCTTTCAGTGGTAGTAAAAGAGAGATTTGACGGTACTTCCTTCCCCGTTCATAGTCAATGCGTTGTCATATCGCTTTCTACAAATCAAAAAGTACTGACTACATTGTTTTCAAAAAGCTGTCCCATTTCATTTCGTTTCGTTTATCTGCTTTTAAAAAGTCTGCACATGTTTAGGAATTAAGAATTTCGGAAATTTTCTGAAAAAACATCGAGACGGGTGTCACACGGAGTAACTCAGCGTTTGACCAGGTTCCAATATCCAATAGCCGAGATTGGTAACTGCTTAAGTACAGTCGAAACTCGATACTTCGAACTCGCGTTGGTTCGAACATACCCATATTTCAAAGTTAAAACGTGGCTAAGCCACGTTTTAACTTTGAAATACGGATATGTTCGACTTAGACGAGATCGCGTTATTAAAATTCAACTTATAAAATACTGGTACATGTACTTTCGATTTAAGCGAGTTCGAAGTATCGAGTTTCGACTGTTGTCATCTGTGTTTTGTTAGATTTTATAGTAATTAGTTTTTATTTACTAAAGCAATAAATGAAATATGGATCAAACAGTAACGATATTGATTAAATGTCGAGTTACTCGGCGTTTTATTCGACCTATTTGTATACTCAAATCAAGTCGCTCCCGCATTTAGCATGATAAGCAGAAAGGGCTTTTTACTAACTCGTAACTTTTAGGATCGAAATTCACATGCACTTTTAAAAGGAACTTTTCGTTGGATAAAGTTTGTGTGAAATCCCAGGTATTTTGAATTACCCATGGTTTCATTAGCTACTGTCAAAATACTAGGTTAACCCTTTCGCTGCCATTATGACGTACAAAACGTCTAATACAATCACTGTCATAATTATTATTGTCTGCTGATATTTTTCGTCTGCTTTTACTTATAAAATTTGGGAGGGAACACTGTAGGTCTAGACCCATTCCTGAGAATAGTAACAGACGCTTTACTGCTGCAATATCTTCTACTTAAAATTATCGTCAGCTGTTTTTCTCAAAGTTACATATAAGTGGACATTATGACAGAAGAAATATAATGACGAGTGACAAACAGTTTGAATCCAGATAATACGTCGCGTAACGCAGCGTCTGATCTGGACTCAATCTGTTTGCAAATGGAAGCCAAATCTTACTGTTCCCTCCCTACAATAACTTCCTCCGAACAACACACATAATATGTGTCTCCCATTGGGTGTCGTTGTAGAGGGGGAGCACTGTATTTTCTTCAATGTAGGAATATATTAAATGCGTAAAAAGGTTTATTTATAGGGAAATTGGTTATGGATCATACACAAAGAGGCATTCTGCTTTACTTTCAACCTGCTTTAACTGTTTTCCTGTCTTCAAACTAGAAACAGGCTATGGAGTAAAAGGTTAAACATCTATACCTGAGAATAGCCGATCTCTCTCCGTAGAGTTCTGATATTGACCAACATTGTTCCGATCTCATTATGGGTCCTCAACCTTAATTATGCATAAGGCGAGGTGGTATTCACTGTTTGTAAATGTCTATTCCAGGGGCCCATTTCATAAAACTTCGTACGACAAATGTTGTCGTAAGTCAGATTATAAAATTTTCAATAATTATTTTTTTCTCCATCTAATCCTGGCTTGTGACTTCTTTTTGGAATCGTCTTGAAGAGATGTCACAAGACATGATTAGATAGAGAAATCAGAAATTGAATACATTTTACAGTTTTGACTTACGATCGTTTTTGTCGTACGAAGTTTTATGAAACGGGCCCCTGGTGCGTATATTGGTTCGCCTTTTTGTATTGTACAAGTAGATCTACATGTATCTTCAGGTGTTTTGTTAATATTAAGTTTACCCAGGAATTTCCAATTGCTAACTCAGCTACTTATGATCTTGATTAGATCCATATCTTGAGAAACCTCTTCACTGATACAATATTGTCTGATTATAAAGTGTCGTCTGCTTTATTTCTCAATTTAAAAGTTTTAAGCTTATTCACTGTATATAGAAGCGTCGGTATTAGTTTCAATAATTTTGAATCCTGATCAAACGCAGAGTTACGCGGCATCTTATTTATACAGGGCTGCCATAAATTGACATGAAAATTCCTAAGATTTCCAAATTTGCATTTTTCAAGTGCATTATACGAATCGTACCTTTACCCCATCGCCTGTTTCTAGTTTTGTTGACATGTGGCTGCTTAAAGCAGACTTGAAGTAAAGCGGAATGCGCATTAAGGCGCATTCTGCTTTACTTTCAGTCTGCTTTAAGCTACCATGTACTAGAAAATAAATCCGAAGATTTAGGAAAAATCCAGAGAAATGGCAGCCCAGTTTATACTCAAACTTTTTATTGATGTCAAATCAGTCGGTCTTGGCACTGAACGGTTAACCATTATGATGATGAATTCTCGTCTGCTACAAATTTATCGTCTGCTATATCGTCTGCGGAAATTTCAAAGTAATACTTTATGCTTTTAAAAAATGATAAAAGTTGAATATGAGTGGCAAACAGTTTGGATCCAGATCAGACGCCGCGTCACGCGACGTCTGATCTGGATCCAAACTGTTTTCAAACGTTTGCAAAGTCGCGCTCACCATGATAATGGTTTAGATAGACAGCTTTATGAATGATAACTTAATCTTTTATCAATTAACATTCCTCCTGTTTGAAATTTAGAATATTGGCTTTTTTCTTATGATGTCACTTCGCCTATTTATGGTATCAGAGTTTATCATTACCCAGCTGGTAACCCCTTCCACCCCGAATCACAGGTACTTGACACATAGATCTAGATCTATTAAAAAAAATTATTTTGCACCGGATACAGATCAGACGCTGATGGCTGGTCAGGATATGTGCTTTCAAGATACTAGTATCGATAGTTCAAAAGACATGCATAAAAAAACTTGATTTTGCAGACGACAATTTTGAAGCAGACGATAATGTGAAATTACAATGGTTTATAGCACACGATGTGTACTTCGCATCTATGTACTCTTATGGTGCTAAACAAGAGTCACATTTCAATTTGTCTGCAGTATTTTTTCGGCTGAGCTGACTGTTTTCTATTTAGACACACTTTATATTTGGCCACACATTTCAACCAATAATATTTGATCAGAAATTTAGAATTAAGAGCACCTGTTGAAACTGAATAGTCTGATTGGATAGTAGCCAGGGCTCCAGATAAGGGAATTTTTTCAAAACTTAAAATCTTTATTTGTGCATTAAACCCTGTGGTGTCACTATACATATGAATTGTCTCTTCAAGACAATCAAAATGAGTGGTAATACCATAGGGTTTGGTGCTAAAAGAGGTGAAAAAATGTGATTTGTTTAGTTTACTCACTCTTATCTGGAGCCCTGTAGGCTGGTTTATGTCCCATTACAGTTTTACATGATGTGGACTGTGGGTGTAAAATTTAGAGATACAGGCTGGCTGTTTACTACACACTGGTCTGATGAATTAGGCCACAGAAGTTTTTAAGATATGATCTGAAATCTATTTATAGATATACAGAGGAAGCTAGGTGTTTCGTAATTGTTTACAACCAATTTGTTTTAATTGTTAACTATTTGTACACATTTGCCATACATTAAAAGCAATATTTTATATATGAATAGCCTCAAGTGAGTTAAACACAATTGTGTTGTTTCATCATTATTTACAAGAGTGAAGTACAGTAGATTGTTTTATCTGTACATTTGTGTATAGTATAGTTTGTTTCAAGAAACTCTATGAATGGAACAATAGATTAATGTGAGGATCTCCTACCAGTAGCTAGGATATGAGTTAAATTATTGTTCTGTACATGATAGTTTTGCATTTTAAATAAAAGTTACTGTTTCAATTGAATACTTGTATTTTTTGCTTTTCAATCCAAGATATATATTCTTTGAAAACCTCAATTTAATTCAATTTTGCACACCCATCTATATAGCCTTAGTTCAACCACTCATTCCGCCGAATATCTTTTTTAAAGATATTGCTTGTTAATATTTCATAGTTGAATCGGTGTATGTGTCAAGTACCTGTGGATTAGACCTTTTATCAGACGCTGAGTAAATGGACGTCTGATCGAGATCTACACAGTTTGCAAACACCTGTCACGTTGCCATTAGCAGCCGAATCGCTAATGATTAGAGGAGCTGCCGGACTACAGTAAACAAAACACGCGATATTTAAAGCAGTTTAATCTTTAACAATAATTTTGGAACTAAAGCATCCAGGGCGCTAGTTTTCGACAAGTGAACACTTAAATAAGTCATCTCTTGGATCTAGAATTTACACGATTTCGTAAGACAGGATAAAGGAATAATTATCGTTTTCCTTCGTGACACTAGTTTTCGCGAAGAGCTGCGTCAAACTCCTTGACTATAAACAACAGGATTTTCAGGATTTAGTGCTATTTTCATATTCATACCAAAGGATTTGGACAATAACTGAGGTACTAGTGGCTTATTTCTTTATCACTGTAATGCTGCTTTTATTGTCATAAATATTTTGAACTCTTTAATATACTGGGAGTTTATATAGTTTTCGCGTTTATGACGTCATGATTAGTGACTATGACGTAAAATTCGTCACGCTTGAATGAACATGGCTTAGTCCGGGGACTCGGCCGCGAAATCCGCGGCACCCCTATCTACTTTCTCAATCAACAAAGAGTTGTTTTTTATTTCTTTAAAAATGGAAACTCCTAAAGAGCAAAATACTAGCAAAAGTCCCATTCTTCACCTAAGTAATTTAATTAATAACATTAGGCGCTCTGGAGGAAGGGCATATAGAGCCACTACCCAGACATTGACTAACCGGCATAATGAGAATAAATACATCAGTGACAGTAGATCTACTCCTAGAAGCCACAAAATAACGAAACAAGACGTTAGCGATCAAACAGCTGTGAAACAGCTTTTCACAAATGATAATCCAAATCATGAGAATAGTGACAAACTTGACGACGACATCACCCTAGTTAAAAAACGTTTTCATTCTGCAGACAAAAATGAGGAAATTAGTGATCTTAATATTAGCAAGCCTGAAGATGATCTTCAAAGGGAGAAAAATACAAGGGATTATCAAACTAAAACGACGACTGCCGAGCTCTTAAAACAAAAAAGTGATAATAAGGAACTACAAGACACGCTTAAGGAGTTACTTGCTCAAAGCAAACTCCTGAAACAGGAAAATGAAAAGCTTATTTACTTACTGGCTAACAAGGATGATGAGATTAAAGTGCTTCGCAACAAACTTAAGGACTGTTCAACTAAAGAAAACAAAATTGAAAGTACACTCGCTCAAACTAAGTCAAAGCTTATTGACGCTAATGCGAAAGTACTCATGTATGAGGAAGATGCAGTTCAAATGAAAAACAAACTTGACATTGTATCGAGAGAAAAGCTGAAAATCACTGAAGAACTTATGAAGCTTAGAGGGTCTTCAGATTCTATTGAACTTAAGATTGAAAAATCGACCGAAGTAGTTGAGGTAAAGATAAGAGACTTGAGGAGTGAACTAATGAAAGAACTTGGGGATATCAAAAGTCAAATTCATAGATCAGCTGAGATAACAAAATATCAAGGCGAATCCAGAAAAGATAAAACTTCAAATAATCCCCGCAGAAATGAATCTGTCGGCAGTCCGATTTCAGTGATTGTAACGGAAGGTAATACACAAAACAGGATTCTACACAAGAGTGCTACACGAAGTAAACCGACTGCATTCATCGCGGGTGACTCTATCACACGGATCCTTAGCTCGGCGAGAATGTGTGACCCAAGATTGGATGTTAAAATAAAGAGTCACTCAGGGGGGCGAGTTAGACACGTTGAAAACACGCTATATAAATTGGCCGAATTCGAACCCGACTTGGTGAATAAACTGGACGCAATAGTTCTACACGTCGGCACCAACAACGTCTCGGATGGTATATGCAGCGAACAAATTATAGACGATTTTAAAGACACAATTAACACCATCCATCACGTAAATCCAAAGACAAAAGTTATTGTGTCGTCCATTCTTCCCCGAAGAAATGATAAGCTGATCAACGAGAAAATTCAACAGACAAACAGAGCCCTAAAAGTAATGTGTGAAGAACTAGGTCACCACTTTCTGAATAATGACTTGAAATTTGTGAAAGAAGCTTGGTTATATCGGGATAATATTCATCTGAACCCGAAGGGCGGAAAAATCCTCGGTACGAGCATAAGAAATGCAATAGACACCGTTCTTGGTCTACAATCATCAACGTCCGTCGCTGACAGTGAAAAATCTAATTTTCGCAATGGGAGGTTTCCAGGGAGGAGTGGGCGTTATCCGGACAGGGAAATGGTTTTCATGCCAGTGTCACCTCACTGGACGAGGAGTCAGAGTCCATGGGATTACAGCAACCATGCATGGTTTTAAATCGGACTTCACCAGAAAATAACTATGACACATTTCTGAGCTGTGTAAATGAAAGTAGTCCACCGAATTTATCTGCTAATGAAGTTTATAGCGATAAGCTCGACCTATTCAATTTCCATGAAATGTTGATGAAGAATTGTTTATGTCCTGTATTTGATCTTGATTGTTGCAAATGTTTAATCCGTGAAGCTCGTATAATCTCCCTTAGTATCTATCACATATGCCATCCGTATTCAACTATCTGTCTTAATCTAGATGACAACTTGGAGGTTGGTAGTCCATGCAACTATGACGACCCCTCAGTAGTTATCAGAAATGTTCAGTGTTTTATTAAACAAAAACGTACTGACATCCACCATTCTGTTCTTGAAAATGAGAGCTCGGAAATGATTCACAATTGCACTGATGCCATAGTTGCTAATGTATTAGAACCTGACGTTTCCTCGCATTCTTTTAATGACCAATGGTTTGGCAACAGAGGACTTAATATTGTACATTTGAATATTCACTTTTTATATCCCAAATTAGATGAAATTAAATTGTTAATAAGTCAGCATAAAGTAGATATTTTGTGCCTTTGTGAAACATTTCTAAATGAGACGTTTAGGGATACCGAATTGTCAATTGATAACTTCATTTTATTTCGAAAAGACAGGTGCTCACATGGTGGCGGATTACTAATTTACGTGAGAAATGATATACCATGTATTCGACGCCATGATATTGAAAATGGTTCTTTAGAGTCAATTTGGCTTGAGGTAAAAATACCGAATTCAAAAGCGTTTTTATTATCTAATGTTTACAGGCCTCCTTCATCCAAAAGTCAATGGCTATTAGATTTCAATGTTACTGTAGACAATGCTTTAACTGACGAAATAGAGTGCATAATTGTTGGAGATTTTAACATTGATGTACTCAGTGAATGTCCTCAGTCTAAAACATGGCTTGACCAGATGCAGGCGGTTAATTTTACTCAGCTAGTTAAATTTCCAACACGTGTAACTCAGGTATCTTCAACATTGATCGATCATGCCTTTTCTAATGTTCCTGATCATATAGTTAATGTGTCGGTCCCGTCTTTCTCCATTAGTGATCACTTTCCGGTATGCATAACTCGAAAAGTGTCTTCAAACTGCCAACAAGGTCCCGTTCACAAAACGATCTCTTATAGGTCTATGAACCACTTTAATGTATCTCAGTTTCTAGAAGAAATGTGTAATCAACCCTGGTCTAATATTAATTTAATTGAAGACATTGATGAGGCGGTCGAAAAATTTATTGATATGTTTAAGTCGGTCATAGACTCACATGCGCCTCTCCGGAATAAACGCGTGAAAAGGAATAACCAACCTGGCTGGTTTAACAACGAAATACTCCAGGCAATAAAAATGCGTGACTTCTACCATAAAAAGTCCGATATCGATAATTATAAAATCTGGAGACAAACTGTTAAACGCCTTATTCTTGATTCCAAAACACGATTTTATCATGATACCATTAATTCTAATACCCACAACCCGAAACTTCTTTGGAATAGTCTGAACACGCTAACGGGTATGAAGACAAAAATTCAAACTAGTTTTATAAACGATACAGATGGTAAACCGATAACATGTCCGAACACTACTGCAAATGTCTTCAATGACTATTTTGCTTCTGTGTTTAAGAGTTTCCAGGGTAACTCCTCTAGTAATAGTCAATGTGTGTTAAATGCTTCAGCCGACCATGTCAACTGTCCTAGTTTCTCAATTCCATCTGTATCTCTTCAGTTTGTTGAACAACAACTCACCTCGTTAGATTGTAAAAAAGCAACAGGTTCAGATGGAATTAGCGCTAGATTTTTAAAAATGTCAGCAGCCATAATAGCCCCAACACTCACACAATTATTTAACCGAAGTATAGTATGTAGTGTGTATCCACAAGTTTTTAAGAAAGCTAAAGTAACTCCTATTTACAAGAAAGGTCCTAAAGAAGAAAAGTCGAATTACAGACCAATTTCAGTTTTACCAATCATTTCCTTGATTTTTGAAAGACATGTTAGTTCCTGTTTAAAGCAATTCATAGAAAATAACAACTTGTTCTACTCTAGACAATCAGGGTTTAGGTCCAATCATTCCTGCCAGACTGCCTTAGTAAAATTAATAGATGACTGGATTGCAGCCATCGATAGTAATGAGATTGTAGGTTCAATCTTCTTAGATCTGTCTAAGGCTTTTGACCTGGTTGATCACATGCTACTCTTGGAAAAGTTAAAACATTTCAATATTAACCAAAAGACATGTTCATGGTTTGCCTCATACCTGCATAATAGATCTCAACAAACGCATGTATCTGGAGTAACCTCGCAGCTAACTTCTGTTTTATCTGGTGTACCACAAGGCTCAGTCTTAGGTCCTCTTTTATTTTTGATATTCATAAATGACCTACCATCTGCATGTACACATTCTGTTGCAGACATTTTTGCAGACGACACAACGCTGTCAGTACATAATGCTTCTCTCAACTTTGTAGCAAACTCGTTGAGTAAAGATCTATTTAACGTTAATGATTGGTGTGAAAAGAACAAAATGTCAATTAACGTTGCAAAAACTAAATCCATGTACATTACATCAAGATCTAAATCTGCAGGCATTCAAAATATTGCTCTGCCAATCCCATTTGGAAATGAAGAAATCCATTGTAGTCGTGAGGAGAAGTTACTCGGTGTCACCTTTGATGTATTTTTATCTTTTGATAGCCATATCAATAACATACTTAAAAAGTGTAACTCCTTATTATACCTCCTCTCAAGAATCAAAGTATTTCTAACTATACCATTGAGAAAAATGTTTTTTAACTCCTACATCTTACCTCATCTCGACTATTGTTGCGTTATTTGGGGAAACTGTTCAATATCGCAAGAACAAAAAATCATTCGTTTTCAAAAACGTGCAGCAAGGCTTATCCTTAATAAAGATAAAACTGCCCATTCAGCTGATCTCTTCAAAGAACTTAATTGGATGACTTTTCCGGAAAGAGTTACATTTCACAAAGCTACTCTAATGTTCAAAGTATTCAAAGGTTTGGCACCTGTATATTTATATGATTTGTTCACATTAAAGTCAAATGTGCATGATAGAAATTTAAGGTCTTCATCAAATTCTCAGTTATATTCTCCCAGACCAAAGTCTGAATTTTTCAGGAGGTCGTTTGCCTATTCTGGAGCTATGGTTTGGAATAACTTGCCTTTGAACATAAGAAATGCTCAATCACTTGCCTCATTTAAAACTTCATACCTTAAATGGGTTAAATTAGACAGATAGTGTAGTCACTTGTTATGCTTCATAATGCTTCAAAATGTAATACATGTATAGTGATGAAAATTTGCTGCTCAGGGGTGAAAGTTCATTTCCCACTATAGTTTAAATTATAAACAAGGTAGATTACTGTACATGAAATTTATTAAAAGGCGCCAAGATTTCTATACGCCGCATATTGTAGTTTGCAGCTGAAGTAAGCTGTTCTTTACGTTTAATATGGGTTTATATCACTATTCCTAAGGTGCCAGTCTAACCATCGCTTTCCTTGACCCGTTACCACATATCGAAACGCCTTTAAGCGCATTCAATTTGTGCAGTCATAATTATTTACAAAAAGTTAAATAAGAATATTTGCTAGATCTATATCTTAGCAACTTAAGGCTGGCTGAAAAAAGGTTAATGCATCTTAAGGCGCATTCTGCTTTACTTTTAACCTGCTTTAAGTGATCACCTGTCTTCAAAACTTGAACTATGTCATGTGCGGTAAGGGGTTAATGTTGCGATGGTTTCATGTAGGCTTTGTTTTTGCTGCTGAACCCCTGATCGGCTGTTACACTATTAACCTTTAGCCCGCTAATTATGTCGATAGTAGTTTTTGCTGAAAGTGTAGACCCAGATGAGATACTTCCTTAAGAAGCTCTCTGATCAGAGTATACATTGTTTGCTAGAAGAAGAAATTATTCTGAAATAGACAACATTCTAAGTTTTCAAATTCATTGTATTCTACTTTTAAATAAATGGTTTGAATAGTATCCATAAAATGAGGGGTAATTTTTTGAATATGCGTTGAGCTAAGGGTTAATGACTGAGCAAGGCCTTAGCTGCTTGTAAGGGCTTCTATGTATATAAGTTATGATATAAATATGGATCTTGATTAAAACCTACATGTTGCTTTAACCCTTTACTACATAGATATGTTTCATGAAAAATGTTTTATGTTCTCTAGTAGATGGTGACTTGAAGCGGGTTTAAAGTAAAACAGAGTGCACATTTAGGCTCACTTTGATTTACTTTCAACCTGGTTTAAGTGATCACCTTTCTTCAATACTAGAAATATACCATGGAGTAAAGGGTTTGAAGTATCTTTGGTATATTCCTTCCCGTTTGTTATGAAATTTCATTGATCTAGATCTTTGCTATTTGTCAAATCGTCGGGGTTTTTTGGCTTTATATTGCCTCTACCTATTCAATATTCATGTATAGATAACAAATCCTGAATTCTCATAATGACACTTATGCATTATCATTTTCAGCTTAATCTTTAAAATGCTTTAAGTAAACAGAGTAGTCCCTGTAGAGAGCTCCTACAGGAACTGTCTTTTCAGGGTCCACTCTGTTTGCAAAGGTTTAAAAATACTGATTTGTAATTGTGTTCCTTCATGTTGTATATATGTTAATTTTGTTTGTGGACCATATTGAAAATTGGTTTGTTTGTTCTATACCAAAAATGTAATCCACATGAAATAAAGTCGTTATTATTATTATTATTATTATTATTATTATTATTATTATTATTATTATTATTATTATACATACGGGAGTAAAACCTTTAATACCAAAGTCCATGGATACGCACTTTTAAGCCTTTATCTGTATTCTCCACTGAAGAAAGAAAAATCTCCTACATAAGAAAAAGTTTCTACATCCTAGCAGATGGGCAGCTGGAAGCAGTCAGGCTGATAGTAAAGGAGAAAGTCCCATTCAGACGTATTCTGTTTTACTTTCAACATGCTTAACACATTCAACCCTAGCAACGATTATACTCGTCATTTACAAACAGTATAACTGCGATGATTACACTTGTCCCATGCAAACAGTGTAGACTCTGATCAGAGGAGCCCTCTTATCAGGGTCTACATTGTTTGTCATTTTGAATTATTTTGTTAAAATCAACCCTAAATAGTCAAAAAATGGACTAGACTTATTTTGAAATTGGAATTGTCCATTAAAAGTTTCAGGGTTGAATGAGTAAAGTGGCAACCTGTCTCCAACACTAGAAGCTGGCTATATGGGGTTAAGGGTTATACATGTACATGTTAATGTTACTCTGGGTGTACGATGGGGGTTCCCATTACCGAATACAATGTATTTTGTCGAGGCGAATATTCTTTCAAATTTCCAATATCTATTAATAGCTGGATAAACATACAACATATGGACTGTTTTATCAGATATTTATTTCTGCAAATTATATAACACTGTTAAATTGTGAATGCTGTCCAGTGCACTATCGGTTATTCGGGTGCATATCATATGACAGCCGATGATATACTTGGACTGGTGCATCTACTACTACTACTACTTTTACTAATGTTAATATCATTACTACTGCTAAAACAACAACAGCAATTACTACTTCTACTTCTACCCATACTCCTCCTCCAACTACTACTATTGTTGATATTACCATTACTACTGCTGCTGCTACCACTACTTTTACCACTGTTGTTGCTACTACTACTGCTTCTCTTACTACTACTACTACTTTTTCTTCTTCTACTTCTAGTACTATTACTAATAGTACTACTTCCACTGCTACTGCTATTATTACTACTTCTTCCGTTACTACCGCTAAAATCTACTATTACCTCCACTCCTACTACTACTACTACGACGACGACAACTACTACTTCTACCTACTATTACTACTTCTACTACGACGACGACTACTACTTCTACCTACTACTACTACTACTACGACGACGACTACCACTTCTACCTACTACCTACTACTACTACGACGACGACTACTACTTCTACCTACTACTACTACTACTACTACGATTACCACTTCTACCTACTACCCACTACTACTACTTCTACTACTACTACTACGACGTCGACGACTACTACTTCTACCTACTACCTACTACTACTACGACGACGACTACTACTTCTACCTACTAGCTACTACTACTAATACTACGACGACGACTACCACTTCTACCTACTACCTACTACTACTACGAGGACGACGACGACTACTACTTCTACCTACTACCTACTACTACTACGACGACGCGTACCACGTCTACCTACTACCTACTACTACTTCTACTACTTCGACGACGACTACTACTTCTACCTACTACTACTACTTCTACTACTACGACGACTACTACTACTTCTACTACTACGACGACGACTACTACTTCTACCTACTTCTTCTACTTCTACTACTTCGACGACTACTACTACTTCTACTTCTACTACGACGACTACTACTTCTACCTACTACTACTACTTCTACTACTACGACGACTACTACTACTTCTACTACTATGACGACGACTACTACTTCTACCTACTACTTCTACTACTACTACTACGACGACGACTACTACCTCTACCTACTACTACATCTACTACGAGGACGACTACTACTTCTACCTACTACTACTACTACTACGACGACTACTACTTCTACCTACTACCTACTACTACTACGACGACGACGACTACTACTTCTACCTACTACTACTACTACTACTACGACGACGACGACGACTACTACTTCTACCTACTACCTACTACTACTACTACTACGACGACGACGGCTACTACTTCTACCTACTACCTACTACTACTACTACTTCGACGACGACTACTACTTCTACCTACTACTACTACTTCTACTACTATTACGACGACGACGACTACTACTTCTACCTACTACTACTACTTCTACTACTACGATGACTACTTCTGCCTACTACCTACTACTACTACGACGACGACAACTACTACTTCTACCTACTACTACTACTACGACGACTACTACTTCTACCTACTACTACTACTTCTACTACTACGACGACTACTACTACTTCTACTACTACGACGACGACTACTACTTCTACCTACTACTACTACTTCTACTACTACGACGACTAATACAACTTCTTCTTCTACGACGACGACTACTACTTCTACCTACTACTACTACTTCTACTACTACGACGACTACTACTACTTCTAATACTACGACGACGACTACTACTTCTACCTACTACTACTACTACGACGACGACTACTACTTCTACCTAATACTACTACTACTACTACTTCTACTACTACTACGACGACAACTACTACTTCTACCTACTACTACTACTACTACTACTTCTACTACTACTACGACGACGACTACTACTTCTACCTAATACTACTACTACTACTACTTCTACTACTACTACGACGACAACTACTACTTCTACCTACTACTACTACTTCTACTACTACGACGACTACAACTTCTACATACTACCTACTACTACTACTACTACGACGACGACGACTAATACTTCTACCTACTACCTTCTACTACTACGACGACTACTACCTACTACTTCTACTACTACTACGACGACGACGACGACGAGGACGACGACGACGACTACTACTTCTACTACTACTACTACTACGACTACTTCTGCCTACTACCTACTACTACTACTACTACGACGACAACTACTACTTCTACCTACTACTACTACTACTACTACTACTACGACGACTACTACTTCTACCTACTACTACTACTTCTACTACTACGAGGACTACTACTACTTCTTCTTCTACGACGACGACTACAACTTCTACCTACTACTACTACTTCTACTACTACGACGACTACTACTACTTCTACTACTACGACGACGACTACTACTTCTACCTACTACTACTACTACTTCTACTACTACTACTACTACGACTACTTCTTCTACCTACTACTACTACTTCTACTACTACTACGACGACGACTACTACTTCTACCAACTACTACTACTTCTACTACTACGACGACTACTACTTCTACCTACTACCTACTACTACGACGACGACGACTACTACTTCTACCTACTACCTACTACTACTACTACGACGACGACGACTACTAATCTACCTACTACTACTACTACGACGACGACTACTACTACTTCTACCTACTACTACTACTACGATGACTACTACTACTTCTACCTACTACCTACTACTACTACTACTACGACGACGACGACTACTACTTCTACCTACTACTACTTCTACCTACTACTACTACTACTACTACTTCTACCTACTACTTCTACTACTTCTACCTACTACTACTACTTCTTCTACCTACTACCTACTACTACTACTACTACGTCTACCTACTACCTACTACTACTACTTCTACCTACTACCTACTACTACGACGACTACTTCTACCTACTACCTACTACTACTACCTACTACTACTACCACGACTACTACTTCTACTTCTACCTACTACTACTACTACTACCTACTACTACTACTACTACTACTACTACTACTACTACTACTACTACTACTACTACTACCTACTACTACTATTACGACGACGACGACGACTACTACTTCGACCTACTACTACTTCTACCTACTACTACTACTACGACGACTACTACTACTACTTCTACCTACTACTACTACTACTACTACGACTACTACTTCTACCTACTACTACTACTTCTACGACGACGACTACTACTTCTACCTACTACCTACTACTACTACCATTTCTGGGATTCTTTTGAGAGACAGTTTAATATGCACTGATAGATAATTTAGCTTTGTGTTTTTTATCTATCTAAGTTGATTATTCTTATCAAGATAATGTGGTGACACCTGTAAACAAGCAAACTCTCTCTTTCTCTATCTCTTTCTATCTTTCTCTTTCCCTCTCCTCTCTCTCTCTCTCCCCCTCTCCAATAGTGATTGTATTATTTGTAAAACTGTAGGGGAAGGGCCGATTCTAAGTTGGTAGAACTTGTGGCCCAACCCCTTTTCCTGTACAACAATTTGGAAATAAAATATGTTTAAACTAAAACTACTACTACTACTACTACGACGACGACGATAACTACTTCCTACTACTACTTCTATCGCTACTACTACTGTTACTGATGCCACCACTCCTTTATCAGGTTCTTTATTTATTGTAGCTGGTGCTGTTAGTTTTACTGTTAATATTGTTTTTTACTGTTGCTACAAACTAGCAGCCTGACTGATAGATATAGATAGCTTTATTTCGGTGAAAATTGTACATAACGTGGCAAAAAGTCGACTTTGCAAACAGTTTGGATCCAGATCAGACGCCGCGTTACGCGGTCGCTGATCAGGATCCAAACTGTTTGACACTCTTATCGATATTTCTTAAGTCATACTACATTGAATCTAACTTTGAAACGATATTTCGCACAACAATATTTTTTGCAGACGAATTTATTGCGGTGGTGGGGTAAAAACCTCACGATAAATTTGGCACCCGGAAAGGGTTAAGACAAGGCGGGTAGCAACAGTTACTAAAATTACTAGCAAGGAACGCTGAATATAGATCTGACACCGAATATTTCACAACGGCTACTGGAATTCCAAACGGATTGGCACATGGGTCGTTTGTATGCAATTACAGGGGACAAGAACACGGTTCGGATTAAATGTAAATTATATTTAGAATAGAAGATATTTTCCAGCATTCAAAACGTTCATTTTATTATATATAATGCGTCAATGCATAATTTTAAACCACTACCCTGCAAACCGCGATTTGAATTGCATTTTTTTTTACAAACAGTTTAAGTAGATCTACGCCACACGTGGAAATACCTCGGCTATTGACCAGGATTCAAACTGTTTAACACATGATTCTAAGTTTTATCTGTAAAAAACACTATGTCTGCACAGACGACACATTTATAGCAGACGAAATTAATCAGGATAAGTGTTAACCATTTTTATGTGGAATTTTTCATATGGATTATTCCATTTTTGAATAATGACCAGGTTATGTTAATCTTAAGGGAACGTTTGAGAAAATATTTTAGAAAAATTAACAAACAATGCAGACTCTGATCCTTAAGGACCTCTCTGAACAGGGTCTACTGTGTTTGCAAACTACATGTATACATATTTTGATATACATGTTTATTTATACATGTACCTCCAAATTATATCATATGTAATTACGAGGAAATCCCATTCTTTAATCCCTTTATTACACTACCTCGAGTTCAATAGTTATTTCCAAACAGTTTGGACCCAGATCAGACTTACCAGGACTCTGTCATCAATATTTTTCAAATTTAATTTCCTCAACTTTAAATCAAACAAATAAAAGCAGACGACAGCTTTTGAAGCAGACAGTATTATGACAATGGCGGGAATATATCGGCAGCGGTCTAAAAATAGCTGGGGATCTCCGACTATTAAAACCAATTACTTGCACCAAAAATTGTACATTTTACCAAAAATGACTATGATACGGGTGCTTCGATATCTTGCTATTGTTAGTATTGTTCTGCAACAGGGGATTCTTATCATTGAAGGCAGTGGTATGTGTTTTCTATTTCGTTTTATACAAATTTCAGATTGTATTTTCTTTTTATATATAGATCTATGCATACCTCTTTATCCGACTAAAACTTCATCTATAGGTATTAAATAAGCGACTGCACAATCCACCACTCTACCGACTTAGCTTTAGAATGTAAACTCTACAACAACACCCAGTGGGAGACAAATATTGTGAATGTGTTCTTCGGAGGGAGTTGCTTTAGGGAGGGAAACTTTATACCCTTAGAATGTTAGGCTCATATTTCAAACAGCTTGAATTCAGATCAGACGCCGCGTAACGCGGCGTCTGATCTGGATTCAAGCTATTTGTCATTCGTCATTATGGTTGTTTCTGTCAAAATTTCTAATATGTAAATTTGTGAAAAAAAACCCAGCAGACGGCAATGCTTAGCAGACGATATTGCAGCAGTGAAAGCGTTAGACATAATTATCTTGTTCTGAGAACAGCGCTAGCATTGTTGTAAGGAGGGAATCGTTTTTCGAAGGGCAGTTGTAGGGAGGGAGTACTGTAGTCGTTACAGTGGAGAATCTGTTATTCTTTCCCGTTTAAACGCAAACGTACGCAAACGCAAAACACTAAAACGTAGAAAAGTACAACTTTTTGACAATTCTGATAATTCATCTTTATCTTGGTGGCAAACAGTTTGGAGCCTGATCAGACGCCGGGTTACCCGGCGTCTGATCTGGCTCCAAACTGTTTGTATGGGAAATTATATATGTAGCGTAAACGCGTATATTGGGAAAGAATAACGTTTTCTCCACTGTAGCTCGAGTCGAACTTGCTTACATTTTCTACTGTTGTATTTCCGATTACTCGAACTTGATTTTAAACCATTACATCGTGGTAGTTGCATAAAGTCGACTTTGCAAACAGTTTTGATCCAGATCAGAGACGCCGCGTTACTTATCAGGTTCCAAACTATTTTACACTCGTTTCGATATTTCTTAAGGCATACCACCTTAAATCTAACTTTGAAAAGTTCTTGCGGACAGCAATATTGAAGCTTGCGACAAGGGGTAAAAACCTCACGATTAATTTGGCACCGAACGGCTTAAGTTGAACATAATATCCGTATTTCGACGTTTTAACTTTTAAACTGAACTTTAAATGGTATGTTGGACCAAAGCGAGTTCGAATTATCGATGTTGAAAGTTTTACAATGACTATGTTCGATTAAAGCGGGGACCGAGTTATATATAGAGACTCGAATGCGCGTGAATTTACAAACCTTAACCTATTACCCCATAAATACGCCTTTAATTCAGTTGTCCACCGAAGATAAAAGTTCCAATTTATAATACACTTATGAAAATGTATGATAAGAACGATTTTCTATATTCTAGCAGATGGTAGTTTAAAGCAGGCCTAAAGTAAAGCAGAAATGCCATGGGGTAATGGGTTAAGACTTTTAAGGTGTCTACATGCCCCCAAAAGCTTAGCTTTGACGGCATGTAGGGATTGAAATATAGTGTGTCAGACTGTCAGTCTGTCCGTCCATCCTTGTCCCTTTCGTCTAGTGTATACAGTAACACCTCTCTATTCCGACCACTAAAATGAATGTTAATGCATTGTGTGAAAAGCAGGCGACAACAAGGTGAATGTACAACAGAAAGTTCTTAAAGAAACTGCTTTAAGGAACTACATGGCATCAAATGGTTAACATACTTGCGGTCGTAATAGAGATGTTTCGCTGTATCTCCTTTTACCACATAAGCTAGGGATACCAAATTTAGTGTATGAGTACATATTGAAGTGGTGGAGTATTGCACCTATTATCAATATCCTTTCCTACAAATAATAAAATTATAACAAAACATGGTAGTAATCAAAACATGAACAAAACACCTACCACCTTATATCTACAAAAAGATATCAGCTGTTATATCTAGAAATAGAAACACGATGTAATAGCATTGCCTAAAAACAAGGAACACATGAAATTAGACGGTAATCAGAAATAAACAAACATAGGCTGTAATTGTGCAATACTTGATAAGTAAAAGAACATGTTTTATTGAAAACAATGATAGTTTTTGTTTATGTAGAACTCTGTACAGAAAAAACCCTCTTTTTAACGGCCGCTAAATTGCGTAAATTATTAGGTGTTTACGACAGGTGACTACTTAAAGCAAGGTGACAGTAAAACAGTTTCTGTTACCTTGCTTTAAGCCACCTGTCTTTTATACACTCAATTAGCCTTCGTTTTAGTGGTCGTGAAGAGAGATTTTACTCCACAAGTAAATCAATCTATTTTTGAAACTACAGTCGATACTCGATACTTCGAACTCGCTTAACTCTTTTCTCCCTAAAACTTTAAATGGACAATTCCAGTTTCCATTTTAGTCCAGTCCATTTCTGACTTTTGAGGGTTGTTTTTGGCATTATGACAAACAGTGAAGACCCTGATCAGAGGGCTCCATAGGACAAATGCACTTTTCACAGGTATACTGTTTGAAAAGGGCGCCTATATGCGGGACTAGGGTTCAAAGGGTTAAAGGGACTCGCAACCGAATGGTGTACTTGTCAAAATAAAATAAAATACTCAAATAAAATCAAATGTGTGGCATTCTTGAGCTTCTGACATTAAAAAAAAAGATCAGTCCAAAAAAGTATCAAGAACTGTCATCGCATCTTAGTTTTTTAGATATTTTCCATCGTTTTTCTGTAGCGCCTTTCGACGGTATTGTTGTTGTTGTTGCTTCTCTACAGAAATTGACACGGGCTCAGACATAAACCCGAGCCGAATAAAGTACTATCCATCGCTACGCAGTGAAGTACGTTAATTCGGTACCATAGAAATATAGAGCCCGTGGTCGAGTGGTCTGAGGGGTTTCATTTTCGTGTTTGTCTCCGCAATGGAGGGTCACGGGTTCGAATCCCACCAGAGCTTCTTTTTTTTTGAAATGCATTTTCTTATCCTAAACTAAATCTTTCCCATTTATATAAATATTTGACATATATTTACAAATTACTATTTTTAATGCTAAATCCGGTTGCGAGCCTCTTTAAATCAACAGTATCGGTATTTCATATGTATAATTCTGATAAATCGATCTCGCTTAAGTCGAACATACCCGTATTTTACAGATAAAACGTGGTATGTTCAAACTAACGAGAGTTCGAAGTATCGAGTTTCGACTGTATAAGTCACTGGTTTTTCTGTACATCAAATACATTTTTTGTCAAATACCACTGAATACATTTCTGGACGTTTTCAGTATTCTGTACCGATCCTGTTCGCATCTTGGTACCCTACAACTTGACAACTCATCTTTGTGTAAACGGGACGGTCGTCCCGAGGGAGCCTGTCAAAATCAAGAGCAAATCACCGGATCTTGACGAAAACAAGAGCAAGTACCGTGGCCCGTGTGCGAGTAAAGGTGATGAGTTTAAATGCGGACGGCAGCAAACTCTCTGGTGTGGTTGGGACAAGGGAATGAGATGCTGTGCCCAGAAGCCGTACGACCCAGCCTACAGCACGTGCTGTGCTATGACCGAGTACAATTTTGAGATCTACAACAACGATCCAGAGAAAGATCACGTGTAAGTGAGGTTAAACTGCAGAAGAAGATTGGTTAAGTCTTCTAGAAAGCTTAACCGTCTGTTTGCCGATCGCCACTTGACTGTAGTTTGGACACTGATTTGATGCGGCGTGACGCGGCATCTGATCTAAGTCCAGCAGTTTGACACTCATCTTTAAGGTTACTCAATTTGAAAAATGCATGAATCTATATTTGACAGACTTTGGGCGACATTTCCAAAGCAGGTGATAAATATTACGAGAGTTTAAGGGATAGTTAAGGCAGGGCAAAATAGATACACAAATCTCCTACAAAGCAGAACATTTATTTGATTCCTATGTATGACTGTACAGCGCTCCCTCTCTACAACGACATCCATTGGGAGACAAAAAATGTGTGCGTTGTTCGGAGGGAGTCGTTATAGGGAGGGAGTTTTGTCTACATTTGCAAACAGCTTGAATCCAGATCAGACGCCGCGTAACCGCGTAACGCGGCGTCTGATCTGGATTCAAGCTGTTTGTCACCGTCATTATATTTATTCCATCAAAATGTAATTTTGAGAAAAAACAGCAGACGGAAATTTGAAGCAGACAATATCGCAGCAATAAAAGTGTTAAACATTTTGTCTTGTTTGGGGTACAGCCGTAAGGGTCGTTGTAAGGAGGGAGTCGTTGTTGGGAGGGCCGTTGTAGGGAGGGAACGCTGTATTACTCTTTTTTCAGTAAAGGAATATTATTAAATGTGTAAAAATGCGTATCTGTATATAGAGTAAATGATTAAAACTGTTGACGTTTTACTTTACTCTGTGTGGCAAACAATTTGGATTGCCAGGCGTCTCATTTTATAACCAACATGCTCTTCAAATGATACAAGCATTGTTCGTTACTATTACAGTTGCTGTGGGAAAACCTTATATCCCCGGATACCTGAACAGATAAAGTGTAAACACCCGGCTAAGAACGATCCATTCTGGAGCGCCACCAGTCTGCCAGCCGCTAACAGAGCTTACAAATTATGTCCCCCATATAAATACGGTATGTATGAGTATAGTGGAGAAGGTGTTATTCTTACCAGTTAAAGCGCAAACGAAACGCAAACACAATGTACAAAAATGTACTAAAATGTACAAAACTACAACGTTTAGAAATTTCTAACGATGTTTTGTTAAATGTGTGTGGCAAATAGTTTGGAGCATGCACATACGCCGTGACATTCCATCAACATTTTCAAGAACTTGTCATTTGTCTACGATTTAGAGCATTTTGTTTGTTTTTCGTTAAATGGTAAACAATACATTTGAGCCGTGTCATGCACTGCAAACATTGTAGATCAAGGTCAGCCGGCGCGCCAATCGTGAATGCAGCGGCTGGTCTTGATCTACAGTGTTTGACACCCATATGCGTCAAAGCATTGTATTTAGCAGTATTATATACAGTATTTGGCAGTGCAGACCAAACTCAGATACAGAGCCTGGGGTGACAAAGGTGCTTGGTCTGTACAATTGCAATGCAATAAGGCTGGTTTTGTCATGGCACGAATCATTAGGTCTACAATGTACAACATCAATTCAGTGTTTCCGCCTTCTCGTTTTTCCCTTTTTTGACCGTATCACAAACCCTTTCATGGCCAAGCTACACTTTTATTTGCAATCAATTTGGTTCCTGATCAAACACCGCGAAACGCGGTTTCTGAACAGGATCCAAACTTTTTGACACAAACATATTTAAAATGTTTTTTAAGTAAATAACGCATTTAAATTCAACATTGTATTGATAAAAGTAAACGAAAAATATAAGCAGACGATAATAAGACAGTGATTGTGTAATACGGGTTCTGACGTCATACTGGCAGTAAACGGGGTTAGACGGGGACTATCGGACATTGCAAACAGTGTAAGCTTAGATCAGTTGCCGCAATATAAATGGGAGTCTAATCACGAACCCTACTGTCTGCCAGTTGTAACAAATGACAGTACTGTGTTCGCGGATACTGTAAATCTTGCATGCCATGATATATGTATACCATTAACGCGGCGGCTGAACTTGGTATGCAGTACAGCGGAACCCCTCCAAACCGGAACCTCTAAATACCGGCCGGAATTCTCTCTTAACTGGACAACCTTTTTTATTTTATATCACAACATAAATACGCCTTTTTACGCCTTCGGTTTATTCCTACACTGAAGAAAATACATTCATGAATATGTATCATCAGAAATAAATTCTATATTCTAGTAGATAGTAGCTTAAAGCAGGTTAAAAGTAAAGCAGAATGCGTCTGAATGTACATTCTGCTTTACTTCCGATTTGCTTTAAGTGATCAACAAGAAACAAGCTATGGGGTAAGGGCTTAAAGCCCCTCTAACCTGGAAATCCCTCTTAACCGGAAATTGATGTTGTCCCCCACACATGTCCGGTTTAGAGGGGTTTCGCTGTATTTGCAATATCCAAGAACCTCTTTCACACAATGTAACTTTTTTGTTTTTATTTCAGGTTATGTTATAAAGTTTCGTGTAATGGACGAGTTTAAGTACAACGCAACTATGCGAGAGTTTACCTTTTCCTCCGATTATACGACAATGTATAAAGCCTCCGCCGTTACCAAGCCAATGCGCGCGGACCGCTACAGCCCCAAAACACGGTTATCATCATTAGGACGCTTCATTGTGTTGACTAAGACGGAGATGCCCAATGGTCTTGACTTCTTTCTTCGCAGTAAAGACTTGGTCATCAGAGTAAAATCACGGAAAAGTAAAACAGCAAAGAAAAGATTACGAAAGGCAATGAAACTGATGAGAAAGTGTTGATAGACAAAGTACTTTGGCAACAGATATCATCTAGTGGGTGTGTGGTGACCCGTTTTGTATAGAGCACCTATTAACACATTCAACCTTAGCGACGAGTATACTCGTCATTTACAAACGGTAAACCTGTGAGGATTACACGTGTCCTATGCAAGCAGTGTAGACCCCGATCAGAGGGCTCCTTAAGGAGCCCTCTGATCAGGATCTACACTGTTTGTCATTTTGAAATATATTCTTAAAATCATGCCTAAATAGTCAAAAATTGACTAGACGTATTTTGAAATTGGAATTGTCCATTAAAAGTTTCAGGGGTGACGGGGTGAATGAGTTAATGTAATTTACTGCGTTTTGACCCGCTCAGTCAAGCGAGACAATATTTGCTTTTGAAAACAGTTTTGACCCAAATCAGACGCCAATTTCATTGGCCCTTTCATTTGTATAATGTGTTTCCCTGTCAAAAAACCGGAACCTAGTAAACGTGTTGATTTATATTGAAATATAAATCAACATGTTTACTTACTTATTATTGTTTGTAATTTAGGCAGTTTGACATGGAAGTCTAACTATTTGGATCCTGATTAGAAGCCGCGTTAGGCGATGTCTGCTAAGTGCTTAGGATAAAAACTTTTTGCTGATGTTATTTGTTTTGCATAGATTGGGTTAAAGAAGCAGACGACACTTGTATATTATACAGACGATATATAGATAGTAAAATGGCGATCCCGAGTGTTGCTGGGCGACATGATATTAGATATTACTACAAATGCCATATTCTATATACATGTACATATTATCAAACTATACCATGCCTTTTCAGGCCGTACGATATCTATCATTATATGATTTATGCCTCGCAAAGTCACAATACCATGTACAGAATTATACCATATCTTACTACACATGTATGTCATACAATTACATGTCATGCAAAACCGTATCCAAACATATTGAAATAGCCATACCATGGCATGCCACACAAAGCCATATAAATTATTTCATAGTTCACTAATTATTCCGTAGTATGTCACGCAAAACTTATAGCTTACCGTACCATACCATATCATACCATACCATACCATAGCATGTCCCATGTCATACAATAGTTTGTCACGCAATACCATATCAATACCATATCTATTCATACCACATTTTGCCATATAATATCATAGCATGTCCCATTGCATACAATAGTTTGTCACGCAATACCATATCAATACCATATCAATTCATACCACATTTTGCCAAATCATACCATAGCATGTCCCATGTCATACAATAGTTTGTCACGCAATACCATATCAATACCATATCAATTCATACCACATTTTGCCAAATCATATCATAGCATGTCCCATATCATACAATAGTTTGTCACGCAATACCATATCAATACCATATCTATTCATACCACATTTTGCCATATAATATCATAGCATGTCCCATAGCATACAATTGTTTGTCACGCAATACCATAATTCATTCCACATTTTGCCATATTTTATAATAGCATGTGGCATATCATACCACAGTTTGATGCACAATGTTATATCAATCCATACCATATCTTGCCAAAGCATAGCATGTCGAGTAAAACCATTTCAAACCCACTTTCCAATTAACGTTACTACAGTGGAGAATCTGTTATTCTTTCCCAATAAACGCGTTTACGCTAAAACTATTATTTGCAGTGCAAACGGTTTGGAGCCAGATCAGACGCCGGGTAACCCGGCGTCTGATCAGGCTCCAAACTGTTTGCCACCAAGATAAACAAGAATTATCAGAATTGTCCAAAAGTTGTTCTTTTCTACGTTTTAGTGCTTTGCGTTTGCGTACGTTTGCGTTTAAACGGGAAATAATAACAGATTCTCCACTGTACATGTATATATTGTTGTTTTACTACATAGCACAAAAAGACAAACAGTGCACGCCTACGCTATTTATATAAAACCAGTGTACTCTTTGCAAGATACAATGTTTGTAAAGGACCCGTGTATGTGTCATTGGAGTGTTTCAAAAGAAATTATCCACGCGCACTCTTCATAACCGACATAGGATTGTCGCAGACTAAAAGAGTATTTAGAGAAAGGTCATGTGCATAATGTTATTTTTTATTTTGTATTAAACAATCAACAGCCGCTTAACAGAAGATCGGTTGTAGCTTTTCGCAGTTCAGTTGTCGCATTCGGTTTTTTTTTGCTTAAAATAACAGAAAATATTGACTTATTTATTTTTTCTTACCAAACTTTCATTTTAACACGGATAAAACCAAACGCACGCTGTAAATAATCTCTTGATGAGCATTAACTGTGCAGCTTAGAAATAAACTTTAGACAATAACCTACCAGTGCATTCTTAACCAATCAAAACTGTCTTTTGCACCCATTAAGTACGGCACTTAATAATTAAAAAAAATGTTGTTTTTCGAGCTCGCGTGGTGTCTGCACGCGATATAATAACTCCCCCTCCTAGCAACTACATGTACATGTACATAGTTGTAAACAGTGCCATATTTGGCGATCTTGCAACCAGAATCACAAGTACTTGGCGCGTGCAGTGGTGTTGGCGCGCGAGGTCTGTTTACTAGAAACGTGGGAACAATTTATCCTGGGCCAATCAAAGTATATATTGTATTCTACGTTTGTTAGAAAAATATTAAGTGAAATTTTAGTGGCTGAGAAGTGGCTCGCTTTTATAAAAATATGTTCTAACTATAATATGGCGTCATCTACTCGCCTTAATAAACCCGGTGACAAGACAAGCACACATTCAAAGACCTGTGTGTTTGAATAACATCGCAGCTTGCGTGCATGATACAATTTAGAAATCTATTTTTAAACCGGAGATTTATTTGCCTGCTTGAAGTTGGCAGTTTAACGTGTTAAAATATTTATATACATGTAGTTTAGGTTCAATGCGAAATTTAAGCTTACATTGTACAATACATGTTTATTGATTTAGAATTAATTTAAAAATGCACAATTTATATATTATATCTCGAATCTCATGTCAAGTACCTCTAATATATCTATTAAAATTGTTTTAAATTCGTGGAGCTGTTAATAACATACACTCTGTACAATCATTTCGGTCTATCCAGTTATCACATTCAACCTTAGCGGCAATTATACTCGTCATTTACAAACAGTATACCTATGAAGTGTACACTCGTCCTTTGCAAACGCAGGGCTGCCATTTCTCCGGATTTTTCCTAAATCTCCGGATTTTTTTTCTAGTACATGGTAGCTTAAAGTAGGGTAAAAGTAAAGCAGAATGCGCCTTAAGGCGCATTCTGCTTTACTTTCAGCCTGCTTTAAGCAGCCACGTGTCAATAAAACTAGACACAGGCGATTGGGTAAAGGTAAGAGTCGTAAAATCGCACTTGAAAAATGCAAATTTGGAAATCTTAGGATTTTTTATGTCAACTTATGGAAGCCCTGCAAACGGTGTAGGAGCCCTCTGATCAGGTTCTGTCCTTGTTGTCATTGCGCAATATAATGTTCAAATCAACGATAAATACTGAAAATAGTCATAATTGGACTAGACTTAACCCTTTCACTCACAATGACGTCATAAAGCGCATTTACAAACAGCGGCGTCTGATCAGGATAAAATTTGTTTGCCACTTGTTTTAAAATAACATCAGTTATAATGCCTTAAAGTTAACCTTGAAAACAATATTGAAGCAGACGACACTATGGCTGTGAAGGGTGTGATATATTTGATCCTGAAAGCGTTAAATGGATATTGGAATGTTACTTTAGAAGTTTCATGGGTGAATGAATTATATAATAAGATAGACTGGACACACGCACAATATTTAGCTCACCTGGCACATGGGGCACATAGCCATGGTGATCTATTTTGATCGGTCCGTGTACGTCATCAGTCGTTATCGGTATGTTCCTCCGTTCGATCGTCGTCAACAATTTATAGAAAAAAATACACCAAATCCTTTACAACTGGTTGGTTTTTACCAAACTTGGCAGGATTGATCCTTACACGATCCTCTTTCACATTTGTTCAAATGATTACAGTCTATTATGTAGGACACGGGAGTTAGAAGTATATTGTTTTAGTGAAAACTTCAAAAATCTTCTTGTATGAAACCAAAAATCTTCTTGCCTGAAACCACTGTACGCTTAGTTTAGATATTTGGCACAAAGCATAATCTACAGGTTTTCTATCAAGATTGTACATGCACGTCTGACTTGCGTGTTCCTTGCATGCTCCTTTGGCCAGGAGCAAGGCAAACTTGCACCATTTGCGTTTTCTGGGAAATCGCAGAGTTTGTGCATCTGTTGTCGTAATGTTTTCGGGCGGTCAACGGAATCGACTACGCACCAAGAACATGAGTTGCCTGTGATTTCCGCGGCGTCCTTTGCAAAAGATAGCTCGAAGATTGGCCATTCCACATTTGTGAGTGAACGAGGATTAAAATTAGTATAAATGCACGGTAATTTGAAACTGGAATATCGTTTTGAAGTTCCAGGGATAAATGAGTAAAAGACGATTTGACTTTGCAAATTTACTCGTCCTTTATCAAAAGAACAAAGATTAAAGCTGTCACAAAGTCACAATATTGTTTTCTTTCCTTTAGCATTAAAGACAAGCTGTTGTCGAGTAATCGCACGCTCCAATCGGCTATAAATATGGAAAAAATATGAATAATGCTAGAGCATGTAAATGGAGATTAATGCGTCAAACGCAGAGGTTCAATACTAGAATAAAAAGCGCGGTGATAAAACAAGTATGCCAAATCTTCAATTAGCGGACTATGTTGTGCTATTTCTTGGCATTTTTGCTTCTTTGACAACTGGCACCATTCTTGCTTTTATCATCCTACCACTAATACGAGGAGTTACTTAGTGTTGAAAGACAAGCTGTTGTCGAATTACTGCACGCTCGAAACGGCCATAGATATGGAAATAAATGTGATTAATGCTAACGCATGACCATAAATAATTATTAATTACAGGCGAAACTCGATACTTCGAACTCGATTAAATCGAAAGTACCAGTATTTTATAAGTTGAATTTTGATAACGCGATCTCGTCTAAGTCGAACATAGCCGTATTTCAAAATTAAAACGTGGCCCAGTCACGTTTTAAATTCGAAATATAGGTATGTTCGAACTAACGCGAGTTCGAAGTATCGAGTTTCGACTGTAGTAAAACGTAAAGGTTCAATGCTAGAATATAAACCACAGTGATGAAACCAGTATGGCGACTGGTCAAACTCTCCAATTAGCGGACTATGTTGTGCTATTTTTTGGCATTTTTGCTTCTTTGGCAGCGGGTACCATTCTTGCTTTCAAAGACCGAAAATTTTTATCTTCCTACCACTTTCACCGAGGAGGCGGAAAACTGACGGCATTTCCGGTAGCAATGTCGATGCTAGTAACCTTTGAATCCTCCATCTTCTACCTAGGATATCCGGCTGAGGTGTATCTGCATGGAGCCATATACTGGCTTGCGGCAATAGGATTTGTCATTGGCTATTCGTCGATGCTATGGATTTCAATTCCGTTATTCTATCCTCTGCAAGTGACAAGTGTTTACGAGTATCTTCATATGCGCCACGATTCTCTGATGATTCGACTGGTCGGGACAGCTCTTGGGGTACTATTTATGACACTCTATGCAGGAATAGTTCTGTTTGGTGCAGCCGTTGCATTGCAGTCAGTGATCGGATTATCTGTGTGGGTTTACATTGTTTTAATGTCAGTCATCGCTGTGGTCTATACATCTTTAGGCGGGATTAAGGCAGTCGTTGTGACTGACGTTGTCCAAGGTATCATTATGATTGGTATGCTTTTAGCTGTCCTCATATATGGAACGATGCGCGTCGGAGGAATCCAAAATGTTATTGACTTAAACAAACCAACTGGGCGCATGAATATTATTGACTTTGATCCTAATCCACTGGAAAGGCATACATTTTGGACTCTAGTATTTGGCACAGCAAGCAGATCATTCACGTTTTCATGCAGGCAACCCGTGGTCCAGCGATTGAACTCAACAAAGTCAATTCGAGAAGCGCGAAAAGTAGCAGTCACGTCTATCGTCGGCTTCGTAATTCTACACTTACTGGTTGTACTGGAAGGAATTGTAGCGTATGCCTATTTTGCGAACAAAGGTTGTGATCCACTGGCCGCAGGACAAATATCAAATCCGAACCAAATAATTCCCTATCTAGTAATGGACATGTTTGAAGACATTCCTGGAATGACTGGTCTATTTCTAGCAGCGTTATGTAGTGCGTCACTTAGTACAATATCTTCTCTTCTCAGTAGTGTATCTGCCGTTGTTTCGGAAGATGTCATACGCACCAAACTGAAGTGGTTTTCAGACACAGCATTAACACAGGCGTCAAGAATTGTTGTAGTTGCGTGTGGGTGTGTATGCATAGGTGTAGGAATATTGATAAGCAAGGCTCAAGGACCAATTTCACAGATATCAGCCAGCATTCTAGGTGCTGTCAACGGGCCTATAATATCTGTGTTCTTTCTGTCGATTTTCATCAAACGTACGACAAGGAAAGGCATTATGGTCAGCATTGTTGTAGGTGTCAGTATCGCGCTATGGCTGTCCTGGGGATACAACTTCTCCCCAGGTCGAAAAAAGACACCGTGGCTTCCGCTTGGACCAATAGACAAATGCTACAACTATACCATAACATCGGTGAACGTTTCTGTCACTAATTCAAGTTACTCAACAGAATTCCTGTACACCAACAACGAAACAGTACAGACCAGAGTGGAACAACCCGAAACAACAAGTCTTCATGGTTTAGACTATTTATACTCAGTATCATATCTTTACTTTACAGCAATGGTGACAATAGTCACGCTGGCATTTGGACTTGCAACAAGCATGGTGACCTCAAATGGCGGGAAAGGAGGCATACCAAAGCATCTTATGCTGAGACTTAATAAGAATTTCTTTATGTGCCAGCCATATAATATTGAGATATCGGAAGCTACAAGAGAACCGTTGAACGGATTAGAGACGGACATGTTATAATCTAGACACTTACCGATGTAAGCCAGTGAATGTTGACCGTCTGCTGCTCGCTGCATACTAATGTAGAATAACCGTTGCAACGGTTTTGGATCCAGATGATACACAAAGTATCACCTGGATCCGAACTGATCAACACTAGTATTATTTTCTTAAATAAACTGCTTTTAAATCAATTTTTAGAACTGCTGCAGACGACACATTTTGCAGACGACATTTACATGGCGAGCAGACGGTTATTTTTCACCTTTGTTTGATTAATTAACCCTTTGAACCCTAGTCCCGCATATAGGCGTCCTTTTCAAACAGTATACATGTGAAAAGTGCACTTGTTCTATGCAAACAGTGAAGACCGAATCAGAGGGCTCCTTAAGGAGCCCTCTGATTTGGGACATCACTGTTTGTCAAAATGCAAAACATTGAAAAAAAAAAACCTCTTAAAAGTAAAAAGTGGACTAGACTAAAATGGAAACTGGAATTGTCCATTTGAAGTTTCAGGGAGGAAAGAGTTAACGCCTTCACTGTCAAGATACAATGGTGTTTGATTGTGTCTACTGTATTTATTATGTTTTTGCTATAAGCGCTGTATGTAATCTTTATGCAATAGAAACATCGTATCGTTTCGTATCGTATCGTATTATCTCAAATCCATAATTCAGTAATTTTGAATATACATGTAGAAATATCAATATGATTATCGATAATAATGACAATGATCAAACGCTCAGCAGGATCCCAACAGTTTGAAAATCCAAGTCCACTCATACCAAGTCAATGGGTTTATATCCAGTAATAAAACATAAATGGCCATTTCGCAACGTTGATAACCTTCACAAGATGATAACCTAAACGTATATCCTGAGAAAATATATGTTAGCATAGAAGCACATGTAAATCATAATTATGCTGATTCATAATCAATGAGCATAGATGTAGTTGATATACATGAACAGTCGAAACTCGATAATTCGACTCGCGTTGGTTCGACCTTACCCATATTTTAAAGTTAAAACGCGGATAAACCACGTTTTAACTTTAAAATACGGGTATTTTCGACTTAAGCGCGATCGAGTTATCGAAACTTATCGAGTTATCAAACTATTGCAATACTGGTAAGGACGATTTAAGCGAGTTCGAAGTATTGAGTTTCGACTCACTGTACTTGTATAAATTTAGATATGTGAGTCTACGTTATTAAATAATTATATTCGTACCCCTGAAGCTAGATAAACATATATTGAATTACGTACACTTCTTTATACTTTCAAATACAATGTCAAAATCATTAAACAGCGCAGTGCTGACTTTTGATCAGACGCTGAGCTTGAGATTTAGTCTTAAGCATGGGTACATTCTCATCAAACGTTTGAGATGAGTCTGAAATCGTTTGCATGTTTTTGATTGGTCAGATTTGAGCAGAATGGTCAAATCTGGAACAACGAGGTTTCTGAAAACAAAACTTTGGTAATTCCAAAAGCTACTTAGAGGCAAAAAAGGGCTTTCGTCATACAATTACATGTATATAAAACTGTCTTCGTGCACTAAATTGTCACCAGTTTTGACACTGCCAAGTAAGCCTTACTTGGTCGGTCCTTGTTCAAAAACCTCTTACAATTCAACATGCAATACCATTTTCGTCTACAACGCTTGTCGTCAAATTTATAAGAGGTAGGTAAGTCTATCTAGAACTACATTGAGTAAATAGAATGAATGCGTGTTTTTTTTTACTCCATGCTAATTATAGCAACGCGTTTAATTGAAAACATGAAAATATCACTTTGTATAGAGTACTACTCCTATTACTACTACTAAGTTACTTTTACTGCCACTAGTCTAATAATTATAATACTACTACTATACAGATAATATCTACTTCTTCTACAACAACTGCAACAACTACTTGATCTACTACTTCTATTAGTCGGTACTGCTGGTCTGCTACGACTGGCATTGCTATTACTGACCACTACCGCTGCAGTGACAGTGTATATAGTTAATATAAATCTAGTAGTGCTCTTCTTCTTCTTCTTTGTGTCGTGCAGGGCCGAAATCTGCAGCATACTCGCACCAAGATATGTAAATGGTATGTACAATGTGTGACGGAGGTTCCAAGGTTAAAAGATGATAAAACTGGATGAGATGATTAATGGAAGGCTGCAGAGATCCCAACCTTAAAAGTCTCTAGGCTGGGGGCCGCTACTAGGCTCTCTGGCAGTCTGTTCCACAGGGTTACCGCGGTGGGGAAAAATGACGTCTTCATAGTCTGGGTCCGGCAGAACTGGGGAATGAACCAAAGGCTGTGACCTCTTGTCGATGCTCCTTGAGGGTGGAGGGTTGATGGCGATGTGTCCGTGGACGATCTGGTACATCATCGCCGCCTTGGCTTCCATTCTTCTTTGTTGAAGACTATCCCAGCCAAGGGAGTCGACCATGGCTCCAACGCTGCTTGTTCTGTGGTAATTCCCAGTGACATATCTGGCAGTACGGCGTTGGACCATCTCGACTCGGTTGACCAGGGCCTTGGTGCTGGGGTCCCATATTGTGGAGGCGTACTCCACCTGTGGACGGACAAGGGCCTTGTAGCTGGCTTCTTTGGTCGATCGTGGGCAGGATCCAATGTTTCTTCGGAGGAAGGCAAGGGTGTTGTTAGCTTTTTGGGTTGTCATGTCGCCATGGGCATTCCAGGTCATGTTTGGTGTTAGAACTGCTCCAAGGTACTTGGCCTTCTTGGTCATCAGCAGAGTCTGTCCATGAATGGTGTACGATGCCTCGATGTTTCTACGCTTGTTGGAGATTCGAAGTACCTCACACTTGTCTGCGTTGAAATCCATCATCCAGTCCCTCTCCCATTCCTGGAGCGTGTTGAGATCTTCCTGTAGGAGGTCTGCGTCGGCCTGGGAGGTGATATTCCTGTGTGGCAGGGAATCGTCTGCGAATAGACCACAGGTTGAGCTGACACATTCAGGAAGGTCGTTGATGTAGGCCAGGAATAAGAGAGGGCTTAGGACTGTGCCTTGAGGAACGCCGGAGGTGACTGGGGCTGGATGAGACGAGATACCATCGAGCCTGACCTGTTGAGTTCTGTGGCTGAGGAAGCTCTCAATCCACTTGAGCATGTTGTTGCGGACGCCATAATGGTGAAGCTTATGAAGTAGTCTTTTGTGCGGAACCTTGTCGAAAGCTTTTGAGAAGTCTAAAAGCACTGCATCGATTTGCTGGGACTTGTCGAGGCCGGAAACGAGGTTGTTAATTGTGGTTATGAGTTGGGTCTCGCATGAATGGCGCTTCCTGAAACCATGTTGAAATTTACTTAGGATATGGTGATTTTCGAGGAAGTTCATCAGGTTGCTGTGTATAACATGCTCAAGTAGCTTGCATGTGACAGATGTAAGTGATATGGGCCTGTAGTTAGAAGGTTTGCTCTTGTTTCCCTTTTTGAAGATCGGTGTAACATTTGCCGATTTCCATTCGTCCGGAATTGTGCCCTGGTCTAGTGAAGTCTGGAAGATGAGTGAGAGTGCAGAGGCCAGCGGGTCGGTCATTTCTTTAAGAAAACGGGACGAAATGCAGTCGGGTCCTGTGGCCTTGTTTGGATTGAGTCCCTGGAGAAGCTTGCGAACACCATTTACAGTCACATGGATGGGAGGTGCATCGGGACATGGTGATTCTCCAAGGACCGGCAGTGGTGAGTCTCCTTCCTGTGTAAAAACCGAAGTAAACTGATTGTTTAGGATCTCTGCCTTTGTTGGGGAATCAACATGGGTGGCACCATCTCTTTTCAGGGGTGCAACGCCTGAGCCATCACTTTTCCTGCTCTTGACAAAGCTGAAGAGCTTCTTTGAATGGTCCTCTGTCACTAGGTCATGGACGTAGTTGTTATGAACTGTCTTGCACTCTGTCTTGGTGACTTTTTGGATCTCTCTGTATTTGTTCCAGTCCTCTGACTTGTTGGATTTGCGGGCTCTTTTGTATGCACGTCTCTTCTTCCTGGAGAGGCGACGGATTGTCCTGTTGCACCAAGGTTGGCTATACCTCGTAGAGGTCATCTTAGAGGGGACATACTGGTTGATGGTAGATGTGCAATTTTTCTTGAAGGTGTCCCAAATAGCATTGACTGGTGTACTTGTGTTGCATGCTGAAGTGAAGCTTGTGGAGAAATCTGTAAGCTGTGTTTTCATCGCTGTAAGGTCTGCGTGCTTCCACAAGTGGATAAGGCGGGCAATAGGCTTCCTCATTGAGGGAATGATATTGAGATCAGTGAGTATGATGTCATGATCGCTTATGCCGGGAATAGGAGTGCACTTGTTGACTAATGATGGCCTATTTGTGGCGAACACGTCAATGGTGTTGTCTAGTCTCGTGGGGAAAGACACAAGCTGTTCACATCCAGAATCATGGAATAGGCTAATGAGTAGGTTGTTAATTTGAACCGGGTATCTGTTGCTAATGATAGACGAAGTCTTCCAGTCAATGTCTGGGAGATTAGCATCTCCACCAATGTATATTGGTTGGGCCCAAAATTCTTCTCTGTTAGCTCTCGTACTTTGGAAGTTAATGGCCAAAATGCGTAGGCTTTTCTTTGTAAGGGGGCCAGGTTTATTTCGTTTTGGAGAGGATGTATGTTTTGGGGAGCCAATGTTCAGTGTTTCATTAAGGGATATGTCTGAGGAGGTGACTGAGGACGACGTCATGTTTACGACCAATGCTGAAGTGTCTTCAAATAGGCTTGAGTGGAAGTTGGGGAGGCCACAATTGCAACAGTACCAGCTTGTCTCACTGTTATTCATTGTTTCGTATATGAGGGTGCTCATTTTCATGCACTCTGTGTGGTACCACAGCTCACAGTTGCTGCAGGCTACCGAGTGGAGGGTCCGAGACCATTTGCATGCTTTCCCACATATCTGGCATGGGTACTTGGGAGGACGGGGTCCTGGATTAGGATGGCAGTCATGTGCATTACTGAGGAGAATATGGATCAAGTAGAGTGCTAATAAAACAACAATGACAACAGCTTTAAGTTCTGCTAATTCTACCACTTTTCTTCTTCTCCTCCTTCGTTTTCTTGTACTTTCTTTCTTTCTATGTGTTATGACTCACACCCTCACGGGTAATTTCGGGTAGTGCGTGTCTGTGCCTGTTAGTAGAGTTAAGAACAGGATAAAAGATAAGGGTTAGCGGATGAACTAAAATTAAGAATGTTCTAATGTACTACGACTACTAGGGCGTGTACGATTATCAGTTCCAGAACTGTTTGGAACGATTCCATGGAATTAGTAAATCAAATAGAAACGGAATTGAACCCTTGCAAATATGGTAGTCTGGTTCCCTACTTATTACAACTTTGCTGTCGAAACGTTCGTAAATTGTGCCGGGAACCATGATGATACGTCACAATTCTGCTCACACCACCTCCTCGGGCAGAATTGATAGAACAGTTCTGGAATTGAATTCCGGACCATTCGATTTCGATTCCGTCAATCCGGAAGATTCCGGACTGATAAACGAACACGCCCAACGACTTGTAGTTAGAGTTATGGTCATTTCGTACCCACGCCTTTTCGTACCCTATTTTTTTGGTCATTTCGTACCCATATTTTTGGTCATTTCGTACCCTTTCAAATTCACTAGTCATTTCGTACCCATATTTTTGGTCATTTCGTACCCTCTAAAAAAATCTTTTTATTACATATATTTCATTATTTTTACGCAAAATTTAATAAGATATATGTTAGATCGGGTAATATGTTTGCTAAGAAATGAAAAAAAAAATTATTCTGCTGGTTTTATAATTATTTGAACAGTTATCAAATCCAGTAGTAACTTCGAATCCATATGTTTGGTCATTTCGTACCCACCCCATAAAAGCACGATTGAAGAACAACTTCTACCAAATGTGAAACGTATTTAATGAATGAAAAAAAGAATTAACAAAACAAGAATCTATAAGTACATGATATTTAATAGACTTTTGAGAGCTATAAAGACATGCACAATACAGAAAAAAACTCTCTTTTACGACCACAAAAATACGACGGCTAATTGGTTTTATTAAAGACAGGTAACAATTTATAGCTGTTTGACAGTCATGTCCAAAAATGCAGGCCATATTTACAGGATTGACGTTCTTGCTCACTTTAGTATATCAGACGTAAACCATTATCTCCCTTGGTCCACGAGATCAATTATCGATTTGTTAGGCAGACTATCGGGAATCGCTTGATCATCTTAGCCTTGATAAGAAATCACGAATGCTTCGTTATCATTCGGCTGCCTCCGGAACACTGGTTCCGAACTCGTTCTTATTCTCAGCGGGACCTCTGAAAAGCCATTTGTGTTTATCTGCTGATTAAATTGCTACTAAATATTCGCGTTCTACATCAATTATACCCTGACCAGCATTATCGATCGAATCTTTCACTAGTATATTACTCGTACATCCACACTTAACAAACGATAGTATGAATTATGTTCAGACTAAGTAATTTGTCTAAACGTCAATTTGCAAACTGTTAACCAATCGAAACTTTTTTTCTTTTTGGAACTATCTACAGATAGTCCGTTTATTTACATTAAATAACACTCATAAAAACATAACATATGCAATCGGATCAAAACTAATTGATAGCTAAAATGGTAAAAAATAAAATTAAATTAAAACATACATTTTTCGAATTTCTTTTTAAGGAGTGATTTTCACATATAAGATTAATATGATGGAAATGCGTAAATAGGTTTCGAATAAGATATATTTGTATGAAAAACACAGAAAAATGATACATGTATTTTCTACTCTATTGCAAACAGTTTGGATCAAGATCAGACCCCCAACAATTATGTGTCGGAAATTACTCTGAAAACAATTTTGATTTGAGTGTTTTGTGTGAAAAACTTTGAAACTGAATGCAATTCTATAGGAAACAATGTCGTATTCATTTAGACTATCTATGTCGGATCATGATCCAAACTATTTGACACGGATTGATCTGGGTAACTCGTGTCAAAGTTCAAGTTCCTGCTCCGGGATAGTAAAAAGGCCCCGGCAAAACTAAAGGCGCGAGTCACTGCTCCTTAACCCTTAATTATCGTGCTAAGCGGGACTTGGCTTATATTTGCAAACAATCTGGATTCAGATCAGATAAGATGCCGCGTTACATAGCGTCTGATCTGGATCTAAGCTGTTTGTCACTCGAAAAGTACTTTTTCTTTAGATTTAAAAAGATCAAAATTAGTTATTATATTTCGCAGACATTATATTTGAAGCAAACGACAAATCAGCAGGATAAGGGTTAAGTTATGACACTTTGTTTCATTAACTCATTCAACCATAAAATTGTTAACTGACATGTTAATTTTCAATTAGGTCTAGTCCATTATTTACTTTTTAGGGTTGTGTTAAAAATATTGCAAAATGGCAAACAGTGTATGCCCTGTTCAAATGACTAATGCTAGCATACGACAAGTGTACATTTAGAAATTCAACTTCAAACATAAGTACGCTGTTTGTTAGTGACAATGGGTTAATATTTTGTTATTGTTTTCTGATTGCTGAGTGCCGGCTAAATTCTGATCAGATCAGTTACTTGCTGTTTGATCTGGATATACATTGTTTGCTTCTGTAATTCAAGTGGAAGAAAAAGTCTAAAAGAGATGAGGGCGAAAGTCTTTTTGCATCTGCCAATTTCACTTATAGAATGTTGTGTGTTTCACCTGCGTCTGCATTATTGGCTATGATACATGCATACAGTTGTCCCAAAAAGTGTTTCCGCTATTACAGAACTACCTACTGGCAATGTATCCCTTTAATATGCAAATACAACAAAGTGTTCATAAAAATGTGTAGGTATGTATAGGTTCAACTTTAAGCATCTATACCCCTTTACCCAATTGCCTATTTCTAGTAATGAAAATAAAGGATCACTTAAAGCAGGTTGAAAGTAATTCAGAAGGCGCCTTAAGGCGATTTCTGCTTTACTTTCAGCCTGGTTTAAGCTACCATCTGCTAATATGTAGACATTATATCTTATGGCGCATGTTTAAAACTGTTTACATAGGAACTATTTTGTTCAGCGGAGGAATAAATTAAATACGCTAAAAGTCGCTTCTATGTGGGAAAGGGATACTATGTGTTTCTATCTCATGTAATAAAGATATTTGAATGATCTTTTAGCCTTAATTTTGTTTTAATCAACAACAAAGTACTTAACGACCACTCATTGTTGACTGCAAGATATGAATTGTTTCCGATGGAAATAATAGCTTTAATGCGTTTATTTGGAAAGAATAACGCCTTCTCCTCATTCTTGTATTTACTCCATCCTACAAAAGGGAAATAGGCAAACAGTGTAGACTCTGATCAGACGCCGCATTATAGGAATTTCAATATCAAGCAAAACGAAAATGAAAATTCAAACCAGGCACCCCTGTTTGCTACTCAGATTAAAACCATAGTTAACCTTTGTAAAAGTAATTTCCCCCAGTTTAGTGCATTGCGTTTAAACGGAAAAGAATAATGTATCCTCTACTGTATATTGCCACGGAGTAATTAGAGCTCTAATTACTCCGTGACATTACGCACAAAAATTCCAGCTATCCGTATCTCTAACTGGATGTAGAGAAAACTCATCCCTTTTAAAGTTTTAGAATGTTCCAATCTAAAAATAACTCCGACAGGTCAGAAGAAAATTCTAATACTATGCGTTTGTGTTACGTTTTCGTGAAAGGTGGTGGGGTGGGGAGGGGGAATAACACGCAACGGGCATCTGGATGTTATAGGCGAATTCGTGAGAGGTTACACTCAATTTCTGCGCCAACGGAAAGCATCTCGCCAGTTAATGTTTATTTGAAGTATAATATAGGTGTTCGGGATTCAAAGGTTCCACTGTAATCAGTCGAACACAACTCTATTGCTATAAATAGTAAAACCTCTCTATTACGACCACTAAAAGAAGGCTAATTGAGTGTTTAAAGACAGGTGACAGTTTAAGAAAGCTCCTCGTTTTACTGTCACCTTGCTTTAAGCATTATTCGAACACCTAAGCATCTTCTAGTCAATTTCAAATTGTTATGTGAATAAAAGTTATTTTTTACATGAATACTGGATATACTGGGCGTTTTCAACTTAAAATAAGATGGGTAAGTTGTTGCAACTCAAATCGGTTCTCTAACAATGTAAACAAAGCATGGTGGCCCACTTACTTCATTCTCAGTGGGACTGGGACCCCAACCTAAATTCGAACAGTAGGTTTGACACCACGAAATATTTACTATTTATAGTCCAGGGTAGGTGTTTGTTCATATAATGTCAGAAAAACATAAAACAAGAATCTAAAGCCTCATAAAAAGTAAAAGTCAACTTTTTTCATATAATTTACAGTAGTTTAGACATAAACTATCAATCGTTAATGGCTACAGGCAGGGCAACAGAAGGGACCTCCCCTTGTAAGTACCCTGGCAGAGCTGCACACTTTAAAGTGCACACAGCCATCCAGGAGAAGTTTCTAAAAGTTATTAAATAGATTTTTCTAAATATTTAAGTAAACTCGAACCTGTCAAAATATTTTTTGTATTATTTATTTCTTGTTACTTCTGTTTAGAATATAAAAAAGTGAAAAAATATTGATAAGGACCCTAGTTTGAGATTTGATCAGATTTAGTGGTCTGAACCCTAAATATAATTTGTCCGGACCACTAGGAATGGGGTAAATGTAAAAGTTATGCAGCCGACACACCACTAGTCATTTTTGTTCGCAGAAAATGTAGTCTAAGGCATATTTATGCATTGGGAAATTTGGGATTAGGTGTAAATGCAATATTTATAGTCAGTGAAGTTCAACAAATGCCATTTTACCTGTTTACTGATAATTCTTACCGATCTTGTATTCTTGACGTTCCAGTACCGGTGTTGCTGTCAAAATGTCACGCGCGGTTATGCAAAACTGTTAGTAACCATAGATATCACGTAAAATGATTTAGGTGTTCGATTTTTGGTTGTGTTCGAATAATGGTTGTAAAGGGATATCAATGTAAACAAAACTATTGGCGCTGAAAGGGTTTATAATTAATACAAGCTTAATTTATATTTATATTGTAATTAAAATGTATTGATGTACCCTTTCCAGTTTTTGTCTCATATGTTGTACAACATAAAATGAAACCCTTAAGTCGGAATATCAGCCAGTAACAATTGAACAGAAAGTTATTGTTCAGTTTCGATAGGGTATGTAAGGATTGTCGGAGACATTTTTATTAAGGTACTTTTATAAAAAAAAAATTGTTTTGTTTAAAGTCCAGTTTAGTGAGTAGCATTTAAATAATCACATAAACCACACAAGTAATAATTAGCGGTCACTCGGTAATACACATGCGTACATTTGAACATTGCTGAGATTAACTCATCGAACCCTAGCGACGAATATATTCGTCATTTACAAATAGTATTGCCCTATATGCAACAACTGACTGTAAATACAGATTGGAGGGCCCCAAAAGATTAAAGATTCCCCTGATCAGGGTCTGTACTGTTTGTTACTAGTACAATAAATTATGCCATACTGCTAATAATAAAAACGTAAATACAGTGCCAATTAGGAATAACATCACAGTAATAATAAATACATCAATGAGAGTGCACTTAGCATGAATTCAGGAAAATGTTGTTGTACTCGAACCCCAATCAACATGGGGGATGCAATAATGCAGACGTAACTGTTGAAAGTACTCGGGGTGGGGGTTGTATCAATAAGCAAAACCTCATTTCGCACTGTACCAATAAGTTTCTTTCTCTACTTTATAAACTGTGTTACCCTTATTCTATGCATCACACTTTTTTCATCCAGCTAGATCTACAAATGTTATGTAGATAAGCCATTATATTACCGTATTGTCGTGCGGATAAGGAATAGTATCGGCACGACGGTCGTGCGGATAAGAGTTCTTATCGGCACGACAGTCGTGCGAATAAGAACTGTTATCCGCACGGATAGTGTCTATCGGCACGACGGTCGTGCGGATAACAGTTCTTATAATTCGCCCACGGAAAGCATCTCGCCAGTTCGGGATTCAAAGGTTCCACTGGAATCAGTCTCGAACACAACTCTATTGCTATAAATAGTAAAACCTCTCTATTACGACCACTAAAAGAAGGCTAATTGAGTGTTTAAAAGACAGGTGACAGTTTAAGAAAGCTCCTCGTTTTACTGTCACCTTGCTTTAAGCAATCAAACTATTGTAAAACACTAATAATTAACATAATTAAGTGGTCGTATTAGAGACGTTTTATTATTACTCAGAACAAACATACATGTATTTCAAAACTAAAGCTTTAAAAGAAGTATGTATGTTTGATTTAAGCAAGCTTTGAGAATCGAAGGCAGAAATAAAGCAGACCATTTTGGGAATGTACTAGTTGGAAGTGGAAGAATCCGACGACCATATGTCGGACTTCTATCCATTGATGCACTATCCCCTTAAAGGAATGGTGCACAGCAAAAAAACTGAGTGACTTACAGGTATAACCAAGCACTCAAAGAGTGACTTACAGACATAGCCAAGCACTCAAAGAAGCCGAGTGACTTACAGACATAGTCAGGCACTCGATTGCTGCTCTTGTAAAAGAGCAGCAAACGCACAGTCTAATTCACCCCGTCGGTGCAAGACCATACAAATACAAATGACACCAAAGGCGTCAGTGATTACCCTTACGGGAATCTATTCAAAGAACGCAAGTATTGCACTTTTCAATGAAATTGGCATAAGGGAAATTTATGACATCTTAAATAAAACATTTCTAACATTCAGCAAGTTAAAATAAATTCTGAAAGTAATACAAAAAGCTTTTAAATTCACATGGTTACGTGGAAATATATCATAATAATTAATTCTTCATTCAATCTTATACTAGCTGTGCTATCTGAATTAATTTTAATGAAAATTATAAAACGTACATCAGTCGTTTTGTACTCCGTATCGCCACTGGTCCTAGATTAGCATATGAATAAAAGGTGTTAGGATCCCAGCACCCAGCTCATACATGTACCACTATTCTACCTAAGTGCTGATAGCTCAGTCGGTAGTGTGGTAGACTAACAATCAAAAGGTCATAGGTTCGAGTCTCATTCATATCAAAAGTTTTTTTTCCTTTTTATTTTTTTTTTTTTTTTAAAGAAGTCCAATTGTATTGACTTGTGGGTAAATAACGCAGATAAAGGACATGTTTAGTCTTTGTTGGTTAGAATCATTGTTCGCTATATAGCTTGTCGAATTACGTTTTGGTTCATGACTGACACACACCATTGTCTGGATGCAATGTCGTCTGCTTAAAATTGTCGTCTGCTTAAAATTGTCATCTGCTGTTTTTCTCAAAGTTACGTAATGGACATTTTGACATAAAAAACTTATTAATGAGTGACAAACAGCTTGATCCAAGATTAGACGCCGCGTTACGCGGCGTCTGATCTGGAATCAATCTGTTTGCAAAGTTCCCTCCGATAACGACTCACTCCAAACAACGCCCACAATTTGTGTCTCCTGTTGGGTGTATCCCCTAGTTCCTCTTGTCCGTATAATTGTGCACCTTGAAGGGAAGAAGCATGTCCTAGACATGCACTGTAGATCGTAAGACCAAATCATGCATTGGTTATGTTCCGTACTGCAATCACGCTATTGCAGTCCTCAGTCATTGTGCACAAACTGGCACACTCTGCAACATTCCGTGCTGGTACCTCAAACCTTATGACACTACTATAACAGAGCTGGTTAACAAACGACTCGTCTAAGATGTTACCATTGTTCAATAATCCTAATAATCTTTCAAATGTGTATAAGTCTTGATACCAAAGAACAGGAGCTTCGTATGGCTGTTTTAGAGATGGAGCACTGTATTTTAAACAGGATTGTTGTTGCTAACTACATCACTTAAGTTAACGTACGTGTCTTCACTATAGCTTGTATTAAATGTACATATGGATTCGAAGTTACTACTGGATTTGATAACTGTTCAAATAATTATGAAACCAGCAGAATAAGATTTTTTTTTTCATTTCTGAGCAGACAGATTACCCGATCTAACATAATTATATCTTATTAAATTTTGCGTAAAAATTATGAAATATATGTAATAAAAAGATTTTTTTTCGAGGGTACGAAATAACCAAAAATATGGGTACGAAATGACTAGTGAATTTGAAAGGGTACGAAATGACCAAAAAAATAGGGTACGAAAAGGCGAGGGTACGAAATGACCAGTTCCCTGTAGTTATAATCGGTTACGATTGTAAAGCAGTAGATAGTTTAAGAAGTTAAACTACCTACTTAACTACGACAATTGCGAATATGCCCTGGATAGGGTCAGGCGATTACTGAAGATGATGATAATGATGCATTAAGGCGACGCGAACCGGACTCGAACGAATTTGTCAAGGGCCGCTTCAATTTGTCATTCGGAACATCTCGGTCTGTGAAAATCGTGGTCCTTGAAGAGTTTCAGCGATTCTACGATAATTGTTAAATGTAAAATCCAAGGTTCGTATGTTTGATTCCAACAAATGAACAGTTGAGGCAAATGTTGTTGGGTTTTTTAAAGATGAAAGATTTCCAATATAGATTTTGCGATGTTAACTGTTTACGATATTCTCAAAATCTTGGTGTCTTCGGCCCAATTTTGATCGACCCCATGAATCAGAGCTCCAGATAATTTTGTAACCTAATGCTGATTGACCCCCTATTTTTTTTTCTAATGCTGAAATCTGAAATTACAATGCTTGTTTTCACCCTCACTCCAAAATACATACAGGGGTAGGAGTTTGCTGTTTGGGTTAATATTAGACCATAATTATTTTCCGCCTTCCAATTCTCAATCTTCGATCTTTTTTACTTACGATTACTTGAAACCACAAAATAGTTCTTTCCAAAGCTGAACAGTTTCATACGAAAATCTATCCCCTGTGTGTTTCTTCGAAGATATTTCCACCTTGCTGACACTGTCAGTAATTATTTCGACCAATATCACACGCACGACTGATTCAGCTGTTGTTTTCTCATCGTGTTTAAAGAATTTTAATACGCTTGTGGTGTCTGTATCGCTTGATTTTCGTTTAACACCTCCCGGGTTTGCTTCTGTTCACCATTTTTCCACAAATCGCATAACGCTTGCAGTATAGGGCCACCAAATAGACCGGAAGTGCTTCATGGTGTAGTCGAAAGAAGTCCGGCAAAGAAATAGTGCCAAACTTTTTGCCTCAGAATAGCTTTTTGTCAAGAAATATGTACTGTTTTGAGCCTTTTATGTAATACATGGATGCTAGAGAATAGATGCAAAGACTTTCTGTCAGGATAGATGGGTTTTTGGAGAAATTATGTGAGCTGAAGTGACATGTCCCTGTTTTAGCCGGTGCCTATTTCAAAATGTAGCAAAACACCAGTCATGTCACTGAAGCCAGGAGAATTTTCTTATATGCCACATGACCCCCTGTTTTCTCTGCATTTTTCACTTGTGCAAGGGTGTATCTTTGTGGGAAATATAGGGTGGCACCTGTGGTTGGAATAAAAATTGTATTTTTTGGACCTTGGAAATGACGCATTTTATATGTTATATAGGAGAGCCGTTTTGGTGGCCCAACCCCTAAGAGAGATATTCCCGGAAAATGACGTCACAGTTTGTTTTGATAATAGAGTGCTATTTTGGGGATTTTATGAATACATGGTGGTTGGAAAGGTGTTTGAGACTACATCAGGTAATTATTTTGGCTAGAAAAGTGTTTTTTTGCTTGAAATTGTGTCGGCCACGGATTGAGCATGCGGCCGATGTACTCTTTTTTGCATAAATGCTGTTGAAAAGCTCGGTACTTGTCTAGTGAACGTTTTGAAGTTATGTTAAAGCTGAATGTCACTAGGTTTGCAGGTCTTGGTACACAATATGTTGATTTCTAAAACGGGGTCAGTGATGGCCCGCCCTGGTCATTTGCGACCCAGGTCCAAGACCAATGGGTTGTCACTTTTCCTTAAAACCTGTCCTAAACAGATTTTTTCATTATTTTTTCACTGCAAATGCATGTATTCCATGTTATCTTTGTTTTAGAGCTCTTTTAGCAGAAAAAAAGGCTGTTTTGGGTGAAAATTGCCAGAAATGCATTTTTTTCATTGAGAACAACTACCGCCATGGACAGACGTCAAGGGTGATTTTTGCTGTTTTAATATTTTTCCTACAGGTAAAGGCTGTTTTTATTTAAAAAAGGGTTATCCGCACACTTTCAGATCAATTAAAAGTGTTCGAATAAGTCTAGATGTTGCGAAAACAAAGATTTAGTAGTAGCGTTGAATTTAATGCAAAAAGCTGAACTTCCGCCAATTTTGTGGCTTGAACTTTTTTCAAAAACGGTCTAAAAATACTAAATGTGGTGGAACCTGACATCTGTCACACTGTGTGTTGTTTCTTAATACCTATAGCTAGGATATAAGAGTAAAAGTAGGCAAATTAGAGGAAAAAAATGTCTCTCTTAGGTATAGGGCCACCAAATAGACCGGAAGTGCTTCATGGTGTAGTCGAAAGAAGTCCTGCAAAGAAATAGTGCCAAACTTTTTGCCTCAGAATAGCTTTTTGTCAAGAAATATGTACTGTTTTGAGCCTTTTATGTAATACATGGATGCTAGAGAATAGATACAAAGACTTTCTGTCAGGATAGATGGGTTTTTGGAGAAATTATGTGAGCTGAAGTGACATGTCCCTGTTTTAGCCGGTGCCTATTTCAAAATGTAGCAAAACACCAGTCATGTCACTGAAGCCAGGAGAATTTTCTTATATGCCACATGACCCCCTGTTTTCTCTGCATTTTTCACTTCTGCAAGGGTGTATCTTTGTGGGAAATATAGGGTGGCACCTGTGGTTGGAATAAAAATTGTATTTTTTGGACCTTGGAAATGACGCATTTTATATAAGTTATATAGGAGAGCCGTTTTGGTGGCCCAACCCCTGCAATGCTTCTAGATGATTAGCATGGTACCCTTATTCCTAGAACATTCTCGGATAAAACTAAAAACAGAAACGGGAACCAGTCGAGGGGTATGCTTGATTTGCGTGAATAAATTTCGAAATAACGGGAATACAGTTCTAAGATTCTAACCGAGTAAAACGCACTCATATGAATTGTAATGCTGAACGGACATTTGAAATGCGTTTTTTCACCCTTGGATTTCATTTCCAATGCGTTTTCAGTGAAATTTAATGCTGAAAAACGCAAAAACGCACCTTATCTGGAGCTCTGATGAATTATCCATCTTTTTTTTGACGTGTGCAGATTTTTCACCTGAAAGATAATACATTGTGGCAAGAAGAAAATACAACTTCCATATTTAACATGCTTTAATTGCTTTTGAAATTAGAGACATTGTTAACTGTTAACTAGAAAATTGAAAAGTCCATTTGGATGGTCAATCTTCTTGATTCTTTAGACTCTTCTTATTATTATTACATCTTTGATCAAGAATGATGGTTATGAGAAGGGGCACTTAATATGAGGTGCACCAGGGATTGTTCCCATCTGGTCATTTTATCCTGACACCAGCACTTTGTAATGCCCAAAACCTAGTTGAGATATCGTAACTGTATTGCGGATACTTAGACTTGTCTGAGTGTCTAGAGGTACAGTACTGCAGCTAACCCAAAACCCTGAGTGCTAAGGAGAAAAGCTATTCATATACATGTACTACGAATGTTTAAAGTCTTTGGTTTGACTTGGCCGGGGATTGAACCCAGGACTTCCCAAGCTGCAAGCTGATGCTGCACAACTGAACTATCTGAGAGTTTTCCTTCATAGTAAACTTTTTCACCCCTTTACCTATGGTTTCATTTAGATATTATAATATTATATCTATCTATAATCTATCTCGATATTCAATTTCTACTTTACTGTGACTTGCGGGTAATTTCGAGCAGTTGCCTACTAATAGAAATAGAAACAGATAAAAGATTAGGAAGTAGGGGTTAAAGATGATAGGGTTAGAATACTAGCGTGAAAACACTTAAAAATATGCCATTTCATACTTCAAGCCTGCCTTGATATTTAGAGTAATCGGAACAGTTTCCTAAATCTCTGGGATATAATCAACTTATTAATGGTGACTATTATCTTAGTAAGGCTATAAGAAAATAAAATGAACATAAGATGGAATAAATCTTTAAATCTGATCGTACATCACTTTTATTTATTATCAGAGCTCCAGATAAGGCCAAAAAAAAAAAAATCTGTGTTTAGGGCAACGATCTGAAAAAATTTAGGTAGGGTAGGGATCAAGTTTTTTTTTAAATTAATTTTTTTTTAGGTGCCAAATTGGTCCAAAACATGTTTTAAAACAGGTTTTTTCTCCATTTTGAAAATCTTTTTTCAAAATCTTAAAAAAACTTTAGGGTCAGGGGTGTTTTGCTAGGTAGGGTCGGGTTGCCCTAAACACACAACTTTTTTTTTTAGGCCTAAGATAAGGGGAGTATTTCAAAAGCTAAAATCTTTATTTCTGCATTAAACCCTATGGTGTTACTACTCATTAGAATTGTCTATTCTAGACGATTCTAATGAGTAGTAACACCATAAGATTTAGTGCTAAAACGAGTGAGAAAATGTTGGATATGTTCAGTTTACTCTCTTTTATCTGGAGCCCTGTATTATTTAACAGATCAACAGCCATGAGCAGGAAGAGACTGTTAATGGAGCTGCTCTCTATTCAGCAAAACATTCTGTATCAGAGAGCTTCCAGTCCTATGATCCACACCAGATCTTACACATATTCTATGCATAGGAGTCTTAGTGCAAAGTTACCTGTGCAGCCTCCACACCGAAGAGCACATACAGCCAGCAATACCCGAGTAGAACCTGTATTGAAACCACTTGAAAACTTACAAAAATATGCTAGTAAGTATACTTCAGCAAAACTCTGGTAACTAATTCTCCCCTGAAACTTCAAATGGACATATCTAGTTTCCAAATAAGTTTTAGACTACTTTGGGCTGAATTTTTTTTAAACATTATCATAGTGCAAAATAACAAATACTGAGTGTAGATCCAGACCAGAGGGTTTCTTGAAGAGCTCTCTTAGCTTTTGGAGTCTTCACTGAATCACTGTTTGCAAAGGAAAAGTATACTCTTCAAAGGTACACTGTTTGTAAAAGATACATATATGTCTCACTAGCCTTGCCTAGGGGTTACCTTTAACCCTTTACCTCATAGCCTGTTTCTAGTATTGAAGATATGTGACTACTTAAAGCAGGTTGAAAGTAAAGCAGAATGCGCCCTAAGGCGCATTCTGCTTTACTTTCAGCCTGCTTTAAGCTATTAACTGCTAGAATAAGGAAAGTATTAAATATGACACATATTCATTACGGTATAATTTGGAACTATTTTCTTCAGCGGATGAATAAAATGAATGTGCTATAAGTCGCTTCTATTGGGGAAAGGGTTAAGGGGCACTAAAATAAATTTTGTTGTGGCCTGGGATTTAGACAGGTGACAGCTTACAGGATGATAATGATGTACAAAGCTTCTGTAGGAGCATTCTGCATCATATTTTTTCCCGTCGCAGACGGGTCTGTTTTGGATTTTGACCTCAACTCTATGAAACAATTTAACCAATCAGGAATGATCAGAAATCCTGGTCAATGATCACGTGCTTGAAATGCAGTACTCTTATCGGCCAATGGCCTAGACTGGCGTTCTGTTATTTTTTCACATCAATCTTGCGAGTGTAAACCTGGCAAAACATTGAGATGCAGTCTATGTCATCATTTCTAAATTTAGCGTGGATAAGCTCTAAATTTAGCTGTTAAGTCAGAGTGAATACTGTACAGTGGAGAATGTGTTATTCTTTCCCAATAAACCTGTTTACGCTAAAACTATTATTTGCAGTGCAAACAATTTGGAGCCAGATCAGACGCCGGGTAACCCGGCGTCTGATCAGGCTCCAAACTGTTTGCCACCAAGATAAACATGAAATATCAGAATTGTCCAAAAGTTGTTCTTTGCTACGTTTTAGTGTTTTGCGTTTGCGTACGTTTGCGTTTAAACGGGAAAGAATAACAGATTCTCCACTGTACCCCACACAAAACTTTAACCTGCGACGGAATATCTTTTTTAAAGATATTTCTTGTTCTGCAATAGCAGTAGCTAATTTTCCACACTGTGAATTTTTAACAAATCGTTTTTGGTGACTGAACAGTATTTACATGCAGGTTGACGGATATTTATTTGCAGCGACCCCATTGTTGCCAAAGGAAGACATCACGTTTGACCCAACCAGGGATGAGATATGTGAGGCACAGAGACTGTTCCTACCAAACCCAAACCACAAGATTGAGTTTCTGAAGTCAGCTGTATTTACAGAGCACCTGCCACAGTATGATCTTCCTGAGGTACAGTAGAAACAGAGCTTAACACTTGTTGTGCTGGAAACATTGTAGACCCAAATCAGAGAGCTCCTGAAGGAGCCCTCTGGTCTGGATCTACAATTTTTGTTATGATTTTAAATACTTATGGTAAGTTTTTTTTAAATAAACACTGCAGGAGTAAACTGGTCATTATTTAGAAACTGTTTTCCTTTGGGAATATCAGCAGTGTAAGAGTTAACATCCAATCATTTGACAGTCTTACAGAGAGACTACCTAAATACACAACTAAAATAATCCAAAACACTCCTCATATATTACAGGACTGAAGTAGAACGCAGAAATCTGTAACTGTCCAAGGATCATGTTTTTCAATAGAATAGAAATCTTCAAGTGTCTTCTGGAAAAAATTAAATGCGTAGAAAATAGAAATAAATATCTATGGAGTAATGGGTTTATTTTAAGTGGGATACTTTGTTTATTATCAGGTAGCCATTATTGGCAGAAGCAATGTTGGGAAGTCTTCCCTGATACAGATTCTCCTCAGTGGTGTTAAAGGCCTGAAGGTGAAAATCTCGCAGACCCCTGTAAGTATCCAACTGAAGGCTTCTTGTTGTTGAACTGAGGCTAAGGAAACTGCTAATAAATAATAAAATTATGCTTAAAACCCCATGGTGTGACTACTTATTAGAATCATCTCGAAGAGACCATTCTAATGAATAGTCACACCATAGGGGTTGGTTTAAACATAAAGGAGAAATTGTTGAAAGTATCTAGTTTTACTCCCTCTTCTCTGAAGCCCATCTCTGAAGCCCATCTGAAGCCCATCTCTGAAGCCCATTGTGGCGACAAAAACGGACATAAATCAAAAACTTTAAAATGCATCTAATTTCTGATTTCTCCATCTAATCCTGTAAAGAAATGTCACAACACAGGATTAGAACGGAACCGAACAGAACATACTTTTATTGACTTGTACATCAGTACATCATCATATAACACATTTACATACATTTATTACACAAAGAAAAAACCAAACATATTTACATATACATCTGTATGTATTTACTATTTCAATATCGTGTCACTCGTTTTCTATCGATAAATTTATTTTAAACTAATATCAGAAAATCTACACCATGAAAGATAGGCACCCGATTATGATAGTAATGGATCCAACACCAACAAACACCAGAGTCCCGTTCTCATATACCTCGGCACACATTAATTAATGAAACCCACATTTTAATACCGATTTTGAAATCCACAATCCATTGGTCCAGCGCAATAGGGTTGAGCGTGTCTACAATATTTATAGGCACACTCAACCCCATTACACATCAATACATTTTAACCATTGAAAAATTTAAAGAAAAGACATTAGATTGAGAAATAAATTATAGTTGAGAATTTTAGAATCTGGCTTGTGACAATGTTTGTCGTACAGCGTTTCATAAGCATTTTATTTATCTCTAGTGTACAAGTACACCATTCTGCCTTCCATTTTAAGTATACAGTAAAACCTCTTTATTACGACCTCTAAAATGAAGGCTAATTGTCTGTATAAACGACAGGTGAATGCTTAAAGCAATGTGAAAGTGGAACAGAAAGCTCCTGTAGGAGCTTTCTGTTTCACTTTCACATTGCTTTAAGCAGTCACCTGTCTTAAACGACTAATAATTGACTAAATTAAGTGGTCGTAATAGAGAGGTTCTACTGTAGTTGTTTATTACAGGGGCACACAAAGACTTTGAACTTTTTCAAACTGGGTGAGAAGCTGAGTATAGTTGACATGCCAGGCTATGGGTACAGGATGCCCGACCATTATATAGAATCTGTGGAGAAATTTCTACACTCCAGGCCAAAGTAAGCAAGTTGCAGACTAGTATGCTTATTCCTTCTCCACATCTATAGTGGAAGTATTTAAATGTTTCAACACTGAGTAACTTTTGTTGGTTGTTATGTTCCCTTATGGATCATTTTAGTAACCAAAATATGAACCAGTCTACTTGGAATTCTTGGTAGTTTAGTAAATACTGACCTAAATTAGCAAAGAGTGTTGACCCAGATCAGAGGGCTCCCATAGGAGCCCTCTGATCTCGGTCTACACGGTTTGCAAATGTAATGAGTGTATTTTAAAAAGGTCTATGGTGTTGAAAGGCTTAACCCTTTTCCTCATAGTCTATTTTTAGTGTTTGGAAAAGATTGCTAAAAGCAGACTGAGAGTAAAGCAGAAAGCTCCTTTAGTGCTATCTACTTTACTTTGAGCCTGTTTAAAGCATCCCCATGTCAGAATACAGGAAAGTTTTCCAATGTTACACAGGACATGATAGAATCGTGAAAAGTCAATTTTATTAGGAATAACTGAGGGAGCCAAAAAAACGCTTCTATGGGGAAAGTGTTTAAAGAGACTGGCAGCCAGATTTAGCATAAAAAATTATAAAACATTATTGTAAATGTATGTCAAACGCTTATATAGATATGTAAATATTAGTTTAGGATAAGGAATTCATTTATAAAAAGCATTTCCATGAAAAAAACCTTTTAGCTCTTGTGGGATTATCATTTGAACCCGGGGCCCAGCATGCAGGGACGAAAAATGAAAATTAAGGTAAACACGATGATTGAGCTAAGCGGGCTAAGATCTGATGACTTATCATGAGGATGTTTTTAGACTGATCATATTTGTTTAATGCCAGATGTACAATAATGCTATACATTTGCTTTTATTTGAATATTTTCTTTTAATTTTGCAAATACACCATTTGGATGCGTATCGCTTTAAGATGTGTAGTTTTCTGATGCAGGATGAAATAGGAAAACTTGTGTCTTTAAGGTAGAGGTAAAAGTATTGCTGTCTCTATCAAAGAATGAATTAAGCTTTAAAGGGCAATGGCACAAAAAGCTGTTTCTATCATAGATACAGTTAAACAGTACAGTTTTAACAAATCATACTATTTGTTGTTTAGACTGTGTCGCACATTTATCCTGCTAGACTGTGAACAAGGGGTGAAGGATGTAGACATGATTGGTTTAAACATGCTGGAAGAATTTCAAATACCCTATGTTGTGAGTGGTACATGCATTGTAACTTGGTTTGATCAAATAAAATGAGGTGGCATGTCTCCTGTAGACAAGTAGAAAAAAAGTGAAGATTTTTCTAGACATTGCATATGTCAGAGCTTCAGTTGAGGTGCATTTCAAAAACTAAAATGCTTCTGTCTCCACCAAACCTTAGGTTGTGACTACTCATTAGAATTGTCCCTTTGCTTTGAAGTCACAACATTTGGTTTGATGGAGGCATAAAGGAGAAAAGAAAACACATCCTTATCTGGAACCCGTGTATAATTATGTTACAATTTTCCATAATGAATAATTGTGTACAGTAAATCTTCTCTCCTGAGAGACCATATATTATGAATGTACATGTATAGGTATCTTTACAGATAGGTGGCTGCTTAATGCAGGACAAAAGCCCTAAAAAATGACCAGTCTGATATGCCACTTCTGTTTGATTGGTCATACATTGTACAATAGTTTAGTAATTTTAGGATATACTGGTAATCTAATCTGTTATCTGACCATTTGATAAAGAATCATTGTAAAGACATATGACTTTCTAATGCAGGAAAAAAGCAATGTGGAAAGCTCATTAAAGAACTTTCTATATTCATTTGTTTCCTGCATTAAGCTGCCACCTGACTTTTAGACTGACCATGAATCTGCTTTCAATTGGTTGCTTAACAGGTTTACTTACAGAACAAAGTTCTTATATGATTCTAGCTATTTCTATTTTATTTGCTGTGCAGTCTGAAGATGACTATTGTATTGGTAGACGGAAAGCTTGGGGCGACTAGACTTGATGAGCAAAAACTTAATGTTATAAGAGACATGAACATCCCTTACTGTGTAGGTTAACATCCCTTACTGTCTACGTGTTTTGTTAACCCTTTCCCCCATAGAAGCGCCTTTTAGCGCATTCAGTTTATTCTTGCTCTGAAGAAAATAGTTCCAATTTATACATTCATAAATATGTATAATACAAAATATTTTCTATATTCTAGCAGATGATAGCTTAAAGCAGGCTGAAAGTAAAGCAGAATGCGCTTAAAGCGCATTCTGCTTTACTTTCAACCTGTTTTAAGTGGACACCTACATTCAATACTAGAGATATGCTATGGGGGAAAGGGTTAAACTGTGGAGAGTATGTTATTCTTTCCCAATAAATGTGTTTGCACTTTCCCCTTGTAGGTTGTTTTCAGTAGTGAGAACAGATGGCTGTGAATCATATCTGTAGATATAGGAACTATTTTCGTCAGTGGAGAAATAAATTAACCCTTTACCTGATAGCCTATTTCTAGTATTGAAGATAGTTGACCACTTAAAGCAGGTTGAAAGTAAAGCAGAATGCGCCTTAGGGCGCATTCTGCTTTACTTTCAGCCAGCTTTAAGCTTCCATGTGCTAAAATATAGAAATATTCCCTATAGTATATATTCATGACTGATTAAATTGGAACTATTTTCTTCAGCGGAAGAATAAATCATATCCGCTAAAAGGCGCTTCTATGGGGGAAAGGGTTAAAGGTGTATTTATGGAGTAATAGTTAAGAGCTGGTGTCTGTTAGAGACTGTTTGGAGCCAGATCTGGTGCTTAGTGACTCCCTGTCTAATCAAGCTCAAAGTAGTTTGACACTCATTAAAATGACTCTTCTTTTTGCAGAAATTGTTATTTAAAGCATTGCATTTGGTTACATAAAAAAGGGAATGAATAACATATCTCCATGGTACATGTTTCTATTTATATCTTTGAATTTTATAGATCCAGTCGAAACTCGATATTTTGAACTCACTTAAATCTATCCTACGAGCATTTTGTAAGTTGAATTTCAATAAGTCGATCTTGCTTAAGTCGAACATATTATATTTCAAAGTTAAAACATGGCTTAGCCACGTTTTTTCTTTGAAATATGGGTATGTTCCATCTAACACGAGTTTGAAGTATCGAGTTTCAACTAAATTGGTCAACTAGAGATCTGAACTTTCATCCTTTATACTTGAATAATAAGAAACAGACTAGCAAAAAACAAACTTGGATCAGATCAGAAGCCGAGATCTGCTGTACAGTAGTACCTCCCTTGAGCAACCGAACATTAAAGAGTTGAAAACCAGATGGCATATTGAAATGATTTTGGAAAAAAAACATGATTAAAGAAAATAATGATATTGTACAATAGTTCATTAAAATTTTATTGTTGACATAAAATTTAGAGTGAGGAACATCATTTGGATGCTTTTATGGTGACTTTTAAATCACATACAACTTTCTACTCTGTTTAAATGCAGTGCCTTGTCATGACTGTATAAAATGGAACTATCGTCTTCAAAGGAGGAATGAATTAACTCTTTACTCTATAGCCTGTTTCTAGTATTGGAAATAGTTGACCACTTAAAGCAGGTTGAAAGTAAAGCAGAATGTGCATTGAGACGCATTCTTATTTACATTCAGCCTGCTTTAAGCTACCATCGTCTAGGATATAGAAAATATTTCTTATTATACATATACATGACTGAATAAATTGGAATGTTTTCTTTTGTAGAGGAATAAATTAAAAGCGTATGAAAGGCGTATATATGGGTAATGGGTTAAAGGATTTCAATAGTGTATCTGCAGGTGATGGTTAATATGTACAGTAAAACCTCCCTTTTACGACCACTAAATTGTGGTAATTAATAGGTGTCAATGACAGGTGACTGCTTTTAGCAAGGTGACAGTAAAACAGAAAGCTCCTTTAGGAGCTTTCTGTTTTACTGTCACCTTGCTTCAAACTGTCACCTGCCTTTTCTGTAATCAAAGAGCTTTCAATATAGTGGTTGTAATAGAGAGGTTCTACTTTACTTATGTTTTCAATACATGATTTTTACGCTAGCAGGCAAGGAGTATAGATGTACTTGTGTTTTCAATATGCAGGTTGTCATGACTAAAATAGACAAGGCCAAGCATTCAAAACTTATCAACAACTTCATGTCCGTCCTCAAGCACAGAGATGAGAACACATACTGCTTCAAGCAACCATTCCTAGTCAGGTAAGGGATTGAGACTTTCCACTGAATACCCAGACAGTCTGTGATTAACTCTTTTAACACCTTGGACCTGTTAAAATATGCCCATTACATTTGCAAACAGTATTGACCCAGATCAGAGGGCTCCTAGAGGAGTCCTCTGATCTGTGTCTACACTGTTTGCTAATTTAAACCAGTATTTATTAAACTAACCACAATTCCAAGTAGACTGGTTCACATTTTGGTAACTAAAGATCCACAAGGGAACCTAATAACCCACAGGGTTTACTTAGTGTTGAAATAGTTAATGCTATCTAATGATTTCCTGTATAGTCTGTGTTAACTTGTTCATCCCTGAAACTTCAAATGAACAATTCCAGTTTCCAGTTAAGTCTAGTCAAATTTAGACTTCTTAGGGTTTGTTACAATTTATTGAAAGACGGCAATTGTGCAGACCCTGATCAAAGAGTCTTTTACACCTTTGACCAGGGCTTCAGATAAGGAGAGTATTTAAAAAATTAAAATCTTTATTTCTGAATTAAACCCTATGGTGTTACAACTCTCTTTGAGATGATTCTAATGAGTAGTAACACCATAGGATTTGGTGCTAAAATGAGTGAGACAATGTTGGGTTTGTTTGGTTTACTCCTTCTTATCTGGAGCCCTGTTTGACTATTCACCTATTCCTCATAGATAAAATAGGTTAAAAAGAGTCTTTGGAAACTTTGTCTGGATACTTAAAGCAGGTTGAAAGCACTTTCAGCCTGCTGTAAGCTTCCATTAAATTTAAATTAAAATATATCAACCAACAATTTTATTCAGCCGAAGCTAAGTTCAAGTCTTTAATTTGCAAACACAGACTTAGGAGACCGAAAAATAGACCTTGCTCACTGTTTTATTAACATTTTCCTTCATTTTGTTGTTTCAGTTCTGTGACAGGGGATGGTGTTGCATTGCTTCAGTCATTCATAGCCTATGTGTCCGGCAACTTTAAACCAGGGGGATTGTGATGGGTGCTGGACATTGACATTACATTACCTAACATGGTGCTGGATGGGGGCATTTGTGTTTCACAAACACATTGCTTTTCATCTGCTCTTCAGCAAACTTTATGAAAATGTCTGTTGACAGAAAATGGAGACCAAGTTCGATAACCAGCGACACATATTCATTCTAGGCCCTTTGGAGTTATGGCCTTTGAATTCCTTAAAAATGGCGCTTTTATGGTGCTCCATGACAGTTTGCGTTCCCTAACTCGTACAGGTTACATTTGATAGTCTAGATTCCCTTCCCTGTGCCATCAGGGGCATTCGTGTAACTGGGACACGCTCTTGTTACGCCTAAGATTTATTCCTCCAAATAAAACAAAACAGTATCACTTTGTACATATACACCATAGAAAAATATTTTCTGTATCCTAGCACATGGTAACTTAAAGCAGGCTGAAAGTACAGCAGAATGAGCCTTAAAGGCACATTCTACTTTACTTTCAATCTGCTTTAAGTGCTCTTTTTTTTTCAAAACTGGAAACATAATATTGGTTAATGGTTTAACTAAGTTTTAATGTGTGTTACATTTTGTGATTAAAACAAAAAAATAAAATACAAAAATAAATGAATAGATTAATGTTTGAGTTTTCAATGTTCCTCATTGGGCAAATACATACGCTTAGGAAGTTATTAGTTGGGACTTTGACTTTATGGATCATGTATGGCTTAAAGTAAGGGCAGGTCGGAAGCCATCTGACATAGTTGTATTTGAGGTGTGGGGCCATGAAAAAGATCAGAGAAAACCACCTTTCAGTCAGGGAAAATCAGGGAGTTATCAGGGAATTTCTATTTTGAATTTCTACTAATGAAATAAATGATCTAAAAAAGAAGTCCTTTCTGTTTTTACAGTAAAACCATGTTACGACCCCTAAAACGAATGCTAATTGATTACATGAAAGGCAGGTGAAAGCTTAATGTAAGGTGACAATAAAATGGAGCTTTCTGTTTTATTGTAATGTTTGCTTTAAGCAGTCACCTGTCATAAACTCTTTATAATTAACACAATTAAGTGGTCGTTATAGAGAGGTTTTACTGTATTTTTGTCTTTATTTTACCCGTTGAACCCTAATGACAAATATAGGTGCCTTTTACAAACCATGCACATGTTAAGAGTAAATGTTTGCTATGCAAACAGCGTAGACCCAGATCAGAGGGTACCATTAGCCTTCACCGTCATTTGGAAATTACTGGTTATTTGTAAAAGACTGTCCTGAATAGTTCAATATGCAAATTATATGCTTAAGAGAAAAAACACTATAAAAGAAAATCGTTCAAAGGTCTTTAATATTTGGTTGATGATACAAACTTAGCCATAGGATAATCACTGGGATACATTTATTTTGAGTCTTAAATCGCATATTTCTACTTTGTCTAAGACCTAGTGCTTTGTCCATTACTATTGGCATTTACAGTGCCCCCTCTCTACAGCAACACCCAATGGGAGACAAAGATTGTGTGCGTTGTTCAGAGGGAGTTATTATAGGGAGGGAAATTGGCTTACATTTGCAAACAGCTTGAATCCAGATTAGACATCGCATAAAACAGCATATGATCAGGATTCAAGCTGTTTGTCACTCGTCATTACAATGTTTTTAGCACACCTGGTCAGAATGTTTTCCTTATTGATATCTATGTCAAAGTTTTAAAAAGGGGCATGTTGGGAAAAAACTAGGTCACTAGGTCAAACCATAGAAGAACCTTAACACTAAAGGCTACAACTCTCATTGGATTTTAATAAATCTTGCTTAACATGTTTGCCTCATTGATATCTATATTGGGTTTGAATGTGGATCATGTCTGGTCAAAAACTAGGTCAGTTCAAAGAAAAACAAGTGTTAACCCTCTATGGGCTACAAACCTCATTAAAACTGAATAAAATATTGTCAAAATGTTTGCCTACATCAAATCTAGGTCAAAATTCAATGTAGATTATGTCCGGGCAAAAATGGGCCACTAGGTCAAATCATAGAAAAATCTTGTTAACATTCTAGAGGTTGATTGTGGGTAATGTTCAGTCATAATCTAGGTCACTATAGGTCAAGCTTTACATGGTGTACCAGGTGAGCAGTTTAGGACCATAGTGGCCCTTGTTCTTCTGTCAAAATGTCCACTTACATGTTAATTTTAGAAAGAAAAAAAAACGACGATTTTAAGCAGACGATATTGCAGTAGTAAAAATGTAAGACATAATTGTCTTGTTTGGGGGACATCGCAAGCATTGTTGTAAGGAGGGAATCGTTGTTGGAAGGGTCGTTGTAGGGAGGGAGGGAGCACTGTACACGCAACATTTTAAACAGATTAAGAGATACCATCAGATTAGATTGGCCTGGTGGTCAAAATAATTGGGTTTATGTTGTGTTTCCCTTCTGCGCCCGGGTTTAACAATATACAAAGACGCTTGTGTGTGGGCTAAGACTAGAGTGATGAATTCGGCCATGGAAGTGTGTGTCATACATACGCCTTTAATTTATTCTTCTACAGACAAAAATAGTTTCAATTTATACAGTCATGAATACATGTAATTACATTTCATAAGAAAAAGGTTCTACATTTTTGCAGAAGGAAGCTTAAAGCAGGCAAAAAGTAAAGCAGAACGTGCATAAAGCGAATTACTTTCCACCTGCTTTAAGTGATAACATCTCTTCAAAACTAGAAACGGACTATGGAGTAAAAGCTTAAGCGTCGACCTGGCAATCATTGGCATCTCTTTAGAATCACTGACTGAGGGACTGATCATTTGGAAGATTGAAGTGGAAAAAAGGGCCATATGGGAAATTTGGTCTTTGGTCCCAACCTCGACAAGCTGAGAAGATCAGGAAATGCCCACGTTATGAGACAGACCAGCCAGATGGGTGGGTCTATGACGGATAGAGGTAGGAAAAGAAAGGCTCGAGGCTGTAGTTCTTCTGGTACGTTGGGGGAGGGGGGGGCACGTTTGGAGAGAGGGGAATAAACATTCCACAACTATAAATTCTTCTCAAACGATTGTTTTGCAGTTAACCCATTTGTGCCCACGATCCCATATATGGGACTTAGGCAAAAGTGTAGACTGATCAGAGGCCACATTATGCGGCGTCTGATCAGAGTCTACACTGTTGATATGAATTTCAATGTAAAACAAAATGAAAATGAAAATTTTGATCATGCATCCTTTTGATAAAAAAAGGACTAATCCAATATAAAACATGTAGTCTAATGGAAGAATCCACTGGACATAACCGGGTTAAACCACGGCGACGACGTGGCAGTCGAACATACAGATACAGGCAGAAACATTACTGGTTCTGGTCATTCGATATTTTCAGCTTTCTTGCTACGGCAATCAGTTCCCAACCAGTTCCCAACATCAATGTTATCGGATAGTCGCTGGTATATATGGATATTTGAATAAAGTGCTAATAAATCATACATGGATTGGAGCGCATGATTGTTGTCTTATGTTTCGTAATATGACTTTGTTATTCCTCATCAAACCTATGATTACTTTAATTTTAATTCTCTTTAAAAAGCAAATGCAGTTTGGAGCCATATCATACACCAAAGTTACCATGAGTCTGTTCTTACGCCATATATATTTCTTGGAATGGACAGCCTTGTTCTAACCCATTGCTCCATCATTTTCATGCATTTAATATATTCCCGCGTTGAATAAAATAGTTCCACTTTATAAAGTCATTAATAGCCAACATACGACATACTTTTTATACCATATCAGATCATTTATGCGCATTCTGTTTCAACCTTCTTTTAGTGGTCACCTGTCTTCAAAACTAGACAGGAACCATGGAGTACTTTATTAAATATGTGTTTATATTTCCTAGGTATTGTACTCAGATATACAAGACAAGTAGAAATGCAATATTTAAACTTGTTTCCACTCCAGTGGCAACACTATTGAATGCATTTTGATGAAACTTTGACAAAACAATTGTCCTCGATTGATTTTGGTCTTGTCGAACTTGTCACCTTTTGGTCTCCGTGGCCTATAGTAGTATTGTCACTGTGACTAATACCACTAAGCTTTTCACCGCTCCGAGTTCGAACCCCGTTCTGGACATTCGGATTTTTCATGTGAGAAGGCCTTCCAGCTGGCTTGCGGAAGGTCGGTGGTTGTTGATTTGTGCCTGAAACAGTGACTAAAGGACTCCTAGGATATTCATCCACCTACAATTAGCTGGACGCGCGATGTGATTGAAATACATATTGTTAAAGCGACGCAAAATCATAACGAATCAAAAAATCCAAAATCAGGGTCACAATGGCCTTCTGTTGACGATAAGACTTTACGTACGTTAAAACCTATTTCTATTACGACCACTAAATTCTGTTATTTTTAAGGGGTTTTAGGCAGATGACTGCTTAAAGCAATGTGAACTCAAATCAGAAAGGGTTCACAATGCTTTAAGCTGTGACCTGTCTTGTATTCATTCAATTATCTTTCTTTTTAATAGTGGTCACAGTAGAGAGGTCTTACTGCATTAAAACCTCTCTATTACGAGTTTACGACCACTAAATTGTGTTAACTATTAGGATTTTATAAACGGTGACTGCTTAAAGCATGTTGACTCTTTGAGGAATTTCCTGTTTTACTGTCACTTTGCTTTAAGCGTTCACTTGTCTCTTATACTCGTACAATCATTAAACCTTTGTTTAAGTAGTCGTTATAGAGAGGTTTTACTGTATTCTGAACGAGGACAGGACGATCCTTTCAGACAGAATTCAGGGCTGCCATAAGTTAACATGAAAAATCCTAAGATTTCCAAATTTGCATTTTTCAAGTGCGATTTTACGAATCGTACCTTTATCCCATAGCCTGTTATAGTTTTGTTGACATGCGAATACTTAAAGCATGCTGTAAGTAAATCAGAATGCGCCCTAAGGCGCATTCTGCTTTAATTACAGCATGCTTTAAGATACCATGTACTGGGAAAAAAATCCGAAGATTTAGGAAAAATCCAGAGAAATGGCAGCCCTGAGAATTATCTAGTATGCTTGAGGTGGATCTAAACTGTTTGAATTCTTCGGCATGCAAATGGAGTTTCGCTTGGCAATGAAAGGTTTATAAAAACACGAGACGACGAAATACATGTCAAGTTTATTCATAAGATTTAAATAATCTACATTTCAATAAAACATAGAACGTTTTACCAATAAAGTGACCAAAACAACATAAAATGACTAATTAATGGTAAATGAAGGTTTAGGACACGTACTGAAGTCATAAAAATCACTCAATCAGTTTACACCTGTATGCACAGGTACTTGACACATAAATCTAGATCTATTACCCCCCCCCCCCCCCTTTAAAAAAAAAATATTTTTATTTTTACTATACTTCTATAATAGAAGTATAGTAAAAAAAAATGTTTTTAAAGGGGGGTGTTAATAGATCTAGATGTACGTGTCAAGTACCTGTGCCTGTATGTAACTGTATTACAATTATAAATAGGTAAAATATAGATAGTTCAGTTAACAGTGCGAATAATGAGTTTTAAACCCCTTCACTGCTATGACGTCATCTGATTGAAACTATTGTCGTCTGCTGTTATTTCTCAAGTTCAGATTTTTGGTAAATTGACTCGTAAAATCGTAATGAATTCAAACAGTCAAGTTGGAGAAATATTTTGCAATCACCATTTTTTATAACAAGTATACTTCTTGGCAAATATTATTTATTTACCGATTTTTGACTTTTTCCGTAAAAAAAGTTCTTATTCGTCATGCCATATGTTCACAGTGTTCTTGTGGTAAAATAAGAGACTAGGCCCGTCTTAGGAAAAGTCGTACGACAAAAATGGTCGCAAGTCAAAACTTTAAAATTCATCTAATTTCTGATTTCTCCATCTAATCCTGTCTTATGATATCTCTTTGGAATCGTCTTTAAAAGACGATTTCAAAGAGATATCTTAAGTCAGGATTAGATTGATTAGATAAATATTGATTGAGACTTTAGATTCTGACCTACGACGATATTTGTCGTACGAAAATAAATAATGATTGAGAACTTTAGAATCTGACTTACGACGATATTTGTTGTACGACGTTTCGTAAGATGGCCCGGGTCTTTACAAAATAGCCCTGTCTCTTTAATAGAGATGGAACGCAATATAAAAAGCTCCTATTTGAGCTTTCTGAATTAAATTTGCCCTGCAATTAGCAGCGATATGTGTATCAATGTAAGTACGAAGTAGTAAGGTCGTAGATACATTGGATAAACTATGGTAGTCAGACTTAGTCAGTCCGTCCAAATCTGTTCTGACAAAATTGTTATTCGCACAGTACAGTAAATAATACGACAAAAACAAAGGAAGAATTATTCAAGTTAAATACAGGTGATCTTAAAACAGAATTAAAGTAAAGCAAAAAGCTCCGCTGGGAGCTTTCTTCTTTACTTTAATACTGCTTTATAGCAGTTTCCTGCATTAGAAAACGGTGCCTTCTTTCGTTTCGAGTGTTTGTACATGCAATAACGGGGTTAACAAACTTGTGACTTCAGTTTAGTTACGTACAGTGGAGAAGACGTTTTTCTCTCCCGTTTAACCCTTTACCTGATAGCCTATTTATAGTACTTAAGATAGATGACTACTTAAAGCAGGTTGAAAGTAAAGCAAAATGCGCATTTGGGCGCATTCTGCTTTACTTTCAGCCTGCTTTAAGCTATCATGTGCTATAATATAGAAAATATTCCCTATAATACATATTCATTACTGATTAAATTGGAACTATTTTCTTCAGCGGATGAATAAATCAAATCCGCTAAAAGGCGCTTCTATTGGGTAAAGGGTTAAACGCTAACGAAGCGCAAACGCAAATAACTAAAATGTAGAAAAGTACCATTTTTTGTTTATTCTGACTTCCTTTTAATCTGAGTGGAAAACAGTTTGAAGCCAGATCAGACGCCGGGTTACCCGCGTCTGATCTGGCTCAAAACTGTTTGCAATGAAAATAATAGTTTTAGCATAAACGCGTTTATTTGGAAAGAATAACGTCTTCTCCACTATATCCCTTCCATACAAATGCAACAGCACGGGGCTGGACCTCACTTCATTGTTGAAACATAAGAAAATATATCTGACAACAAGTCGGTCAACAATAAAGTTAAAACCATTTTTGCAGGTTCTGCACACTTGAATTCGTGTAATGCCATTTCGGCCATAAATGGCCATATTTGTCTTTTTCACCAATCGTGCTCGTAACATTCACATTTCAGTCCAACCTGTGTTTTCTTGTGGCCACACACACGTTGATTTGTCCGCCATTTTAATCATACCATGGCACTATTTAGCTGGGACTATTTGCATGGTTCGGTCTATAACGTGACAACATGCATGCACGCGGCCGTGAACAATTTGCAAGGAATAAATGAAGGTAGATGGCTGCATGTGGATCAAACTGACTGCTGGAAACCAGTCTGTCCGTTCACATCCGGGTCTGTGCTTCCGGAATTACCCGAGAACCGTTCTTTGTGGTCATCATCTGAAATAAGAATTAATTTAGTAAAGTTATAACAACAGATTTAAAGCAACTAAAATGTAGATTGTTTTCTTGTTGTTTTTGACAAATGCTACCTTTTAAATAAATAATTAATTAAGAAATAAGTTCATATTGGAATGCTTCCTTATATATCATAAATATATCAAACATATAAACTGCTCTTTTCTAATATTTCGACCTCTAAGGGTCTTGTTCAAAGAAAAAGACTCTTAGAGGTCGAAATATTAAAAAAGAGCAGTTTATATATTAATATTAATTTAATTCCCTATCTGGGAAATGTTCAATCCTGCTATAAATTGTCACACGACTTTAACCCTTTACCAATAGCCTGTCTCTAAATTTGAAGACAGATGATCACTTTTAAAAACCAGGTTGAAAATAAAGCAGAATACGCCTTAAAGGCGCATTCTGCTTTATTTTCAGTCTCTTTTAATCTACTATCTGCTAGGATATAGAAAATATGTCTTATGTTGTTTATTACTATGCATTGAAGAAAATAGATCTAATAATTGGATCTATTTTCTTCAGCGGAGGAATACATTAAATGTGCTAAAAGGCGCTTATATGGGGAAGGGGCTAAAGTTACATGCTTTGAATACTTTGATAAATACCTGGCGTTGCTCGTTTGTCCACCTCGGAGCTGACGGGGACATTCGGAGAAGTGTCGTATATCTGTCCCGGATGAGATCGGTCCATGGATGGTGGCGCCACCGCACTAGTTCCCTGCATCTCTGACTGTATCCGGGCGCGACGCTCTCGTCGCAACCGCTTCAATAAAATGCCTGTAAATATATGCACACACAATTGTAAGTGACTTAGTTAATAATCTGTTCTCAAGATCTACGAATTAACATATTCATATTGCGTATTCCATTTTGAAAACTGACGAATTTACGTCAAATGATTTAAGGAATGTCTTAACGAAAACATTTCAGAAAAACATGTAAATCAAATAGTGCAGACCCTGGTCAGAGGTCTCCTCCAAGTCGAATGACCTTCTCGTGAAACAGGCTTAAATCACTTCCATTTGAACTACTTAAGAGAATGAAGTTGCTCAATGCCGGATATAAATACAAGAGTTTTCTGCATTATATCGTGGTTTTTGTTTTTATAACGCGATCGTCTGTTTCTATTCTATTCTTAACGAATTGATGTTTAACCATTTGGCCCCTGACGCTTCAAATGGACAATTCCAATTAAGTCAAGTCCTTTTGTCAATTTAGGTACTATACATGTATTGTAAAATGACAAGCGACAGTGCATGTTCTATGATCTGGGTCTACACTGTTTGCAAAGGAAATATGTATTTTTCACATGATACGACTGTTTGCTGGGGACGAATATACAATGTAGAATATGTTATTCTTTCCCAATAAATGCGTTTACAGTGGAGAATCTGTTATTCTTTCCCAATAAACGCGTTTACGCTAAAACTATTATTTGCAGTGCAAACAGTTTGGAGCCAGATCAGACGCCGGGTAACCCGGCGTCTGATCAGGCTCCAATCTGTTTGCCACCAAGATAAACATGAATTATTAGAATTGTCAAAAAGTTATACTTTTCTACGTTTTAGTGCTTTGCGTTTGCGTACGTTTGCGTTTAAACGGGAAAGAATAACAGATTCTCCACTGTATATCCATTGCAAACAATTTGAAACCAGACCAGACGCCGGGCAACCCGGCGTCTGATCATGCCCCAAACTATTTGTCATTCAGATTAAAATAATTTGCTAAACTTTTCTAAATGTGTTTGGCACTGTTTTTTCACTGTTTCTGCCCCAGGGTTCAATGGGTTGCACATTGTAATAAGTCTGGAGGTACAGAAGCTTTATTTCAAACCATCCAGTTACCTTTTTGTTTCTTTATCTCGACCAATTGTTTTTCAATGTCTTCTCTCGTTGTTTTCTCTTTCACGAGCTCGGATTTCAATTCACCTGGGCAAAGATAAACAAATGTCAAAATCAGCATCATACACATTCGCACAAACACGAGAGAATGTTTATATGGTTTCACTCGAAAACCGCATTGCAGAATTGATTTATATCAAACTTTTAAACTCTGTTGTAGACAAAATATGGTCTTTAAAAGTTGTCATCGGCAATATATTCCATATTCAATTGTTTGAAAATCTAATGGAAGAAAATATTGATATTAGTGGTCAACAGGTTGGATCCTGACCAGGATCCAAACTACAGTCGAAACTCGATACTTCGAATTCGCTTAACCCTTTGAACCCTAGTCCCGCATATAGGTTTAAGTGATCACCTTTCTTCAATACTAGAAATATACCATGGAGTACAGGGTTTGAAGTATCTTTGGTATATTCCTTCCCGTTTGTTATGAAATTTCATTGATCTAGATCTTTGCTATTTGTCAAATCGTCGGGGTTTTTTGGCTTTATATTGCCTCTACCTACTCAATATTCATGTATAGATAACAAATCCTGAATTCTCATAATGACACTTATGCAATATCATTTTCAGCTTAATCTTTAAAATGCTTTAAGTAAACAGAGTGGTCCATGTAGAGAGCTCCTACAGGAACTGTCTTTTCAGGGTCCACTCTGTTTGCAAAGGTTTAAAAATACTGATTTGTAATTGTGTTCCTTCATGTTGTATATATGTTAATTTTGTTTGTGGACCATATTGAAAATTGGTTTGTTTGTTCTATACCAAATATGTAATCCACATGAAATAAAGTCGTTATTATTATTATTATTATTATTATTATTATATAGGCGTCCTTTTCAAACAGTGTACATGTGAATAGTACACTTGTCCTATGCAAACAGTGAAGACCAAGATCAGAGGGCTCCGAAAGGAGCCCTCTGATCAGGGTCTTCACTGTTTGTCATAATGCCAAACATTGATAAAAACAACCCTTAAAAGCCAGAAATGAACTAGACTTAAATGGAAACTGGAATTGTTCATTTAAAGTTTCAGGGAGGAAAGAGTTAAATCGATCGTCCCAGTACTTCAATAGTTTTGAATTTTGATAATGCGATCTAGCTTAAGTCGTCGGAACATACCCGTATTTCAAAGTTAAAACGTGGCTTAGCAACATTTTACCTTTGAAATATGAGAATTTTCGAACTAACGCGAGTCGAAGTAGCGAGTTTCGAGTATTAGCATACTCGACTTAAATCGCCAGTCGCGATGAAAGGGATACGTCATTTAATTGTCGGCTAAGGTCGCCTTAATATCGGAAACGATGTACGGTGAAGCTCATTAATAACGGAGTCGTCGGGACCGTCTGATTCCTTTGTTATATCCAAATAACCGATAACGTTACTTTACTTAAATAAGAGGTGAAGAGTAAGATTGGTTTTGTCATATTCAGTATTTAGTTATATCCAATTTCCTTATAAACGAGCTTTACTGTTAACGGCTTATATCAAGATTTAACCCTTTCACTCTCAAATAAGAAATTAATTGATTTTTTCGGCGTTCAAGCGAAATGAACGACAGAAAATGATCGGCAAATACCATGAATTGCGCTAGCGATTCATGGTAATTTTGCCGATGATTTTCTGTCGTTCATTTCGCTTGAACGCCGAAAAAACTATGTTCATTTCTTATATTAAACATTTTTTTCTGTAATTATCCTATATTAGATTAACATTTTGTAAGTATGCATGTATCCATATTAGAGGTTAATAACACGAATAATGTGTACCCTATCAGGAACAGCCATGCCCGAAAATCTGTAGCTGCGTACATTCGAAAGCAAAAAATTAAGTTCCATTGTTTACAATCTAAGATCAGCAACTAACAACTAACAATCAACAAATTTATCGTTTTTTGGCACAAAGAAATTCAGACAGTTGTTGTTTATAAGGTATGTCAATTTTCTTGCAATTTATCTCATTAATAAAGAAGAATATTAGTCGGGAATCATGGTTTCCACTAATAGGAAGGCATAGATCTATTGAGAACAAATTTTGAAAAAATCCGCCAAATGTTTGTTGTCCCAAGTTCCAAAGATTAATTCGCGAATGAAAACTGCATATGCCCCGCCTCCTCTTCGAAACTTTTCCACAAGTCCCGCCCTCTCGAGAAATGGTGTTTATACGAAATGAACACCCTTTTTGTCAATGGAATTGAATGAGGTGAATGTAAATATTGACGTTTGAAAGCGCGTTTGCAAACAGTTTGATTGAATCTTAATTTTTCAAACACCAACATTGAAGCAGACGACAATGAAACGGTGAAGGGGTAAAATAAACACCATTTTTAATGGACATGTCTCTCACAGGTCGATCTACGCACCTATTTGCTGTTCCTGGTGCCTGGCGTTTTCCCCTGCTACTTTTAGAAGTCCCTGGATGTTAACGAGTAGTGTCTCAATGGAGGAGTATGCTGGTAAAGAACCATTACTCATGGTCTGCGTCTCTCCTGGACTGTGTGGCGAGGTTCTCTCCCCTAGTTCACTGTGAGACAAATTATCCATCAAGTCTGAGCAGTCACCTGGAAACAAGATAATACCAGATGATATACATTGATTAACATATCAATACTTCAATTTAATGAACAGAATTGTCTCAACCCTTTCCCTGCCAATATGACGTTTAACCCTTTCACTGTCAATTTGTTCGTGAGATTTGTACACCTTCACCGTTTCAATGTCGTCTGCTTTAATTTTGTTGTCTGCAATGTCGTTTCACAGGTAAAAAATAAAGCAGTATGGCAAAAGAAATTTCAAAACGAGTGTCAAATAGTTTGGATCCTGATCAGACGCCGCGTTACGCGGCCTATGATCAGGATCCAAACGGTTTGCAAACTAGCTTTTAAGCGTCATTGAGAGTGAACGAGTTAAACCCGCATAGGAATAGTCACTAACATAATATCGTCTTTCGTCTGCTTTTATTAATAAAGTTTTGAATTCCATGCATCTTTTTACATAATCCTTTCACCCTCAATGAAGTCATAAAGCGCAATAATCTGGTGTCTAACCAGGCTTCAAACTGTTAACTATACTCAGATTGAAATAAATCGTGAGAAAAAGTCAAACAATTGTAATATTTTACTTTTTAGTGTACTACGTTGCGCTTTGCGTTTAAACGGGAAAGAATAGTGTCTTCTTCACTTAAATGGAATAAAGCTGAACCACGAAAACTCAAACTCGTTTAAGTCGAACTTAACCACATTTAAACATTGAAATACGGGCATATTCGACTGAACCAAACTCAGTTATAGTATTTTAACTGAGGATATATACGGGCGAGTTCGATTAAATCCCTTATCCCGAATACAGTGGTTATTTGTGCAGACAGTTTGGATCCTGATCAGTCGCCGCGTATAACGCGGCGTCTGAACAGGATCCAAACTGTTTGAAACTCATTTCGATATTTCTTTAGTCAAAATGCATTGATTTTTTAAATTTGAGAAAAAAATATCAGACGACAATTGTTTCAAACCGATGACGTCATGGCAATGTTTGGGTTAAGTTCGATTGTATTTCCATACCGTTTTTTCATGCGCCCTAAATTCATCGAATATCTATCACTCACACGCCTCGCCAATTAATTTTTCCCATTTCAGGAAATTTTAAACCCTTTACTGCATCAATATTTGGTACTTAAAATACCGCCTGCTTCTACTGATAGAATTGAGATTTGGGATATTTTGCTTTCAGTAAAACAACGATATTCGTGGCAAGCAGCTTGGATCCTGATCAGACGTCGAGGAATTCGGCGTCCGATCTTGATCCAAGCTGTTTGCAAAGTCACGTGTACACTTGGAGGGCAGCGAAGGGACTAACTGCGGTATTATCATTTGATATTCATTTCACTGTGGTTTTCTAATAATAATTGAAACAACACGCGCATTTTCAATGTCTGTTTCCATTACCAATGGCTACAGTAACCGCAAATAATTATTTTTTAAACCAAACTTTTTTACTGAAATTAATGAAAATTTCAAAGTCAATTTATCAAAGACAACCAACGTTACAAGTCTGTAAGTCTATGATCTATGTTATTTTACATTTCAATGTGCATGCTCTAAAACCCACGTTTTTGTACTTTGTCGCCCCATGTCGTTTCGAACAATAACCAGGTTTTGACTGATTGGAATCGACATTATTTTACCGTAAACCGCCATTATTACAAAAACTCAACAAACGTCAAACAGGTGACGTTAAAGACATTTTAAAGTCTAAAACAAATTGAAAGTAAAACAGAAAGCTCCTAGCTTTCTGTTTTACTTTAAATCTGTTTTAAGAAACCGCTTGTCTTAAACACAAAAAACAAGCAAGCGTTTTAGGTGTCGTAAAAGAGGACGTTTATGGTACTAATATCAATGAGCGTCTAGAACGAATGTGATTGGAAATTATTGCCAGGTTAACAATATCAGATTAAAAACAATTTACTCGCGGAAATTAATCCGCTTCATAATTCGTTGTACAATTGAATGTGGTGAACTGGGCGAGCTTACAGACTTTGTCGGTACTAAATAGAAGATATTACATCGGGTCTATTTCATTGCATGTGAAAACGAGAGGATTCGAAATTAACGATTAATAAAATGTATTGCTGATTTCAATTATTCTCGGCGACAAATTTGTCGGATTATTATCCTTTCGTACAATTGATCATGACGGACTGTTATCTTTCCAACTGTTTGGAGCCTGATCAGATTCAGTATTTCAGTATTAAACAAAAAGCTCGATACTTTGACAGTGGTTTCTTGATTACAGAATAAGTAACTATGATGACGTAATCGTCACGAGACGACAAACTTTCCGGCAGACGACACGTTCAGTCTTTGGAAGGATTTATTATGAAAAACGGTCGCCTTTCTTTGCATTTTTATTTCATCGATTCACCGGAAATGCCGTAATAATAAGCCATTGATATATTGGTACTAATTCTACCATGGGAACTGTCTAATTAACAGAGTGTCGTCTGCTTAACTTTCAACTAATGTTTTTTTCTCAATTATTAAGAAATGCTGTTGCTTCAAAAGGGATGAAAGCTTTAAAGCAGAAAACTTATAACGACGCGTTCTGTGGTACGTTTATCCTGTTTTAAAAGTCTTGTCAGGTCACAAGGTTATAAAGTCTTTGAGTTGAGTCTGAGATCGCTCTGAGCAAAGCTCAAATCTGACCAATTAAATGCTTGAGAACTCAACTAAAAAGCTTTATAACATTGGACGTAGGACAGGTTTCTATGGCTCTATAGAAGGACATGGTAGATTCATGAAAAAAGTTCAGTGAGAAAAGAGGAAAGGCATCAATGGGTATAATTAGAACTACAGTGTTCCCTCTCTACAACGGTCCTCCCAAACAACGACTCCCTCCTTACAACGACCATTGTCACAGTTCCCTAAACAGGACAGTTATGTCTAACTAACAGTAATGTCTGATTAAAATTGTCGTCTGCTGTTTTTTCTCAAAGATACAAATAAGTGGACATTTCGATAGAATAAATATCTGGATCTGGATTCAAGTTGTTTGCAAATGAAAGCAACGTGTCGCAATAAAAGGTAGAAAATAAGTTTTCGACAAATCTGACTATTCATGTTAATCTGAGTGGCAAACAGTTTGAAGCCTGATCAGACGCCTGGTTACCCGACGTCTGATCAGGCTCCAAACTGTTTTCAATGGAAATAATAGTTTTATCGTAAACGCGTTTTTTGGGAAAGAATAACGTTTTCTCCACTGTATAAATTGCATTCCGCTGTTCAAGAAATACATACATGTATATCGCCCACGTGTGCAATAGAATCATTTTACGATTTGGGTTTTAATTTTCGTGTTTCTTCAGATGTTGATTCTCAATCGTTTCATTTCTGTAACATGAGTCACGTGACTAATAGATAAAGGAACAGTTCCAACCATAATTGCAACAGAAATGGGTGGCACGGATTAACAATTTTAAGCGAAAAGTAAGCAATTAACAGAGAGCAAAAACCTTAACAAACTTGCTATAGTACCTGAAAGTGCATATGAAAGAAACGTATAATCGTATCGTTCTTTTGTAGAAGGTACTCTGCAGTAAGTTTAATGGGGTTTATTTCAAGCGGATTTAATATATAACATATTTTTTCTTTTATCTTTGTTACATCAAAATAAAATCTTGTTCAATTTAATGCACTGATTTGTAGGGATGTAATGTGTTGTAATTATGACTTATCTAAACTTAGGAATTTTAAGGTTTTAAGGCAAATATCTGCTTAATACAGGATGGAAGTAAAGCAGAAAGCTCCCATAGGGAGCTTTCTGCTTTACTTCCATCCTGTTTTAAGCTACATCATGCTTTGGGATAACACCAATGGAACTCGTTAACGTCGAGTTATTTATTGTAAGTATGCCTTAAGGAACTTAGACGAAGCATTTCATTTCTTGCTTGTAATTAATCTTGATATTAGAAATAGTTCTGATTCAAACAAATCGAATGTAAGCTTATGACCAAAACGTGTATCCTCATATTATCCAATTGATGTCCAAACCACAGAGAAACATTGTATTGGAACTGAAAGTTGTCGACATTTTTTAAAGCAGACATCATTTTTCAGGAGAGTGAAGGGCGCTCAAGATAAAACAGTCAGAAATTGTACAAATGTTTTTATGATTGTGTTTTCAGAGTACGTCTATTCCTACCACAGAGAGGCTTCATTATTAAATTGAATGTTTGTTATCAACAATAATTGGTTCTCGGTTTTTTGTATTACGGTCGCGCCGCTCGCACGTGTTAATTGCTGGAGCTGGGCTGGTTTCCAGTGAGTGCAATCGAATTAAGATTTCATACAAAATTGATCTTAAAGGGGGTCTTTCTGTTTTGGTTTCTTTTCCAATAATGCAGAATAAATACTTAAATCCCGTACAGTTTTTCTCATTATTTGCTAACAGTTAAACAAGTTTCATTTTTCTTTTTGTTCCCGGTCTCAATCCAGATGTAGGAACCAGCCATCAGGAAGGAGCGTTCAGCGCGAGTTCAAAGAGAACTTCCTGCTGCGCACATTTTCTGCATATGACGGTGTAAACCATTAAAATGAACAGTAAATAACTGAACAATTTAATCAATGGGTATTTCTAATTATGCTGTTCGTCTTTTATTTAAAAGATAAAGCGGAGAAAATAAAGAAAGTTATATCGCATAGAAAGAAATCCAGCGCACATTCTAAAAATTTCGATGTCTTAGATGTTCGAATGCCGCGAGCTGTACATTGTCTTTTGTTTAAGTTGTTGTGAAGTCTAAAATGTTATTACGCTATTGTAAACTGAATGAGTGGTTTTAAATCAATTTTGTTACAGCATGTCCCTTTATTAAGACCATGCGATAGAAAATTTAATTACAGTAACCCAATATATTCCAGTAACTAAAATAGTTTTAAGCCGACAAGTGACAGCTTAAAGTATGTTGAAAGTAAGTCAGAAAGCTTCCTTTGTGAGCTTTCTGTTTTACTTTCATTTTGCTTAAGCAGTCACCACTTGTGTACATAACAACAATCATTCCTTTCAGTAGTTGTTAAAGTTGCGAATTTCTATTTGTTTTATTTGAATATTTTGCATATGTATCAACAGAGAAGAAAGGTACTCTTATGCAGCATCCCATCTAAGTCTACGATCGTGACTGTCGTTATATTACATTATGTTACGTGTACTTTAGGTATAAATGGACTAGACATCGAATCAAGTGTGTTTAATTTGGTATTCTGTATATTACAAATACATTTCTCGATTTGGATATGTTAAATAGCAATGTAAATGAAACATGTGCCTGGCTTTTGCTATATAGAGTCGGTACCTGAATCCGTTAATAACTGTTGGTCCGTACTGTGGACGTTTGCAAACAATATAGAGCAACATACTTGGCGATGGACTGCGGCTCCTCATCTGGTTATACAAAGTTTGCTTTACACAGTAGTTTAAAACTACATGCACATGTATATTGCACAACGATATTTCAGTTTGGTCTATGTTGCATTCACCAATTCCCCCAGAAATATACCTTTTTATAAATGCCCCTAATTATTTCTACACCAAGAAAAGTAGTTTCCACCAACGATGTTCTGAACATGATGCACAGAAGGCAATTCTAGTACCTTTCTAGATGGTAGTTTAAAGGGACTCGCAACCGGATGGTGTACTTGTCAAAATAAAATAAAATACTCAAATAAAAGCAAATTTGTGGCATTATTTGGCTTCTGACATTAAAAAAATATGATCAGTCCAAAAAAAGTCTCAAGAATCGTCACCGAATCTTAGATTTTTAGATATTTTCCATCGTTTTTCTATACCGACTAGTAGACGGTATAGTTGTTGTTGCTGCTTCTCTACACGGGCTCAGACATAAACACGAGCCGAATTACGAAGTTGTATGCACTTTCGATGGCTACACATTGAAATACGTTAAATCGATCCGAGATAAACGGATAGTTCCGTGGTCCATTGGTCTAAGCGGTTTCCCCTATTTTGCATTCTGTCCGCCAATGCCGGGCCCCGGGTTCGAATCCCACCAGAGACCAATATTTTTTTTTATTGAAATACATTTTTTTTAAACAGAATTTCTTATCCTAAACTAATTCTTTACCATTTATATAAGCGTTTGACACATATTTACAAATTACTATTTTTAATGCACCATCTGGTTGCGAGTCGCTTTAAAGCAAGTTGACAGTAAAGCAGAATGCTCCTTAATCAAAATGAGCATTGTGCTTTGTTATAAACATGCTTTAAGTGGTCATCTGTCTTCAAAACTAGAAACAGACAATGGGGAAATGAGTTAATACCGCAGATAAGTAACAAGATCAAAGTCCCTTATGAAAAGAAAACTTACCAATACTCTTGTTGTCAAGGTCTGAAGGATTGTCATCGTCAATATCATCGTTAAAGTCCGACATGTCCGACTTGACTGACGGGGATTTCCGGAGATCTTCGGCATGGCCGTTGATATGAAGATTTAGTGGTGCTATAAACGAAAGGGAAAAGGGCACACACATTAGATGCAGATTATCTTGGTCTACGCCGTTTGCAATATCCGTAACTTCTTTTAATGGTTCATTCATGCATTTGGTCATATACAGGATAAACTCGATAATTCGAACTCGCGTTAGTTCAGTTCGAACATACCAATATCTCCAAGTTAAAGCGTGACTTAGCCACTTTTTAACTTAGAAATACGGGTATGTTAGACTTAAGGGTGTATCAATGTCATAAGCCAATTTTTAAAAGTATCAAACCTTTTTTCTAACATTGTTTTTTTTGGAAGAGCTGTTTATGATGAATGAAAAAATGAAAAAAAAAATATGGTGGTGTCCTTTTGTTTAGCTACAGCGATTTGAAAAAGGTATGTCAATTTTGGACGTTTTTTTCAAATTTTACCCATTCAGAGTACAAACTTCAGTAAAATTTATTTCAAAACATTTTATGTTTCATTTGCTCGAACACTAAAAACCGTTTGAACTTTGCATTCAATGCCATATATTCTATAGTTTTTATATACATTTTATTTTAACGATATTCCTTTCTAAGACTGTGGGAATATTACTAAAATAAGCCCATAATGATAAACTTCAACGAGTATATGCAAGTACTGTAAAAAAAAAAAAAAAAAAAAGAGGTATTTTTCGCGTCATGAATATTTCGCGTAAATGCGATTTTGTATTAATTCGCGACATCATGATTTCGCGATGGCGTCCACTCGCTTATTTAACCTCTTTCATTAACCCACTGAATCCTAGCGATGAGTAACAGTGTGATTGTTATACAGTGTTCCGTACCTACAACGGGCCACCGAACAACGATTCCCTCCTTACAGCAACGCAATGACGAGTGACAAACAGCTTGAATCCAGATCAGACGCCGCATTACGCGGCGTCTGATCTGGATTCATGATGTTTGCAAATGTAAACCAATTTCCCTCCGTATAACAACTCCCTCCGAACATCACACACAACTGATGTATCCCATTGGGTGTTGTTGTACAGAGGAAGCACTGTAATCGAAACTCAGAATATTATATCATTATTATTTTTAGTAATTTATATTTCCAAACCTAGCTTTTTAGCCAAAATATGTCGGTATTAACAGACCTCAGTAATGTTAATCGGCAATGTCCAATGGTCATATAGAGAATAAGAAACAACATTTGATTGGCTGAAATTAACCAATTAAATTTCTTCTCTAAGAAATGTGTATTCGGCTTCACTTATTACTTGCAATATCGACCCTTTAAGGAATTTTTCCCTGCAGTGATACACTGTAGAGAAAAAATCCTTAAAAGGTCGATATTACCCAACTTTGCTCTATGTAAGAATCACCGTGAGTATACGTACTGTCGTCTTGTTCCTTGGACATCTTCTGGTGGTAGGCGGGGTGGAAGGGGAGATCACTCTGCTTTGGTGATGATCTGTCTTTGGCGTCCTCGCTGCAAGAGTCGAATAGAAGTCGTTAAAGTGGAGAACTTGCTCTTCTTTCCAATTACTTGCATTTAAGTCAAGACAATATTTACTGTAAAACAGTCTGAAGCCAGCACTGGCGTCATACTGTTTGAACTGAAAATAATCGTTTTAAACAAACACGTCCAAATAGTTATTTTATATATAATATTCCTTTTTATTCCTTTTTATAGTCGGAAAATAGCTTTTAGTCGGAAAATAGCTTCTAGCTTATGTTAAATCTATATTTGTAAACACCCGACTTTAAATAAAGTTTCTTGTATCTAGACCAGTCATGTAAATGTTTGAAATGATTATACGTTTCGCTTGCGTTTAAAAATGGCAAAGACTTAAGTCTTCTCCACTGTGCAGGTGAAGTAAACGTTTTTATCACATAAAACCGACTCTGGGAGTGTTATAAAGCCATTCAATAAACTATAGTGAAATATCAATATTTGGGCTCCGGCCCTACCTATTCGTCTACGAGCGCTGCATGGTGCTGGGCGCCAAATGACGTCATTTGCCATGGCGTTACTGTAAACAACGTCAAGTTTTGGCGGAAAATACATATGGCGGAGAGACAAAAAACTACGGATTCAGTTCACTTAAAAGGGTTTTAAAATGTTTATGTGATAAATAGGATCTAACATTCGTGCTCATTATTTATCATTCTTAATAAACTCGTTGACTAAAACCAATATAACGCTCGCCAAGGCTCGCGTCATATTGTTTTAGTCAACTCGTTTATTAAAAATGATAATTAATGAGCACTCATGTAAGATCCTCTATGTCATATGCAAACAGTTTTGATCCAGATAATGGTTCCTACAACAATTTTATGACCAGGGTATGTGCTGTTTACACAGGGGCTAGACTATTCTGGAAACTGGAATTGTCCTTTTAAAGTTTCATCCATGATTGATGGATTAACCATGTATATTTAAAAAGTTTAAAGTCGACGATTCATGCTCCGTTTCCAGAAACCAAAACGCCAGAAGTAATCATTATGCAAAATAATATTTTAAAGAAGGCTGGAAATAAAGCAAAACTCGCATCCAAAAACGTTATGTTTTACTTTCAGCCAGTTCGAAATATTAACTAAAAGAAAATAGAACGCGTCCTCTTAAACCAAATAAAAGACAACATTCACGGAATGAGCGCTACAATTGATTAATAATTTCCTAACCTACCACGGTTTTGTCCGCTAGGGGTCTCTCGATATTTAGTTCCGGTAAATGTTTATATTATATAGGAAGCAAATCTACAGTACATGATTAAATATAACTACACTATGTTGGTACACGTAGTATAAATTAAAATGAAATTTGCAAGTGCGGAACCATATTCTTTCCAATCACGAAACGGATTTGTCACGAAAATGTTTTAAATTCAAGAAAAAATGTAGACGACACTTGTTTAAACCAGATGACGCCATGACAGTGAAGGGGTTATAAAACACATTCATCAACATTTTTTTAAAACTGCAATGATTAATATTTTATTGCATACATTTTTGCATTTCATTTAACTCTTTGAACCTTAGTCCCGCATATAGGTGTCCTTTTCCAACAGTGTACATGTGAAAAAGTGCATATGTCCTATGCAAACAGTGAATACCCAGATCAGAGGGCCCCTTACGGAGCCCTCTGATCTGGGTCTTCACTGTTTGTCATAATGCAAAACATTGACAAAAACAACCCTTAAAAGTCAGAAATGGACAAGACTAAAATGGAAACTGGGATTGTCCATTTTAAGTTTCAGGGAGGAAAGAGTTAAATTGGAAGGACCTGAAACATAAGGCTGGTGAATAAAAACTTTTCGCCATTGTAGGATCGTTGTTGGATAATTATGTTTTCAAGTGTTAAAGAAGTTTCGTCATACCGATCTGTGTGTCTATCTTGCTCCATACTGTGGTTGTCCCTGGACAGCAGTCCCTCGTGTCTGAGTCCCAACTGTTGGGCCATGGCTAAGGTAACCGGGGGAGCCAAGAGCGGGTGATTCAGCTGCATGAACGGCAAGTGACCCATTGTGTATGGATGTGGCGGGAATCCGTTTAGGAAATTCTTCGTCGTATCTGGAAAAAGACATGATAATTGCAAGAAATGTATATATAGTACTCAGTTCACTTATATCGTTTCCATCTCAGCTACTGCAAGATTAGGGCCAACTATGTTAGAGTCAAACAGTCATTTAGTGTGCAAACACTACAGATCAAGCGACTAATCAGAGTTGTATTACTTATAATTCGTTGGATTAAGACTATTTCCTTCTAGCGATGAAAACACTACTGGTCCCATTAAGCCCAAGCTCAAAACGGCGGCACGGAATAGGCACCACTGTTTGCAATATCACAATGGTTGTATATAATTATTTTTTCCAGATTAACACCACGCATGTCTGTTCATTTGTATATTGCATTAAACGCTCCCTACAGTGGAGAATCTGTTATTCTTTCCCAATAAACGCGTTTACGCTGAAACTATTTTTTGCAGTGCAAACAGTTTGGAGCCAGATCAGACGCCGGATAACCCGGCGTCTGATCAGGCTCCATACTGTTTGCCACCAAGATAAACATGAATTATCAGAATTGTCCAAAAGTTGTTCTTTTCTACGTTTTAGTGCTTTGCGTTTGCGTACGTTTGCGTTTAAACGGGAAAGCATAACAGATTCTCCACTGTATGTGTTTGCTTAAAGATTTCATTGTAGACATACAAGGGTGGTTTAAAGACACTGCAGTGTTTGTCCATACAGCAGACCATATAGTTCATATCAACTAGCAAACAGCTTAGATCCTGATGAGGTGCCGCGTTACGCTGTGTCTCATCAGGGTCTACGCTGTTTGTTTATGTCTACATTTGTCGACAATAGAAATGAATGGATCAAACATCGCTAAACTGTGTACGTGCGTCTTCTGGAACCACTACATTTGTTCTCGATAAACATTGTAAAATGTATATTAACTTCAAACATTTGAATACAGTAAACGTATGGCATCCAAATGAAGTGAAATGTTCGGTGCTAAAGGCAGGTGGGTCCTTTAGGGACTATGTGCTTAATTTACAACTTGCTCTAAGCAGTTGCCTGTCTTTAACACCATAAATTAGTAATCTCTTAAATAAAGTCGTAATAACAATAGTTTTTTCTGCATGCATACCTTTAACTCATTAGTACCTAGTGACGCACAATATACGTCATTTACAAATAGTGCAATAAGTAAAGATTACACTTGTCCTGTGAAAACAGTGTCGACCGAGATCAGAGGGCTCCTAAAGGAGCCCTCTGATCAGGATCTGCACTGTTTGTCATCTTGCAATATATTGCAGAAAACAACCCTAAATAATCATAAATGGATTCGACTTAATTGGAAACTGGATTTGTCCATTAACATTTTCAGGGGTGAATGGGTAAATAGATAATTTGAAGCCGATGACAGGAATTGCACGTCCTTGGTAAATGGCAGCATTGCACGTTCCGGTGATAATTCTTTAGGACACCCCGTGGTCTTGATGTATAAGCCGGCATCTCTCATTAAAATTGAATACGGTACTATTAAATTTACATGCAAGAAACTTTGCTTTTATTATTTTCTCAGTTAGTCTGTAGTGACTTATGATAGCTATGATATCAATCCTCATTTAAATACGGATTCATATTTTGCCGACGAAATTTCAGTTTTTGGATGCGTTTTAAAAATTATACCAATTAAGAGCTGTGTATAAGAAAAGCGGACTTAATCTAAGAAAATTTGAAAGCCGCAGTTTCTACTCTGGGCATCTCATCTATTATGAATCACTGTGCATGATTGATACTCTTGGAAATCGTCATTTTAATCATATAATGATTATTAATCTGTCAAATTTAGGCAAAAATACAAATTGAGAATTTTGCCTTATCACGATGTCCATACCCCCTGCCTCGTTTTGAACTCGCTTGATGATATATGACACCCTGTACCCCTGTATGCTGATACTGCTTTCTTACTGACTGATCTTCCAAAAACGATTTAACTCTTTTACTTCCAACTTATCGTCTGTTGAATTATTGTCGTCTGCAATATTATATCAATTTTATTTTTTTGAAATTCTGACTTAAGAAATGTTGATACGGGTGTCAAACAGTTTGAATCCTGATCAGACGCCGCGTAACGCGGCGTCTGATCAGGATTCAAACTGTTTGCAATGTCGATTATAATATTTTATTGCTGTGAAAGGGTTAAAGTCAAAATCAAATAAACTGATTTATTTCTTCAATGATTTACGGATCTAGGGCCCGTTTCATAAATGATCTGTCCGCAAATAATGCCTTAACATACAGCAACCCCCTGCTACAACAACACAGCAAATAAAGGCTTATTGATGTTGTTAAAATCGGCGATATCTTAAAGCAAGATGAAAGTAAAGCAGAAAGCTCCTAATGGAGTTTTCTGCTTTATAACTTCCATCTTGCTTGAAGCAAACACGGACAGTGAACACCGAGAGCCCTTTCGTTTGAGGAACTGTACATACGGGGTTTTCAGTACCCCTTTACTAAGACTTGTCTATGAAATGGTCCCTATATTATTAGTAACAAAATAATGTAATTGATCAAAACCCAAGGTAGAAAACGAAATCGGCCCATAAGCCGCGCGTTTTATCATCTAAATGTCAAAATATGAGTCGTGCCTTATGCATACCGCATTTAAAAATTCTCATCAATTTCGAACAGTTAGTATCCTGTCCAATTACAGGCTACACATTACCTATTCAGTTTACGTAATAGGAATAATATATGTGTAAATATTTTGTCAATTCTAAGACTTTGGGTCGTACGAAAACAAAATGGCGGACAGTAATTTCACAAGCAGACGGCAATATGAACTTGCTAAGGTCCTGGCTGTCAAATAGTTAAATATCATTGATACCTTGGTTTACATAGTGGTCGAGTAGGAGATTGGGAATATTAGAAAATAACTCGGTTTGAGTGACACTGAAGGATTCGTGGATACCCGGCAGATCAATTCTCGAATTTATTTTAACTTGTAGGGGACAATAATAAATACTTTTCTCCCAGTACATAATCCCACCTTAAGTTCGATAACTTTTCCCCTTTATATACTCAGCCCTGTCGTTGCCTTTCCTCCAATACAATGGTTATTTGCAAACAGTCTTGATCCTAATCAGACGCCGCGTAACGCGGCGTTTGATCAGGATCAAAACTGTCTTCAACTTCATTTTAGGTGTTTTCAGTCAGAGTGACAATAATTATTCCTTATTTGGACATAAGACAGTCTTGGGGCAGATGAATTTTTACCACAATTATGGTTAAGACAGACGGATAAAACATGATCTTGGTGAAGATAACGCGATCAACGATCCACTGCGGGGCCCCTGTTTCTCCAGTCATTACCGTATTATTTTGTTTAATATGTGATCATATCATTTGATTTTCATCTTGCTCTATCCAAATTAGAAGACAATGATTTAGCTCTGCAAAGCTGCATTGGGAAAAATTAGAATAAATTATAGAGCATTCAGTGAAAAACTTGTAGACCCAGATCAGCCGCCGCATTTAGACAAGGACCACATGTATCTCCTTCAATGTTTAACTCTTAACCCATACAACCTGATTCTAATTTTGAAAACAATTGAAAGCTTAAAAGAGGTTGAAAGTAAAACAGAGTGCGCCTTATGGCGCATTCTGCTTTAACGTCATCCTGCTTTAAGCTACAATGTTCTAGGACATGGGAAACAATTATTTTGGTATAGGTTGACGACTGTATAATTGGAACTAGCTTCATCAGTGAAGTAATAAATTATATTCGCTATAAGGTGCTTCTAGGAGTTGAAACAACCATCATAAGCTAAACACCGTAAACAACTATTCTTTAACATGTACCATAAGCCTTTTAACTCCATCAAAAGCCAGGTTACTAAGGTCAAAGACAAGACAGACAAACTAAAAAAATGTGGTGTTATCTACCATATCAAATGTGACAATTGCAAGGAAGACTATATAGGGGAAACTGGCAGAATTTTAGAAACAAGAATGAAAGAACATGTGACCAGAAACTCTTCAGCTATTTTCGAACATTGCAATAACACCGGGCACAAATTCAAATTAGACAGTACCAAAATCCTGACCAGTGAGAACACCTTAATGAAAAGAAAAGTAAAGGAAGCCATTGAAATTAGACAGCGGAAACCATCACTGAACAACGACGAGGGACTGGAGCTACCCCCCGTCTACGCGCCTCTCCTCAAGTCAGGTGACCAAGCCAGGTCACCTGACCAGCACTAGTTGAATAGTCAGTGCCGACGAAGGAAGTGTGAAACTTCCGAAAATTACGCAGGTAAATAACTTTCGCTCTGAGTCATGGAAATCAAGTCAGACTATTCTTTATAGAGTTCGTTATTGCGAAGCTTTACAGTAAACAATAAATGTTGGTTGTTAAATTCGAGATGTGTAAGATAATAAAACAGACACATATTTCATGAATATTGTTAGCACAGCAATTAAAAAACTTTCAAATACATAAATTATGACCAAACGCATCGCTAGTGGTTTTAAATTGCATTTAATGTATAAATATGTAAAGAATGCGTTTACTGCGTATGTCCTGTATTCGTAGCTGTGGAAGTTGCAACTCCCTTTCCCTATTTTAGTATTGATAAATGCACAAATCAAATGTACCGTAGATACCAATCAATCGTTTTTAACTACATGTACTTGAAATTTGATTGTCGACTTCATACACGCAATACATGTACAATTTTGTCGCCTGCAACAGTTTTAAGTTGACTAATGTGCGTTTTCATGAAATATTTTCTGTATGGACAAACACTGCTGTGACTTTAGATCACCCAATCGACAATGAAATATTCCAGCAAGCACACATGGAGAGTTAAGATATGCTAATTAAGAATAGTTGCAAAGCAAATGCGTGAATGTACAGTGGAGAATCTGTTATTCCTTCCCGTTTAAACGCAAACGTACGCAAACGCAAAGCGCTAAAACGTAGAAAAGAACAACTTTTGGACAATTCTGATAATTCTTGTTTATCTTGGTGGCAAACAGTTTGGAGCCTGATCAGACGCCGGGTTACCCGGCGTCTGATCTGGCTCCAAACTGTTTGCACTGCAAATAATAGTTTTAGCGTAAACGCGTTTATTGGGAAAGAATAACAGATTCTCCACTGTAGCACAGTATTCATGTTATTTTTTTTTTTACTTTCTCGCGAAAACACCGCGGCATCTTAGGGTAAGTACGGTACTTCTCGGGGCGAAATCATGAGGGGCAATGTCTAAAACAATGTTTCAATTTCAAAAATGATTTTATTGACATAGGCGGTACGCGATAAGCAGCTATTCAATTTTGATCAACGTGTCACCTTTCTCAGGTTTTATCACGTTAAATCGATATGAAATAATTAGATCGTGTTTATTAGTGGCTGAAATGGATATTTGAGGGAGTAAATTTGAAAGTTATAAAACAGATTGTAAAGTTAAAATGATTTGTCATACTGAGTATTTGCGGGACGACGATAATGACACGTTTGGTCGCATATCGGCATTGAGAACGTTTATTCCTCTGCGCAACGGTACGACGCATTTAAGATAACCATTGCAAACAGTTTATATCAAGATGAGAAGCAGAACCACTGGTGATATTTTTAAAACAAAAATGTTTGGGAGAATTGTTGCAGACAACAAAAACAAATCTGCAAAAGCTTAAATCTGACCAATCAGCTACTTAAACGATCTCAGACTCAACTCAAAAACTTTATAACCTGGGACCCTATCAGAACTCAATTAAGGACATAGCGCCTTGTATTCTCAATATGTTCATATCGACTATTCAATGTTTGAAGAATGGCCAGTTGATGTCGATTTTTAGGACTGTTGTTTTCAGAAACGAATTCATAAATATAATAAATTAAACAAACAGTGTAGACGCTGGCCAGAAGGCTCCTTAAGGAACCCTCAGATCAGCGTCTACACTGTTTTGACAATACATATACTGGTTTCACGTACAGAAAGGGTTATATTGTAGTATATTGACGTGTTCAATTAAAAACTATAATTGAATATACAATTTCATTGCATATAACTGTAATAAATATTCAATATTGACTATACTTATAACATGAAACAACATGCTTTACATTATACCCTAATTGATAGGGATGGGTTGCATAATTATAAAGCGTTTATAGATTTCCATTTATAGTAACGGTAGAAGTACATATAATTGAATTAATAGAAATAGTAGTCGCTCTGAGTATTTGGGGTAGCGGTACACTGTAGCAGCAGTGGAACTAGCAATAATATCAGCAACATTAGCATTAGAAGTAGTAATGGTTGTTGTTGTAGTAATGATACTTACAGTGATATTTATATGTTCATTGATTGGGTATACTTCATGATCAATGTCTACACTGATTGCTATTTTATCTGTCGGTTCAACAACAATGTTCTTCTCTTTATTACTTTCTCTTTCTGGCGCACCGTAGTATGTATAAGTGTCAATTCTGACAGGACTACGTAAATATGTAGATGCAGGGTTCGAGTTTTCAATTATCTTCCTTTGAATCAAACTGTTTGCAATGGAAATAGATTGTTTGTTGCATTATAAACGCGTTAATTGGGAAAGCATAACGTCGCCCCCACTGTATCAATAAGGGGCTCCCCTACTGTATCAACTAGGGGCTGGGACTTACCAAAGAACCTACTGGCGCTGTAGTAATCGGGGCCATCAAACCGGGACTTCTTTAGCTTGTCAATTGTCTCTGGGCTGGCATGTAGAGATGGACTTCTCTTAGGGGGTCGACCAGGTCTAGCACTGAAGATAGATAAAAGACAACAACGATTAAAATATTATTCACATTTTAACTATTGCAACGTTAGTAAAATCTTGTAGCCAGCAGCCACCATTTCCCCCGCCAACTTTACCCATTTATGCCTGAAAATACAATGTGCTTGTTGGACGATTTCATTGTAGATATACAAGGTTGATCTACGACACTACAGTCGTTATCCACACAGCAGATAATGTTATACATTGTATTATAATAGCAAACAGTACAGATCCACGCGGCGTCTCGTCAGAGTCTGCACTGTTTACCGATGTAAAGCGGTTAAATTTTACCCTTGCATTGCCAAAATAGTTTAGTTTTGCTATATGCATTATTTTTCGAAGTCATAATTGCAGGAACTATAATTTTTATGACCGAAGATCAATACGAATGTCAACAGGGCTGCCACAAGTTGACATGAAAAATCCTAAGATTTCCAAGTTTGCATTTTTCAAGTGCGATTTTACGAAACGTACCTTTACCCCATAGCCTTTTTCTTGTTTTGTTGACATGCGACCATTTAAAGCAGGCTGTAAGTAATGCAGAATGCGCCTTCTTTAAGCTACCATGTACTGGGAAAAAATCCGGAGATTTAGGAAAAAATCCGGAGATTTAGGAAAAATCCGGAGAAATGGCAGCCCTGTGTCAATACATGTAGTTTGGTTCCTGATCGCGTTAGTTGCCTGTGGTGATGAAAGGTTTAATACTACAATACAACATCTCTATTACGACCACTAAAATGAAGGCTAATTGAATGTATACAAGACAGGTGACAGCTTAAAGCAATGTGATAGTAAAACAGAAAGCTCCTGTAAACAGGTATTTAGCAAAATTTCGTGGTCGATAGAGAGGTTTCACTGTTTTTTGACAAGCTTAACAGATCGCATGCCAATCTCAATATTCAAACGAAATGTTAATTTAAGAAATCTGAAGTAGCAGAGACGACAACGATTTGATCAGAGGACTAGCTCTTTAACCTTTATCTCGCCAAGTGTGACGTCACTCAGATTTGCAAACAATTTGGATTCTGATCAGACGCCGAGTAACTCGGCGTCTGATCAGAATCCAAATCGTTTGACGTTCGTATTGGTATTTCCTCTGTTAGATAACGCGTAGAACTTATTTTGATTTTGTTGCAGACGACACAATTTAAGCAGACGATAATCTAGCGCGTGCTAGGTGAGAGAAGAGCTAAGAAAGGCTTTACGTGTATAACCAGGTGACACTGGGACCCGGCTGCTGTCGACCCACAATGGCTATAAACAACGCAAATTTACTGCCGGCATGTTTATTATGCAAAATAAACAGCCCCATCAAATTCAATAAACTAATATAATACATCATTCTTCTTACACAGCAATAAAACAGTGAAATAAACCTTTTTTGTTCTGTCTCGCGTTTGACAATCGTAACAGGCATTGTTCCGATAATTTCTCACGTATTTAATTAGAGAAAGTGTAATACTATCAATAAACATAGTCATAAATATGCTAAACCTGTAACTAGACCGACAGCGATGAACTTTGGTTGCCCTTTTATTATAAAGATATGTGAAGTTGGATTTTTGAAATTCGTTTGGATTCAGATCAGCAGACATTTTACATGCTTTATGATCGGTATCTTAACAATTTATTTATGTTTTCTCCAGATCTGAGTATTAGAAACGATTGTAGATGGATTTAGTGATGTTTGAAAAATGAGATATTTTGAAGAGACGTCAAAGTTGGCAGGTATAAGGACATTAGGGCGTTTTGCTATTTGATTGGTTAAAATTAGCATCTGTCCGTCTACCGTCAAGGAGTTGTTCTGCCTTGTCGTGTGTCACGACTTTTAGTGAAACAACGACCAGAGCTCAGCAAACTTTAACAACCAAACCTGGCGAACTGGAGTAATTCAATGGAGAAATAATGCACCTGAACCACAGAAACGCCCTTTTCACACCTTTAACGATATTCATTACAGCGCCTTATGAAGCTTCTGCATTGTCTTGATAAATATTCAAGTTGCGGATTAGTGGTCTAGCAATAACGCGCTTGACTTGGAGGGATGTACATGTATACATAAAAACCGTCACATACAAACGTAAGCCAAGTATTTATTTTCCCTCCCTATCACAACTCCATCCGAGCAACATACGTAATCCTTTTCTCCCATTGGCCGTTGTTTTAGAGAGGGAGCACTGTACTTGTGCTTGCAAATAGTATAAACGCAGGCTAGAGAACTCAACAGGAGCCATTTGATCAGGATATGTACAGTGGAAAAGACGTTATTCTTTTCCAATTAACGCGTTTACACTAAAACTATTATTTCCATTGCAAACAGTTTGGAGCCTGGTCAGACGCTGGGTAACCCGGCGTATGATCAGGCTCCAAAATGTTTGCCACTCAGATTAGCATGAACAGTTAGAATTGTCGAACAGTTGTTATTTTCTACTTTTTATTGTAATGCCTTTGCGTTTCGTTCGCGTCTGCGTTTAAACGGAAAAGAATAACGTCTTTTCCACTATACTATTCACCATTTATATTCTAAAAGAGCTTTAACCAGTAGCAGTATTCAATTGGCGACTGGAATTGACAAGTGTCCATCTTGCAGCCACTTGCATTAATGCCAACAGCAAGATATGTTTGTGGGTGTGTTACTAAACAAATTTAAACGAAAACACGAACTCTCTTCAATCTTAATAATATGTTTTTCTAAAGATGAAAGTTTCAATAACTCTAGGTAGCTACAACCGAACATACTTATATTTCAAAGTTAAAACGTTGCTAAGATACGTTTTAGCTTTGGAAACTACTTACGAGCAAGTCTTACTTAGGCAAATTCAATATCAACAAGGTTCGACGGTAGACTGTTTTGTCTGAATCCAACAACATTCGTTAATATTATGTTAAAGTTATAAATATGTGTTATAATTTCCGCTTGGCCTACAAATTTGTCGTCATATTTGCCTTATCATGTTTGGTCCATGTGATCTCTTTTTGTGATACATTCTTATTGTAACAAATTTTGAATATCCTGTGTTTCCCATTCATCGGGTACTATAAAAGTGTCACCGGAGAAACGAGTGTAGATCGAAAAGAACAAGATATATAAAATAAAATATACGGGGTGTAAAATTGGAAACCTTGCCATTTTATGTCACTTTAACGTTTATTTATATTTTGTTTGGAGTATCAAATGTGACCATTTGAATTAAAATATGAATTATTTTATTCAAGTCACTAAGAAATTTTGATATTCAGTTTTTACGTACCAACTTATGACTTTCCGCTTTTGTACTTTGACATATTGTTGTGAGAATTTATTGTCGCTGATGGGTAAAGATAAAACAAATAAAACCATATCAGGAACAGTGGAGAATATGTTATTATTTCCCGTTCCATCGTAAACGAAACGCAAACGCATTGCAATAAAATGTAAAAAATGCAAACTTTTCGACAATTCTGATAACTTATCTTAATCTGAGTGGCAAACAGTTTGGAGCCTGATCAGACGCCGGGTTACCCGGCGTCTGATATGGCTCCAAACTGTTTGCAATGGAAATGATAGTTTTAGCGTAAACGCGTTTATTGGGAAAGAAAAAACGTCTTCTCCATTGTAGGGTGTACCCACAGACACTGGGACCGAATCCCATGCAAATGGTATAGCAATATAAAATAGTAGAACGCCTTTCGCTTCCCGTTTAAACAAACCTCACCCAGGTATACCTGGATATTGCAATGAACTCTCCCTATGTACTTGCTGGAAAGAAAGTTTCCCCCGTTTAAACTAAATAAGTCACAATAGCAATGCAATTAAAGGTAGAAAAATACAGGTTTTGATAATGACGACTTATTTAAATCTGGACGGCAAACAGTTTGCTCCAAACTACACATATTAGCTATCTGTAGACATTATTGTCGAAAAATAAACGCGTTTATTGGGAGAATAGTCTGCCTACGGATCGAAAATAAGGCTCTGGAAAATGGGTCTCATGGCATGTCGTGTAGACGGGCAACATCCACTTGATTTATATTCAGCATATGTATACGAACAATTCTAGGGGGGATGTAAAGTTCTTAGGTGCGTATTAAGGTCAGAAATAGGTCAAAGGTCATTGGGTGCAGATTTTTGCATACCATAATATAAACCTAACTTTATTTACATTTCAAATATATCAAATGAACTATTATTGGTTACAATTAGTTCACAAATGTCTGTACTTGCTAAATATTATCAAAAAAGAAAAATATTACTGTCAATGTCCTTTTCCAGGGGCAATAACTCTGATTTTCCTCATTCTTTTATATATTTTTTATAGTTATTCTTTCGTTATTTTTGTCTGTGTACTTATAACATCAAATTATTTTTATGTTTCTTTACACCTTTGACATAACGTAACAATTCTAAATGCAAATGGAAGTAAATATTACAGCCAATGCCCTTTTCCAGGGGCAATAACTCTGATTTTTCTCTTTCTATTTTATTTTTTATGGGAATTTGTTTTCGTTATTTTTTGACTGTTTTCTTATAAAATCAAACTTCTGTATGTTTCTTTACACCTTTGACATAAAGCAACGATTCAATATGCAAATAAAAGTAAAAATTACAGTCAATGCTCTATTCCAGGGGCAATAACTCTGTTTTTTCTGTTCCATATCTCCTTTTTAATAGGAATTATGATAATTAATTGTTATGCTATTTGCAATCACTCATAGATAACCTAAAAAACTTTAATCTATTGAATGTATAATTGGTCGAAAAATCTAGAAATAGAATTTTCGTGACAGAAAAAACAATTATAAGTCACAAACAAGGGCGATAACTCTTAAAATAAGCCAGTAAATCACATATTCTGTTCATTTCTGCTATAATAGCTGGGCACATTAGAGAAAAAATCATAAACTTGATATACAATCATCAAAGTAGGTTTACATAATATACTGATATGGCCTTTCTTTCAACAAAAAGTCCTTTTGCACCGTAAACATTCAAAATGGCCGCCATTTTTCAAGATGGCCGCCATTTTCGGTTGTCATATACCATTTCTCTTCTAACATTTGACATGTATGACCAAATTTTATACTTTTGGTGTTGAAATATATGTTTTTAAGCATTGGCAAGGTAATCAAGAAAATTTTAAATTGATTTGAAGCTTACTTTAATGCATAATGACCAATGTTTGAAAAAGAAACGTGTTTGCTTTAAGATGACCGTTACTTTTTGCACTAATGATTAATTTCGTTTCTTAAATTTTCTCATACATGACCATTAGTCAAACTTCCGGAGTCAAAGGTAGTGTTAAAAATCACTAGTTTTGTGATTGTATATTTATTAAAGAACTTGTTTAATTGGGTATTGACTTACTTTTGGCAAATACATATACATTGTATATATATATATATATATGGTTTATGAATAGTAAAGTAGTAAATCCTGTTTGTTGTTGTATTATTGCTTATGATGTGTGTATATATTCATTGTCATATTCACAAATTTATTAATCTGAACAAAAGCTGCAACATCGAAAATACAGGCATCTGTCACTGCAATCAGTTTTCTTTAGCGCATACGCTTAATCTTCGCAACTATATGTATATCTATATCCAATAAATAGCAGCCTAGTCTAATGTATCAGCAATATATTTCCTTCATTCACACTCTACTGGACACTTATATTATTTTGCGTAATGCCACAAAACACAAGCTATTTAGTATGCAAATAATTTCGTGTGTTTAAACAAAGCTGCTTGGCTTGTAGGAATTGCGAAGTAAGGTTTTTTCCACTATCAGGCAAACACGTCCAGTCCAACACAATAATTGCATGAAATACAACTTATCTAATGGCTTGTCATACATAGCAATCGCAATGTTTTCAAGACTTTACTGTTTCTACATTTTAACTAATAGTAAATAAACAATAAATTGTAAATGTAAAATATTTTCCATGAAATGCATTCGATGTGGTCCATGCAGCCTTTTCTCTTTCCATATGAAAACCATCTAATACGAATTAACAGAACACGAAATATAATGCGTTGATTGTGTATGTTCAGATCTCACAGGGTCAATTAACAAAAATATTAACTTCATTACGTGAAACCAGCTCAAGTTTGATTGTTGTACAAAGGAAATCAACTCTTTCTGTATACCAAGATCTTTTAGCTAAGGTAATTCTAAGCCCTTGCTGCACTGGGCGGTTTGTTAGATGTATTTTGTATTTCGACATGTGAAAAATCGAAAGACGCATCCAATGCTGTAGACCAATTTGTTGAGACAGCGTTAAAGGATGCTGAAACAAAAGACATTAGCCATATTTTGTTGGACGCGATGTGATTGCAGAACCCTCTCATTGGTTTAGGACTTTACAAATTATTGATTCAAGGAGTGCAACACCGACTATTTGCTCCACCCAAAAAACAAAGTCAAAGACATTAGCAAGTATTTATAGAGACACGAGATCAGACAAGCAACACGTATCGAAACTGATAAGACCTGACCTTATTAAAGCTCGAGAAAGATCTCAAGGATGTCAGACATTCGGAGAGTATGCTCAAGAATTTGTTCAATCGGTATATTCCCATTTCACAGGCACACCTACTCGCATTGATGTCACATTTGATACCTTGGGAGCAGGTCTATCAAAGCTGCCACTGGAAAAAATCACAGGTCCAGAAGACCCACTACCTGGACCAACTACCGCATGTCAGAGAGCCATACCTTGTGCTCGACGAGAAGTAGAAATACATGTACATTGCCGAGTTTCTAGCATCTGAATGACACATTATTACCACAAGGGTTGCTTGTTGTAGCAGATGGAACGTTCGTAGGCGTTATAAATGCAAAGTCATATAGCTTCCATGCTGATAAGTTGTCGGTCGATAATAAAGAAGCTGACAATAGAATGATATTCCATGCTAAGGATGCTGTTGCAAGTGGGTTTGATCGTCTGATTGTTATATGCAGGGACACAGACGTAATACTGTTGATGCTTTGTAGGAAGTGACGTGTTAATATGGATGTTATCCGGTACAGCAAAGCAAAGGGGATGATTCCTTGTTAACAAAATATATGAGGCACTCAAGGTCGACAAAACATCATAGGTTTCCATACCTTAACTGGTATATAGACACTTGCTGGTATAGGCAACTCATGAAAGTCAAGACAGCCTTGGACCCCATACACACACACACTAATTATGTATCACCCCCAATTGGATAAGAAATCCCTCTATCCCAATGGCATACATGCAACTCGCGTCTTGCTATTGCAAAACAAAGTGTAGCTCGGCAAAATGTGCTTGCTATAAAAGCCAACAAGTATGCATGTATGAATGTGGTTGTGAGGCAACACACTGTGTAACTCAGATTAATTGGTAGCATGCGTCTTTATAAGAATCCCCACATTCTCACTTTTGCTAGACGCGTCATTGTAAACTGAATGTATGTAGATCGATGATCTGATTGTTTCATAACTAAGCATAATGCATGTCTTAGTACATCCAATTGGTGATGAAAGTTCTGTAAAGTTATTCGCAAGTTTGGTCAAATGATACCACGAGTGTATGGTTTGTGATTGTTCTTCTTCGTTCAAATATCTCTAAAAGGATATTGATATTGTAGATGTTCATTTGTAAAACTGTACGTTAAAGTATGTGAATAATTATACAGAATGTTTACATCTAATTCATTTGGTATGTGTTAAAATTACACGTATACAGGCTGTAAAGCACAACTTCCCGTCACAAAATTGTAAATACACCATGTTTTAGCCAGATACATAGTAATAACCCTTGGATTTGTCACAAAACCAACGATAACAATTTATAGAAATTCGAACCTAACATAGTCAGTTATTATGTATGTTCATGTCAATAGAGTGTTACTAAGAAAGTAATACTTAATATAATGATACTTTCCCCAAAGTGAATTTAAGAGAAACTCATTTGGCATCGCACACAATCCAATCTTTTTGCTTTTTTATATATCGGGGTTGTCTGTATGTATACCCTAAAACGCATATTTCAGTGATGAATTTCCATAGTGAATTACTGCTTCATGTCAATGATGTTTATATACATGTACATAAAGTAGTTTGATATTATAAGAAAACAGACGATAAATAATAAACAAACAAACAAAAAAACATAAAAAAGAAAGAGAAAAAAACAGAGTTATTGCCTAAAGAAAGAACAATGACTGTAAGATTACATTTGATTTGATTATTTAATTGCTGTTTTTATTAAAATGTACTAGTAACAAATTCGATATTATAAGAAAACAGTCAAAAATAACGCAAACAATTCTCATTAATAATCGTTTAATTTGACTCATTTTAAAAATGATTTTACAAACTTACTATAACAATTTTATAATCTTGGTAATAATATTGAAAGAATTTCCATGTTTCCATGCATCTCAATATTGTATCACTTTTATTGTGAATGTAGTTATTTGTCTTTCTCGCTTTGTAGGTACATTAATATAATTTCATGTGAGGCGCTTTTGAACGCACAACTCCTGTGTGAAAAGAGCGCTATATAAATCGGGTATAATAATAATAATAATAATAATTAAATATAAAATAGGAATAGAAAAACAAGAGTTATTGCCCCTGGAAAAGAGCACTGACAGTAATATTAACTTTTATTTGCATATTGAACTGCTCCTTTATGTCAAAAGTGTAAACAAACATAAAACATTATAAGAAAACAGTACAAAAAACCGAAAACTAGTTCCCATTTAAAATTAAATATGGAACTGAAAGATAGAATAGAGCATTGACTATAATATTTACTTTTATTTGCATATTGAACTGCTCCTTTGTGTCAAAAGTGTAAACAAACATAAACACATTATGAGAAAACAGTCAAAAAATAAGGAAAACAAATTTATATTAAAAAAGAGATATGGAACAGAAAAAACAGAGTTATTGCCCCTGGAATAGAGCATTGACTGTAATTTTTACTTTTATTTGCATATTGAATCGTTGCTTTATGTCAAAGGTGTAAAGAAACATACAAAAGTTTGATGTTATAAGAAAACAGTCAAAATTATAACGATAACAAATTCCCATAAAAAATAAAATAGAAAGAGAAAAATCAGAGTTATTGCCCCTGGAAAAGGGCATTGGCTGTAATATTTACTTCCATTTGCATTTAGAATTGTTACTTTATGTCAAAGGTGTAAAGAAACATAAAAATAATTTGATGTTATAAGAACACAGACAAAAATAACGAAAAAATAACTATAAAAATATAAAAAAGAATGAGGAAAATCAGAGTTATTGCCCCTGGAAAAGGACATTGACAGTAATATTTTACTTTTTTGATAATATTTAGCAAGTACAGACATTTGTGAACTAATTTTAACCAATAATAGTTCATTTGATATATTTGAAATGTAAATAAAGTTAGGTTTATATTATGGTATGAAAAATCTGCACTCGTTGACCTTTGACCTCATTTCTGACCTAAATTTGAACTTTTCGACTTTACATCCCCCCTAGAATTTCTAAGATATGTTCACTGAACACGAATCAGGTGGATGTAACCCGTCTACACGACATGCCATGAGGGGTCAAAAACGGTCAAAATGTTGGTAGACTAGAAGATTAACATCGTCCCACAATACTTTACTTAGAATGTTGTCATTATTATGCTTTAGTTTAAAGATAAAATTGCATATCCTTCGAGTTTGACTGCCAGCATCTGAGAAGGACAAAATATGTGTGTCAAAGCAAAGGATTGGCGTTAAGATTCGTTAATAATCTCAAATCCTAAATGAGCCGTGTAATGCCAAAACCTGCCCTATTGCACTGAAACATTGTACATACCTTATTGCATTGCAACATTGTACAGACCAAGCATCGTTGTCATCAAATACTCTGTATCTGAGATTGGTCTATACTGTCAAAATACAGTGGAGAATGTGTTACTCTTTCCCAATAAATGCGTTTACGCTAAAACTATTATTTGCAGTGCAAACAGTTTGGAGCCAGATCAGACGCCGGGTAACCCGGCGTCTGATCAGGCTCCAAACTGTTTGCCACCAAGATAAACAAGAATTATCAGAATTGTCCAACAGTTGTTCTTTTCTACGTTTTAGTGCTTTGCGTTTGCGTACGTTTGCGTTTTAACGGGAAAGAATAACAGATTCTCAATTCAATTCAATTCAAATACTCTTTATTTTCTCAGTTTGTACATTTCTACAAATACATGAGAACTATCCTAACACACATTCAAAACATTAACAGATTCTCCACTGTAATACTACTACATACAATGATTTTGATGCTTGTGTGTGTCAAACAGAGTAGACCAAGGCCTTGATCTACACTGCTTCCAATGCAATACTTTTAGTAAGTCATGTTTTATCATGGCACGGCTAAAATGTATTTCGTTCACAGAAGTCAAAAGTTTGGAACAGCAGCAAAAGAGCAAGAGAATGCATCCATGAAACACAGCGCAGATCTCTAAAGACATATGAGTGCTTAAGCTCCTAATGGAGCTTTCTGCATTATATTTATCATGCTCAAAGCATCAATCTGTATTTAAGACTACCAGTTTGTCTGCTATTGAGTATTAGCTTAATAAAGATAGACTGTATTTTAGGGTATGAAGGTTTTTTTTATGTTTTATTAAATTAAAGTCAACATGATTCAGCATTTTAAATTTTGATAACTGGAATAAAACGCAAAGGGTTAAAGATTATCCTTCAGTGTGAAGCTTGATTATGATATTTAGGTGAGGTGATTCAGCATATTATTTTTGTTAACTCATTCACCCATCAGTGCTGTCAGGGATGCCCGGAATTTGCCTAAATCTTCGGATTTTTTTCCTAGCGGAGGGTAGACTAAAGCAGGCTGAAAGTAAAGCAGAATGCGCCTTTAGGCGCATTCTGCTTTACTTTCAACATGCTTTAAGTAATCGCTCTTGAAAACAAAAGAAAATTGGGAAATATTAGGATTTTTCAAGATCAACTTATGGCAGCCCTGACCCATGGTACTTCAAATAGACAATTCCAGTTTCCAATTAAGTCCAGTCCATTTGTTACTCATTTAGGGTTGGTTTTGACAATTTATTGCAAAATGACAAACATTGCAGACCCTGATCAGAGGACTCCTGCGAGAACCCCCTGCTCATGGTATTCACTGCTTTCATAGGACACGTGTACACTTCAAAGGGATGCTGTTTGTAAATGACGAGTATACTCGTCGTTGAAGTTGAATGTGTTAGTTGAAACAAAAGTCAAGGGTTGATAGATTCCAAATCTTGATAATATAGAGTATATTTAGATTAATTCAAGGCGAGATGATTCAGCATTTTAATTTCGTTATATAAAGAGTTTAATGCTTATACAAAAAACAGTGGGTATCACCGTTTTAATTTGTTCATGCCTCATAATATCAATTAAACTGGCTCATTTCTCGCGAGAACAGCCTGGTTGGTTGGTGCAAATAATTATGTAAGTAAGTATATAGGTCCGCCGCCCAGGGGAGACACGATGTGCCGCAGAAACTCCTCAAACAGGAATGGAAAGAATACACACACCACCATTTGACCGCTTTCAAAATGATATGTGAAAAATGTTCAAAACTTGATACTATACTCATAATTATGTACAGTGGAGAATCTGTTATTCTTTCCCGTTTAAACGCAAACGTACGCAAACGCAAAGCACTTAAACGTAGAAAAGAACAACTTTTTGACAATTCTGATACTTCATGTTTATCTTGGTGGCAAACAGTTTGGAGCCTGATCAGACGCCGGGTTACCCGGCGTCTGATCTGGCTTCAAACTGTTTGCACTGCAAATAATAGTTTTAGCGTAAACGCGTTTATTGGGAAAGAATAACAGATTCTCCACTGTATTAGACCACAGTATCAAAGACAGGGGGTTCAGTTTGCTTTACTTTCAGCCTGTTTTAAGCTACCATCTGCTGTGATATAAGAACTTTCTTATGGTGAATGTTTATGACTCAATAAATCGGAACTGTTTTCTTTAGTGGAGGAATAACTTAAAGGCGTATCTATGGGGTTAACCCTTTCCCTTATAGAAGCGACTTTTAGCACATTCATTTTATTCATCCGCTGAAGAAAATAGTTCCAAATTATACCGTAATGAATATGTGTCATATTTAATACTTTCCTTATTCTAGCAGTTAATAGCTTAAAGCAGGTCGAAAGTAAAGCAGAATGCGCCTTAGGGCGCATTCTACTTTACTTTCAACTTGCTTTAAGTAGTCACATATCTTCAATACTAGAAACAATGCTATCAGGTAAAGGGTTAAGGTTGAGCACAGAAATCTGGCTTGAAAAAGGTCCGACTCTCGAAAGCTCGAACTCCCTTAGTCTAACTTACACATTCTTTAAGTTGAAATTCTATATCTCGAGTTCGCTTTACTACACACCCATGCTGAGGCTTAGCCACGTTTTAACTTTTATTACGGGTAAGTTGATAAAAGATGCTTAATTCAGAATAGAACTAACGTAAACTAGAGTTGTTAGCATTGCCTTTGTCATATAATTGTTAAAGGTACTAAAGAATGTTTCTCAATTTACATCTTAATCGAATTTGCTACTAAACACCGAGTTAAAATATACTGTTTTCTGAAGGATGAGTTAATTCCGTAATAGTAGTAATATTTCTTGTTGGACTTTGTCAATACTCGTTTGTTATTTTTAAATGTTGATTTATCGGAAAATACATAACCCCCTCACTGCCATGACGTCATCTGCTTTAAGAAATAGTCTTCTGAGTAGTATTTCTCAAATTTAGAATTTACGTATTTTGACTTGAGAAATATTGAAATAAGTGTAAACCAATTTGGGCCCTGATTGAAGACTGCGTTACGCTACCTCTGATCAGGAACCAAATAATCGCAAATAGGTATGGTACTCAGGGTAAGGCAGTGAATGAGTTAAAAGAATAAAACCATCCGCACAATGCAATTTACGGGAATATGCTTAATATTTATGAGTGATAGATCAAAGTCAGTTTTAACTCATATATGCAACAACACTTAATTACACGGTTTGTCAACATAAGTTGTAGACTAAGACCAGGGAAACGCACAATACTGTACAAGTGAACACTAAATTGAAACAATTCTACAACATCGCAAAACTTCAATATCTCAGAACTACATGTATAATAAAGCATAAAATACTAGAAATACACAATACACGTACCACAATAACGTTAAACTACGATGATTTTATACTATAATAACGCAAAACTACAATAACATGATAGCATAAGCCATCGCTACAATAATACATACTCCGATATGCGAAAGTACAAAAAACGCATTATAATATGACAATATACTGGAATAATGCAATACTACAATAAGTTAATACTACAATACTGCAATAACGCATCACTATCATTTGTAAAAATGCAATAATGTTATATACAACAAGAACGCAATAATATAATGATGCAATTCTACATTGACACAATACTACAATACATGTACAAATGTAGCATACTAACGCAATACTACAAAAACGCAAAAGACTACTCTATAACTGCATATACTTCAACGTGAAATATTATTCAAAATGGCCTTTTCAGTATTTTACTTTATAAATAGTGCTTTTAGTCGAAGAAAACTATATACTTGTCTTCTTTTATTTATTAGCCTGCCATGACAAAACCTGCCTCATTACATTGCAAACAGTGTAAATTAAGACCAGGCTTTGACGCGGCGGCTGGCCTTGACATACACGGTTCGACACCCACATGCATCTAAAGCATTTAATATGCTGTAATATATTGTTTATATACATTGTAGGGGAAGGGTCGAATATAATGTTGTGAGAACTTGTGACCCGACCCCATATCCTTATGTATATGGAAATAAAATATGTTTAAACTATATATACGGGTTTGGCACTGTAGACCAAACTCAGATGAAATGAGAACGGTGCTTGATCTGCACAATGCTGCAATGCAATAAGTTATGGTATACGAGGGCTGTCCCAAAACACCGTGGACAATTTTTTTTTTTGAAGAACCCGACGTATTATTTCTATGATTTTTTTACTGATGCAATTTCAAACATGTTCGCATTTGTAGGAGAAATAATGAGGTTCTTCAACACACTTGACCTTTATTTATTAGCAAATATTAATTGTTGGTTAGATTGTGCGGCGCACGCAAAAATCTTACAGGTAGATTTAAAGGTGTGCATTTTTCAACCTCCTACAATGCAACTTCGAGCTTGAATTGGTGCGAAATTGCGTCATGAACGTTGACGTTGCTATATGTGACGTCATCCTGGAAAATATCATTAACGTAGTTCATCTTTAGTGTTTCATTATGTGTCTATACAGTTGACCTCTACGAACATCTTACCTAACAAACAGTGGTTTATTCGAAGAAACCTAAAATACAAGCTTAAAACAACAATGGACATGACAAGACGCAGCATTAGGCTCAGTCGCATTTGACTGGAGATGGGTTTGCATTAAATAAACTTAAAAATGAGCTATGGCATGACAATACATGCCTTATTGCATGGCAAAATTGTACAGACAAAGCACTGTTGTCACCAAATGCTCTGTATCTGAGTTTGATCTACATTGCCAAAAACATAAATAATACAGCTACATAAAATGCTTTAAATTCACGTGGGAGTCAACAAGTGTAGATCAAGACCAGTGGCCGCGTCTTTGACGCGTCGGCTGGCCTTGGTCTTCACTGTTTGAAAATGCAATAAGGCAAGGTTTGTCATGACACGGCTCAAATACATTCCTTTTCAGTAAAACTGAAATTTTGTGAAAACATTGTAGACACAGAAGAAACGCAATGACTCTACAATGTTTATAAATAGCTTCTTAGGAGACATTCGACGTGACCGGTCATTGCACTATGAAATGAAAATTATTAATCACGATTCCAATTAAAAATGAACTATATGTCACTTATCATTTCTCATTATCAAGTTTATTTAAGTCAAGGTAAATTAAAATAGATATTCACAATTGGAGATATTTGCATTTCAAAATATTGCTATTCGATTGGAGTTATACTTAAGCACGGAATTATACACAGATGTATAATTCCGCGATTTAAGAGACTGTTTTGCATTTCCTTATAATAAATATGACATTAAGAAGTTCCAATTCAATTGTGACATGTGTCATGTTGCAAACATTGGGCTTAATTCATTTCCCAAACAGAAAAACGAAAACAGACGTTCGACATACACACACCGTAATATAAAACTCATTTAATGAACTAAAACAATTAAAATGATTTATTTACTCAAGCTGGTGCCGCCTTGACAAAGATTCGAGCGTCAGACCAGTTAGAAGTCTGCAACTTGTTTAAGTTATCAGCCAAGTTCCACCGTATTAATCTTACATATCTAATTAACACCATCATTTCGCCCAAGAGACCCATTGCCCCAACCAGGGGCACTGTTAACACATTAACCTTTTTGAGTACGAACCGGTACGAGGCCGATATTTTTGCAAACATTTTCGATAATGATCAGACGCCGAGTAACTCGGCGTCTGATCAGGATCCAAAATGTTTGACAGTCGTATTGACATACCTGAAACTTAAAAGATTCGAAACTAAACTTAAGCAAATATTTGCAGACGACATTTTTGTAGCCGACGAGATTCTAGCGATTTAAGGGCTAAACAGCACAGCCAATAGGTTTATTCTGACTGGAATTAAATAAATCAGATAGACAGAGATGATTAAAAGCCACTAAATAGATGCAATTACAGCCGTGGCACGGCTTTAAGTTTCGTCCTTTGTTCATTTCGACTATGTATTCTAGCGCCCCTCGTTTACAGCGTGATTGTGTAACGTGATTAGAAGGTACGTCTTCACACTTTATGGATGTATTGTAGCACATTGAGTTTTATCAGATTGCTCGAGAACATTTAAATATTATATTGAAATTATAAAATTCATTTGAGATTTTATATCTCTCTGCTTTGCGCTGATACAAGATGAAGATAGGCTTTGGGTTCTCGGGTTTCAAACGGTAATGGCTATTCTGTTACAATCTAAAAGTAATAATATGCATTATTTTTCAGTACACTCTTTTCAGCTTGGCTAACTCTGAGCTTTTGCAATCTGAGATTTAGCCCGACTGCTCTAAAATACAATCCTTTCTTTTTTCCACATCATAGAATCAACGCCCCCTGGTGGTCTGTATGTCAAACGATTGGACGAAGGGGCGCATTAACCTCTGAACAGCTGGGTTTTAATTGTCGTCTGCTTCAAAAATATATTCTGCAAAATCATTAAAACATCTTTTTATGTTTTGTAGATGTGAAAAAACTAAACTTTATACGTGTTCTAAATTGTTTGGATCCTGATCAGGCACAAAGTTGTTCAACTTCTGATCTAAGTGAAAACTGTTTGAAAACGTTGGCCAAGTCGCGCCTTGCACGAGGAAGGTTAATCTCTAAACCTTTATGAGTGTCGTCTGCTTTAAATAAAAACCTGCTTCCTTTAAAACAAACACCCCGATTTTAACTTATTGAAAATGTATAAAACACGTATCTTATATACTATGTTGAAAATAATTTCGGCGTAAATTTATAGAGCAAAACTCTATCCGAAAATAGGATTATTCCGAAATTCGGAAATTACAGACTAAGGGTAACTGATAGCAAACGAAATTATTTATTCAATTTACTTTTGAAAAACTGAAAAGCAACCAATGATGATACGCGTCCTTTACTATTTAATCTGTCCATATTTAAACGGCTACAATGAAGACTCGTTATAACGTCCATTTAAGCGGATACCCGTTTTGGTATTGCAAATAGGTAACTGCTTAAAGCGGGATGAAAGTAAAGCAGAAAGCTCCTTTAGGAGCTTTCTGCTTTACTTTCATCATGCTTTAAGCTGTCACCGATTATTGTACCGTAAATTAGTATTCGCTCAAATGTCGTAAAAGCAGGGTATTATTGTATATATTCACTTGACTTTTGAACACTAATGATGATGCTTTGGTATATCTCTATCCAGATTTAATGAATACTACTGGGTATGAATACAAGAGTAAGACTGCTGTCTGATTGCATTGTTTAGGCACGGATTCTTAATGGACACGGGCTGCAAAGGGAACCAAAGGTCTCTCAGGTCGTTTTATTATCGCTTATTGTCACTTGTACATTAAAACTGGTCACAGATAAATATTGATACAGTGAACCCACTCTATTGCGATCACTGAAATAAATAGACGTATAGATGGTATTAACTACAGTTGACATCTTGCAAGTTATTATAAAGAGTGTCTCTAAAGACATTTGAAGCAACTACTTGTCGTAACCTATTGCCATATAATTATATACACATTTTTACGCCTTTTAAAGTTTAATATATCCCTCTACTGAAGAAGATAGTTCCTCTTTATACAGTCAAGAATATATACATGTGCCATGAGAATTTTCCATTCTATACCCTAGAAAATGGTAGCTTAAATCAGGTTGGAAGTAAAGCAGAATGCGCCTTACGGCGCATTCAGCTTTACTTTCAACCTGTTTTAAGTGGTCATCTCTCTTCAAAACTAGAAACAGGGTATGGAGTAATGGGTTAAATACGCTAAACTTCACCTTAATTAGTGTCTTAATAGATGGGGTTTACTGCATATTACAAAAGACTCATACAGCTAAACCTGAGACGCGCGATCTTTGACCTTAAAGTAGACTTGAATTTGTTTTCTTTATATATAAGTTTGTTTTTTTCATTAGTACGACGCCCAATAACCACGTTTGTGCTGAAACAATTGTTTCCTTTGTTGACAGTTTAGAGCCAGATCAGACTCCAAACTGTTGGCCATTCAGATAAAACATAAATCGCTAGAATTTTCAGAAAAAGCTGCCATTTTCTGCATTTTATTACAATGTGTTTGCGTTTCGTTTCGTTTTAACGGGAAATAATTCCAAAGCCAGATGCAAACATTATGTTTAATGGTAAACTGATGAATAAACAAAAAATTTCCCGCTTAAAATATTTCATATCTGGATCAATGTCCGCATTTTAACTCTGTGGCTAATCTAGGTCTACATAGCTATCATTGTCGTAACGTTCTTTTCTCAAATGACGTTGCACATTTTAAAGAATTCTTATACAGTATAATAATATTCACTTTTTATTATCATTTAAGAGTTGTGTGTTCCTTTAAATGCTATCAGCTGTTTGAAGCGGACTGAAAGTCAAACAGAAAGCTCCCTAGGAGCTTTCTGTTTTACTTTCAGTCTGCTTTAAGCAGCTATCCATATGTAACACCATTAATAGGCATTCCTTTGAGTGGTCATAACAGCGGGATTTTACTTGTATTTGACAATGTTATGCGATTAATATCGCTCGCACGTTAAAGCTTTATCAAGTTCACACTTCAGCGTTTCATATGAAGTAAATTAAATTTGAAAGATAGTTTATACGGATAACCATGCGAGGATAACATCTGCTTATACAGAATCATTTAAATTCTAGATGCATATCAAATTAAACATTTCTCTTCTTTTTTACCCCCGTCAACAAAAGATACAATCCCGTGCATAAACAAAATTCAAGCAGTTTCAATTGTTGTAAAAACTCGAGCGAAACGGACATTTAAATTAACCCCAGAGTGTCAAAGATATTCTGAATTTTAGATACATATTAAATATCGTTTTCAAGCGTTTCGTTACTGGTTTATTATCTATTTTGCACTGTACGCCTGAAACCTGAGATTCGCCATGATTTTAGAAATTCACTGTCAGAATCAGTTTCAAGTATTCGTATTAAAATTTTATTGCTCGACAACCCGTCTATCTTTCAGCCAATCAGAGAGCGTGACGCTTTAAACGCGTTAGAGTTCTGTATCATTCATAATAAAACGTTCCAATAAAATAGTTCCAGTTTTGAAATGTAAACGCTTAAGCATCAGCACGCAACGTGCGATTTTCTAACAAACAATTTCAAACAGTTTGGATGCAGATGAGACTACTCGGCGTCTCATCTGGATTCAAACTGTTTGACACTCTGATAATGCTTTTTGAAAAGAAAATGCAGATAAAACCATTTTGACACTTATTGCAGACGACAAATTGCAGACGACAAAGACAAAGCTTACTAAAGGTGAACATTTTCATGGGAGAGATAAGCCCCTGTGCCGTATCAACTGTTTCGCTTTGAGATGAAATTACGTTTGTACAAAGCTTTTGATTTACGATAGTTATGCAGTGTAACCCTTATCCCGTTAATCTCTAACCCGTCTGCCAGCTGCAAACAGTTGGGATCTACATCAGACGTCGAGAAACTCGGCGTCTGATCAGGATCCAAAATGTTTTGCCATTTTGTAATCCAATGTAACAAAACTATATACTTATTTAGTAATTTTTTTTGTATAGCTTTGCAATCGACAATTTTAAAGAAGTCTTTATAAATGCAGAATACAGTAAAACCTCTCTTTTACGGACACTGAAATGTATGCTAATTGACTGTATAAAGGACAGGTGACAGCTTAAATGAAGATGACAGTAAAACAGAAAGCTCCTAAAGGAGCTTTCTGTTTAACTGTCACCTTCCTTTAGGCAGTCACCTGTTGCAAAACGCCAAATAATTAACAAAATTTAGTGGTTGTAATAGAGAGGTTTTACTGTATATGTAATGAAAACAAAATTCACGGGGATCAACAAGAAGGGACAGGTGTGAAACCTCCATGTACTAAACATGTTTAAGACATATTTTATTCAATGTGACGTCATCATGGGCTTAAGGACGCCCCAGTTGCGGAATGGGCTCGGACACACAACCTGGCGTCACGTTACTGTACTCTTAGGTATCTTCCTATGTTTAGTAGGAATTCTAACGAGCTTGTTTAAAATACACGGAATCAGATTTAACACTTAAACCACCAAGCGTGACGTCACGGGTACGTGTTTTTATTATTGAAACACGTTTTCTGAATTACATTGTATTACATGAACTCGGTAGTTTTCAGTCTTAAGCCTTCTGTACGTTGTGGAGTTGGTGATTACTATTGCAAAAAGTTTGGATCCTTGGCAGATGAAAAGTCTCATCTTGATCCAAATTGTTTAAAACTCTGCATATCGTCCAAAACAAAAAAGTAGACAACATCTAAAGTTATGCTACGTCATATCAAGATCTGCAGTTTGCAATTTCATTCTAAATGTTCTGCTTTATGAACAAACATGGCAGTGTCTTTAGATTGACGGCGTATAATGACATTTTCCAGCAAGCACATAGGGAAAGTTCATGGCACTGTCCAGGGATAAATAGCTTAAAGAAAGTACTGATAAAGCAACTCTAAAAATTGTTGCAAACGTAAATAATACAGAATGCTGAAGATTAGAGAGTCCACGCTTCCACAAGTAATATCTTTGCAATATCTTGTATAACTGTTTAAAATGTTGATCATATGCATATTTGTACTTTTGCACACATGCTGAAGAAACTGATTATATCGAAAATTGTACAACAAAATGTATTTGCAATATGACTAGTGCTAAAAACAAGTTTGACGCAATACAAATAAAGACATTGTCGTTACGAACCTCAAAAACGGGGATTGCATTTTGTGGCCAAGGCTGATGATTACTTTGAGCAAGATGACAAAAAACTAATAAAAGAACTCCATGATTTATTTCAATCCTGCATTTAGTTGTCACCTGTATAATAACGTCATTTTCGAACTTCCTTTGAGTGCATATGCTAGCTTTGGCGCCATATGACCATCTCATGTGTCGCGGTGCCGTAAAACCCAACTCAATAATGGTTATGCTAGCGAAAATTTCCTAAGTGATATTCGATACAGGAGAAAAATTCATTCTTACCCGTTTAATCAAAACGAAATGCAAACTAAATGCAATAAAATGGAAGAAATGACAATTCTTTGAAAATGATGACTCATTTTAAAATGAACTGCAAACAGTTTTGAGCCTTCAGACGCCGGATAACCGGCATCTGATCTGGCGCTCAAACTGCTTGCAGTGAGTATAAGAGGCTAAGCATAAACGCGTTTATTTGGAAAGAATAACGTCCTCTCAACTGTATATTGGAATATAGAAGAGTGAGAATCAAATTGAATTGTTTTGAATAATTATGCCTTCAAAATTTGGCTTTATATTGCGCATGTCCCTAAAGAGAAGTTTCCAGATGTGGATGCAATTTGTAGTCGATAATATAGCAGAAAAAGGCTAAAACGTCTGATTTCAGAATGTTTCGACTACAAATAACTGTTATTTATTTAACCGAGTTGTGTGCAAGAAGATACCGAGTTATCGCCCTTGTACATCTAGTGTCTGGATAAAACAACAGCCGAACAATTCCCTGATTTCGCTGGAATTAGTCCGTAGCACTTCAATGAAGTCCCAAATGTGATTTTAAGTGATTGAACAAGACAACTGTAGTTTCCCGGGTAAGACTATATGATAAACTGTTATTGCACTGGGAAATTAATTGTTCTTTATGATGCTTCTACTGTTCATTTCTAGCCATTATTGTAAATTGAAAGGCTCGGAGATAAAACCAGTAATTAATCAGATCGAAGATAGGGCGGTAATCATAGTTTTGTACAAATGTAAAAGCCCCCTGTGCATTGTCTTTCGATAAGGAGATATGCTTCAGACCACAATCTTGTTTGGCAAAATCTAGAAATCTCGTTTAACTCTCGCACATCCCTTGAGGCTACGAGAAGAAACGGGAGGATTATTTCCCGTTATTAAATCGTCTTTCAGGTGTATTAGAAGATAGAAATACAAAGAAGATAGTTAATTGCAAAAACGTTATCTAATTTGAAAGATTATGTATGGCTACAGTTTCTTTTTCATTTTACAATTCCGTCGATTTTTCGCCTGACTTCACTTAAGAGAGAAATTTATGCCGAACACTCACTCTAGGAAATTGTTTTTGCTTAATTTGTTAAATGCTCATAGAAGAAAAAGATCAACACTAATGAGACAATGATTTAGAATGGCAGCGGCTCGAGATTTATCGATCCTGACCGACAGAGGGCGCAGGCCAATAGAAACGGTTGGACTGGCGGTGGCGAGGCTGTTGGAATAACCGCACACGCGGACAATCTTGGGGTTTCCCGTAATTGCGGGATACGGGTTTGCAAACAAATCAACCACATTCCCATGAAACTGTAAGCGAAAAAAAAAGAATACGCGTCAACCCATAACTCCATAGAAACTTATTTTAACACATTTCATTCATTCTTCCGCTAAAGAAAATATTTCCACTTTATAATCGTCTACTGATGATGTGAAGTAAGCATGTTGTCATTTAACTGAGACTGGAAAACATTTTTTAAACTGACATTACCTTTTATGTCAAAGCAATGGCCACTAAATACAGTATTTCCAGTATTTTATTGACAAAATCTATGAATACCTTTGTCATTTACAGAGATATAAAGCAAAGCAACTCAAATTACAATTCAATACAAAGCGTAATAGAAGACAACGCATTTACCATCCAAAATATGTTAAATACGTTGTCCAATTAATACAGAAATAAGCATTAAAACGCCATCTTTTTAATGGGACATTTTATTGAATTCATAGTAACTGTCAATCGCAGCTTAATGCAGGACACAGGTAATGTTTTAGGAGCTGTTTCTGCATTGCTTTTATCCTGTATTAAGCGACCACCTGCTTCATGATATATCCACAATACCTCCTTAAATGCCGAGCAATCCTAGGTTTAAATGAATCATCACATGTCACTACCGTAAATGTCAGAAAATGTAGAACTAAATCTTATTTCGCAATTCCTGCCATTTTTATAACCATTCGGATACGGACGTAGTTATTCAAACATGGAAGTATACAAGTCGGCCAAGAGCATTTCGATGTTTGCGGACCTGTTTTATAGCGATTAGTGTTTATTACATCTAAAAACAAACTCGTCAGCGGATTTTCATTGTATGGCATTAGCTAGTTAATGGTAATGTTTTAAATGACCCGGTGTAATTCCTGGTACGATTTTGTCTCATTTTTAAACAATTTATTTCGATTTTCGGTTTGCTTCATTGTGTCGTGAGCAGATAATTAGAGAATCATAGATCCAGACAGGAGTGTCCATGGCATAGTGGTAAAGGTGGTCGTTCTGTACCGCAAATGTCGGTAGTTCCAACCTCAAGTTCCTCTTGTCATTCGAATGAGACAATAATCGAGGTATGTTTTAATATAACGTCGTTGTTAAAGGAACCTTACCACAGAAATGTGGCAGATTAGAGCAGGATTAAAGTAATACAGAAATCACATAAAGGAGCTTCAAGTGTACATGTAATTATTTCTAATACACGGGCTGCCATTTCTCCGGATTTTTCCTAAATCGGCGGGTTTTTCCCCAGTACATGGTAGCTTATAGCAGGCTGAAAGTAAAGCAGAATGCGCCCTATGGCGCATTCTGCTTTACTTACAGCCTGCTTTAAGCAGTCGCATGTCAACAAAACAAGAAAAGGCTATCATTGGGTTAAGGTACGATTGGTAAAATCGCATTTGAAAAGTGCAAATTTGGAAATCTTAGGATTTTTCATGTCAACTTAAGGCAGCCCTGTAACACAATCAACTACGTACCGTCTAACCCATTCACTGTCTTACCCCGAGTTCCATGTTCAGCTATAGCGAAGGTTGACAGTATGATGTAATTTTAAGAACTTACGCGGCGTCTGATCAGGATTCAAGCTATTTGTAACTCGTCATTATGATTTATTCTATCAAAATGTCCACTTATATTTAACGTTGGGAAGAAACAGCAGACGACAATTTTAAGCAGACGATATTGCAACAGTAAAAGCGTTAGACATACAAAAGTAATTGTATTGTATAGGGAATTGCGTCAAGGGTCGTTGTAAAGAGCGAGTCGTTGTTTGGATGGTCGTTGTAAGGAGAGAGTCGTTGTCAGGAGGGCCGTTGTAGGGAGGAAACACTGTAAATATGACAATGGAGGAAAAGAATAAATGTGTGTGCACATCGACACTCTATATATGCTACACTGTGAAGTTAAAGTCTTAAACGAACATCTTTCTTTCGTCGTTTTTCGGATTGTTTGGTGTACATGTACAATGTAGTTTAAGCTTCTGTTAACCATGATCTTATTTAGACGCTTGGAGTTCGCTATGACTGCACGTCGCTGCATTTTCAAGCATGTTTTTCTCCCCATCCCGCGTCTAGGTGATGGAAACAATTAGATGAAACCGATTTCATTAAACATTCGCAAATGAAACATCAGCACTGATTGGTGCCTGTCGCTTGCCGTAATAATGATATTTGGCCTCGACACGGCTTGGGGCGAAATAATTCTTTCTTTTCTTGTACACCATTAGCAGCGGTGATGAGAAAGTCTTTGAAGTGGAATGCGGGTACAGGCAAGTAAAATTGTCTATTTGTGGTTTATCAAAAACTATACCGTATGTAATTACATCTAACATATCATTACCACTGTTGATTTACGTTTCTCAGCAGTCGTCTATAAAAGCGAGGCGTTAAACATTTAATCTGCCGTAAAAACACAAACCTGTCTTCTCTTAATCAACTGAAAAAAATAAAACGAATATTCCTCAGCAAACTAGTTTTTGTGTACAGTAAATTCCCGTTATTAAAACCACTCAAAATAATTCACGTGTGCTATAAGTTACAAATGTAGTTGTTTAAAGCATTTTAAAAGTGAAACAAAAAGCTCCACCAACAGGCTTTCTTCTTAACCTTCGTTATGCTATAAGCTGTCAAAAACATTAAACACACTTAATGAGTTATAATTTAACTCGTCGAAATACAAAGTATTTTACCACAGCACGTGATTCAATTTTCATAACTTAATACATTGCATATATACGAAGACATATCAAAACCTTATGCTGAAAGTTTTAAGCTGGATTCATTTCTGTTTGCAAATTAAAGTTGTCTTTTAATCGTTCAAAAGCATCGCAAGAATGACAGACATGGAAAGAATTGAGTAACTGAGACACCATAGGGTTTAAGCACGCTCCGGAGAAATTGCTTATGAGGTTATAATTACTTCAAATACCTCAGCAATTTGACATGGAATCGTGAAATGGGTAATATAGCTCGTGTAATAATGATCTCTGTCGTTTTAAAAATACAAATGATAGCGTAGACGCTAATAAATTTGATTTACTGCATATCTCTGCTTTTACGGCCGTCATAAAGAAGCCTAAACATATTGTTGGTTACGTTAAAGACGTGTAGCATCTGAAAGCAAGATAAAAGTAAAGCAGAAAGCTCCTGCCGGAGCTTTCTGCTTTACTTTCATCTTGCTTTTAGTAGACAGTGTCGTAAATACAGAATACGAGCGAGTGTAATTTTAGCGGTCGTAAACATGGTGTTTTATTGTACCGCAAATGTTTCCACAATTTGACATGGCGATATGAAATGGGTAGTTATAGTTGTTATAATGATCCCTGGCGTTTAAAAAAAATACTGTTTTATAGTCTATGAATTAATCAATTTGATTTAGTAGTTATGTTAAAAAGAAATGGCACATTCTTGAATTTGTGAGTGGTGGTCGTTAAAAACTGCGATTCTGAGAGTAGGGCTAGAGATAATTGAAAGACGATACTATTTAGTCCATGTTGCTGCTTATTGCAAGGCAAAGATGATGTAGACCTAGGACTCTTATTTGATAGCTTTCTACATTACCATTTTCATGTTACAAGTAAGCATCTGTACTTTAATATTGCCCATGCCTTAGTGTAGAGTTTCAGTGAGGAGTGTCCTGTTTGCTGGAACTTAGCTAAATCAAGGGTGGCCAACTACGTATTATCATCAAACTGTATTGCTACGACAACCTTTATGGGTATTATGATAGATTTTTATTGCTACGAAGTCAGTGTATTTAGTGAGAAATGTTTGTCTACGAAAAACAGTTGCCTTCGTAGCAATACATGTACAAATCTGTTATAATACCCATATAAGTTTTCGTAGCAAAACATTTCATCATAATACATGTACCTAGTTGGCCCCCAGTGTAAATGGGACAAAAAATTACCAAACGCCATGACAAATAACAGGATAATATTCCAGTGCTATTTTGTCACCGTCGAATCTCAGTAAGGGTAATGTTAAGTAGTTTGGATCTAGATCAGGTTCCACATTATATGGGTGTGCTTTGGACCCAAAGAAAGTGTTCGCAAAATCGTCAACCATTTCAACATTCAATGCAAATAAATAATAACGCTGAAAGTGCGCTTAAACTGTGTCACGAAATTAATATGTCTCCAGCTTTCAAGTGTCTCACAATCGCCCTAGTCCACATGTGAGATTTGGTTGTTACAGTGAAGAAAACGTTATTCTTTAAAGTTTAAACGAATAAAAAATGCAAACGTATTGCAATAAAAGAAAAAAAATGATACCTTTGAGACAATTCTGACTATTAATTTTAATCAGAGTGGCAAACAGTTTTGAGCTTTATCAGAAACCGACTCACCCGGCGACTGAACTGGCTCCGACTGATTGCAATTGAATTATTTGTTTTAGCATAAACGCGTTCATAGGGAAAGAATATCGCCTTATCCACTGTAACAATAAAACTATCAAACATAAGGAGAGATATATACACACAGGGCTAGAGCATAATAATTCAGAATAACAATAATTTTAAGATATCTTGAACCCATGTCAAATCTGGCCCCCACAAAGGGAATCTTTACAACGCTTCAATTGGAAAAACAAATTAATATATTTTGCAAAACAAACACCCATATGATCCCATATATTTTATAAAACAAACACGGCCCTCGATTTACAATACACCAGCGACTTCAAATAATACTTCAAACCAAAATTGATGACTCTTCAACCCTGGCTAGAATGAAAACCAATGGAAATCACAATAAAACTCTACTTAGCGATATACCATTAAGAGAAATTTGGCAACTTCAAAAGCAGGTGGTTGCTTAATGCAGGACATAAGCAATGTAGAAAGCTCCTTTAGGAGCTTTCTGCATTGCATATGTCCAGCATTAAGCTACCACCTGTCTTAGATAATAATAATATGTTTATTGTGAGTACATCTGAAAATAGGTTTTACTGTAAGTCCTCTGATACTTATTTCGTAGAACATTTCAAAGAGACATTTGCAAATATTTTGTATCCATAGTTGACGCCGCGTAATACCGCGTGACGTCGAGACTGAACAGTGCACGTGGCGCTCGTGATTTGTTTTGACGTATCCTCATAGATTTCTAACAAAAGTGGATTCTTTGCATTCTAGCGATGAGAATTAGTTTTGAAAAAAAGATAACATTTGCAGGCGAAGGGCTTGAAATCCATGTCGCCTTTGAGTTGTGTATTCTGACCGTTTTATTGTCCCAGGCAAACAAAAAGGCTTAACAGTCAAATATAAAAACAAATACCATCTCAGGCCACTCGCTTAAGATCTTATCAATGCCTTTGTAACCTCTTATGTTAGAGGAAAACAAACATTTGTATGTTGATTTTACATTCCCCCCATCCTCACGGATCGGACACAAAATTTGTTTTTAAGACAATTCTATTTACTCAAGCTCTACTTTAAACCTTTATTATAACTTCTTAAAATATTGCGTTTATTTGATTTCCTACGATTTGTCTCAGAACACTCCCAGCGTGTCGGCTGTCCACTAGACATTCGATACCGAGTAAATATTCAAAAATCGAAAATGGCTCCGCCGGACAACGGTCAGACATTTGTACAAACATCTAAACTTTAATCCTTCTCAGTACAGTGGAGAATCTGTTATTTTTTCCCGATAAACGCGTTTACGCGAAAACTATTTTTTCTTTTACAAACAGTTTGGAGCCAGATCAGACGCCGGGTAACCCGGCGTCTGATCAGGCTCCAAACTGTTTGCCACCAAGATAAACATGAAATATCAGAATTGTCCAAAAAGTTGTTCTTTTCTACGTTTTATTGCTTTGCGTTTGCGTACGTTTGCGTTTAAACGGGAAAGAATAACAGATTCTCCACTGTACTTGTCGTAGGTCGTGTTTGATTGTAAAATCCCATCCAAATGACAGATCGGAATTAAGAGAATTATGTACAAAAATTATAAATCTGCATGGTATTTACAACGATTGGGTCAATACTAAGTGAAGATCATAGCAAATATGAACTAGAACAAGTTCAAAGGTTCTATGACATCTGACGGGTACACCTTGCATTATCATTCTTCAATGATGCCTCATAATATAGTTCAGTTATTAAAATGGCAAATGCGTTATTCTGTCCCGTCGAAACGAACCTAAACGCAAACGCAACTCAATCAAATATAGAAAATGACTGAATACATGTAGTCTAATCGTTGACGATTTCTTATGATCTGAGTTGGAAACAGTATGGAGCCTGATCCAAATTAATAATCTGGCTCCAAAAACTTTGCAATACACACAGTTCTTTGCACAACAGCAATTATTAGGAACTGTCAAACCAAAGAACGCATTATTTCTGAATTGTAGCTTGGAAAGGAGCGTCTAAATTGGAAAAAATACCAAATAGAAAATTTTAGGACTTTCTGTTTTACTGTTATTCTGTTTTCATCGTTCCCTTATGTCATTTCCAATGATTTTGTCTCCAAAATGAAACTCCTGCTTTTTTAATACTCAAAAGAAGGCTTGCCTGTTTCAACCCATTACTTCATAAATGCGTCTGTTTACGCCTCTAATTTCTTCCTCAACAAATGGAAATAGTCCACTTATAATAGTCATGAATACATACCACATGCACGGAATACGTTCTATATCCTAGTACATAGTTACTTAAATCAGACTGAAAGTAAAGCTGAATTCGCATTAGGCCGCATTCTACATTTGAGTTTATCGGGTATCACTACTTTCAACTGATTGATTGATTGGTTGATTTTATTTTGGCAATAGTGGCATAACATGGCAATACAAATGCATACACATATAATGAAAACTATAACAAATAATGCATATACTATAGGAATAAACAACATATTTTTGACGTTCATGACGGTATGACTACATTAGCTTCGCAGGGGGTAAATTACGTAGTTAGTGTTAAGTGCGCGATGTAGTCTATTTGAAGAAGTCCACGAATAGCACGTGGAAAATCCGAACTGGCTAAAACCAGTTTCGAATTGTAGGTTCATCGAGGGATGACCTTCAAATTTTTAATACGATTACATAAAGACTTTACAGGGTGAATGTAAATATATGAAAATGCACATGATATGCTCACCAATACCAAGGATTGCACAAAAAAGGGAAAATGTATTTTATTTATTTCCATTGTGGTCCCCGATACTAGTGGAAGATCCATGAAAGTCATGCATTGATTACATAAACAAAATAATAATTTAATGATATGAAAATATTTAGCAAGTTTTCAATATCATATAGTTTATGAAAATATCACTTATTGCATTAGTTAAATTATGTATTATACTTGAAAGACATATGTAGACTTCTTATCACAAACTAGTTATGATATTACTGACATAAGAATAATTGGTCACTTGTCTTCAAAATTCGAAACTAATGGGTTAAGAGTTTAAGATTTCAACTGATTTTACAGTACTATCCAACTTGTGTTGAGCAATTACTCATACGAAGACAAACTTGCAGTAGAGTAATTAATACAGCCTGCATCTTAATGCAGTACAAAAGTTAATCAGAAATTTATTGTATGAGCTTTCTTCTTTACTTTTGTCCTGTATTAATCATTATTATATTTTTGTAATTTATATTTCGATAATTAATCTAAAATTGCCATTTAACACTTAATCTGCTGATTGCGACTTTACTAGAATTTGCAAATAGTTTGGATCTAAGTCAGACGCCGCGTGTCGCGGCGTCTGACCTGGCTCCAAATTTGTTTGACAGATGAAATCTCTTGAAACTAAAGCAGACGACAGTTTTGAATTAGACGATATTACAACATCACGTGGGTTGATACAAGTCTGCCTATTACATACATATCGTGTAAAAAATCCTAATTAAATCTTATTTTCTAATGAACCGGAATCAGTTTGTTCCAGAGAGCAACGTTTTTTGATGTTGTTTTATTTGAGGTTTAACTTTCAATTATTTTATCTTCAACATCACATTAAGAGATAGTTTGGCTTTTGTGAAACATTTGCCCCGGGTGCTGTTTAAGAGTGATAATGAAATTGCATGCCACTGATTTACACACAGTAGTAGCCGAAAAGTGTTAATTCGACCAAGACATGGCATTTTCAAATCACGCAATTTTACAAGATTTAGTAGTCGATATCCCCTTGAACTTTCGTTAGTTGTCGTCTGCTCAAAAACACGCATAGCTGATTTTAAACTATTGAAAAATAGTTCGTATTATCTCGAAAAATGTAAGGTTTTTGTATCAAACAAGCCTGCCCTTGATCGTATTTTACAAGTCACGTGATGTTTGATCTGGAATTGGAAAATATATTAGGCTTAATAAAGAATAACAGAATATCAGATAAAAAGCCAATTCTTCTCCCTTCCTCTGCTGTGTTATCGTCTGCTACGAAATTGTCGTCTGCGTATTTTCCGTTCAAATTTTATTTTTTAGACATTTCAACTGCAAGGAACCGAAACTATGGACGTCAAACAGTTTGGATCCTGATCAGACGCCGAGCAACTCGGCGTCTGATCAGGATTCAAACTGTTTGCAAATTCAGGAGACTTGTGCTGATCAGGCGGAGGATTAGCACAGAAAAAATTTTGCCTTAGGTGTTTAGTAATTGTTCATTGTTTCTGTGGTGTTCCAATGCGACCGTCAAACAATTACAAGCTCGTTATAGTTTTTATCTTCAATTAGTATTTTCAGGGACGAAATCAGGGGATTTACAATACTGTTGCGGCGAATGTCAATAGAGTTTATCGGGTATTACTACATTTAGCGCTCGGAGCCTTCGTGGTCCAGTAGGTATGGTCTTGGAATATCATCCCAACCCAACCATCACCACAAAAAAAACCAATGAAAAACACAATGACAAAAGACAACGAACGCCTGATCAGCATATACGTGGGTTCGACTCCCGGCCATGGCATTCAGATGTTTCATTCAAATGCCATCAACTTATGTAGTATATAATAATTATGTTCTATGCACAATGAAACATATATCATGCCCTGTTCTGTTGTGTTATGGCTTTGCTGTTTTAATATCTTCTTTTCCAAGACTACGATACAGTAGAGAAGAGAATATTCTTTCTCGTTTAGTTACCCGCAGTCTGGTCTGGCTCAAAACTATTTGCAATGGTAAAGCATGTGATATATTTAGCACAAACGCGTGAATAGGGACAGAATAACATTTTCTTCACTGTTAAATAAATGTGCAAGATACCATAAAAAGATGCCATGCTCTGTTGTAACGTGCACTGGTTATAACTGCCCCACTATTGTTGATTTTTCAAGACGAATATATGTAAGGAAATGGTATGATAGTGTTCCGTAAGGTCAAGGTCATACGCTTTCTTATAGCTTAGATCTCTTGTCGAAACCTTCTCTTGAGGTGTCACTCTTCATTTCTCTTTGTTTATTAACAACAAACCATTTCAAAAGTTTTATTTCGGCTTGAGAGCTCCGATTTTTAAGCAATGCAAATGATGAAATTAGTGAAAGCCGATGAGTCAATATTAGCTATTTGGAGCCATATGGTCCATGTTTGCTTAATAATAGCCTATGCCGGACATTAAGAATAGCGCCGGATGCTCAGAGCAAAGAGATGTGGGGGTTACCCCTTTAAATGCAGGAAACGAAATTTTCCGAACCTTTTCAAACAGTTTGGAACCTGATCAGACGCCGAGTAACTCGGCGTCTGATCAGGGTCCAAACTGTTTGAGAATGGATCGTATAGAAGCAAATGTAGAGAAGAAAGTTTATTTTGGAATTGAAGCAAGGGGCAATTTAAAAACAGACTATATTTACACAGAGTGTAATGGGTTTATAATTATTTGACTTGAAAACTCATGATCGGAAATGAAATCGGTTACGTCTGATTGTGCCAGTGTAGTTACGTCATTCCTTTATTATGTCATAATGTTGCCTGCTTGAAACAAGTAGTTTGCAAAATGTTCTTTTTTAAAAAGTAATAAGTTTTGTTTCTGGAGCAATAACTGTGCGAGTGTCATGCAATTTCTCGGCGTTTGATCTGGAGCCAAACTATATGAAAATGCCAGTGAACCAATGCTTAACATGATTTATAAGAGTTCGCCATAGTTGGTTTCAAAGTTTAAACAAATTATTTCTTTTACATCGATTATAAAACAAGCTACATTAACTTATATAAATAACTTGCTATGTTCGCCATTCTCCAACTCTATTGAGAAAGAAAAAGATAGAGAGAGCTAGGGAAAGAGAGGGAGACAGAGACAGAGACAGACACAGAATCTGAGACAGAGAGAAAGAGACAGAGAGAGTCAGAGAGAGATAGGGAAAGACAGAGAGAGACAGAGACAGACATACAGAAGGATAGACAGACATACATACAGACAGATCAGTGAAGAGAGACAGGGAAGGGGTAAAAAGTAAGAAAAAGAAGAAGAAAAAAACGTTGGGAGAGTGGAGGATTGACGGGCTGTAAGCGGATTCTACCGTTAGTTCTGTGATATAATCTGAGCTTTATATTACAAGTAGTTGGCTCATTTGATAGGTAGATCTATATCATGCTCATCACACTAGCATTTCAAATGAATATTCGGCACACATCGCTCATTTCCGTCAAGCTGAACACAGTTCAACTTGTCGGAAAAGAGCGAGTGTTCCGAATGAACGGAAAGTTAACACCTCCTTCTCAGCCTCCTTTTCTTGAGACGGCATTAACACATTCAACTCTAGTAACGAGTATACTCGTCATTTACACACAGTTTACATGTGAGGATTACACTTGTCCCATGCAAACAGTGTAGACCCCAATCAGAGGGCTCCTTCAGGAGCCCTCTGATTAGGATCTACACTGTTTGTCATTTTAAAATAGATTGTTAAAACCAACCCTAAATAGTCAATATTGGACTAGATTTATTTTGAAACTGGAATTGTACAATTCAAGTTTCAGGGGTGAATGAGTTAACACTTATCCCGCTATATATCGTCTGGGTTTATTGTCGTCTGAAATAGATTTCAAAACAAGTTTGACTACAGAAACATCAAAGAGTATATCGAACAGTTTGGATCATTAGCTACCCAGCATCTGATCTGAACCCAAACTGTTCGTAAATGTTTGTCAAGCCCCGCCCAGCGGGATGAGAGTTAAAACATGAACATTCGTAACTAAAACAAGATCTTGACTGAGCCTCAGATAAGCTTACTTTATCCACACACTCATTTGAATTAACCTTTGTTATTATGTTTACGATATTACAATGTGTTTACAGCCACATTTCGGCTCGGCGAGAATGCGTTTTAATACGTACAAAATATCCATTACGACAATTTCGGCCCAGGTTATTTATCATTCTAACGGTGATAAGTGAAACTCGCCCCACGGGGGTGGTGATTAGTTCTTTATTAATTTACATTTCATTGCATCTTAGATGTCGAATATTATTTTTCGAGAAGTAGACGATCACTTAATCGGAAACACGAAGCCTAGCAGCGGATTGTATCTAGAATGAAGATCATTTCCATGGTGTTTCACGTGGCTGCGAGTGACGTCTGCCTACACCGAAGTTCGTTTGCAGCAATTCTAATTTAAAGAAATATTTCATAATTCTTGCATTTAAAATCAATCAGGCATCAACTGGTATGGGTTCTGATCGGACATTGAGTTAATTAATTTGTTTAGATTTGGATCCAATGCTATCGTTGAGGTATGTCATTGCGCATGTCGACTGCTGTAAAGATCAAATGGCGATTCTTGTCAGTTTCCGGCAATGAAACAGAAAACTTATAAAACTATAAAAATAGATTAAAACTGTGTAAAAATATGTAAGAAAACAATAAATGGATATAAAGTGCAGGTGTACATGTTTTCCTTACGACGATTGTAAGAGAATCGTCTGCTTCGAATTTGCCGTCTGCTTCATGTACCTGTATGACGTCAATCTTTCAACTCACTTTCCTTAGATTGTGGGGTATTATAGCACACTTCTGAACAATGTATATTACTGGTTCCTGTCATATGAGTTTAATCCAGATATATTTCTGAACAATCCTTTAAAAGTGATACACAGTGATCCCTCCCTACAACGGCCCTCCTTACAACGAGTCCCTTCTGTTAACATTTTAATTAAAGCATTATATCAGCAAGGACTAGATGATTGTGAAAAAGGGCACACTAATTGGGTTGCAAGTGTTAAGAATCTTCTGGAATTCATTTAGTCAACTTATCTCAAATTTAAATTTGAGAAAAATAACTTATAGCAGATGACGTCATGGCAGAGAAGGGACTACATATAAAGTGCTGATATATGCAGTTTATTAACACCTATAATAAAGATGGAAACCAAACCTCATGAATACATATATCTGATAAAACAAAATTACAGTAAAGACCGGTGAACTAGATAATATATTATAATAGTGTAGATTCGAAATGATATAGTTTGTGATCCGGCTGGCACTGTTAATAGTTTAGATGCCGATCAGACCCGAAGTAGTTAGGTTCCTTATGGTGATATATAACACTCAGTTTTGCCTATAGTTTACAGATGAAAACATTTGCAAGCAGTGAAGATCCCGATGAGAAGCAGCTTTTATCGACTTCTCATAAGAGTATGCACTATTTGTTATTCCATATGAAATTATGCGCCATAGGGACAAACAATGTAGTGTTTTTAGTTCACCCTTGTATATAAATAATGATTTTTTCAGCAAGCAATTACAGTGAAAAAGACGTTATTCTGTATGAATAAAATACAAGTCAGTGGCAAACAGTTTGGAGCCTGGTCAGACGCCGGGTTACCCGGCGTCTTATCTGGCTCCAAACTGTTTGTAATGGACATAAGGTGTTTTAGCATATACGCATTTATCCCTTTCCCCCATAGAAGCGACTTTTAGCGTATTTAGTTTATTCCTCCGCTGAAGAAAATAGTTCCAGTTTATACCCTCATGAACAATTACTATTACAAATATTTTATATAGCCTAGCAGATTTTAGCTTAAAGCAGGCTGAAAGTAAAGCAGAATGTGCCTTAAGGCACATTCTGCTTTACTTTCAACCTGCTTTAAGTGGTCACCTGTCTTCAAAACTTTAAATAGGCTATGAGGTAAAGGGTTATTGGGGAAAAATAACATCTCCTGCATTGTATCAGTTTATAGCAATCTAAATGGTTCATCAATTGACTACTGTTGAAAGAAAGAATTGAATAGACAGTTCGAGTAGAATTTAATGGTGTTATTAATTGCGAATCTTATACATTATATTTCTTTTTTGACAAGCATAAAATATCTTGATTGTTTGGGTTTCATTGTAAAAAAACTATTTCCGTCATCTAAAGACAAGCAATATCAACACGTGTATTCGTACCTTGCTACAACGTACTCGTGAATATATTTATTACTTGTCCGTCACTAGTGAAATAAATTTCAATCTTTCATGGACATGAACAAATATTCTATTACATAAACTTGCTTTAAAATGTAATTATTGAATACTTGCACATAACGATATTTATAAACAGTTAACTGCTTTATGCAGGACAAAATCATTGCTTAAAACTCATTTAGGAGCTTTCTGAGTTCGCCCAAAATGTACAAATGCGCCATTTTTCCAATGGTCGCCTAACCCGTTCCCATAGCACCGCCTGTTAGCCTTTTACCTTTTCCTCTTAGAGATTAAAAGTTTAAAACGTTTCTATTTTACTCTGTTAATTAAAGAGCCCTATGAAAACTTCTTTGCATCATGACAGGTAGATGCTTAAAGTAAGAGAAAAGTAAAGCAGGAAGCTCCAAAAGGATCGTTTTGCTTCACTAGTAGCCTGCTTGAAGCGATCACATGTCTGAAACACTGATAAAAAAGAACAACAAGTGGAGAAAAATGTTGGTACAAGTCTGATTGTATATCTAGAATTCGAAATCTGATCTCAGTGAAATACCACTGAGATTACAGAGTAGGGGTATTCGAATACGTATTTGGCCTTCACATAAAGATTTGTGATGCAGTAGAGGGAAAACAAATAAAACAACGCCTTCAAAGACTATCTTCCACATTTCATTCCACAAACTTATCAAAATTTAATAGTAATTTATTGCATTCTTCTTCTTTGTTGTGAACTTTACCCTTCACGTGCCCATATTCATAAACAAAATCATATGTGCAAACAGTGTAGACCCTAATGAGACGCCGCGTTACGCGGCGTCTCATTTGGGTCTACACTGTTTGCCAATTATCATGTTTCTAAGTTATATGCAAAAAAAATAAATATAAATGATTATCAACAATCCAAAGAAATATAAATGCAAAACTGTATCTCATATATTAAAGGGTTAAAGATCGGCTAAAATTGATTTGAATGGAGTGGTTGAATACCCGAATTGAAACGGACTACTTGCCGCAAGTGACAGCCTAGGGGCAATGAAAGACACGGTATCATCTCTCGCCAAATCCCTGTTTGACACCACTCTTGTGTTGTCGAGATTTATACAATTTAATTTTGTCATTGAAACCTTTAGTTAGACGGTAACGGATAGGCCGAATAAACTCGCCAGTCGCTATTCAGTAAATACGGCAACGCCGCAACGTATGTATCTAGATTAGTAGAACAGCTGATCTTGTTTTCAGCAACTACTAATTGAATTAATACATCTATATTTTGAAGACATTTAACAGTTAAATGCAGGATAATAAAATATGCAAAAGGCTTATACCGGAGTTTTTTACATCATATTTAGCCTGCATTAAACAATTGCCAGTATAACAGAGTACATTATGGATGTTTCTATTAAATGGCCGCTTAATACAAGATTGACTGTTATTCAATTCTACAGACAATTTTATCAATGTACAGAGGCAATAATAGTGCTATTTGGTGAGACGACTGAATCAATTTAATTTCTCCGGGCAGTCCAACATTATTAAACAAATTGTTGGGTCACTAGACAGATGTAGCATTGCATTTGTTTAAATGTAAACTATAACATCTCTAATGTGGCGGCTAGCAAACTGGCACGGGATGCCGCCGAGGTTCAAAGAGATAGGGAAAACCATGTTATTGTTTTAAAGTATTTAATCAGGCATAATGAATCATTGTTATTGCCCTTCTTCCTCGACAGTCCCCATATCCAAACAGCACGAGCTACTCTGTATAGACAAACTGCTTCATTTTGAAGTTACACTCAAACCTCCTTATAACATCCCCCAAAAGAAACCTTGTTTTTGTTTTTTCAGAAAAGTGACTGCTTAAAGCGGGATGAACGTAAAGCAGAAAGCTCCTAAGGAGCTTTCTGCTTTCCGTTCACACTGCTTTAAGTTGAAAATTTGTTTGACACTGAAAATGATATTTATCTTGAGGGGTCGTAAAAGAATGGTTTTATCGTGTTAGGACATAGGGTGTGCTGTTGGTATAGCATCAGTTACAAAAACAGCTTATATACTTTTACAATCATCGTGTTTGATTCTCAATTAGACAATCCACACACGTATATTGTATCTCTATGATGTTTTGGAAGAGCCCATAATCGGTCTATAGGGATGTTATATATGCAGTAAACATTAAATGGGTGTTCCTCTGAAAAAGCATAGTGTTTTTCAAAGACAAGTGGTTGTTTAACCCATTGAACCCTAATTCCCACATATAATTCTCACATATACTCATCATTTAGAAATATTACACACATGTAAAGAGTACACTTGTCTTATGAAAAGAGCCAGAACGTTCCTACAAGAACACTCTGACCAGGGTCTCAACTTTTAGTCTTTATGCAATATACCATAAAATCGATCGAAATAGTCAAATTGGAAATGGCATTTTTGGAAACTGGAATACTCTATTTAAAGTTTCAGGGGTCAATAGATTAAGTAGTACAACTTAGAGACATAGAGGTCTTTAACCCTTTACCTGATAGCCTATTTCTAGTACTTAAGATAGGTGACTACTTAAAGCAGGTTGAAAGTAAAGCAGAATGCGCCCTAAGGCGCATTCTGCTTTACTTTCAGCCTGCTTTAAGCTATCATGTGCTATAACATAGAAAATATTTCCTATAATACATATTCATTACTGATTCAATTGGAACTATATTCTTCAGCGGAAGAATAAATCATATCCGCTAAAAGGCGCTTCTATAGGGGAAAGGGTTAAGGACAGGTGGACGTCTAAAACATTCAACAGGTACATGCTAATTCATTTACATTTGAATACATGCTCAACAAATGTTTATATGCACTGTTGCACCGTGCTTTACATAATTATATATTCATCCATATAATTTAGTTTTACAGCAAACAATGCAGATTCAGATGAGACGCCGCAATATCGCAGCAACTCATCTTAGTCCACAGTGTTTGCCTTTGAAATTATTGACGATACTTGATATTTGTACGACCAAACGAATGAGACGTATGTCAAACATTTGCTAAAACGGCCATTCAATAAACATTCACATCGTCTAGTCTTGTGACTACTTAATGCAGAACTCTGTTCGAATATCAGTTTTCCCTGACTTTTGGTCTGCAAAATCCTTCCACCAGTATTTAACTCGTTTAAGTCTATATAGTGTCTACTAAAGTGGACATTGGCAATCAGTGTAGATACTGATGAGACGTCACGTTTTGCGGCGTCTTGTCATGGACAAATGCTAAACTATTTCCAAAGAGGTTTCTCTGCTCTGGATCTGGCATGAGTATATAGGTTCTTTTACTCAGAGCAATAGGTTTTTTCCTTTACCTTGGAATTTTCGGAGATGTCACATCCCCTTCATCGGCAAGACTGCACTGGCTTGGATCACATGACCGGTGAGTGGTCACGTGCTACGAGGAGACTGTCATACACCCGCGGTAGCTCCAGTCCCTCGTCCCTGTTAAGTGATGGCTTGCGCTGTTTGATTTCTATAGCCTCCTTTACTTTCCTTTTTCAAAAATTGTCTTCCGAGGTTAAGATTTTAGTTTTGTCTGGTTTGATCTTATGCCCAGTAGCCTCGCAGTGTTCATGAATAGCAGATGATGTTCTTGTTATATGTTTTTTAACTCTAGTGTCTAATTGTCTAGCTGTCTCGCCCACATAGTAATTTTCACAGTCCTCACACTGCTATTCATGAACACTGCGAGGCTCCAGGGCATAAGAAAAAACCTATTGCTCTGAGTAAAAGAACCTATATACTCAAATGCTAAACTGTCTTTTGATCACCTTTGTATATCTATAACGAAATTTTCCAGCAAGCACAGAGAGAGGGTCCATTGCAATATCAAGGAATGACTGGGTTAAATACGGACAGAACCTGAGTTGACCTAAATATGCGAACAGTTTGGATTCTGATATTAGACATCGAGTAACTGGTCATCTTCAAAATGTTTGACGCCCATGCTGAATGGTTCTTTAGCCCACAACACGCATAACATATTAAATGGCGAAAGTTCAGTCACCAATTGTCAACAGACAGAAATCCTTGCAGTGACAGAGTTTCAAACAGATGTCATAAATAATATGTCAAGACAGTTAAGTCGTCACCAAGACTTCACTGAGGATATCATTTCACTAATAAAAATCAAAACCGGCGACCCATCTTGTAGTGTTCTAAAACAGGTGACAGCTAAATGAAGTACATGGGAAAGGCCTTACCTTTGGTCTGCATTAAACAGCTGTCGAAACTCGTTACTTCGAACTCACTAAAATCGAACTTGCCAGTATATCATAAGTTTAATTTCGAAAACGTGATCTCGCTTAAGACAAACATAGCCACGTTTTAACTTTGAAATATGGGTATGTTCGAACCAACGCGAGTTCGAAGTATCGAGTTTCGACTGCATTGTATATGTTAAAAAAAACACAATTCACTTTCGTTTGAGAGGCCGCTTAACTCATGTTTGACGGTAATCCACACGTGCACAGAGTTTCCTGTTATATACCACGTCTTTAGTTGAGTGAAATATGAACTGAATAATAACAAATGTGACACTTTTGTCAGTCAGTTTTCAAATGCAATCTTGAAATTCAACTTCGTTTTCCTATGTGTGTTTTGTCCTGTTTGATTAACACTACTTGTGGTCATTTCGTTAATATTTTTTGACCTTCTTTGAATAATATATGCATATTCCTTTCCAACGAAATGAAGCATTATGTAAAGTTCCTTATAGAATGAACATGCAATTGTTCTTAAATTAGCGGAACCGTGGAATGATATTGTTCTTTGACGCAATGATACAGAAAGGAAAGGCTAATCCCCGGACATTCCCATTATACTTTCAGGTAGCAACAACCAAAAAGGAGAAAAACAATACAAGAATCTAACTCGGTGTTGTGAACCAGCTCTTTGATTAACATCGTCTGCTTTCAAAATAAAATTATTATCTGACTTTGGTTATTAACTCAGAATGTATGTAGTTTAACTAAAAACAAAAACAACAACACATGTATTAAATAACATGGATCATGAGCAGACGCCTCACCACAATTAAACACAAATGTGTACATACAATGTATGAAAAAACACGTTATAGAAAAAGTTCTAGATCTAGCAGACGACAAATATTGCCATCCGAAGAATGCGGCGCGGAAAATACCGGATACTCCAAAATACATTAATCTCACAGGTACTTGCGCCAATCATGTCAAATAGGGACCTTTAGGACAATTTGCAACTTTTTGCATTTCTTTTCACAATGAATTCCATCAACCCTCATTCCAATCCGAGATAAAAACAGACCATTTTTAAATCAAATACGACCATTCCCTTACCCGAACATAAGCTTCCATACATTTGCTCATGGTTTAGACCCTGCCTAGACACTCGGTACCTAGACGCCTAAACATGTTCATCATAGTATGTTACTTGGTAAAAACATTATTTCCTAAAAAAACAGAAAACATTGCAGTCAAAAATCATATTTCTACATAGACCAATACTTTACCAGCAGACGACAAATTTCTCGTCGAAAGGCTATCTTGGAAAGAGATAGTGCGAGAGTTAGACTAAAACCCGCGCCATTCTCAACGCAGTAATCTAATTGATACGGAAATCCCCATTTATCGTCGTTTTTGACATGAGCAATGATTTCTAATATTATAAACAAACAAGCGGTAATAAATCCAGTAAAATTGGAGCTACAACAAAAGCACTTGGAGTGTCTCTTCATTAGATAAATCTGGAATTTAGACGTATGGGTGGCCTTATTAGATACAGACGAAATTGTGCTAGGCGGCCGCTTGAGAAACTGATAAAAATTGCAAACTTCAATTTAGATAGCTACTTAATGCAGGACAAAAGTAAAGCAGAAAGCTCCTTTAGGAGCTTTCTGCTTTACTTTTATCCTGCATTAAACAATCATTTGTATTTAGAGACTCTGGGTTTTCTTCAAAGAGTTGCCGTTTAACACAGTTTTTGCTGTATAAGTAGGCTTTGTGATGAGGTCTCAGTGGCTCACTCAGAAGGCGTTAGATAAAGTATCTAATATCTTTTCAATTCATTCGAATTCCTCAACTTCACAAAACCTTTGGCCATATCAAACAGCATCGTCCGGCTAGTTTCTAAATTTGATATGTCGTTTTACCGTTTCCTGGCTAGATTTGTTAATTGTGGCGGTTGTTAAAAAAGCTGATACACATGTTGGATTCAAGATATAGATCATCTGATCTGGATCAAACAAATAAAATGTACACGTTCGATGGAACTTCGCGTTGTCAAGGTTTACACTGTCAATGCAACATTTTTGTCTGCTGCAAATCTGTAGTCTGCGATATTTCATTTAAAAAAAAAGATTTTTTAAAAATCTTTAAATTAAGAAACATCGTTACGGGTGCAAAACTGTTTGATCCTGACCAGACGCCGAGTAACTCGTCGTCTGATCTGGATCGAAACTGTTTGCGAATTCTTAAATTGACTGTATTGGCAATAAAAAGGGGTTAAACAGTTTGAGCTCAAATTGACATCGTAATGATAACTTTCAAATACCCAAAGTAGTACCTCGGTAATTTGTGCCCTTTAGTCCTACTCATTGTCGTCTGCTTAACCTGTTGTACGCTAGGCATTTTTCGTCTGCAAATAAATTGTCGTCTGCGGCAATTCTGTGAGTAGATTTGTCATTTCTTTTAGTGGAAAAACAAAAATGTGGACTCAAATGAGACGCAGAATTATTCGGCGTCTCTTCAACATCCAGACTGTTGACAATAAACAGAACAACGTCGCCAAAATGTGCTAAAGAGTATGAATTTATAGCATGCCAACTTATTAACTCCTTAACTGCTATGACGTCACATCCTTTAAACAATTGTCGTCTGCTAATATTTTTCAAATTTAAGTCTTAAATTAAACAATATCGTAATAAGTGTCAAACAGTTTAGATCATGATCAGATGACGCGTAACGCGGTGTCTGGTCAAGATCCAAACTGTTTGCAAATAATACACAGTTTGTACATGTGGTAAGGCAGTGAAGGGGTTAAGTTCATATTGTGCTCGTGTCTCGTAATACTATCATTTACTTTAACCCCATTTCAACCCTAACCACACTAAGCCCGAGGAGAAGTGCATTTGAAAACAGTTTGGATCTACATCATACCTCAATAAACCAGGCGTCTGGTCTGGCCCCTACTAAGGTTTCATTTGTATTAACGTTTCATCAAGTCAAACAGCTCGCAGAAACTTAATTTGGCTGACTTGTAGACGATAATTCTAAAGCAAACGATAAGTGAGTTGATTCCATACCTAAAGACAGGCCACCCATCGTTGTATGCCCATGTTTATAGAGACATTTACCCTTTCAATTAAGGTGCTAAATAGTACCTTAGTTTCTCAAATAGAAGTTATCATCCTCTCCGTCTGCCGTGGCTGCTTAATAATTACAGTCATTCTCGCCTTAAGGTGACTTTGCAGAAATTTAAGATCTTGATCCGACGCGTGGCGTAACGCAGCGTCGGATCAAGATCCAAATTGCTTGACAATCTTTTGTCAACGTGCCTTTAATTCAACACTCAGTAACTCTTGTGGGTCATTTTAAACAGTTCCATGGTTTTGGAACAGTTAATTGTAATGTTGCAGAAGACAATATCAATGCAGGCGGTGTTAAACAGACAACAAAATTTGACAGTGAAGGAGTTAATGTTTCTGTAGCATTAAGTATGAATGAGTCAAACTTCTAAACAAAAGAGTTCGGTGTGGAGAGGTTTTAATGCAAAAGAAGTTGAACCGGAGTCGTTTAAGACAGCATAAATCTTAATGCGACACAAAAGCAAGTCTACAGTTTAATTGATTATCATTTCAGTCGAACATATCTGTATTTCTAAGAGAAAACGTTGAACTTTAAAATACTGATACATGTATGTTGGATTTAAGCAATTTCGATATATTGGCGTTTGAATGCATGTAAACAACTTGCCATTGCATACTTGCCATTGAAGAAAGGGATATTTGCTATGACTAGAAACTTGTCAATGTGTCTCATTCGGCTTTGTTTTCGATATTTCCGCAAATATATCACGCACAAATATGACATCCTAACTTGTCGTTATTGATCAAATAATTTTGTCACGCGGTAAAATCGCAATCACAAATGTTTCTCTCTGTATTAACCCTTCTTGACCCGCATGTTATCGTCTGCTTCTAAAATGTAGTCTGCTACATTTTCAAAATAATGTTTTTTGTCATTTGAACTATAGAAACACTGATTTTAATTACAAACAGTTTCTGATCAGGATCCATACTGTTTGCAAATGCAGATCAAGTGTATGTTAGTAGAATAAGAATTAATTGATTAGAAACGGCACTAGTTGTCAATATGTTATGACATTAATTTTACCAGCGTAACAATTTTGAATGAGATGTGTTTGAGCTTTGTCTTAAAATCGCTAGAAATGAATCTATTCGAAAAGCGCCTTGAAGACAATGATGAAAATGTTAAGATCAGAGTTAAATTGATTCATAGCGTTTCTCAACCCATTTTGCAAACTATTCTATAAAAAATATGATTTATCAAAGTATTCCTGGTTAATTGAAATTCAAAAAGGTGTCAATGTCAAAAGAGTAAACCACGTTGCTAGCTGTCTCCTTTTATATCAGAAGTTATTGTAACACAAAATAATACATTACATTAATCAAAATGTGATTAGCCCCGTTCACTGCCTTACCCCGAGTACGACAGTTATTTGCAAACAGTTTGGATCACTCACTAATATATTTCTTAAGTAAAAAAAACCTTAAAGTTTACATTTGAAAAATAAAAGCAGACGACACTTGTTTAAAGCTGATTACGTCATTGTAGTGAAGTGGTTAATAGATCATCACTACCATTACAATTCATTATAACAGTTCCCCACTAACCCAGTTTAACATGACTTGACTTGACTCCTCATGTGTTTATGTAAATCATGAACGGAGAGAAGTAATAGAAATTTAACTTTACCAACAATACAGACATGATTAAACAAAGAAGAACTCGGTTTCGGCATCCAATCAAGGCCCTAACTGTCTGACATTTGTAAATCGATGTCTGTTTTCGATAAAAAGTAAAACATAATGTATTTTTTAAGATGGCATCATATCAAAGTTAGGACAGGCGTTAATAAAGTAAGTCGAAATTCGCCCGCATGCTAGAAATACGATCGTATGTACAGTAAAAAGGACCCTACAATGCTCCTTCCAACGACTCCCTCCTTTCAACAACACTTGTCACTAGTCCCAAAACAAGACAAGTATGTCTTACGCTTTCACTGCTGCAATACCATCTGCCTAAAATTGCCGTCTGCAGTTTTCTCTCAATGTTACATATTGGACATTTTGACAGAAGGCGTATTTAGTAATTCTGTTTTAGCAGCCGTTTTACTTTCGAAGCCATTTTGTCAACTAAAGGTATTCCAGTTACGATTTTGATTTTATATAGGCGTTTTATTTTTGCCCCCTTGGATTCCAGAATGGCCAAAATTAAACGAACCAAAATAAAGTAAACACCTCACGATAAAGTTGGTGGTGAAAAAGGGTTACAATGGGAGGGGGGGGGGGGTAACGTTCTTTCCACTGCACCACTCCAATTTGGACCAAAACAGTATTAAGAAATCAAGTGTTATTTGACAGGATTATGGCTGATTATTGGTTGAACTTTCAAATGCTTGCAAATGAATGCGGTCATTTATTATTTAGAACCAATTTCATAAGAAATTGTTTAATGGTAACATTTGTATTGCGGAAGAACATCATAAAATAATGGAGTTGCTTTGCCCCATCCTTTGTTATTTTCCGTATGCAATGGCAAACTGTTATCAGGATCCAAACAGTATGTTACTTTTGTCGATGTTTTCTTAAGTCCTAATTTGATAGATTAAAGTAGACAGTCATGTGTAAAACAACCAATGACGTCTGATCAGGATCCAAACCAAGTGTTTCTTAAATGATCCACGTATATCTAGCATGAAAACGAAAGAAGACTTAATTTTAGAAATAAATACAGGTGATAAGTTATAAGCAGAACATGCCCTGGCAATGAAATGTTTAACGTATGCATGTGAAGGTACTCTTAAAATAAAAAGCATAATGTATATGTATATAGTTTATATACATCGCGGTATAACAGTGGAGAAGATGTTATTTTTGCAAAAAAGGGCGTAATGCTAAATTATTTATGTCCATTGCAAACATGTGAGATCAGACGCCGGTTAACCCGTTTGCCACTCAATTTGTAAATAAAACAACCCGTCAAGACTTTTATGAAAATACGGGGTTTTATGTTAAAGCGCATTATACATGTATGTGCGTTTCGTTGAGTTTAAACGGAAGGAATAAGGTGTTCTCCACTGTAGAGTTTGTACTTTATACTGACAAACAATAATACTTTTCTGTAATCAGTTCTTTATCTAAAACGCATCATATGAAATTATTCGTATAATTCAAAACAAATTTCATCACCTGCAATTAAGACGTGTGCCAAATGAAAGCAGCTCACAATCATTGCCAGAAAATAAAATACATTAGAATATTGCAATTGAATGAACAAAAACGAAATATTTACACTGGTCTAGCAAATTTCCATGTACAAAATGTCAATAAGCTTTTTGACTAAAGTTTCAAAGACAAATTTGAATGTTTTGGTTAACCCCATTGACTGCCTTACCCCGAGTACAACGGTTCTTTGCAAACGGTTTGAATCCTGATTAGACGCCGCGTAACGCGGCGTCTAATCAGGATTCAAACTGCTTGACACTCATTTCATTATTTCTTAACTAAAAAAAAACCTAAACCTTAAATTGAAGAAATCAAAGCAGACGACACGTGTCTAAAATTGATGACGTCACCAGTTACGAGTGTTCAGTGACCAGCGTTCCGTTGTGTACTGCACTTGGCAATGGTATATCTGTAAGTACAGAAACACTTCTCTATTACGATCACTAAATTGTGTTAACTACATGTATCAGGTTATTAAGGCAGGTAACTGCTTAAAGCAATGAGAACGTAAAACAGAAAGCTCCTAGATTAAAGCAATGTGAACGTAAAACAGAAAGCTCCTTTAGGTTCAATTTGCTTTAAGCTGTTTACAATGCAGTCAATTAGCCTTCTTTTTAGTGGTCGTACTAGAGAGGTTTTACTAACTGTAAAGTCAGATTCCTTCATGGAACAATTGCATAACCCACAATTGGCGATCTGCTTTTTGTATGAAACATATAACTATTCATGACAAGTTTAATTATGCCTAATACTACAAGTACGTTTATCTTGAATCATACTGAAGTCGGTATTCAAGACATTAAGGTTCGGTATTAAGCTGTCACCTGATTGACATCTCATCTTAATGCTCTATTTGGAGCTTTCTGCATTTCCATTGCCCTGCATTAACCCAATGAATCCTGGAGACACGTGTCCTTTATAAACCGTATATCTGTGAATAGTATGTTTGTCTTGTGCAACAGTGAATACCTACATAAAGAGAGACCCAAAAGGAGTCCTCTGATTAAAGTCTGTAAAGTTTGTCAATTGTCATTTTGCAACACAATGAAACAACAAACCCTAATACATGTAGTGAAAAACGGTTTAGACGTAAACGGATACATCTGAATAGTCCATTTGGAATCTCAGGGATCCGTAAGTTGAGACGTCAGATGCCTTTAAAGAGTCCCAACCTGTTTCACAGATGTGTAAGGTTTGGATTGTATCCACTTTATGTATATAAGAAACAGAGGTTGGATATAAAGATTGTGACAATTTGGGGTTTGTCATTTCTTACTTAATCATTTCATGATAAAATTTATCGTGATGTTTTTACCTCTCCACTGCCATATTGTCGTTTGCTTTAATATTGTTGTCTGCAATAACGTTTCAAACTAAGTAATTTCAAAACAAGTGGACCACAGTTAGGCGGCGTCTGATCAGGGTCAAAACGGTTTGCAAATGCGCTTAATAACGTCATTTCGAGTGAAAGGGTTGGCTTATTGACCCCTTAAACGTCTCCTTGTAAGACCATTCTGATGCTGTTTGCATTTTACTATATTCAAAGGTTCTTTGTTTTTAATAGACTCGTCGCTAGTGGTACGTGTATGTTATCAGAAGGTAGTATAATAATATGTTATATGGCTATGAACATTGTATATGTTTAATGCCAATAAAATTTGATTTGAATTGAATTGAATTGTTAATAAGCAGTCGCTTAAGACAGAATATACTGTGCGCAAGAACATTTAAGTTGTTCTGAAGATTTCATGCAGGGCGTGTGTGAAAGGATTATTATCTCAATCACGAGAGGTCACGGGTAGACGACAGGCCGGGGTAGCAGGGTGTTGATGTGTTTGTATCCCCCACTTCCCGTTGATACGGGTAAACTCAATTTAACTTTGATGACAATTTTTGGTCCACTGACATTGGGACTGCCGGCATATCTTTGTTTTACAATCACGCCGGAACTGTCCATCCGTCTACGACGAAATGCCCACTGATAAATACTAACTCACATCAATACGATCTAACCCCTTAACTGTCTTAACTAGAGTAGATCTACCATTTTTATTTTCAAACAAATGTGGATCCAGACCAGACGCCGCATTACGCGGCGTCTGATCAGGATTCAAATTGTTTGACATTAATTACGTTATCGTTAAGTCAATTTACATAAAAAAAATATTTTCAGAATTAAAAGCAGACGAAAATTGTTAGAAGTATATGACGTCATGACAGTGAAGGGGTTCACGCCATGGACATGCTTCGTCAATTGTCGTCTGTTACATTTCTCAGAGTTGATTTAACTACATTTTTCTCTTCAAACCATATCATTAACATGTCAAACAGTCAAGATTCAGCTGAAATACTGCGTTACTCGGCACATCATCTGAATCCACTACTGTTTTCAACTGATATACATGTAAAAACTTCCAAAGAAGCACCCATAGGACCGTCTTAAGAAAACTTCGATCTTCACTGGTACGCTATCTGTAACAGACGTGTGTATACGCGTTACTGGGGTTAATTATGTTAACCCTTTACTCAATAGAAGCGCATTTTGGCGCATTTAATTAATTCATCCGCTGAAGAAAATAGTTCCAATTGATACAGTCAAGATGGTAGCTTAAAACAGACTGAATGAAAAGCAGAATGTGCCTTCATGCGCATTCTGCTTTACTTTCAATCTGCTTTACGTTGTCGCAGGTCTTCAAAACTAGAAACAGGCTATTGGGTAATGGGACAAAGTGTTTAGAGTGCAAACTAACTTACTAAATGCCACCATGACATGATCAGCTAAAATCAACCTAACATTAATGACCCTGAATTACATACCAAACTTTTACTCTGTCACAAATTCAAAGAAACGTCGAGAATATCAGACACATGTATTTACTAAATGCAGAACGTAAGTGATGAAGAAAGCTTCTAAATGAGCCTTCTGTATCATACTCGCTCTGCATTTAGAGCAAACTCTCCTAACCATGTACCGCCAATGCATTGTCATTTGAATGGCTGTCAAGCCCAAGGTTAACTGCGCTTTGTCGACAAACTTTCATGACTGCGTTGTTAATGAAATTATTCACAACTGAATTATTAAACAAATGGTTGGCTTTTACCAATTTACGTCTCCAATGAACTCTTTCCCGTTACTTTTCGGTGGGTTCATTAATAAATAGCAGATTTGTCAAGAAGCCAATACCTTAATTATTTCATGATAATCAAACCATGATATATTACTCATACAAAATAGTGTAGATCCTGATTAGACGTCACGTTTGGGGGCGTCTAATAAGGGTCTACACTGTTTGCATATAATCATTTAGAGGGAACTGAACGTTTACTTGTAAGGGAAAGAAACACACTTTCAACGTTTAAGGGTCTACAATGTATGTCAGTTTCTTCTTAAGGACACGTGGAATAAATTGGTTAAACGAACTTAAACTGCAATTAAAGCTCCCTGTTAAACTCAATTTTAATAAATAAGTTAACAACCTAAACTGCAGCTAAACACAATGCTTGTCATTAATAGAAAGAAAAGTTAACTGTCGTTTTCAAGAAGTTCTAATGAAGATTAAACTTTACAAATAAATTATTAACAAATATGACTAATTTAGAATTTGATCTTAAGTATAATACTACTATTCTTCATTGTTATTTGAAATTGGGTTTCCAAATTGGTTTGTTTCTTGGAAATTTTAAAATCTAATGAACGTGTGCGGAGATTGGCACCACGTGAAGTAAATAATGCGTTTTACAAACGTATTAACTCTGTGTCTGCTAAAATATCGTCTGCTTCACATTGTCGACTGCAATTGTTTATTTAAAGAGCCATTTTAACTTAAAAAACTATTAACCCGAGTTTCAAACAGTTTGGATCCTGATCAGACGCCGCGTTTCGCGGCGCCTGATCAGGATCTAAACTGTTTGCAATTCGACTAAAGTTGCGATTATAAGATGAAGGGTAAAGTTAGTATCAAGTATTTCTCATTTCGGATACAAATATTGACATAGTGACAGGAGAATACATTTTTCTTTCCCAATGTTTGTACTAAACGACATGCAACGATATTACAATAAAATTAAGAAAATGACAATTTTTTTTTTTAAAAATCGAGACTATTTATCTTTATATGATATTTTGATGGGCATAATGTATTATCATAAGTGCGTATATTGGAGAAAATGGTGCATCCCTCTGTACGTAAGCAAGGAAAAGTGACGTCACTGTCAAAGGGTTTTAAAACAAGCACTTTTCAACAATAAATGCACATGCTGATCCATCTTACCCGCATCGTACTGGGATGTCGTCTGCTAGAAAAATATCGTCTGCTAATAACCAAAGTTTTGATCTTGTTTAAGCTGGGATAAATTGAAAGGACCAAGAGCATACACTGGGTTACTCGGCGGTGATCTGGATCTAGTATTTTATAATACTACATTGTACTAGCCTGACTATTGCAAACAGTTTTGTTCTGCAAAACAGTATTTTCTGCAACTATTTTCATAATTGATACACACGTATACGCATATTCTTGAAGAAAATAACAAGACCATTCAAAGATTTTGGCCTGGTCAGATGACAGTACAGTGGAGAATCTGTTATTCTTTCCCGTTTAAACGCAAACGTACGCAAACGCAAATCACTAAAACGTAGAAAAGTACAACTTTTGGACAATTTTGATAATTCTTGTTTATCTTGGTGGCAAACAGTTTGGAGCCTGATCAGACGCCGGGTTACCCGGCGTCTGATCTGGCTCCAAACTGTTTGCACTGCAAATAACAGTTTTAGCGTAAACGCGTTTATTGGGAAAGAATAACAAATTCTCCACTGTATCTGCACTGTTTATTCTTTTGCATTTTAGTTTAAATTCAACCTTCATATTTAAATATATGGATTTGCCTTCATAAGAATTTGAATTTTTCATTTAAAGTCCCATGGGTGACTTGGGCTAACCATTCTCTTTCGACTACAACTTAACACCAGTTTGGTTAAATGTAAAGTATCTTATTACTTGTTAGATATATTATGATTTTCTTTTGACACTATAGTCACACTACATGTATGAAATGTAAGAGAAACGAATTAAAAGCATGGCCAGTCCACTCAAACTATTAATGATGTTGTTACAATCGGGAGGCAGATATATTTCTTAATAGAAACGCTTTTATGCTAAACTATTATGCTGATACTTATAAACAGGTGAACGCTTAATACAGGACGAGAGTAATGCAAAATCATAACATTTTTCCTGCATTAAGAAGTCACAAGTCGTGTAGATTAGACGTGTATAAATAAATATACATGTACTACAAGTGCCTACTAATTTATTGTTTTGAGTAAAGATTTCACCTTAACAAATTTGTGCCCAGTGAATTATTCCATGCTGATATACTGGATTAGTCCATTTTTTTATCTATGGAATGCCTGATCTAAATTTTAAAAAATAAAAGTTTTGTTAATATTGAAATTCCTATGAGCAAACAGTGTTGACTCAAATCAGACGCCGCATGATGCGGCGTCTGATCAGAGTATATATTGTTTACTTCTGTCTCATAATTATATAGGATTGTGTGCACAAATAGGTTAATGCAAGATTGAAATAAAGCAGAAAGTTTCTAAACGAGATTACTGCTTTTCTTTCATCTTGCTTAAAGAAAGCACCCCTCTCAAACACAGTAAGATAAAGGTGATATGTACTGGTGGCTGTGGAGGAATGGGTTAACCCATTTCAGCCTAGGGTCTAATAAAGGCAAACAGTTGGCAATTGGTATTGGCAAACAGTGTAGACCTTGATGCGACGCCGCGTTACGCGGCGTCGCATCAGCGTCTGTACTGTTTGCTATTGTACAGTGGAGAATCTGTTATTATTTCCCGTTTAAACGCAAACGTACGCAAACGCAAAGCACTAAAACGTAGAAAATTACAACTTTTGGACAATTCTGATAATTTATGTTTATCTTGGTGGCAAACAGTTTGGAGCCTGATCAGACGCCGGGTTACCCGGCGTCTGATCTGGCTCCAAACTGTTTGCACTGTAAATAATAGTTATAGCGTAAACGCGTTTGTTGGGAAAGAATAACAGATTCTCCACTGTATATTGAATGTTCTGCTGTATGGAAACACATCGCAGTTTCCTTAGATCACCCTAATGTATATTTATAATGAAATCTTCCAGCAAGCACTTTAAGGTAAGTTCATTGCAATGACCAAGCATAAATGGGTGTACAGTATATATATATAGGTTTGACAATTACATTTAGCAATCACCTGATTTAACAATGAAAATGAGCGTGTTTGACAGTGGTCGTAAAAGATGGTATTTTACTGTATAAGATATCATGACTTATCTCTGAAATATTTGCACTTACAAGTGTAAGAAATACAATATGATTTATTGCAACTATTGAAGGGAGTGTTTGTACAACACTGCAAGCTAGTTCGCCATCACATAGACACTGACAAAATAGTACAAATTAACCGATTTAGACCTTTAAAGTTTAGCGACCTTTTCCATGGTATTTTGGTATGGATATTGGTCGGTTATCCTATTCCATATACAGAAACGCAACAATTATAGAAATGCATTATTTTGCTTTAACTCAAGGAAACCTGTGACAAGTATAATATTTTGATGTATATCCGTCCTTTACCAATAGTATACTAATGAAGAATATACGTGCTTTACAAGCAGTGTAGACCCAGATCAGAGCGCTCCTAAAGGAACAATCTGACCAGAGTCTGCACTGTTTGTCGTTCTGAAATAAATTGTTAAAGAAACATTATTAACTACACGTAGTTAAAATATTGACTAGATTTCATTTAAATATGGAATTATCTATTTGAAGTTTCAGTGGTGAATGTGTCAACAATGTCCTGTAAAGACGCAAAATGATAGTGCAACGTGAGAGGGACGGTGCTTTAAAGTAAAGGAGTATGGAAATAAATCAGAAAGTTCCCTCTGGAGATTTCAATTTCAGCCTGCTTAAACAAAAAAATACACAAAGGGAAAATATTAATGTAAACCATACAGTACAGATTATTAAACCCTTACACCCCTATTTTCTCGCAAACAGTACATACCCAGATGAGTACGGCGTTCCATCTTGGTCTATAATTTTTGCGCGCACTTTTATAGAAAACACACCATTAACTCTTTGAACCCTAGTCCCGCATATAGGCGTACTTTTCAAACATTGTACATGTGAATAGTACACTTGTCCTATGCAAACAGTGAAGACCCTGACCAGAGGGCTCCGAAAGGAGCCCTCTGATCAGGTTCTTCACTGTTTGTCACAATGCCAAACATTGACAAAAACAACCCTTAAAAGTCAGAAATGGACTAGACTAAAATGGAAACTGGAATTTTCCATTTAAAGTTTCAGGGAGGAAAGAGTTAACTCGTTTGGAAAAGTAAGTAACCTCAATGTGAACACATTAAACCGTAGCAACAAGTATACTCGTCATTTACAAACAATGCAACAATGTAATCATTAATGCGATCTGCAAAGGGTATGCACTGTTTGCTATTTTGTAATATATTGTTTAAATCCACCCTAAATAGTAAAATGGACTAGACTTAATGGGAAGTTGGAATTGTCCATGACAAGTTTAAGGGGTGAATTAGTTAAAGGAGCATAAAACCGCAGCACACCAAACACTCACCTGCCGACATGTTTTTACAAACAATTAAACAATATTTTTTCTTGCACATCAAACTAGACTTGCATTATTCAGGGCCGTGCATATTACAACATATTTAACCAAGCAGACACACAGTCAAGTTGTGCAAAACGAAGATTTCGCTCCAAGCATTTTCGCCCCCAAATCATCTCACTTTTACGCCACAGATCCCTATAATTCTGCTCCGCTCTGAAAAGGGGATCGAGTTATGCGAAGAAATGCGATACCTTGAACAGGGCCCCTAATAAAAATTATCTTGATTCTTAAATATCTCATTTTCCAGGGTTAACCCCGTGCATTGCCGTCAGATGAAACTGCCAGCATCAATGTTTTGTATTTTTTTCACATTGAAAACAGAGTATAGTACTCAAGGTCCTTTGAATACCTGAGTGCAAGGTGCGCGAAAACTGCAAACAGTTTGGACCCAGATCAGACGCCGATTTAATCGGCGTCTGATATGGATCCAAACTGTTTGACACACACACTTTAATCTAAGAGATATATTAACAGAAAGAGGTTTAACTAAAAGCTAAGGCAAACGACAATGTTAAAAGCAGACGACAATCTTTGTCGACGGAAGGATCCGAGGCGTTCCGATTGAGAGCGACTGGAGAGGGACGGATGTGTTCGCGGCGAGGACCACCACTGCCCGTTCTCATCCGGGTGTGAAAATAACGTATGTAAATTAAGTTTATCACCGGTCTCTATCAGTTTTATCTTTTTGTCGGAGTGTAACAGTATCAGAATATATTTGCCTGTTTTATAGACGGAATGGGTCTTATTACATTTTAAAGATTTGCACCCGAATATTTTAGATTGGCCTCTTGAGCGAAAGAATGAGAATTGTGGCGTATCCATTTTTACAGCAAGATAAGGACCCAACGAACATGTGTGTAGACAATCTGTAGAATGACCTGTTTAACCTTACAGAAACATAGCACAACAACTGCTATATAATGCTAGGTTCACACCAACGGCGATTGTCGCGCTTTAAATCGGCGAGCAAAGCGTCGTCATTTTCGTTAACTTTTCCAAAAATATCAAGATCTCTTACGCTCTGATAAGCTCTGATACGCACTGATACGAATTGGTTGCTCCTTTGGTACGAATTATTTCCCGACGTGTTACGGTTCCTCGCACTTTGGTCCCGCTTTGAGCAGGCTTTGTTACGCTTTAAATCACGCTTTAATAAGCTTTATTACACTTTATTACGCTTTGATGCGATTATGGCGCTTTAAATCAGGCCCTGATACGATTATCAAGCTTTGTTGTGCATTGTTACGCTCTATGCAGCTCTGTTACGCATTGGAACATGTCAAGATCGCCGATTGCATGCCGATTTTTATCCAGAGCCTATATAAATATGCAGAAGTTCCACAAAATCATTGCATCTTTAACTCCAGAACACGATGGCGGAACACCAAGATACAGAAGTTCCAGATGTACCAGAGCATGATCTATCTGAAGAAGACATGATGTTTGCCTTCTTCTTGTATAACTACACCCTAGCCATTGAGAGCGTGAGAGAGCGTGAGAGAGCGTGAAGAAACTTGCCAAGCGTAACAAAGCCTAACAAAACGTGTCAATTTTTGATCGAAGCGTCTCATTTCGTGGGAAAGCGTGAGAGTCCTTTATGAAGACGTAACAAATCGTAACAAAGCGTGTCAGATCTTGATGAAAGCGTCTAACCTCTTGTCAGATCTTCATGCCAGATCGTAACAAATCTTGAGACATCTTAACGAAGCGTGTCAAGTGGTGACAGACCGTGAAGAATGGGGTCCCCGCTTTGAACCAAGCTCTGTTAAGCTTTCCTACGCTTTGAGTCAAGCTTTGCTGAGCTTTATTACGCTTTATTCAGCTTTGATAAGCTTTGATGCGCTCTAGGCGCTTTAATCAATTCGTGACAGAGCGCCCCAAATTTTTAAACAGTTTTAAAAAATTGGGCGCTCTTGCCGAATGTCCCGCTTTACTCCAAGTTTTCCCACGATCTATTACGACCCTGACGCTTTAATCAAGCTTTGTTACGCTTTGGTGTCGCTTTGCACGCCGCTTTAAAGCGCCATCAAAGCGCCGTTGGTGTGAACCTAGCATAAGTAAACAGTGAAAAAACTATCTGAAATCAATGGCAATACTTTATACTACTCAAAATTTGCTAAGCAACAAAGTTATAATCTTCAAAATGTTTTACCAACGAATAACATCTCTAAGAACATTAAAAAGTAGAATTCAATGGATTTGTAAATTTTAGTGAAATTTCAGAAATTTTACATTTTGACAATACCTCAGTTTTCGCCTACAGAAACTGAACAAGTGTAAAAGTTACCAGACTCTGTAAAATGATCCATTGGCAATTTCTTCTCAAAATATGTATGGAATTGAACAAAAAAATTGAATTATACGGTGAGAAAGTGATAGGGTCAATGCATTTGGTACCTATGAAGGTGTATACCCTTGGTGCTTAGCAAACTTTGAGTAATATATTTGCTGATACCTTACATTACATATATAGTATTGATGATTCAAACTCACATAAGTCAACTGAACTAGAACATTTATTGAACGTCAATACCTTGAATTCGTTGTAATCGAACTTGCGCATATTTCATTGTTAAAACGTGGTTAAACCACGTTTTAACTATTAAATACGGTAAGTTCGACTTCCATTGAATTCCATTGATCGAGACTCGATGTTTTGTCCTGCTAAATGAGTGTTTTGTCCAAAACTTATATACTATCACCCTTGTTTTTCATTAAGTATCCACATGTCTTAAACGAGTCTCATTTCAACCGTAAGTACTTTTAATGGTTGCTAAATTTTAAGAACAAAAAAACATGTTTAAACATTTTCCTTGGTTTGAAGAGTTCGGCTCAACACTTTGCTCCATAGATACTCATTTTAACGTATTAAATTAAATCTTACATTGAAGAAAATACAACGTACTTCCTACAGTGGAGAATCTGTTATTCTTTCCCGTTTAAACGCAAACGTACGCAAACGCAAAGCACTAAAACGTAGAAAAGTACAACTTTTGGACAATTCTGATAATTCTTGTTTATCTTGGTGGCAAACAGTTTGGAGCCTGATCAGACGCCGGGTTACCCGGCGTCTGATCTGGCTCCAAACTGTTTGTAAAAGAAAAAATAGTTTTCGCGTAAACGCGTTTATCGGGAAAGAATAACACATTCTCCACTGTACTTATACAGTAATGAGTAACTATCATAAGAACTATTTTCTATATTCTAGCAGATGGTAGCTTAAAGCAGGTTGAAATCAAAGCAGAATACGCTTAAAGGCCCATTCGGCTAACTTTCAACTTGCTTTAAGTGATCACCTGTTTGCAAAACTAGAAACATGCTCTGGAATAAAAGTTTAAAGAGGTTTGGTGTAGATATAATGTGTATATTTATAATGGGACAACATAATTACAAACGGAATACCCATATCAAATTGGTTTGTTATTAGTAACATTGTAATGTTTATTCTTTATAAAACAAGAATCGGTAACTCTAGATATTTGCAAACAGTTTGGACTAAGACCAGATATATAATAAACATATGTATGATATTGAATCAAACTCTCTGTCACTAATATGGTGTATTTGCAACCATAGAGATAGAATAGTAAATTTGATAATCAAAAGGACGACACTGTTTGGCCAGACGACCTTAGTGCAGCGTTTAAGGGTTGAATTAGATATCAAATGTATTACCGGTATTAACAGTAATAATGTTATTTGTATTCATAAAAAGATTAACAATGTTCTAGGTTTTTCTAACACTATATAGATAGTCAACTTGATTCATTTTATTCAAATTAAATCGTATGTCTTCTTGTGGCTGTCAGTTCAAGAAAGTGTCGTTATACTTCATGTGTCATTTTAACTAAATCAATGCTTTGTCCCAATTACTCTAATTATTTGCAAACAGTTTGGATCGCGGTGTCTCATCAGGATCCAAACTGTTTGACACTCTGATCCTGTTTTGAAACGAACTTGAGGAAAACAAATCTATTTTAGAACAGTTGCAGACGACAATTTTTGCAGACGAAACAATTACCTAGCATGCAAAGAATGTTTTCTGGACGTTGAACTCATTGCAATAGCCAGCGTGTTGCCCCGTGCAATACTTACATGTGTACAGTGGAGAATCTGTTATTCTTTCCCGATAAACGCGTTTACGCGAAAACTATTTTTTCTTTTACAAACAGTTTGGAGCCAGATCAGACGCCGGGTAACCCGGCGTCTGATCAGGCTCCAAACTGTTTGCCACCAAGATAAACAAGAATTATCAGAATTGTCCAAAAGTTGTACTTTTCTACGTTTTAGTGCTTTGCGTTTGCGTACGTTTGCGTTTAAACGGGAAAGAATAACAGATTCTCCACTGTATAATGTTATGCTTATTCCAATTAACTTATTAATGGCTAGAGACGCATAGGAACGTCATTTTCAAATAACACACTAATGAAGAGTTCACTGATCTTATATAAACAGTGTAGATCCATATCTAAGGGCCTACACTGAGTATCATTTTGTAATATATTGTTAAAAAACTATTAAACATAAGATTTAAACTGGAATTATCAATTTCATGTTTCAGGGAAGTGCGAGTTACTGCAAACAAGCAACATTACCGAGAAACGTCATTAAATGCTAACGCATGTAATATTTATGTCGACGTTTTAATACACCACAACAAGGTAAATTTTACTTCTGTAACTAACTTAACTAATTTTATGAATAACTCATTCAACCTTGAAACTTCAAATACACAATTTCAGTTTCCAATAAAATCTAGTCCATTTTCGACTATACTGCAAACGGCAAAGTGTAGATCCTAATCTATATTGTTTCATAGGACACCTATACTCTTTACAAGTATATAGTGTGTTGTTCGGAGGGGGTGATAATAGGGAGGGAAAATTATTAACCTAAGAATACATTTGCAAACAGGTTGAACCTAGATCAGGGTTTAATGAGTTATTCATAAAACTAGTCAACTTTGTTACAGAAGTAACATTTACCTTGTGGTGCTTTAAAATGTCGACATAAATATTACAAGGACGTCTACGCAACTTGAACCCGTTAAACCCCGTCGACGTCTTTGTCGATGGCAGTACTCCCTCCCTATACGGTTATCCAATCAACGATTCCCTCCTTACAACAACACTTGCTGCTGTTTCATAAACAGGAAAATTACGTCTAACTCTTTTACTGCTGCAAAATCGTCTGCTTAAAATTGACGTATGTTGCTTTTTCTTAAAAACTTATTAGATATTTTGGCAGAAGAAACATAAAGACGAGTGACAAACAGTTTGAACTCAGATCAGACGCCGCTTTACTAGGTTCAAACAGTTTTCAAATGTATTTTAAGGTTAATAATTTTCCCTCCCTAGAGCAACTCTCTCCGAACAACACATCCAATAATTGTATCCCAATGGGTGTTGTTGTAGAGAGGGAACACTGTAGTACACTTCAACTATGTACATGTACCTATAGGAGACTTCTGGTCTGGGTTTACACTGTTCGCAATGTGCAATATGTTATTAAATTCCATCATCAATATTTAAAGTATCATTTTCTTCAAAACACAGCACTAAAATTTCACTTACATTGACGGTTTCGTCTCTCACTGGAGACATCATCAGAAGTGCCAAACTGATGATGTCTCCAGTGAGAGACGAAACCGTCAATGTAAGTGAAATTTTAGTGCTGTGTTTTGAAGAAAATGATACTTTAAATATGGATTTACCAGCATAATGAACTCATTCAAAGATCCACCATCAATATTTAAAAATATTATTAAAATTTGATTTAATTGAAACCTAGCACCGTTCATTTGAAGTTTCAGAGATCAATGCGATAATATCATTTTGGTTCCAAGAAAATACAATGCAATAAAATTCAGAGAACAACAACTTTCTGGATCTGTCGATCACTCATTATAATCTGGGTTGCGCGAGGAGCCTTTTGTTTAACCCTTTCCCCCAAAGAAGCGCCTTTTAGCGCATTAAGTTTATTCCTTCACTGAAGAAAATAGTTCCAATTTATACAGTCATAAATATGTATCATACGAAATATTTTCTATATTCTAGCAGATGATAGCTTAAAGCAGGCTGAAAGAAAAGCAGAATGCGCTTAAGGCGCATTCTGCTTTACTTTCAACCTGCTTTAAGTGTATACCTATATTCAATACCAGAAACATGCTATGTAGGAAAGGATTAACTTTTATATTGCTTGCCGCAATCAATCTCCAAAAACAAAATTTTATCCATTTCAAATAATTCTAATCATGTAGCCCTTTACTATGTGATATACAATATAAAAACGTCAAACAAAATTGGGGAAAAATAATAACACTTATTGGAACCACGAGCAAATTAAAAACAATAGATCTAATTTGGACATAGCAATACATGTACTTGGAACACACGATATGTAAAAAATAAAAACAACAATTTAGACAATATGCAAAAGTAAAAGCAATACTTGGAACAATTTGCAAAAATAAAAACAACAATTTGGAAAAATGTGCAAAAATATAAATATCCGTACTCGAGACAATATGATGTGCATCACATATGGTAGGCTGTTAATTTCACTTCAAGTTGAGACAATGCCTTTCACTACCACCTATCAGCGTTTAGGTACGATGTTTTAAAATTCTAAGTTTGTAATAATATGGAGAAGAGATAATTTGTTTTGATTTACGAGCCAGGCAGGCGAGGATAAGCTTCATAACATAACTCACACTTATTGAAACAATATGGCCGCCAGCTGGCACGTGAGTGCAATCGACGTATCCAAGGAGTACAAATGCAGCACGATACATGAACCCTGTCACTCTCAATGACGTAATAAAGCGCGTTGGCAAACAGTTTTGATCATGATCAGACGCCGCGTTAAGCGGCGTCTGATAAGGATAAAAACTGTTTGCCACTTGTTTTGAAATTACGTAAGTTATACTGCCTTAAATCTCACTTTGAAATGATATAGCAGATAACAATAATGAAGCAGACGACAATATGGCGGGAAGGGGTAAAAGCCTCAAGATAAATTCTATCATGGAAGGGTTAATTCTGGGCTTCATAGAGCCTTGTTGTAACAAAGTGTAACCGGGCAAGTCTTCTTCTTCTTCTTGTCGTTCGCCTCTACACGATCAGTCCAGTTGCAGAGATGAATTGTGTGGTCCTTCGCAGATCCTCCACGCCTCCGTACAGCTTCCTGTTCAGTGGGGTATCTGTAGGCCATATCGCATCCCTCTGCTGGTTGTGTTTGTCACAATTCTGGAGAATGTGCTCTACTGTCTGTTCCTCCTCACCACATGGGCATATTGGTGATGGGACCAGCCTGAACTTCCTGAACATATGAGAGTTCAGTCTGTTGTGCCCTGAGCGTAGTCTTACCATGATGACTTGTTCAGGTCTGCTAAGATTATGATAAGCATCCTTCTCCTGTCTGGCCTTGAACATTGACTTAATCATGGTGACTTTCTCCTGATATGTGACACTGTTGTTTGATTGGTCTCCTTGGGCTCCCTGTTTGGCAAGCTTATCAGCAGCTTCATTTCCTGGGACTCCACAGTGGGCGGGTATCCACTGGAGTACAACTCTATAACTGTTGTTAAGTTGTTGCAGTGCCTTTGCAAGATGTGGTGTCTTGCCATTGGAGAGGGCTTGTAAAACTGACAGTGCATCTGTGAACAGGACAACTTGTGAGCAACTATCCTCAGACGCTTTTATCATTTCTGTAGCTTGTATCAGTGCTTCCATCTCTGCTCCATAGTTGGTACAATGCTTTCCGGCAGTAGTGCTTGTTGTTTCCATGGTACCATTCGTGTGCTTGATGACAACACCAGCTCCTCCGTTCTGGATTGCATTGGTGGCAGACCCATCTGTGTATATATGTGTCCAGGCCTCTGGTGGATATAAGTCTTTGATCATTGCTAGAGTGTGGACTCGCTTGGTGTTGTCATCATCTTGTTTTCCATGTAGTTGTGGCACATCCATGCGGATACCAACTGTCGATAGGTCAGTGTCGAGAGGGTTTGTGATGTCTGTGTTATCAAGAGGAGCTGTTGGAATATCAAGGGAGTGTGCATGTTGTCTCTTGAGTTTCTTTACCTCATGGACAAAGCTTCTTCGCTTAAGCCTGTTTTTGGTGAGTCCTTGTAACCTTTCATTCATTGGATGTTCAGGAAGGCACTCATATTTCTGGGCTTGAAGCAGTATTTTGGTTTGCCTCCTTTCTTCGAGCGGTTGTATTCCTGTGACTTGCTCCATCGGGCAAGTAAATAAGGTTTTTCTATTCTGTTATGTTCTGTAACAAGGGACAATTAAACCTTTTCACCTTCAAATTTTATAACACATATAATATCGTCTGCATTAATATTGTGGCCTGTACTATATTTCAAAATGTTTTTTTTCTGATATATTTTCAAAACGTAATGCAAAATCAATGAATACAGCTGGCACGTGAAGGAGTTCAACTGTAGCACGATACGCGTATTGTAACCAGGGACATTTTAACCATTTCACCTTCAAATTTTATCACACACATAATATCTGCATTAATACTGTGGTCTGCACTCTGTTTTCAAAACTCTTGAGTACAAGAGATATTTGCAAACAGTTTGCATTATTCAGACAAAAACTAAAATTTAAAATTGAATAATAAAAGCAGACAATTATTGTTTAAAATTGATGACGTCATGCTCAATATCTTGGACAACGCTGAAAAGTTTATGAAACACTCAATATTCATCAATGTTGTTGTAATCTTATTAATACTCACTGCAGAGGCGTTGTTATTGTTTTTTGCGTTAAAAAAGTAAGCAATACGTACGTAATGATGTAAGCATGAAGGTTGTGACAAAGTGTGTCATCTATGAAACATATACCAATGTTCGCACTGTATAAGATGTACCATTTTACTATTAAACATTGCTTCTTGAAAAGAAAGTATCGCAATACATGTGTGTCAAACATTGTATGTCCTGCTCAGAGGACTCCTTAAGGAGTCCTCTGATCAGGACATGCTCTGTTTGCCTTTGGAAAAGTGTACTTTTGGCAGGTACCTTCTTTGAAAATGGCGTGTATATGCATTACTAGAGGTCACTAATATAGAAGTCCGTCTTTACTGCCTTCAATGCTTCAATCATGAAATCCTTTGTGTTGTTGTTACAGTGAGTTCTAACTGTATAAATTAATGTTAACGATTATTACAGGACTGGTTAGATTAAAATTCTAAGCTGTAAATTAGTGCTAGAATGTCTAAATTATTCGTATGCTCCTCCGGTTGGCTTCACACAGCGACGGAGAAGTTGACGGGTACGTCATGAGGGGCAGTCGGGTTTTTCGAAATATTTAATCAGTCGCTCCTTGTTGTGTTATAGCGCCCTGATTACAGGAATTATGAATTAAGTCGTCTGTTTCAAACAATTACAACTAATTTGTGTGGACTGGCACGGTGTGTGGTATGGGCGCTCGGTACAAACCCCAGCAACCTCGATACAGTGGAGAAGACCGTGTTATTTGCCAATAAACGCGCTTAACCCACTTCACTGCCATGACGTCATCAAATTTAAACAATTGTCGTCTGCTTCTATTTCTAAAAAACATTTTTTAGGTATTTTGACTTAAGAAATATTGAAACGAGTGTCAAAAAGTTTGGATCCTGTTCACAGTTTTTACCCTTTCATCGCTACATTATCGTCTGCTTCAATATTGTCATCTGCAAGATTGTTTCAAAGTTAGATTTAAGTCAGTATAACTTACGTAATTTCAAAACAAGTAGCAAACAGTTTTGATCCTAATCATACGCCGCGTTAATACTTCAAATATATTTCTAAATTGCCTAGGCATCGTTTCGTAACCTTTCGTCAATTTCCGTCAATTCCCGGCCATGCGATGACAGCCGTGAAGATTCCCGAACCAATTTGTCTCACTCCATATTCTGTATATGGCTGCTTCAATCCAATAGCCCCCCTGGTACTCTGATTTTTCTGCGAATTTTTCCGCTCAACTTGTCTTGACCTACAGCCGACATTTATGACACCACCTTTCTCTGATATCAAAGAATGAAACAGCCATTTAATCACACTTCACCACGTGTTTTCCCAATTAATCAATTAAATATATCATTCCAATTGATAATTTCGCAGAAATATTATTAATTACCCAGTCTAGCAGAAACTCGGAATCACGCAGGCGTGTAACAATTCTTACATTGAATTGATACAAGGCGATCCAATATTCATAAAATTCCGTGAAATGGTGATAAAAATGAGTCTCCGCTTTGATACGCGCGCGGCTATCATACGTTCAGGAGCTTGATTTAATAACGCTAATTGTTTAGTTATTGTTCAACAATGATTTCTTATCAACTTTCAAATATTTGCCGTTGCTATAAATAGCCCATAGAATGGAATAATGACGCAAACAGCACGCGGGATGCTTCGAAATAATGGTAATTAAAGACGCAGACGAAATAACATCTGAAGTGTTAGATTTTTGTTCTCACTGTGCAAATCAGATAGAAAAAATCATAACGTGCAATTATTTATTTACAGAATACAAAATCTTATCGGCAAAGGGAATTTAATTTGATTTGTATTTGAGTTCGTAGCAAGACTTCTCGCTATCACGACCCCCTCTATCCACAATGTAGATAGAGAGCAGTGTAACCGAACATTTGTGAATACTTTACGATAACGAACACATAATTCGTCTCACATTCAAACAGCTTGGGTCCAGAGTAGACGCCGATGAAATCGGCGTCTGATCTGGATCCAAGCTATTTGATACGTGGATCATCAACTCCACGCAACTTGATAACGTTGTGGTGAATTTAGGATTATTCAACAGACGATAACTTGCAAGCAGACGACATTTTTGTCGACTGAAGGATATGATTAATATCAGACATATGATATGAAATAAAGATTGTTATATTTATTTCTAGTTTGCACTGTTCGCCGTCTGATTTAATCAAATGTACTCTTGAAAAATAGAATGTAATTCCGCCCCAATTTCGTTTGCAGTTTATTCGTCTATTAGTCAACCCTTATTCCCGCCTAATATATAGTCTGCTTAAAAACGTCGTCTGCAAAATGAATAAAAAAACAAAACATGCATTTCTAAATAACGAATAACCAAAACAGTATTCCATAAATGTTTGGATTCTGATTAGACACAAATATACTTGGCGCCATATTTAAACCCAAACTGTGTGCAATTATTAGCCAATGGGCGACTTAGCATCATAAGAGTTAATTTCCCTATATTACTTAAACCTTATACCGTCATGGGCAACTAAATTCAAATTTGCAAACAGTTAGGATTCTGATCAGACGCCGCGTGACGCGGCGTCTGATCGGAATTCAAACTGTTTGACACTTGTACATTTTTTCGGTCAAACTTCTTTATATCTTATTTTGAAATAATAGTGTTAGCAACACTTTTAAAGTATATAATTATATAATGATATTGAAGGGGTTGAAGCAGAAGATAAAATTTGGCGGTAAAAGGGTTAATTCAAATTCAGATTAACATACCTAAACAGAACATTTATTATTCAATGGCTATTAATCTATGACATGCCGATAAAAGACTTGAGTTTGTTCTTTTCTTATATCTTATATCTCTGAATCCAAATATCTCAACCTTAGTTTTCTCAGAAAATATAGGTACATGTACAAACAATTATCAGAGTTACTAGAATCCGGACCTGCGCAATTCCCGATCTGGATCTGGAATTAAATCGGGTAATTTATCGGGAATGTAAAACAAGCTTATTAAACATTTAGTACTGAAACTATAACCAGCTTTGACATGTAATTATTACAGAACAACGGCCTCAAATTTCCATTAACCATGATCGTTTGAAATCCTAACTCGTATTAATCCAAGTTGAAATGGCATTTTGCACTGAGCTAAAACAACGCTAACCTGCATATTTCAATTACATGTTCCTACAGTGGATAAGATGTTAGTCTTTCTCCGTTTAAACGAAATGAAACATAAACGAAAATACAATAAAAAATATAGACATGTGTTTACAATCCTGGCGATTTCTTATAATAACATAAATACAAAGATGTCAAATTGGCATATTGACTGAAGAAACTTCAGGGCTGCCATTTCTCCGGATTTTTCCGAAGTCTACGGATTTTTATCCTAGCAGATGGTAGCTTAAAACAGGCTGAAAGTAAAGCAGAATGCGCCTTAAGGCGCATTCTGCTTTACTTTCAACCTGTTTTAAGCAGTCGTGTGTCTTCAAAACAAGAAACAGACTATGGGGTAAAGGTACGATTAGTAAAATTGCATCTGAAAAATTGAAAATTTGAAATCTTAGGATTTTTATTATCAACTTATGGCAGCCCTTAAACTTTAAAACGAGTGTCAATTAGTCCTGACCAGATGCCAAGTTTCTTCAGCTTTTCATATACTCCACAATAAGTACACATCAGTCGAAACTGGCTTAATCGGAAGTGATGTGAGAGAAAAAAATAAGCTCGGTCAATGCCAATGTCAACTTAACTTACATTTTATAATCAGACTAGATCCAGACTTACATTTTATAATCAGACTAGATCCAGATCAGACGCTGAATATATCATTGACTAATCTGATACCAAACTGTTTGTTGGCAAAAGAAAATGATATACATATAGAAATAGAAAATTACGGATGGCAAATTTGAAACATGGTAATGTGACTGAAAAAGCTTTAAATTCGCAATGGTTTACTTAGTTATCTTAACCCTTTGAGCCCTAGTCCCGCCTATAGGCGTCATTTTCAAACAGTGTACATGTGAATAGTTCCCTTGTCCTATGCAAACAGTGAAGACCCAGATCAGAGGGCTCCGAAAGGAGCCCTCTGATCAGGGTCTTCACTGTTTGTCAGTACTGCCAAATTTGACAAAAACAACTCTTAAAAGCCAGAAATGGACTAGACAAAAATCGAAACTGGAATTGTCCATTTAAAGTTTCAGGGAGGAAAGAGTTAAGTAATAAGTTAAACACTTGAAATTACTTTTAAAACTTCAAAATACCTAGCATCCCATAAATAGACAGAATAAACAGTAAAGACCCTGGTCATATTGGTCATAAACTTGCGTTTCAAAGTGTTCATTTACCATACAGAAGTTCTAATTTTACCGCTATTTAGTATTCGGAATACTTCGGCATTGTCCGCTGAAAGACCAACGTGTTCCTAATGCATTTAGTCTTTTGATCTTTCATGTCTTTGGATTTTTCCACGTCGTTACCATGAAGAATTTGGAATATGCCGGAGAATTAGCCTATCCCACAGGCAGATAGATTTCATGAAACAGTTTCAGATCAACAGTTATAGCCGTGGGTTCAGAGGCAGCTTGCGAAGTAACAAGATCCAAAACCACAGAGCAAAACATGAGGCTGGCATTTTATGACTTCCGATCATAAATAAATCCAGTACATGTTCAACAATATCTGAGTTGAACAACCATTTAAAAAATGCGTGTATACTTTTAACTCATTAAGCCCTAGTGACGCATATATGGGTCCTTGACCAAAAGGGTACATGTTCATGGTACATTGGTCTAATGCAAACAGTAAAGTTCCTGATTAATCAGGGACTTCACTGTTTGTCATTTTGCAATATATTATAAAAAAACAACCCTGAATATTCTAAAATGGACCAGCCTTTATAGTAAAATGGAATTGTCAATTGGAAGTTTCAGGGGACAATGAGTTAGCACATGTGGCAGCTAATTAGAAAACGATGGTAATGCTCGGTATTCGTTCCTAAAAGACCCGTTTGTTCATCTTCATCCACTGACAACAGCTTGGAGCCAGATCAGACACAAAGTAACAGGATCTAAACTGTTTGCCATTCAGTTTTAATCAATTGTCAACATTTTTAAAAAAAAAAAACCACAAACAAACCAACACTATATTTATCTACATGTACATTCTATGCATTGTGCTTGCATTTAGTTTCGCTTAAACGAGAGAGGGTCACGTCATCTCCACTGCACATATATTTCGAACCATTTTCACTGCAGTGAGTGGGGGCTATTTTGACCACACATACAGTGGAGAATCTGTTATTCTTTCCCGTTTAAACGCAAACGTACGCAAACGCAAAGCACTAAAACGTAGAAAAGAACAACTTTTGGACAATTCTGATAATTCTTGTTTATCTTGGTGGCAAACTGTATGGAGCCTGATCAGACACCGGGTTACCCGGCGTCTGATCTGGCTCCAAACTGTTTGCACTGCAAATAATAGTTTTAGCGTAAACGCGTTTATTGGGAAAGAATAACAGATTATCCACTGTACGTATATTTTGCACGACCAATAAGTCTGCATTCGATGAGGACAAATATATTCTCGTGACTTCGTGGTATTAAAAACAAAATGTGTGACAATTCATTTCGATCGACGTGGCAAACAGTTCGGGACCTGATCAGACGCCGGTTATCTGGCTCCAAACTGTTTCCAATGTTTTTATGGTACATGTAAGACATGCGGCATCTTTTAGCAGAGTGAAAGTACAAATTGAAAACCATACTCAGAGTTTTCTATTTTATAGTCATCCTAACTCAATTGGACTATTTCATCGTCAGTCTTACTCCATTGTAATAGTATGTAGCAAGGCCAATTTAAGCATTTCCTTAAATATTCATTCAGTATACATGTATATGTTAAACTTAACTAGTTGATCAACATATCTTATAATTAAAGAGTCGCGAGACACGTGTGCCCCTAACTAGCACGTGTTCGGTGTACGAGACTGTGATGTAACAATGACTTGACATTTACTCAATAAAGTTGCAACATTTATTTCATCGAGCATTACAGTTGCCTTCAATTTTGACCCCTAAATAGAAGAATGGTATTTAGTGTAAAATCGCAGGTGACATAGCTTATTCCAGGATGAAAGTAAAGCAGAAAGCTCCGTAAAGAGCTTTCTGCTTATCTTCCATCCTGATATAGCAACCATCTGCCTGTATCGCCTAAAACAAGCCTTCTATGTAATAGATTCACCCTTTCACTACCATCATTTTCGTGAGGTTTTTACCCCTTCACCGTTTCATTGTCGTCTGCTTCACTTTTGTTGTCTGCAAGATGGTTTCAGAGTAAGATTCAATGTAGTATGACTTAAAACATATCGATACAAGTGTCAAACAGTTTGGATCCTGATCAGACGCCGCGTTACGCGGCGTCTGATCAGGATCCAAACTGTTTGCAAACGCGCTTTTAAGCGTCATTGGGAGCGAAAGGGTTAAGTGAAAACGCGGATAACGAACAAGTTATGTTTCATCTATTGTGTTCACGGTTCTTAAATTCAGCCTCAAGTGAATGGAACGGTTGTGTTTTGTTCTGATTTTCTAAAAAGGCATTTAAATGTATTTATCCCATCAAAATGCATGTGTTTCGAACATGCGGCTTCAAAAATGTTTATAGTTGACACGACAAAAAGAGGGCACGTGCAAGTTCGCGCGCACGCCTGCATTCTTTAAATCTTAAGGTAGTGGATACAATGGAATCAATGATCTGTAAGAAATGATTTTGTTCGGCGTGGTATCATAAATTGCTTAAAGACGTTTGAATTCTCGGCACATATTGAAAATTCAGACAGCAAATAACAGTCAGATTTTTTTCTTTACACCTTCTACCCTTAATGCACTAACGTTTGCAAACAGTTTGGATCCAGATCAGACGCCGAGTAACTCGGCGTCTGATCAGAATCCAATCTGTTTGAAACTCATTATGCTTTCTTGTTCGTTAAGAAATTAAACAGTTGAAAATGTAGAAAACATTTTGTAGATTATACGCTTGTATTAAAGTATGGTAAGGCTTCGCTATAAAGTAAGGAGATTTGAAAAAAAGTTAGGTTCCCCTGTGATCAAGTTTGTATACAATGTGATTGACTAGAAAAGGGGTAGAAATTAGAAATGTTTTACTACACATATTGAACATTCTGGCGCCAAATTCAGTTCATGTGAATATTGTAAATGTATTTTATTTACAAAAATCTTTCATGGCAAAAACAACTTTCTTGTTTACATTGCATTTTTTGTCTTGATTAATTGAGCTATAACAAGGTTTTGCACATTTCAACAAATGTTTAGGGATATCTTAGCCCATTTACCCCTAGCAACGAATATAAACGTCCTTTACAAAACAGTATCGTACAATTGCCTTATGCAAGCAGTCCATGAGTAGTACATGAGTCCTCTGATCAGGGTATGCACTGTGTATCATCATGTAATAAATTTAAAACTAAAAACAACAACAAAAAACTAAGATTCTAAATAGTTAAAAGTGGACTAATTGAAAACTGGAAGTGTCCATTCTTGGCAACCAAGGGATACATATACATGTAAACACATCAATATGGACTATCCCACTTTCCAATTTTAGATCATACTTTACTATTTAGGGTTGTTTTAAAAACTATATCGCAAATTAGCAAACAGTGCAGACCCTGATCAGAGGACTCCTTTAGGAGTCTTCTGATCTGGGACTACACTATTTTAAAATGTTTTCATATGACAACTGTTCTTTTCACAGGTATACTGTTTATAAATAACTCGTAGACTCGCAGCTATGGTTCAATATCAAATAGTGCATACCCTGATCAGAGGAATCCTTTAGGAGTCCTCTGATCTTGGTCTACACTGTTTGAAGTATTTTCATAGGACATTGTTACTCTTCATAGGTATGCTGTCTATAAAGGACTCGTTGACTCGTCACTAGGGTTCAATGGGTTAATTAAATGTTAGTCTAACTCTCAGGTCGCACGTTGCATATCTAGACAACTATCTTGCATATCTCCAAAAACAACCTTTTGAAATTTGACAATTTCAAAGATACAATTATTCTGTTTCCCCTCACATAAATGAATTGTAAATGACTTTACATTCAGATGCGAATATAAATACGATTTAACCTTATGCACGTTCCGGACGAATATGTGAAAACTATTGCAAATAGTTTGGATGCTAATGAGAGGCCGAGTAACTCGGCGTCTCGTCCGGATCCAATCTGTTTGACTGTCTGAAAGAAAATGTAGATGACTAAAATTAAAAAATAAAATTGCAGACAATACTACGCTATTCTTTCCCAATAAACGCGTCACCTGTGTTGAGCAGCATTGCAATGTTGGAACATAATAATTACAGTAGAACCTCTTTATTGCGACCACTAAGTTGTGTCAAATGTTAATCGTTTAAGACAGGTGACTGCTTAAAGCAATGTTAAAGTGAAACAGAAATCTCCTACAAGAGCTTTCTGTTTCAATTTCACATTGCTTTAAGCTGTCACCTGTCCTTTATACGGTCAATTAGCCTTCTTTTTAGTGGTCCTACATGTAATAGAGGGGTTCTACTGTATGTCTTTTTGAAGCCTTTCTTAATACAGTCGAACTCGTTTAAATCGATGGTACCAGTATTTCATAAGTTGAATTTCGATATGTCGATCTCGTTAATGTCGAACATAACCGTATTTCAAAGTTAAAACGTGGCTTAGCCACGTTTTAACTTTGAAATATGGTTATGTTCGAACTAACGTGAATTCGAATTATCGAGTTTCCATTGTACATCCGATATACAATAGCAGAAAGCTTTTAAACACTGTCCATACTGAAATATTTGTTTCTTTAACCCACTTAACCCCAGTGACGTCTAAACGCGCCCTATACAAGTAGTGGGCACGCAAAGAGTCCATTTGTTCAATGTAAACAGTGTGGACCCAGATCAGAGGGGTTCTACATATGTAAATATACATAAACCATGAACAATATAAGATAATATTTTTCAAGTAAATTTGAAGATATCAAATGTATGGAGTGATAGGTTTAATACACATTTTATGTATATATACGCCGTTTTATATGTTTCATTTTTATCATATATTACATCAAACTATATAACATCAAACTATTAACACATATAATGTTAGCTATAATAACGTCTGCTTTAACCTGTCCTCTGCATTTTTAAATTTTAGGCCCAAGCGTTTAAATAACAAATCAACATAATTTTAATGCCAAAAGTTTGAGTACGATTGAGTCGGGGTACGCAAGGAGTCCGACAATTTTCAAATTGAGATGATCACCGAATTTCATCCCCGTGTCAAATGAAATTTTACTTTTTATCTAAAAACAGTTTAGCTAAAGAGCAGATATATTTCAAATTATTTTTTAAGATAATAAAAAAAAACATGTATATAAAGACGAGTTCTTTAAAATTTATAAAAAAAAATATGAATATAGAATAACAACAGACGATATCATCTGAAGCAGACGTCAATTTTTTATGACAGACGAAAAATTAATGACACCGTTTTTCCAGCTTGTCTCCGAACATTAAAATCACAAGATAGCATCCTATTTATGTGATCATAGATAACTGTCGTCTAAAGTGATTTTAAATGGTGTGTGAGAGTACCTTTCAATAGTCTTCCCTTATCATTCTACACCTGAAATTATCTCCCATTTGCAAACAGTTTGGATCCAGATCAGACGCCGAGTAACTCGGCGTCTGATCTGGACCCAAACTGTTTGATACTTGGATTTTGGTTTCTTCAATAAAAATGAATTTGAAATTATTGCAGACAACAAATTTGAAGCAGACGATATTATAGATGGATAATGATTAATATTCAGTTAGATTTGTATCACAACCATTCTTGTTATCCGTCACACAGGCAGTCATGGAGCGAAAGGAAAGAAAGAAACAGTTTCACACCTAGGTTTCCAAATGTATCGTACTATCACGACACATTAGTACCTGCTTTACCTCGTCTGCAGTACAATTTTCAAATTATTTTATGTAATTTGAATCCCTTAACCATTTTACTCTCAATGACGTCATAAAGCGCATTTGCAAACAGTTTTGATCCTGATCAGACGTCGCGTAACGCGGCGTCTGATCAGGATCAAAACTGTTTGTCACTTGTTTAGAAATTACTTCAGTTATACTGCTTTAAATCTAACTTTGAAACGATATTGCAGCAGACAACAATATTGAAGCAGACAAGTATATATATGGCGGTGAAGGGGTAAAAACTTCGCGATAAATTTGTCCATGAAAGCGTTAAACCGTTGTGATAATATATTTGAGTGTATATTTTATAAAGAGATTAGTTGTTGTAAACAGAGGAGACGACATTATTCTTTCACAATAAACGGATTTGTGCTAAAACAATGACGTCATAGCTAACATTTTAGAGCCAAATACGTCATCAAATAACCGAGCACCAGAACAGATTCCAAACTGCTAACAACTAAGCATTTGACAATTTATCAACAATTTAAGAACTATTTCTACATTTAATCGCTCTGCATTTATTTCGTTTAAACAATTGACAGTATAAACGCTAAGCTAGGCATTGCTGAATTATAAATGATAAAACAGACATTCGTGTTTACCATCAATTCAGAATCCTCCCATTGGTAGTCTTTAACCCTTTCCCCCCATAGAAGCGCCTTTTAGCGCATTCAGTTTATTCTTACCCTGAAGAAAATAGTTCCAATTTATACATTCATAAATATGTATAATACAAAATATTTTCTATATTCTAGCAGATGATAGCTGAAAGCAGGCTGAAAGTAAAGCAGAATGCGCTTAAAGCGCATTCTGCTTTACTTTCAACCTGCTTTAAGTGGACACCTATATTCAATACTAGAGGTATGCTATGTGGGAAAGGGTTAACTAGTTTTTTAGTTTTTAGACAGCTTGCTCCTAAATCATCTTCGCTCTGCATTCAACCATTTACCCTTATTTCAAATTATACAAACAGTGTTGACACAGATTAGACAACTGTATATTTAACCTATCACGATTGTGTATACTGTTTGTTTGCTATGAAAGTCATTTTAACAACCAGTTGAAGTGTTTTGGTAACTTTATCATAAGGGCAGAATCCTTTGAAATATTTCAGCCAAATAGGTACAAACTGTCAGTTAGCAATGTCACCTTCTTAACTCTACAGACGAATATGTGCAAACAGTTTGAATCCAGATGAGACGCCGAGTATTCGGCGTCTCATCTGGATTCAAACTGTTTGTCACTATGATGATATATTTTAATGAACTAAATTTAAGTATTGTCGCAGATCACGAAGTTTTGCAGACGACAATTATACCAGTCCTGAAGGATCAACGTGTCCTGCAGTTTTAAAGGTCGTTAAATGTAGGCTGACAGTATTCATTCAGATTCAACCATAACTCATTCATAAACTCTTTAACTTATTACAATTTTTGCAAAACTAATCGTAAACTGAGTGACATGTTATACCAACTTAGATCAGACAAAAACCTTATCATACGCAAAGTGATTCAGTTAGCATTTGTAAAAAGTGTTGGGCCTGTATAACTCGGAGTCTGATCAGGTTCCAAAACTTGTTTGACACTCATTTCGATATCTCTTAAGTCAAAATAGCTCCAATCTGACTTCTGATTTTTGTTTCATTGCAGAAGATAATTTTCAGTAGATGACACTATGGCAGTTTAAAGTTTAATGTTCGTCGTATGTTAGATTTTAAACAAATATAAGAGATTATAGAACTCGCATTCTGATATCTGCACGCCAAAACGCCTATAAATGATGTGAAACTTTCATTAAACGTCATCATTAAAGCAGACGGCATTCTGAAGCAGTCGACAATTCTTTATCAGCAAACATTATCAAAGCAGGGGACACTTTCAAAACATCGAAAGGATCTGCCAAGATTACCATCAAAACAGTGGTCCCCAAAAAACAGCGGGATCCCTTGACACAAAAACATCCGAATTTTCCAAATAATTGATTCTTTTTCAAGGTAAATTATCATTTAAATCGTTGTGAAAGTTTTTCAGTCTGTTTTGTATTATTTATGCATGCGAATACCCGTCCCACTACAGGGAAGCATTGTAGCCCACAAATATATCACCCTTCCATCCCGCCGGCTTATAATGAAACATAACCAGTTTGACAAATATTATTTGTCAAAATTGTGTAAATTCCCGATTCTGAAATGAAGAATCGTATTTTCAGTTTATTAAACTCATTAGGTGTAACCAATTTCCATATTATCGTCGAGCAGGACATCGAAATGATAGTGAATCGATTATCATGATAATTACTCTACATGTTGAGTCGGCTCGCTTTTTACACCCTGCCTATTAGTGATGAAGATCTGTCATGGCCCTCTGTCACTCCTCGTATTGTCATACAGAATGCCCTAACCCCTTCACTGCCATGACGTCAACAATCTTAAACAATTGTCGTCTGCTTTTATTTCTAAAATTTAATTTTGAAATATTTTGTCTTAAGAAATATTGAAATGAATTTCAAACAGTTTGGATCCTGATCAGACGCCGCGTAACGCGGCGTCTGATCAGGATTCAAACTGTTTGAAAGTAACCATCGTATTCAGGGTAAGGTAGTGAAGTGGTTAACTTCTTAACCTCTGACCTGCGTTAAATATCGTCTGCTTCAGAATTGTCGTCTGCATGATTTACTCAAATAAAATGCATATGTACTCTATGGGAGAAAATTTAACATAAGTGGTAAAATATTTGGATCAAGATCAGACGTCAACCGGTTCATCGGCGTCTGATCTGGAACTGCGCTATTAGCATTTGTCATTCAAGCCATTACGACAGGATATGGAATAAAAATGCAAAAACATTCAGAAAGCAGAAACCGCGCTTGTCATAAAAAAGACAGATTTCTCTGACTTCCATAAAATTATCATTTTCGTAAACGACTTCCGTAAACGATGATGCTGTGACATGTAAATTTGATTACGAAATGAATATGGTCCGAATCACAAGAGTCACAGGTCTCGGACGTAACAAAATGAAAGACCGATGGAAGCTTTCATCCTGTCTGATGCGTCATTGACTTTAATGCTGAGAGCAACCAATTCTGTCAAGACTTAAATGATCGTTAAACATAAATGTTACTGTACCGACTTTCCCTTTTTGAAAAGAAGTCTAAAGAAGCCATCTAAGTTAAAACCATATAAACATATACAGGGCTTCCATTTCTCCGGATTTTTCCTAAATCTCCGGATTTTTTCCCAGTTCGTGGTAACTTAAAGCAGACTGAAATTAAAGCAGAATGCGCCTTAAGGCGCATTCTGCTTTACTTACAGTCTGTTTTAAGTAGTTGCATGTCAACAAAACAAGAAAAAGGCTAATGGGTAAAGGTACGATTCGTTAAATCGCCATTGAAAAATGCAAGTTTGGAAATCTTAGGATTTTTCATGTCAACTTATGGCAGCCCTGTATATATATTTTCAAACGACGTATTGTGGTTAGCCACAGAACGAAACCAAACATTTAAAACCATACGAGTCGCATTTAAGGTAACGCAGTCATAGGTTTATTCAGCATAATTATGCTTATGGTCAATCCTTAGACAAGTTATAAGTCTAAACACTGAAAACAAACTTTCTTTTAAGTTTTTGAAATAGTGATGGTGAACTGTATATACAGTGCAGAAAACGTTACTACAGTGCCCCCTCTCTACAACAACACCCAATGGGAGATATAGATTGTGTGTGTTGTTCGGAGGGAGTCTATATAGGGAGGGAACATTAAGACTCGACTTACGCCTTCAAACAGCTTGAATTGAGACCAGACTGATCTGGATTCAAACTGTTTGTCAGCAGTAATTATATGTATTCTGTCAAAATATCAACTAATATCACGGTAACTTTGAGCAAAAAAATGATACGACAGTTTTAAGCAGACGATATTACAGTAGTAAAAATGTTAAACATATCTGTATTGTTTGGGGAACGGCGACAAGCGTTGCTGTAAGGAGGGGCTCGTTGTTGGGAGGGGCGTTGTAGGGAGGGAGTATGTATTTACTGTTTATACGAAACTAAACGCAAACGCGAGGCAATAAAAAGGTAAAAAAAATGGCAGATGAAATTTATTGAAACAATTGACGTTTACTTTTAGTGGTATATCTAGTCTGGAGCCTGACATGAGAAGTAATATTTATTACAGTTGAGAATACGTTATTCTTTCCCAATAAACGCGTTTACGCTTAAACTATTATTTCTATTGCAAACAGTTTGGAGCCAGATCAGACGCCGGGTAACCCGGCGTCTGATCAGGCTCCAATCTGTTTGCCACCAAGATAAAAATGAATTATCAGAATTGTCAAAAAGTTGCACTTTTCTACGTTTTAGTGTTTGCGTTTCGTTTCGTTTAAACGGGATCGAATAACGGTTTCTCCACTGTAAGAACGCCGAGGTACCCAGCGTCTGGTCCTGCTCCTGTTAGCAAATGAAATAATTATTTTAACACAAACTAGTTTATTGGGAAAGAATAACGTCTTATCTGCTGTTTTATACAGATCAGTCTCATTTGTAGTAGAGGACTGAGTTAGCCAGTGTAACCAGTGTAGATCCAGATAAGACACGGTGATTAGTTTCTCACTGTGTGGACTCGTCACAGGGTTGTCAACCTCGGTCTGTTTTTCAATGGTTCGGACAACATTTTAACTGCCTTACCAGACGACACAAACTTGAGTTACAGATTCAACTGTCATCTGTTTACTGCATTTCCTTCATTTCATTTCGAGGCAGAACACAGGTAAATAGAGACTGTCACTGCATCTGAGTTGTTAGCCAGGTAAGAAATATGACACCAATTTCAATTATGCAGATAGGAAACCATCCTTCTGGGCCGGGTTCAAGTCAGGGTGGTATCACAACTCCATTATCCCTTGGTCTAATGAAATTCTACAGTCGAGAAACTCTTCTTCCGATTTTTGACGAATTAAACGCAATGCAGTTTAATGTGGAAATTACAGATGTTTTAATATGGTGACGATGAATATGAGCTAGAATCAGTTTGGGGTGATAAGACGCCAAGTTTACTGGCATCTGATCTGGGATCCTAACTATAATGCATTTGAAATTAATTATTTTAGCACATACAGATGGTATTGGGCAGGAATAACGTAATGAAATTCTACTTTCTGTTAACCCGTCTCCTGTTATATCTGATTCAATATAACCGTCTGCAAATCTAGTCAAATTCAGTTCTTATGCATTTTGTAGTTTCAGTTTGCAGTTACTCTGCGTCTGATCTACATCAAATCTGTTTGCAGTACTAGATCTAATATACATGTACATGTAACGTAATTCAGGTGACTTCCTCAAGTTACAATTCCTTTAGATGCACTGTTGCCTTTTGTATTACCATACTGTTAACGAATTACTTTCTACATGTTTAACCGATACATAAAACACCGATAAAGTGTTTAAAATATCAGCTGTCCTTCAAACTTAGTTATTAATTAATAGTTTGGAGTATTTCACGATCACATTTATCTCCTGTATTAGACCTTTTCCCGTCATAAAGTAAAACATTCTGCTATAGTATTGCGGTATGTACCATTGTTTTAAAACAACATGTAGGTTTAATGCGAAAAGACTAAAGGCAGCTAAATTTTTACCAAACAATTTAGATCCTGAACAGATGCTGCGTTTCGCGGCGTCTGATCAGGATCAAAACGGTTTGCAAAGTCAAATGTATTCGCTTATGATGATGAAAAGGGTTAATCCAGTTTAATTAATGACGTATACGATGACGTATCTGGGCTAAAACTATAGTTTTAGGGTGCCATAGCGCTTGCAATTCAACAAAAGAATGAATTTATTACATATTGAAAACTGAAATAAACTTAATATATAAGCAGCTTGTTTTGTTTGCAAAAATGATACAGTTTTTATCCTGCATCTATATGGAAATGTCATGCATTGATGCCGTGTGATTTATGTAAAATAAAGACCTTCTCATAATAGGTTACTATGCAAATTAATGTTTTGCAAAAAGCTACCCGAAGTCGAAGATATTATCAAAGTTGTAAAATAATTTTGACTACAAAGAACGTAGCGTCCAACAACAACGTTCACAGGCACATCATAGAATGGTGTACAATTACACTAATATTTCATCTATATGATAGATTATCTGCATTAAACCCCTCACGTGCTGAGCGCAAAAAATTAGCAAAAATTGAGCTTCGTTTGCAAACAGTTTAGATCCTGATCAGACGCCGCGTAACGCGGCGTCTGATCAGGATCCAAACTGTTTGAATTCGTTTCAACGATGTCAGTTTAGTATGAAATCAAAGATTGAAGCAAATCTTGCAGATGACAGTTTTGAATCAATATATATAACATGACCAAGGTTAAAAATTCCAGATTCTACACCGACTTTTAAAAAACAGATTGGATCAAGATCAAAACCTGAGTTCCTTTTCTCTGTTCAGGATTCAAACTGTTTGACAATCGTTTCGAGCGCTGTTTCAGTCCAAAAGCCAATTGTGTGAGTTTGGCAAAAAAGCAGACGACACTGCCAAAGCAGACGATAATTTGGCGGTGGAAAGGTTAATATCGCCCACGTTCCTATGTCTTTGACATTAAACCTAATCACTACTACATCAGCATGCAGGCCATGCCATATTTCATTGGATATTATCGTTGTCTTGTTTGAAGGTTTATCAGATTTAAGTGTATCAATCTTATTTGTAAATATACATGTAAATATATTCATAGAATTAAATTCTTAGAGTTACGACCACCACAAACGCTTTATTTCTTTTGTTCTCTGTCCCCAGTCTCTGTCTTTGACACTGTCTCTTGCCTGTCTATCTCTTACCTCTCTCTCTCTCTCTCTCTCTCTCTCTCTCTCTCTTTCTCTCTCTCTCTCTCACACACACACACTGCCACACTTTATTTGTGTGGCTCTCTCTCTATGTCTGTCTGTATACGTGTGTGTATGTCTTTCTCTTTCTGCCTCATTCTCTCTGTCTCTTTTTCTGTGTCTCTATGTCTCTATCCCTCTCTGTCTATCTGTCTCAGAACAGTTAACATATTAAAGCAGGGTGAAAGTGAAGCAGGCCGTTTTATTTTGCTTTCGCATTGCTATCAGCGACAACCTGCATAGAATATCGAACACCTTTGAACATATTAAAAATATGTGTCGAAGAGTATATGATTTACCTTTTAATCGCAAAAAGTTTGAATCATGACCAGACGCCACGTTACATATTCATATTCCTTTTTTTCTTTGGCCAAATACTTAAAGCTTTACTTTGAAATACATGTACATTTTGTATTATACGTTTAGGTAATCTTTTAAAGCAAGGATACGGTATGAAAACTGAAAGGGTTGGTGCAGATGATGAAATTTGACGTGTAAATGGTTAAATGCTTGTACATGGAACAGTGGAGAATATGTTATTCTTTCCCGTTTAAACGAAACGAAACGCAAACGCGATTCAATAAAAATATTTAAGTAAAATGGCATATTATTGAAAACATATACGAATAGTTTTGATATGAGTGCCAAACTGTTTGCAATGGGAAATCATAGTTATAACATAAACGCTTTTATTGGGAAATAACAATATCTTCTCAACAGTACACTGTAATAATGATAAGGCTATAAAACGGTGTAAGTCAACTCCGGAAATCATTTAGCATGACTCAAACCAAACTTCGCCTTTTATGGACACTGTTTATGTAACATTATCTTTATCGTTTCACTGCAACACATGAATTATTTTATTCTTATGTATCTACTGAGCATGTACAGTTACAGTCAAACTTGTATTAACCCACTAACCCCCCATTACAATACGCCTCTTAACTCCTCTGTATCTACACCAAAGAAAGTAGTCCCGTCCCATGGAAGTCCTGAACATGAACACATATGAGGCGTTTTATGTATTTTTCTAGATGGTAGCATCACCCTTTCTTCCCTGATACTTCAAGGGGACAATTCCAGTTCCAAAATTCATCCGAGTTTATTTGTTTCTATTTGTGGTTGTTTTTGTCAATGTTGCAATATGACAAATAGTGCAGACGCTGGTCAGATGGCCTCTGATCTGGAACTTCACTGTTTGCATAGGACAAGTGTATTTTACAGAGGTCAACTGTTGGCAAAGGACTCGTATATGTGTAACTAGGGTTCAAAGGGTTAAAGGATGTTGAAAGTACAAATGTAAAGCAGAAGGTTCCTTGGGAATGGTCGCTTAAGCGGCCATTTGTCTTCAAAACTAGAATCAAGCTATGGCGTATAGGTTCAAGTGACCTTTCTGTGAGGAAAGCGGACAAGAAATCAAAGACAGGTAACTGCTACACGCTGACTCCATACTGTTGTAACGCTAATAGGGAAATAATAACGTCTTCTTCACACTGTTAACTCATTGAGCCCTAGTGACGCATATATGCGTATTTTACCTGTGAAGAGTACACTTGTCTAATGCAAACAATGAAGTCCCTGATTAGAGGGCTCCTGCAGTATCCCTCTAATCAGGGACGTCAATGTTCGTCATTTTGTAATATATTATAAAAAACAACCCTAATAGTCTAAATGCATTAGCCTTTATTGTTAACTGGAATCGTCCATTGGAAGTTTCAGTGGATAAAGAGTTCAAACGTAATAACATCTTCTTCATTGTAACACAGGGCTTTTAATTGAATATGCAATACAGTAAAGCCTCTCTATTACGACCACTAAAACTAAAGCTAAATGACTGTATAAAAGACAGGTGATAGCTTAAAGCAAGGTGACAGTAAAACAAAAAGCTCGTTAGGAGCTTTCTGTTTTACTGTCACCTTGCTTTAAGCAGTCATCCGTCGTAAAATTCTGATAATTAACACAATTAAGTGACCGTAAAAGAGGGGTTTTACTGTATACAATATAATATTGACAGAAAGTATCTCAGCAATGTGTGTTTCTTCCGGTGCATTGACGTTTGAGTTTTCTGTCAGCGGAGATCGTGACTCCCTTCATTGGGCTGAGACCTCGACTTGTTAATACATCTCTCATGTTAGCGCACGTTCAAACAAAGAGAGCCCTGTTTGCTTATATAGATAGATAATTATTTGGAATAAAGTAGGTGTCGCTTCCAATAAAACTACGAATATACACCACGCGAGCTTTGTAATTAAAAGTCAATGTAATTAAATATGAGTTTTGTTACATAAAAGAAGGCTTATTGTTCGCATCGACAAATTAGCATAATTGCAATAAAAGTTGGAAATAAATCTGTAATAAAAAATATACATTTAAGGAGTGATCATTTATTTCTTTGTTATGGACTTGTAATTTAATAAATATGCCAGTTCGGGCGATATTGTTCTAATTGTCACAGTGACCGGTTTCATGAATATTAATAACACAACCTTTGTGCACGGTAAAGTGTGAAATTGATTTAACATTTGCGAACATATTGGAACTCGGTGTATGATCAGGATCCAATCTTTTTGATACCATGTGAAGTTTATTTATTTCAAATTAGACAAATGCTGAATTTATTATTCATGGTAGACGACATGTTCAAAGCGGACAAAAATATAGCATGGTTCTGTTTATATTACCTGGTTTTAGGTACAGCTAGGGCGAAGGACTACAAACGCGAAATAAAAATAATAATTTGTCGAGTTGGTTCCAATTCATTAGCTATACGACCGACCGGCAGATCGACTGACCGGCAGGACAGCCAATTACAGTAAAACCTTGATCAAAGACCGATTATATTGAAGAAAAAAACGGTTTCCGAAAGACATGTTACTACTTAATGCAGAATTTTCTGTACTTGTTTTTATCCTTCATTGCTAAGGACCGCTAATGAGATCGGGCCAATGTTGGTCAATATCGTAACTCTACGGAGAGCGATCGGGCGTTTCCGCCAATTGCCGATCTGTTCCGAACCATGCTAAAGCATGGTTCGGAACAGGTCGACAGTTGACGAGAATTGCCGATCGTTGTACGTAGAGTACCGATTTTGTTCCGATCTGAACATTAAGCAAAGACCTTTCCCCGAAACAAATCATCTTCTTTTTAATGACTTCTGGAATTGGATACAGCTTTGTCGCATTGTACAGCCACGTTCTGGCGTTGACAAATCAACTGATGCATTGGTTTTCAAACCTTATTTCTACCGTTTGCTCTAAAACTGTCGTCTGCTTTATTATTATTTTTGCTTTAAGCCGCTAAACGACTTAAGCATCAAACACAAGAATTTAACAAATTACCGTAATTGTACAGCGTTACTTCAAACTTGGCAGTATTCTTTCCCACTTAAACGAAACTTAACACAATGCACTAAAATGTAGAAAAGTTGCAATTTTTAACACATTGAACCCTAGTGACGAGTATATTCGTCATGAAAAAATCATATACCTATCAAGAGTACACTTGTGCTAGGCAAACAGAGTAGATCCTGATCAGGGTCTTCACTGTTTGTCATTTTGTAAAATATAGTTAAAAACCTACATAATTATTAAGAAATGGACTCAATTTAAACTGGAATTGTCCATTTAATGTTGCAGAGGTGAATGAGTTAACACGTTTCCCCAAATAAATACGTTTTTGCAGCTTTAATTTATTCATCCTCAGAAAATAATAGTTCCAAATTAAAAAGTAAAAAATCTCTATCATGACAAAAAAAAAATCTATATTCTAGCAGATGGTAACTTAAAGCATGTTGAAAGTAAAGCAGAATGCGCCTTCAAGGTGCATTCTGCTTTACTTTCAAACTGCCTTGAGTGGTCCAATGTCTTCAGAACTAGAAACGCTTTATGGGGTAAAGGGTTAAATGTTGACAATTTCTTTCTTGCTTCAAACTGTTTTTAAAGGGCATATAAGGGTTTAGCAAAAGTGCTCTAACCGATGAAGTCTTACATAACTACAGTGGAGAATCTGTTATTCTTTCCCAATAAACGCGTTTACGCTAAAACTATTATTTGCAGTGCAAACAGTTTGGAGCCAGACCAGACGCCGGGTAACCCGGCGTCTGATCAGGCTCCAAACTGTTTGCCACCAAGATAAACAAGAATTATCAGAATTGTCCAAAAGTTGTACTTTTCTACGTTTTAGCGCTTTGCGTTTGCGTACGTTTGCGTTTAAACGGGAAAGAATAACGTTTTCTCCACTGTACATACATGTACACTGGCCAGACTCGTTATTTGGACGTGTCACATCTTGTGTTTACACCGTTTGCTAATGGCTCTTTAAAGATTTAATTGATAAAAAATGGATTCCTTTTTAAGTAGTCTTCATAAAGTTTTATTGTTGAAAATGACTGCATGAGATGATTTTATGTGTTTAAATGTGATATTTAATACCTATATGTTTCAAACCATTTCCGAATTGTATTTAATAAAAAGCAAACTGTGTTCGGTAAAAATGTCAGCAATGCAGTCAGTATATTCATTTGTTACACCTCTACCCTTTTTATATATACATCTATCATATTATATATCTATCTCTCTCTCCATCTCGCTATCCCCTCCCTCACATTTCTGTCTGTCTCTCTCTCTCCTTTCTAGGTATATGTCTCTCTCCTTAGCTCTCTGTCTCTGGCTATCTCCGTCTCTCTGTATCTCTTTGTTTCTCTTTACCTCTGTCTCTCTGTATCTTTGTCTTTCTCTATCTGCCTCTCTCTTTGTTTCTTTCTATGTCTCTACCTCTCTCATTCCCTTCATCCCTCCCTCCCTTTCTATATTATTGATATTTTCTCTTTCAGTTTTTTTCCCATTTATTATCCTTTATTTCTTCCTACTGAACTAACACATATGATCTAACTCAGCAGCAGCAACTAAGGTATGCACAGTACTCCCTCTCTTCAACGACACCCAATGGGAGACACAGATTGTATGTGTTGTTCAGAGGGAGTCGTTATAGGGAGGGAAAATTAAAAACTTAGCTTACAATTGCAAACAGCTTGAATCCAGATCAGACGACGCATGCTGCGGCGTCTGATCTGGATTCAAACTGTTTGTCACTCGTCATTATGTTTATTCTATCAAAATATCCGCTTATATGTAACTTTGAGAAAAAAACCCAGCAGACTACAATTTTTAGGCAGACGACATTGCAGCAGTTAAAGCGTTGTTGGGAGGGCCGTTGTAGAGAGGGAGCACTGTAGCTGATGAGTTGTATCGGTCTGATTGAGCTGAACTAATTAATTCTTTGAATGCTAAAATCAAAGAAACATTTATCAAAAGTGTTATACTCTTTGAAGTATTCCAAACTATTTCGTTGCAATTAGCTCCAAGAAACTTTTCATTTGGCTATGCCTATTAAGAATCAGTAAAATTAATAACAATTAAACTAGAACATATAGAACAGAGATCTAAACATATAGTGTGGAAATGCAATTTGTACCTGGAATTAAAAACAATGAACGTAATCAGTACCACTTTTGCCCGTACATATTGTTGAAAACATATCTGTATTTAACCACTCCACTGCTAAACTCCTAGTATATAAAAGTCATTTGTAATCTGTTTGGATCCTGATCAGACGTTGCGTGACTGTAAGCAATTCAGAAAAGCACAAATTGCTTCCATATTCAATAAACTGTTGTTTCTACATTTTAATACATTTCGTTTTCTTTCAGTTTCATTTAAGTCGTTACCCATAAATACGCATTTTTACGCCTCTAGTTTATTCATCCATTGAGGAAAATAGTTCCAATTTACACAATTATGAATATGTACCTTAAGAAATATTTTCTTTATTCTATCAAATTTTTTCTTAAAGCAGGCTGAAAGTAAAGCAGAATGCGCCCTAAGGCGCATTCTGCTTTATTTTCAACCTGCTTTTAGTAGTAACTTGTTTTAAAAACTAGAAACAGGTTATGAGGTAATGGATTAAACGTGGGATTGGAAATGTATTCTCCACTGCAACATATATGTTGAACATAAGAATACAGTGGAGAGTATGTTATTATTTCACATTAAATGCGTTTGTGTTAAACAGATTTTTCCATTACAAACAGTTTGGGACCTGATCAGACGTCTATTAACCAGGTGTCTGATCAAGATCCAAACTGTTTGCCATTCAGAGTAAAATAAATCGTTAACATATTCAAGATGCTGTTACTATTTTCATTTGATTGCATTACGTTTTTAGTAACTTTCCTTTAAATGACAAAGAATAAGGCGTTCTGCATTGTAAGTAAACACGTAAAATGAATCAACTGCATACTTTAATACATTGCATGGAACCCATACGGTTAATGTAAAACATGCAGGTGGACATATTAGCAACATTATGTTTACCTAAAATAATAAATATGTAAATCGGCAAGGATAAATCTATCTCAACACACAATAGAAACGTTTATTTATGCTTTTCGGTGGATTACCACGAAATAGCCGTGGATTATCACTTGGTAATCCACTGCAGTAGAGTATCACCAATCGCTTTTATTATGAATTTTCCCCGTAGGGCTCCCCAAGAATCGTAGTCAATCGTGTCTTATCGTTAAATTCCGGCAGTCCGATTTGTCGCGAACTACTCACCGGAAGAGCACGAATCCAAACTCGGGAGCAACAAAGTAATTCGGATGACGTCAATATCAATAAATAAGTGACGTCATCGTACGGGAAACTGTTTCGAAAATGTGTTCTCGATATAAAGTTGGGGCTCAACACGGGGTAAATCATTTACTTTCGCTTTCTCAATTGTCGAACAATTTCGTTTAAAAAGTGGCTTAAAAGCATAAATAGATAGAATAATTGTATTTTTTCAGTATAAGATCGAATTTAATCCATTTCGTAAACATCAGACTGTTATATTTTCACTCGTGGCTTCGCCACTCGTGAAAATATAACGTCTGATGTTCACTCAATGGATTAAATTTCTATCTTATACCGAAAAAAACAATTATCCTCTATGTATTTTGTGTATGCTCATTTTATTCATTTATTGCGTGGCCATGTGAGTTGCTAACATGCAAATGGGTAAACGACAGTCGTACCTTAATGCAGATGATACTAGTAATAATGAAAACTGATGCATAACAGTGTTACATATTTCCCAACTCATAATTTGGTAATGTATATGTTAATATGTAAATAGATTCAGATTTTTTTCATCCAAACTCATAATTTGATATGTAAATGTAAACATATAAATTGATGCAGAACGTTTCATGAAAACTGATAATTTGATAATGATTTATGTAATGAAAACATGTAAATAAATACAGGACAGGTTAATCAAAACTCATTGTTTGATATTGCATATGTAAATATGTAAATAGATACAGGATGTTTCATCAAAACTCATAATTTTTTAAACGTCAATATATAAATAGACGCAGAGTTGTTTCACCCAAACTAACAATTTGATAATGTAACTGTAAACATGTAATCGGTTTCATCGTAGGTCATTATTTGATAATATAAATGTAAATATAAAAGGACAGTCACGCCTCAACTCATAGCTTGATTGTGTAATTGTAAACAAGTAAATGAGTGTGGGACAGTTGTTTTTATCCGCTACATAGATGTAGTTTGGTCATGTAAAACTTATCATGTTTGGATTGATGTACACCACTGTAGGACAATGTTATCTTGCACCCGTAGCCTTACATAGCTGTAGTAGGTTCCTTCGTCAAGTTTATCGTGAGGTTTTTATCCCTTCACCGCCACATTGTCGTCTGTTTTGATAATGGTGTCTGCAATATCGTTTCAACATTAAATTTAAGGCAGAATGACTGTAGTAATTTTGAAACAAGTGTTTGGATCCTGATCAGAAGTTCCGTAACATGGCGTCATATCAGAATCAAACCTGTTCGCAAAGGCGCGTTTTGGTGTCATTGACAGTGACAGGATTATACATGGTACAACGAGAAATACGTTATTTTTTAACATTTAAACGAACCTAAAAGCAGACGCATTGCAACTTATATTGAACATGTTTGAACATTCTTACACTTTGATTTAATTTGAGTGGTAAACAATTTGGAGCATGACGCCTGGTTAACCGGCGTCTGATCTGGCTCCAAACTATTTGTAATTGAAATACTTGTTTAAGCCCAAACACGTTTATTTTGGAAATAGTGGTCATCTAGCGTCTGCACCATTGTTAAGGGTAAACTAAGATGTTTCATATTGCAGTTAAATCATAATGAAAATCCACGGAAAACCTCAATGCAGAAATGGTTTGAATAATTATATTGTTTTCACTGTATACACGGGCAGTCTCGAGACATAATATATAAATCATAAACAAGAGCAAACAGAGCATAAAATATGGTCGGAAGAAATTATTTTCCCATCGATCTTGTCATAGTGATTTTCTGAAATATATCGACCAGTTACTATACACGTGATACAGTCAAACATATGAGCCGTGCCAAGAGAAATCCTGGCATATTGCAGTGCAAACAATGTAGATCAAGGCCAGCCGCCGCGTCATAGACGCGGCGACTGGCCTTGATCTACACTGTTTGACACCCACAAGCATCTAAAGCCTTCTATGTAGCTGTATTATATATGGTATTTGGCAGTATAGACAAAACTAAAATACAGAGTCTGAGATGACAACGGGGCCTGGCATGTACAATGTTGCAATGCAATTGGGAAGGTTTTGTCATTGCATGGCTCATATGTCAGGGCTCCAGATAAGGGGGGTATTTGAAAAACTAAAATGTTAATTTCTGCTTTAAACCCTATGGTGTCACTACTCAATAGAATCGTCTCAAAGAGACGATTCTAATGAGTAGTAACACCATAGGATTTGATGCTAAAAAAAATGATTTTTTTTTAGATTTGTGCAGTTTACTCCCTCTTATCTGGAGCCCTGATATATACAGGGGCAATTTTACAGAAAACGTAAAGACAGGTGACAGTTTAATGCAGTAATGCAGGGTCATGTGGTACAGTGGAGAATCTGTTATTCTTTCCCAATAAACGCGTTTACGCTAAAACTATTATTTACAGTGCAAACAGTTTGGAGCCAGATCAGACGCCGGGTTACCCCGGCGTCTGATCAGGCTCCAAACTGTTTGCCACCAAGATAAACATAAATTATCAGAATTGTCCAAAAGTTGTACTTTTCTACGTTTTAGTGCTTTGCGTTTGCGTACGTTTGCGTTTAAACGGGAAAGAATAACAGATTCTCCACTGTATATAGCATCATGCAAACACAATGCAAAGACAGGCGACAGCTTAATTCAAAGACACGTGCCAGCTTAATGCAGGATAACATATTATGCAGAAAACTCACAAAGGAACATTCTGTGAAAGTTTGATTCTGCATTAAGTAGCTACAGTGGAGAATCTGTTATTCTTTCCCGTTTAAACGCAAACGTACGCAAACGCAAAGCGCTAAAACGTAGAAAAGAACAACTTTTGGACAATTCTGATAATTCTTGTTTATCTTGGTGGCAAACAGTTTGGAGACTGATCAGACGCCGGGTTACCCGGCGTCTGATCTGGCTCCAAACTGTTTGCACTGCAAATAATAGTTTTAGCGTAAACGCGTTTATTGGGAAAGAATAACAGATTCTCCACTGTACCTGTCTTTATGAAGAAAAAAACCCACCTTACATCATATTAAATGAACCCTGAATACATTCGCTGGTTTAAAGGGAAACAATGGTTATTTGCGTCGACTGCTCAGGATCCAAACTGTTTGACTCTAATCACGACACTACTTTCGTTAATACATATTATATACCTTAAATGACTTTTGTAAAATAAAATCAGAAGACAATTGAATTAAGTCGACGACGTCATGGCAGTGATGGGGTTAATATGGAGAGGGTTGAAATATTGTCACTGATACAAATTAACCTCGTCACTGCCTTACCCCAAATGCAATAATTATTTGCAAACAGTTTGGATCCTGATCAGACGCCGCGTAACGCGGCGTCTGGTCAGGATCCCAACTGTTTGACATTCGTTCCAAAATTTCTTAAGTCAAAATTCCTAGAATATTAAATTTGAAAAATAAAATCAGACGACAATTGTTTAAAATTGATGACGTCATTGCAGATAATGGGTTAAGCGGCCTTAACTGATTTAACCTTGCTACCGGTCGTTGATGTTTCTGTGTCATATAGAGTCATCATTTAATCAACCTTTCCATTGTCTTTATTGAACTGTTAAATACTTTCAAACATATTAGTTCCTGATCAGACGCCGAGTTACTAGGCTTGTGATCAGGAACCAAACTTGTGGACATTACATGTAATATTCTTGAGTCGATGTTTCTTTTAAGTCAAAATGCCTTAAATATAAACTTGATCAATAAAGGCAGTCGACAATTTCCAAGCAGACGCTTTACTGTCGGTGAAGCGGGTTAAAAAACTCGCTCATTATATCATTCGTTATTAACTTCTGTCAATTTCGTTTCTGATAAAAACTCTTTAACCCCTTCACTTTAAGTAACTTCACGTCATTTCTAGATCAAAATGTTTCGACGTTCATACTGATTTTTTCTCCATTTGACAACAACGGCAAAACGCATTTGGAGTTATTACTTACATGTCAAACTTGAAGCAGACGACTATGCAGATGTCAAACTTGAAGCAGACGACTATCCAGCAAGATAAGCACAAACCCCATCACTACCCTACCCCTAGCGCAATGTTTATTTACAAACACTTTGGATCCTAATCAGACGCCGCTTAACGCGACGTCTGATCAGGATCCTACGTGTTTGACATTCATTACGATATTACTTTAGTCAATGTACATAAAAATTAAATTAGAATAATAATAGCTGACGACAATATTTCAAAGAAGTCTACGTCATGGTAGTGAAAGGGTTAAACAATATGAATATGTATGTATACAGTGCAGTGGGCTATCAATGTTGGAAACCAGTATAACCCATTACCCCATAAATACCCCTTTTACGCCTTAAATTTATGCCTCCACTAACGAAAATAGTTCCAATTTATACAACTAGGAATATGGGCCACAAGAAACATTAACTTATACTAGCAGATTGAAGCTTTAAGCAGGCTGAAAGTCAAGCAGAATGTGCCTCAAGGCACATTCTGCTTTCCCGCCAACCTGTTTTAAGTGGTCAACCATCTTCAATAATTGAAACAAGCTATGTTGTAATGGATTAAATGCAGAACAATTGGCAAGAACAGTGTAGACCCTGGTCAGAAGTGTTCTTATGGCAATGTTATATTGAAACATTTTGTATAAACAGCAGGCGTTCAACATAGCTCTAGAATTATTTAAAAATGATCCACCAAGTAATTAAATTTGTAAGAATCGTATTGATTATCTTAGTTCGAACCCTTTATTCTCTAGTCTGTTTCTAGTTTTGAAGACAGTTGACCACTTAAAGCAAGTTGAAAGTACGGTCAGCCTGGATTAATCTGTTATTCTTTCCCAATAAACGCGTTTACGCTAAAACTATTATTTGCAGTGCAAACAGTTTGGAGCAAGATCAGACGCCGGGTAACCGGCGTCTGATCAGGCTCCAAACAGTTTGCCACCAAGATAAACAAGAATTATCAGAATAACAGATTCTCCACTGTACAAGCTGCACGGATATAGGAAAAATCGTTTATGTTGCACATACATTGTTGTATAAAATGGAACTATTAGTGTCAGATGAGGAATGAATTAAATGAGTAAATAGGTGTATTACTATATGGAGTAAAGAATTACATGTAAACACACTATTAAACATTTAATCAATGATGTGATACAGTGGAGAAAACGTTATTCTCTCCCGTTTAAACGCAAACGTACGCAAACGCAAAGCACTAAAACGTAGAAAAGAACAACTTTTGGACAATTCTGATAATTCATGTTTATCTTGGTGGCAAACAGTTTGGAGCCTGATCAGACGCCGGGTTACCCGGCGTCTGATCTGGCTCCAAACTGTTTGCATTGGAAATAATAGATTTGGCGTAAACGCGTTTATTGGGAAAGAATAACACATTCTCCACTGTACCAACAATATGAAATAAGTAATTTCTTAGCATATTTGCTACCTAGATATCAACTGGAGAAGTATTTTATATTGATTTTAGATACGTTGACTGATAGAACATCGATATGGGCTTCAAGAGTTTGGATCCTGACCTGTAGACAGGCTTTGCAGTGAGCATGGCTAACCCATTGATGCCTGGATATTGCAATGAACTCTCCCTATGTGCTTGCTGGAAGATTTCATTATAGCTAAATATCGGTGGTCTGAGGACACTACCATATTATTTCCAGAACATTCGTATACAATAGCAAAAAGTGCAGACCCTAATGAGACGCAACGTAACGCGGCGTCTAATCAGGGTCTACACTGTTTGTTTTATGTCCCCTTTAATAGACACTTGGCCGAAATGGATTAAGCTTATTTATTGAATAAAATATGTTTCGATACATTATTAATATTTTGGTGCAAGCAAGAAGCTATCATTGTTTTAGAAAACGTGTGCTTTATTTTAGTATTCCATTTGTTCTGTAAATTCAAGACATTTATGTAACACTGAAAGTACATGTACATGTATCTAATTAAATAAGAATTTTAACAAATATTTAGAAGTAGTCTATTATTCAAATATTTCACTGCCAATGGCACAAACAGTTTGGTTCCAACATTTAAAAAAAATTATATTGGCATTAAATTGCAGACGACCCTTTTTCAGCTGGAAATAATTTTGCAGGACCAATAGAAAATAAACGCTTTAAGAGATTGATAAAGTTTTTATAAAATAGAAAGATCTGGATAATTTCTAAATTCGTTACCACAGTATCAACTATTTTGTTAGTGTAGCCAGATATGGGCGTTGCAATTTCTTTCGTGGAATCCATATCTGTTTAACTTATTTATATGAATTTAATCCCAAGTATTTCGGTTACTAGTATCACATGTAGTATTAAAGAAATTTACGAAAGTATGAATCACCTACAGTTTTCCCATGTTATTTGATACCGACTACTTTTTCTGAAAACCTATTGCAAGTATGGATACAGATCATGGCTCATAAACCGTTAAGCCTGATATGAGATCCAAATAATTTGACACTTAGATTCAACATTAAACAATTTAAATCTGAAATTATTTATCTTTCAAAACAGTTACAGACAACATTATTAGAAGTGCACAAGTACCCAGGATGCAAAGTTAACTAACACTTTCATATCGTGTCGAAATAGATATATAGAAAAGAAATACTACTAATATAAATAGTTGAGAGTAATATAAGAATATGAAACCATATGTACTGAATATTAATCCGTTGTTTATGGGTGTTGGTAATTCATATCACTTCCTTGGCAGTGAAATTCAGGAAATAAAAGAAAACTTTCTACCTGTATTTAATTTCTATTTACCGGTTTACCCTTATAAACAACAAAACATGTGTATATCAACAAAAATTATTTTATAAAAGATATAATGATGTAAAAGTTGCAGCTAAATGCACAACAAAAGTAATACAAAAAGCTCCTAAAGGAGCTTTCTGTATTACTTTTGTTCTGCATTTAGAAATGCTATTTTAGATAAAATCATGCATTCATATCGTCAATAAACTGCCCTTTTATACAGATATGACTGTTTAGTGGAATATGAAACTATAGGGGATAGATTTGTCACACGCATCTTAAGGAGATAAGACCAAACCTAGTATCTCAAATATCCGAACAAAATATACCCATTTCATTTCGTCACCTAAATAAGGAGCCTGCTTTTAAATTCTAGTCTACTTGTGTCGTAAAATAAATAACTTTTCCATGATTGTAAACTATCATACTTTTGGTATGAAATAGTTTGGATCCTGATCGGTCGTCTAGAGAAATTAGTACTTGAATTGGATCCAATCTGATTGAATGGGGAAGTCCGTATTGGTCATATGTTAGAAAATAATTTGACACCTTTAAAAAGTACGAAGTGTCAGTATACTATTTCTAAACTTCTGAACTTCTATTAAGAAATGTGTTTTCCTTAATTTGTAACAGCGCCAAATATTTTTGTCAACATTTCTACCTGGTTTGTTTTTATAAATATACACTGATATTTCCATAAACAACATGTCGTCACTTTTAATACTTTCTTTCTTTCTTTTCATATATACTGCAACACCCCTCTCACAAATTGTTTTATTTATATTATTAAATGAGGCGATACTTAAAGCAGGATTAAAGTAAAGCAGCAAGCTCCTAAAGGAGCTTTCTGCTTCACGTTCATCCTGCTTAGGCTACCATTTGTATTTGTTAATATTATTGAGCATTAGTCTGAGTAATCATGATAATGTGCATTAATTGTAAAATTGTTTGGCACCAGATCAAAAGATTCCGAGATTGCCTAGATACCATTTACACTAATTTCCTTACATAGCTGAATTGAGTTTTCTTAATGGGTTTGGTCGATTGGAAAAACATGTAAAATCGATCAAATAAAAATGTATGAATTGCAGAAATTATTTAAATGATATCGAAAAAAATATATTTAATTTTAAACAGTGCCTGGCTCGGAGAACATTTAAAGAAGATTTAATAATCAAAAAGGAATTACTTTAATTAAGGCTTAACGCAAATGACTATTTGTATGCCAATATTAGAATAAAATACTAGTTACAATTGTAGGCCGTTAAACTCAAAGTCAATGTTATAGTAGACACGTTATTGCATTGCTTTGTTACAGATCAACTACAGGCCTATTAAATCGGAACATTGCTACATCAAGAGAACTAATCGTATTTTGAATGCTGTACAAACAATTTGGATCATCCAATCAGAAGCCTGGTCGCTCGGCGTCTGATCAGTATGACAGCTGTAAATACAAGTTTCCCAAGCTAAAGAGAAAATGATAATAAGAAAATATTGGCAGGAGATTAATAAAACGATTACAATTAAATATCTATTGGGTTTTTAAAAAAAGATATTAGAATATATATCTGCATGGTATAAAGGAAATTGATTTGATTTGATTTGATTTTGGTATTAATATATATGTATATATTATATACATGCCACAATTTTGAAACTAACAAACTGCTGTCAAATGCGACATCTTACATTGTAATAGAACCCAAGCTGTTTAGAGCACTCATATAAACGTTTCTTTAATTCTATTAACAAAAACTCCTAAAATATTAAATCTAAATTAAAAACTTTAACGGGTCATGTTTCAACCCATTTGTGCCTAGGTAAATAGGACATATGAAAACAGTGCAGACTCAGATCAGACGCCGCACAATGCGGCGTCTGATATGAGTCTGCACTGTTTGCTAATAGGAAATTCTATCAAATAATAAATTGAAAAATAAGATTAGGTATCCCTTAAATGAAATCATAGATTCGTCCAATATACTAAGCATAGACGAGTCTGCTTGGCAAAAATGGGTGAAGTAGACAATACCTTAATGCAATGCATGTTGATTATCTGACTTACTCCAAAAAGGGAGTAAAATAAAAGCTAGAGAAACTTGTATAGGGACAACAAACTCTTCCGTTTTCCAATATAGCTATATGGAAAATACCCTTTTTGTCTGTTTTCTTGCATACTTGTTTGCATTTCAAAAAGTTGTGTCCACTGCAAACAGTGTGGAGCCAGATCAAACACAAACTTACTATAATGCCCTTGTCAACACCCACCAGACACGTTTCCTATATTATGGTAAATAGGCTTAAAGTAGGATGAAAGTAAATCAGGAAAATGGTCAAGGGCATTTTCTGACTTAATTTAACAACCCTCTTTACAGAACCGTAAACAAACTATGGGGATGGTTTGAACAGGAAAGAATAACGAACATGTATTCCTTTACTGTATGATAAAGAAAACGATATTCTTTCCCGTCTAAACGAAAATTAACTCAAACGTAATTCAATAAAATGCAAAAAATGCTGCATACTCATTTTAATCGGAGTGGCAATTATTATGGAGCCTGCTTAGACGCCGGGTTACTCAGTATAAATGCGTATGTTCAATATACATGTGAAACCTCTCTATTAGGGCTAATTAATTTCATAAAATACAGGTGACAGCTTAAAGCAAGGTGAACGTAAAACAGAAAGCTCCTGCAGGAGCTTTCTGTTTTATGTTCACCTTGCTGTAAGCAGTCCCCTCTCTAAATAACCAGCGAATTAACACAATTTAGTAGTCGTAATTGAAAGATTTTACATGTATAGGGAAGGAATAATGTCACCCACCCCCGTGTAACACAACTAAGCTTACCTGGAGTTTGTGCAGTCATCGTAGAGGATGTCAAATTCTTTGCACGAGATCAGTTTACATCTGTTGACGCCCGGCTGTATGGCCCCAAGGCCGCGCAAGACTCGAACCTGTTCCACGTTACATACCACCGGAACTATGTCAAGTCTCTTAAGCTTGGTATACACGGTGTGCAAACCTCCTACGAGATGTTTCAAGAACAGTTCGAACGCCTGTGGCAGACAGATCAACTCACGTCCATCTACATTGAAGGCAGCGACCTTTGCTCCTCTGTAATTAATTAGCTTGCATACATTGTTTTCTGGGCTGCATGCTATGGGTGGCGGAGAGCTGTACGACACTTTGTGAAGCTTGCTTAGAATATCGTGTCCATGACTCAACATGGCACCGTGCACCGCCGACATCGTCGGTCCCCGGGACACGATCGGTGTGGTCGGGGGTTCGGGACTGCTGTGTCCGAGAGAGGGCGAGACCCGGCTCTGGTTCATCATTGCCTGGGCTTGTGAGTGGAGATGCTCCATCTTGGCCAACGCAATATCCATGTTCAGTGAATAGTTGTATATCAGATAAGGTTAAACGTATTGGTAAACGATTTGGCAGAGTATTAATTATAATAAACGTATCAGTACATAGTTTCAAGTAAAGATCTCATATAGAGTAATGTCGCGGTTAAATATTTATTGTATTTAATGACACTCACACTGTACGATAAATCATTTTATGACTGGTTAAGAAAAGTATCTACACGTGCCGCTCCAAACCTCAACCTATGATCAAAGTCAAGATTTAATTAAGTCCGTTCCAATCTATTACATTTGGTCCAAACACAACTTGCACCGAAGTTAAGCTACTTAACAATATTTCGTAGCATCATTAGATTCCTCTGCCTTGTACACACGGATAAATGGAAATGTATTAATTTCACATATGCGCCTGTCAGGGCCCTCCGTACTCCGCGTAGATAACGAATTTGAATACAGTTAAAATTATCCTCGACTTTCACAGCGATTCGTAACAATACTGGTCCGTTTTGGGTGTATCGCATTGATTTCAAAAGCCATAAATAACTTTTTATTTGTCATGGTATCTTGTCAAGAGGCGGCGCTTAGCCCGGTAGGCGATTCGTATTCGACTTCATTTAAACCCGGCGATAAATAAATGGGCGTATTTATCGCTGGATTTAAACCGATATTTGCTCTCGCCGTTTGTTCTTATAAGTCAGTGTGCGAACAAGAAAATCGTATTTCTGTACTTATGTATTAATTTATTCAAATAACACAAGGCAGCCAGTGAGTATAGAGGAATTGTTGTACAGAAGTGAGCGCGTTATTCAGTCCATTTTAAACGAAACTAAACGCAAACGCAATACAATTAGCATTGAAAATCGACAGGATTTTATGATTGTTGACTGAATGGTTAACAGCTTTGAGCCTAAATGGTTTTAACAATTTGGTGCCTTAACGGTGAACAGTTTGGAGCCTGATCATACGCCGAGTTACTCGGCGTCTGATCTGACTCAAAACTGTTGACAATGGACATAATTATTTAAGCATAAGTGTAAATATTGGGAAGTTATGAATAGTCGTCTCCCTCACTGGATAAGGGTGCTTGAAATGTGGAGAAAAAATTAATAACAGGGCTGCCGTTTCTCCCCATTTTTCCGAAATCTTCGAATGTTTATCCTAGCATATGGTAGCTTAAAGCAGGCTGAAAGTAAATCAGAATGCGCCTTAAGGCGCATTCTGCTTTACTTTCAACCAGCTTTAAGTAATCGCACTTGAAAAACAGAAAATTTGGAAATCTTAGGGGTTTTCTAGACCAACTTATGGCAGTCCTGGAATAAAGAGGGAAATGAGATTAGGGCAGTGAACGATGTATGAGCGTCAGTCATTGTTTGAGCTTTGATTTGATTACAGTGAACCCCTCTATTACAGAGGAGAAAACATTATTCTTTCCCGTTTAAACGCAAACGAAACGAAAACGCATTGCACTAAAACGTAGAAAATGATAACTTATTGATATTCCTAACGATTTATTTTGATCTAAGTTGCAAACAGTATGGAGCCTGATCAGACGCCGGGTACCCCGGCGTCTGATCTGGCTCCAAACTGTTTTCAACGGAAATATTAGTTTTATCGTAAACGCGTTTATTGGGAAAGAATAACGTTTTCTCCACTGTACGACCACTATAAAGAACGATAATTCATTGAGACTATTCTCTAATTTACTTTAACGTTGCATTAAGCAGTCACCTGCATGCTTTAGACACATATTCATAATTTAAGTGCGAATTAACATAAGTTAGTGGTCGTAATAGAGGGTTTTTACTGTAATTTGGATTACCCTATAAATATGTAATAGGAAGCGTTCAGAGATCGAATATGGAGAAGTTAACGAACTGAGTTAGTGAGAGCGAGAGGCAGAGAAATAGGTAAATACAGAGAAAGTATCAGTGGCGATAGAGGTAGGGTGGATGAGATGAACAGTAGGTGAGAGTTTGAGAACGAAAGACAGGGAGATGACAGTAAACGAGAGATGAGAGACAGAGAAAGTTGGTCGGTTAAACATGCACAGATATAAGGGGGAGAGGGGGAGAGAGTGAGAGGGGGGAGAGGAAGAGAGAGAGAAACGAGAGAGATAGAGAGATTGACAGACAAACAGACAGACAGACAAACAAAAGGTCAGAAAGATAGGCAGGCATACAGAAAAACAGAGAAACATACAGAGACACAAAAACACAGAGAGTGAAGATAGAGACAGAGACATAGAGAGACAGAGAGAGAAAGAGAGAGAGAGACAGAGAGAGAGACAGACAGAGAGACAGAGACACGGACAGAGAGAGAGAGACAGAGAGAGAAACAGAGACACGGACAGAGAGAGAGAGAGAGAGAGAGAGTGCGAGGTAGAAAGAAAGAGGGGGAGGGCAGAGTGAGAAGGGCAGTGAGGCAGTTTAATTTAATTCAGAATAATGCATTGTTTCTTGCTGCATACAACGATATATCGATACAAGACAACACATAAAACTATATTGAATATCAATGTGCATATTGTTATTATTAACCATAGAGTAGCAGCAATATGCATGATATTACCATCTACTGCTACATGTATGTGGTTGAACTCAGCAGCATTTTAACCCTTTCACTCTCAATGACGCTTTAAAGCGCGTTTGCAAACAGTTTGGGTCCTGATCAAATTGTTTAGATAGATAGATAGACATAACATGGCAAAGCATAATTAAAGCAAAACATATAAGAGTCATGTAATGCGCACTAGAAACCAAGTAATACAAAAAGGGTTGACAATCTTATCGATATTTATTAAGTCATACAACCTTAAATCTTACTTTGGACGGTGTTTTGCAGACAAACATAATCAAACAGACGCCAATGAAGCGGCGAAGGGGTAAAAATCTCCCGAATAATTTGATCATGAAAGGGTTAATAATGTTGACGACTTATTTCAGTCTTCGTGACAAATTCGGCATTGATGATTGCAAACAGTTTGGACTCGGTAGTGATTACTATACAGTTAAACCTCTCTAAATACGATCACTAAATTGTGTTTATTATTAGGAGTGGTGTTTCCGACAGGTAACTGCTTAAAGCAAGATGACAGTAAATCAGAAAGCTCCTTTAGGAGCTTTCTGATTTTCTGTCACCTTGCTTAAAGCTGTCCCCTGTATTCTATATGAGTACAATCGTTAGTCATGGCTTTAGTGGTCGTAATAGGAGCTTTCTGATTTTCTGTCACCTTGCTTTAAGCTGTCGCCTGTAATCTATACAATCATTTAGCCATGGCTTTAGTGCTCGTAATAGAGAGGTTTTACTGTATTCGGTAAGAAACATACACATCTTATTAGACTCTGGGAGGGTTGTTAATATAGCTTAAGTCCACTTGCAAACAATTAAAGCCGGATCAGACGTTAAGTTAACTCAATGTATGATTATGCCTTTTAAACATTTATTGGTAAGAAGATTAAATTACATAGTCAATATTTTCAAGAAATTGTCATTTTCTAAATTCAGTTTCATTTGTCTATGTTTCGTTTAAACGTGATAAAATATCACACTTCCCCTAAATTGCTGTTAAAGTTTCTGGTCACTGTATTAAACATCTAGCGACTAATCTGAGTTTATACTGTTTGACAAATTTTAAAAAGACTTTAATCTATTACCCCATAACCTGTTTCTAGTAACGAAGACAATGAGCCTTAAAGCAGATTAAAAGTAAAGCAGAATGCGCCTAAAGGTGCATTCTGCTCTACCTTCAGCTGACTTGAAATTACTTTGTTTTATGGTATAGAAAATAGTGTTAATGGTGCATATTAACAACTGTATGAAATGAAACTATTTCCTTTAGTGGAAGAATAAATTAAAGGCGTAAAACGTAAAAGGAGTATTTATGACCGAGTAATTGGTTAATCTAGAAGCGCAGGGTTTATGCATGATACATTTGGATCATAATTACGATGTATTCGCTCTCAGCCTCTCGCTCTGTATAAAATCAATTTCTTATAGCCCTTAAACTTACAAACATCATTACACTGACATTTCAAACAGTTTGGAATCCTGATCAGACGCCGAGTAACTCGGCGTCTGATCAGGATCCAAACTGTTTTAACACTCATATCAATGTTTCATCAATCGGAATACATAAAACTAATATTGATTAGATATTGATAACGGATATCATTTATTACATGGTATATTGGCAGTAAAAAAGGGTTAAAATTCACTTGAAAATTTGAAAGTAATTACTTGCTCAAATGTCTCATATTCAGTACATTAACCCCTTCACTGCCGTGACGACATCAATTTTAAACAATAATCGTCTGTTTTTATTTCTTAAATTTTAATTTTTACTATTTTGACTGAAGAAATATTGAAATGAGTGTCAAACAGTTTGGATCCTGATCAGACACCGCGTAACGCGGCGTCTGATCAGGATCCAAACTTTTTGCAACAAACCTGCTGTGCTCGGGGTAAGGTAGTGAATGGGTTAATACTTTATTTTCTTTCGTTACTGTCATAAATCAGGGACTTGTTTTTTGGCGAACGTTAATGGGTATCAGAATGCATGTAGAAAGTTTTAAATTTATCACTCAAAACTCCTCTCTTCTGACACATATTGTTGTTCTTTGTATGAAGTCAATTCTCCTACATCAATTTACTTTATTTCATAAACTTTATTGTAGAATATCAGAATAGAAAATTCAAATACAGTCGAACCTCGATATAACTCGAGATAAAGTTTAAGTCGAACATACCCGTATTTCAAATTTAAAACATGGCTTAACCACAATTTAATCCAATTGAGTCCATGGTCCTATATATATAGGACGTAAGCAAAGAGGGTAGACTCTGTTCAGACGTCACATAATGGAGGCGTCTAATCAGAGTCTAAACTATATTTTCTGATAGGAGTTTCAATATAAACAAAACGAAACTGAAAATTTAGACCAGGCACCCATTAGCTAAAAAATGGACTAATCCAGTATATAAGAATGGAAGAATTAACTGGGCGCAAACTGGTTAACTTTGAAATACGGGTATGTTTAAATCTAGCGAGCTTAAGTTATAGAATTTTAACTCAAGAAAATACGAATAAGTTGGACTACAGCGAGCTCGAGTAAGCGAGGTTTGACTGTAGCTCTTTATTTCATATGTAATACAGTGAATATTGCACTACCATGACGTCATCAGCTTTCAAACAATTGTCGTTTGCTTTAATTTCTAAAATTAGATTTTAGGTAATTTGACTTAACCCTTTCACAGTCGCATAAAGTTGATTTGCAAACAGTTTGGATCCAGATCTGGTTCAAAACGTATTGACACTCGTATCGATATTTCTTGAATCACACTATACCTTAAATATAACTTTAAAACGTGATTGCAGACAACAATATTTAAGCAGACGACAATATAATGGTGAAGGAGTAGATCTAAAAACCGCACGGTTAATTTAGCGAAGAAAAGGTTAAGATATTTAAAATTGAGTGCCAAACAGTTTGGATCCTGATCAGACGCCGCGTTACGCGACGTCTAATCAGGGCCAAACTGTTTGCAAATAGCCGTTGTACTCGGGGTAAGGCAGCGAAGGGATTATCCGACTATTAATTAGAATACCATTGCAATGTTTGCTAATGCCGGCTGTTGCGTTATGCAAGATAACAATAATGCGGAAAGCTCCTGAAAGGATATATCTATAGCGTTTTATTCTGCATTATGTAGAAACCTGCCAGTCACGATCGTAATGCTTCTTTGGAGGGTAGTTGCTGAACCATTTTATCAAATAGAAGCGCCTTTCAGCGCATTTTATTTATTCATCAACTGAAGAAAATACATGTAGTTCCAATCTATACCGTCATGTACTATGTGATATATTTCCTATATTAAAGCTGACTGTAGCTTAAAGACGGTTAAGGTACTTTCTATTTTAATTTTAACCTGCTTTAAGTGGTCACCTGTCTTCAAAGCCCCCCCCCCCAAAAAAAAAAGAACAACAACAAAAAAAACGTGTTTGTGCTAAAATGATTATGTTAATTTTCAAACAGGTTAGAGCCAGATCAGACCCTGGGTAACCCAGCGTCTCTAAAGACTACTGTCTCAAAAACCTTTGTCAAATCAGATAAAAATAAATCTTTAAAATATTAAAAATGTTATCATTTTCTATACTACTGTAAACTTACATTATTTCATCGAATGTGTATCAATATGTATAGTACATCTTGTATTTTATGTAGAGAAACGAAATGGAAATATATAGTAGACCTATTTCGATAAAATTCGATTAAACAACAGAGAAATAGTTATAAGCTACGTATACAGTGGAGAAAATGTTATTCTTTCCCTATAAATGCGTTCACGCTAAAACTATTACTTCCATTGCAAACAGTTTGGTGTCTGGTCAGACTCCGGGTCACCACTGTTTGCCACTCAGATTAAATTCAATAGTTAGAAATATTTACTGAATTGTAATTTTCTAAATCTTAGTGTATTGCGTTTGTGTTTTGTCAACGTTTAAAAGGGAAAGAATTACGTGTTCTCCACAGTCATGGCATTCATCTGTAGAAAAACATGAGTTTTCGACGTTTGCCAGTTCGAGCAATCGATGGTCGACTGTACAGTAAAACCTCTCTATAACGCCCACTAAATTGTGTGTATTAGTAGGTGTCCACAACAAGTGACTGCTTAAAGCAAGGCGACAGTAAAACAGAAAGCTTCTTTAGGAGCTTTCTGTTTCACTGTCACATTACTTTAAGCTGTCACTTGTCTTTTCTACAGTCAATAGGCCTTCCTTTTAGTGGTCTTAATAATGAGGTTTTACTGTGATCGTGAAGGCCAACATGCACGTGCTTATAGTGAACTAAATTACCTCTTCTGCAGTTTACATTGCATGTAGCTTCTGCCATGCCGAATTGTCGTCTGCTTAAAAATTGTCGTCTGTAAAACAGTCAATACATGTATTTAGTTTGTTGTGAATCTAAATCCATAAACATCACCATGGATAGCAAACAGTTTGGATTCTGATTAGACGTCGAGTTACTCGCCGTAACACTCACTCAGTCATTCACTCAACTCACTCACTCACTCACACTCTCTCTCTGTCTCTCCCTCGCTCGCTCGATCGCTCACTCACTCACTCACTAACTAACGCACTCTCTCACTCACTCACTCTCTCTCACTCTCTATCTCTCTCTACTCACTCACTCACTCACTAGCTCACTCAATCAATCACTCAGTCACTGACTCTCTGACTTGCTCTCCCATGTACTCACTCACTCACTTACGCATCCTCCTACACAACTCATTCAATCACTCGCTCACTCACCTATCATGTACACACTCAGAATCATATAATCACAAACTTCTATAATAGAAAAAAACTGATTGTTTGATCTTAAAGGCAATCGTCAGTGGAAAGCTCTCAGAAGTTTGCTCTATCCTCGCATGACTGATGCTGTCGTTATAGACAAACTATTCCATCAGACCTACACTCAAAGACCCCACAAATGAATTCCAATGTCATATTCCCATCGAACGGTTTCGAAAAGGAAAAAAAGGGGAAGAAAATGTAATTGAATCGATACCAATAAAAGCCTTTGAACAGTCCTGGCCGCAACAGAAAAACTATTATTAAACCATGTATTTTCTTTTAATTGTCATATTCTGACTTGAAAGCTCGCTCGCTGCAATAAAGCGAGGCCCGTCTTGCAATACAATAGAGCTATTCTAATACAACAACACAAATGAAAACGTTTTATAGTGTTAAAGACAGGTGATAACTTTACCTATTATGTGCCAACGATCCTATATATGGGACATAGGCAAACAGTGTAGACCCTGACCAGACGCCGCATAATGCTGCGTCTGGTCAGAGTCTACACTGTTTGCTGATAGGAATTTCAATATAAAACAAAACGAAAATAAAAATTAAGACCAGGCACCCCTTAGATAAAAAAAATGGACTGATACAATATATAAATATGAAAGAATCCACTGGGCGCAAATGGGTTAATAAAAATAAAACCCATATAAAGACTTCTTGGTGTTAAAGACGGGTGGCAGCTTAAAATCTTGATGAAAATAAAACAGAAAGATCCTATAGAAACTTTCTGCTTTATTTTTCATCCTGATATCAGCTTTCATCAGCCCGAGACAAAGAAGCAGTTAACATGCCGTGACCCTTAAAAAACAGTAAACTTTCTCTATTACGACCACTGAATTGTGTTTATTATTACAGTGCTCCCTCTCTACAACGACACCTAATGAGAGTCAAAGACTGTGTCTGTTGTCGGATGGGGTTGTTATAGGGAGGGATATTGACTTATATTTGCAAACGGCTTGAGTATAGATCAGACGCCGCGTAACGCGGTGTCTGATCAGGATCCAAACTATTTGACACTCATATCAATGTTTCCTGAGTCAAAGACGCATAGAAGTTCAAATTTTAAAGTAAAAGTAGACGAAAAAGATGAGCAGACGATAATATGGCAGCGACTGTGTAGGACGGAAATTTCCGTCAAACAGCGGAGAAGACGTTATTCTTTCCCACTAAACGCGTTTACGCTAAATCTGTTATTTACATTGCAAACAGCTTGGAGCCAGATCAGACGCCGGGTTACCCGGCGTCTGATCTGGCTCCAAACTGTTTGCCACTCAAATTGAAATAAATAGTCAAAATTATCAACAAGTCGTCACTATCTACATTTTATTGCGACGCGTTTTCGTTTGGTTTGCGTGTAAATGGGAAAGAGTTATAGGCAACGAAAGGGTTCATAAATACCCCACCTCTCCCGGGCCTCCGTCTACCTGCCCGTTACTGCGACACGTCAATATCTTCCATATTGTTGTAATTGCTTTATCGATAGCAGAAATGATTCTCTTTTATTTTTGTGACTTTATTGAAAATAATTCAGATTTCTTCACGTATAAAGATGATTGAAACGCTCAGGCGAACCAAGGCGAGATGTGACGAGAATTGACTGGTGCAGTTAATAGCGAAACGTATCTACCGCAGCCTCTCGGATCAATAGCTCCTCCTGGACCGAGGTACACCGACTGACATCAAGTGTCATTTCTGACATCGAAACCCTCTGTTAGTCAAACATCCTAATTAATCTTAACCCTCTTTATCCCGAAAGTTTACCGTCTGCTTTGAAATTGTCGTCTGCATACAGTGGAGAATTTGTTATTCTTTCCCAATAAACGCGTTTACGCTAAAACTATTATTTACAATACAAACAGTTTGGAGCCAGATCAGACGCCGGGTAACCCGCCGTCTGATCAGGCTCCAAACTGTTTGCCACCAAGATAAACATGAAATATCAGACTTGTCCAAATGTTGTTCTTTTCTACGTTTTAGTGCTTTGCGTTTGCGTACGTTTGCGTTTAAACGGGAAAGAATAACAGATTCTCCACTGTATGTTTATCCCTATCTCCAATAGAAGCGCCTTTTAGCGTGTTTTAATGTTTCCTCCCGCTGCAGAAAATAGTTTTAGTTTATAAAGTAATGAACATATACCAAAGAAATATTGTTTATATCCTATATAGCAGATGGTAGCTTAAAGTAGGCTGTACGTAAAGAAGAATGCGCATTCTGCTTTATTTTCAAGCTGCTTTAAGTAGTCACATGATGTCTTCAAAACTTATTACAGGCTATGGGGGTTAAGGGTTATTTTTTATATACAATAATGCAATATATAAAGAAAGTTTAAAACGTGTGTCCTGCAGTTCGGATCCTGATCAGACTCCGAGTTACTCGGTGTCCAATCTGCGGATCCAAACTTTTACATATGTCATATAGGTCACTTGCAGGCAATGTTTTTAAATTTTAAGATCTGATAAAAGTAATAAAAAAACTTTGGTCAAACTTTAGTAATCACAGATGAGTAGTCTCCTTAGACAATCTATTACATGTATCATCATTACTTAACACTTTGACCCCCTGCAAGCTAAAATGAAAACTTCCAGTCTCCAATTAAATCAGATCTATTTATGACTAATCATCATGAGTAGGGTTGTTTGTGCTATGCATTGCAAACTGACAAAAAGTGCAGAGCCTGGCCAAATGGTTCCTGTAAAAGCTCTCTGATCAAGGTCTACACTGTTTGCATATGACACATGTACTTTTCACATGTATACTGTTGTAAGGTTAGTATTTTCCGTTTTTAAGCGAAACGCAAAGCAATGCACTAAAATGTCGAAAGTAGCAATTTCTTGAAAATGTTGATGAACTCATATAATCTGAGTGGCAAACAATATAAAGCCTGGTCAGGCGCCGGGTTGCCTGGCTCCAAACTGTTTGCAATGGACACAAGGATTTTCACGTAAACGCGCTTATTAGGAAACAACAGCGTCTTCCCCGCTGTCACCAACTAGGAGTTACAGCGCTCCCTCTCTACAACGACATCCAATGGGAGACAACAAATGTGTGCGTTGTTCGGAGGGAGTCGTTATAGAGACGGAAATAGGATTACAATTGCAAACAGCTTGAATCCAGATCAGACGCCGCGTAACGCGGCGTCTGATCTGGATTCAAGCTGTTTGTCACTCGTCACTAAGGTTTGTTATGTCAAAATGCCCAATATGTAATTTTGAGAAATGCAGCAGACGACAACTTTAAGCAGAAGATATTGCAGACGTAAAAAGGTTGGACATAATTTCTTGTTTCGGGATCAGCAGCAATCGTCGTTGTGAAGAGGGAATCGTTGTTTGGAGGCCGTTGTAGAGAGGGAGCGCTGTACAATGTATTAGATTAACGCAGAACTTATTTCTATTGCAGGTGAAGCTACAATGGAAAATACGTTATTCTTTCAGTTTAAATGCAATCGAAACACAAACGTATCGCAATAAAAAGTAGTAAGTTTAAAAGACAAACTTTCTGACAATCCATGTAAATCTGAGTGGCAAACAGTTTAGAGTCTGATCAAACGCCGGGTATCCCGGCGTTTGAACAAGCTTCAAACTGTTTTGTAACGGAAATAAAAGTTTTATTGCAAGTTTGCTTGTTTATTGGGAAAGAATATCGTGTTCTCCACTGTAACCTTATGACATATGCAACTTTTCCTTCTGAGTTGAATCATAATTGAATAATTGTCATCTGTCTTTAATGGATGGTCGAATAGTAAGAGTTGGCTGTACACGTAACAAATGTTCGCATTCTACATGTAGACTGTCGTTTGCTTCATAACTCGTAATTTGCAATTCTGAATAAAATATGAATTTTAGCGTGATAAACCATAACCCTATCACTGCCATTCTGACGGCGATAAACGTCTAGCACAATTGATGCTACAGCGCTCCCTCTCTACAACGGCCCTCCCAACAACGACTCCCTCCTTACAACGACACTCGCCGTAATTCCCTAAACGGGATAATTAAGTCTAACTCTTTTACTGCTTCAATATCGTCTGCTTAAGATTGTCGTCTGCTGTTTTCTCCCACAGTTACATATAAGTAGAGATTTTGATAGAATACATATATTGACCAGTGACAAACAGCTTGAATCCTGATCAGACGCCGCGTTACACGGCGTCTGATCTGGTTTCAAGCTGTTTGCAAATTTAAACCAATTCTTAATTTTCCCTCTCTATAACGACTCCCTCCATACAACACACACAATATGTGTCTCCCATTGGATGTCGTTGTAGAGAGGGAACGCTATATAATCGTCTGCTTATATTTTTCTTCTGCCGCAGTTTTACTTTTAAATTTTGAAATTGTATGCGTTTTTGACTTAGGAAACATTGATATGAGTGACAAACAGTTTGGACCCTGAGAGTATCCATCCAAACTGTTTGCAAATAACTAATGTAGTCGGGGAAAGGGAAATTGAAACTGAAATTATCAGTAGCATGAGATGAATCAAAATTGCAATTAATCTTGATCTAGAACAGACACTCGAATTACATACATGTATTTCTTTTAAATGTTTGACGTATATTTAGTATTTTTTTTTTATTATCAAAACTGAATTTTGTAGACGGCAGGCAAATTGAAGCAGACATTAACTCAACATGACAAGTGTTGATTTATTTTAACTCTTTCAATGTCATGTCGTCATCAGCTTTCAGCAATTGTCGTCTGTTTTGTATTTCTGAGGATCAACACTGTTGGCAAAAAACAAATGTACTCGGGGTACGGCAGTGAATGGGTTAACCATTTGAACCCTAGTCCCGCTTATAGGCGTTATTTTCAAACAGTGAATATGTGAATAGTACACTTGTCCTATGCAAAACAGTGAACACCCAGATCAGAGGGCTCCTAAGGAGCCCTCTGATCAGGGTCTTCACTGTTTGTCATAATGCAAAACATTGACAAAAACAACCCTTAAAAGTCAGAAATGGACTAGACTAAAATGGAAACTGGAATTGTCCATTTAAAGTTTTAGGATGGAAAGAGTTAAACAGCATAGAAACTGAACCTTAGAATTTGCAGACGTCAAATTAAAACAGTCGATAACTCAATATCCCAAGGGTTGACCTTTTTGTTTCAAATTTCTATTGAATTATTTAAAAGGCATTGTAAAAATAAAAGTTTCAAGTAAAAAGTGATTGAATATTCAGCGAAGGAATAAATCTGGTTTGGTGTTACGAATCATCGAATTATTGGGTAAAACTCTGCAAACGGTATTGAACTCTAGTTAAAAGACGAACACTCCCACGGGAGTTGTAGCAGACTGATTTAAGGTTATTTAAGTCAAATGTCCGTCATGTGTTCAATAATCAATCGCCCCTGATCCGTGTCACAGTCTACGGGAATGGTCTAAAACATGCACCTGCAATTTTTATTTTTGAAACGGACATTGATTCGGCACAAAACATGTCGACCACTGACAATCAGTCGACTTTCACCTGCGGAACACGAAACTAAAATGAAAAGATTAAATGACGATACTAAATTTTATTTCTCTTGTCTTCTTAACCCTTATCCTGTAGTAATGTCGTCTGCTTTGAAATTATCGTCTGCAACGTTTATAAAATTAAGATTAATGCATTTTTCATCGAAGAAAATTAGAGAAAAATGTCAAACAGTTTGAATTCAGATCAGACGCCGCGTCTGATCTTGATTTAAATTGTTTGCAAATACTAGTCAAATCGAAATCGACAGGCAAAATGTTAAAAATAAAAATCACTGACTCGCCGGAATAAAAATTATGAAAATGTTATAAAATAAAATTCGATGCTTTGAGCGTAATTTGACGTTCGAACCTTGACGTATGATTATAGAGTTTAGTATTGGATTTACGAGCGGACTAATTCTGGGGTAGGGTTTCACTGGCTGTTACAAAAGATTATCTCCCAATTCACTGTGTCTTTCCACATGAATACAAACACTTAAATAGATTTATTTAGGGAATCCGAAATTTCCCGGTGTTAACCTGAGAAGTAATTATAAAATTTATCATGTTTCCCCAAATGATTGTCGGGAGCTTGGTAACAAAGTTGAAACCTTTTGCTATTTGTCGAGGAATTAGCCCTGACCGTGTCGCTTAGTAACGTTTAATTGAAATTTAATTAATAACATTTTTTGTACTTAAAAAAGGTCTTCAATTAGGCGGAACATTTTTAAATAAAAATTTAAACATTTCGAATGCTATTGCTTGGCTTCGTTTTTGAAATCCTGGTCAGAATCAAAACATTTTCTAAATTCAATGTATTCCAACTTTCAATAAAGGCAAGGGCTAAAACACGGGAGCATCGTCATCTCGCGGTCATAAACGTATCTTGTAGTTATCAGGATTAAAACTGTTCTAATCCCCTTAAATTACCTGACAACGGACTCATGTGGGGTATTCATGACATCTGTATCTATGTTTGTTTGATCAAGACTTATATTACACACTACTCCGGTAACATTCATCCCTTATCATCATATGCTCTAATTAAATGTCAATTACAAACAGTTTGGATCCTGATCAGACGCCGCGTTACGCGGCGTCTGATCAGGATAAAAACTGTTTGACACTCGATTAAAGGTTTTCGATTTTACTTGACAATGTTAAGTTTAATTTACAAAAGAAATACAGAGGACAGATTTTGAAGTATGTGATATTTTGGCATGATTAGAGTTTAAGTTGATGACATGTGCCACTTGAACGCTGGTTTAGATCAAGATCGCACATAAAATACCGAGAAAAATAATTCAATAAAACTGGACTAAACTGAAAAACTGCAATACCAGTATATCTATAGTAAAACGATGAATGTATTATAACATACAGCTATTACGTAAACTTGCTTTTGATATACAAAACTTTAGATTATTGTCTATTTGATACTGTTTAAAGGCCTGGTTATCTCATACTGTCCAAGAAATGGGCGGGAATGTGGATCTGAAATGTAGATGTACAAGCATTTCTAGATACCATAGTCTGTTACGCATCTTTGTACAGTGGAGAATCTGTTATTCTTTCCCAATAAACGCGTTTACGCTAAAACTATTATTTACAGTGCAAACAGTTTGGAGCCAGATCAGACGCCGGGTAACCCGGCGTCTGATCAGGCTCCAAATTGTTTGCCACCAAGATAAACATGAATTATCAGAATTGTCCAAAAGTTGTAATTTTCTACGTTTTAGTGCTTTGCGTTTGCGTACGTTTGCGTTTAAACGGGAAAAAATAACAGATTCTCCACTGTATGGCTAGGGTTTGAAAAACGGGTTGGACCTTATATGTAATAATATAGCTAAAAGTTAAAGCGTTACATAAAATAATAATTATCTCTGATATATAAAAAGAGATATTTTCTGTGAAATAAATCAACATTAATACTTATCTTAATCGTAATTGATAATTTTAATATCTGCAGCGGATATAAGCTAATGTTTTCTGAGCAGTTATATGAACATTCTATGGTGGGTTTTTTTTTCAATTATAAATAGACATTCAGATATAAATTTGTAAAAAGCAGAGAATTTAAATCTTACAAAACATATTTGTTGTAAGTTTTGAAGTTACATAATAAATGTAAAATGCTAAAAAGAACTTATTGTATATTAACCAGAACAAGTTCATTTGTATACTATTTAGGTACAGTGGAGAATCTGTTATTCTTTCCCAATAAACGCGTTTACGCTAAAACTATTATTTACAGTGCAAACAGTTTGGAGCCAGATCAGACGCCGGGTAACCCGGCGTCTGATCAGGCTCCAAACTGTTTGCCACCAAGATAAACATGAATTATCAGAATTGTCCAAAAGTTGTAATTTTCTACGTTTTAGTGCTTTGCGTTTGCGTACGTTTGCGTTTAAACGGGAAATAATAACAGATTCTCCACTGTATGGCTAGGGTTTGAAAAACGGGTTGGATCTTATATGTAATAATATAGCTAAAAGTTAAAGCGTTACATAAAATAATAATTATCTCTGATATATAAAAAGAGATATTTTCTGTGAAATAAATCAACATTAATACTTATCTGAATCGTAATTGATAATTTAAATATCTGCAGCGGATATAAGCTAATGTTTTCTGAGCAGTTATATGGACATTCTATGGTGGGTTTTTTCAATTATAAATAGACATTCAGATATAAATTTGTAAAAAGCAGAGAATTTAAATCTTACAAAACATATTTGTTGTAAGTTTTGAAGTTACATAATAAATGTAAAATGCTAAAAAGAACTTATTGTATATTAACCAGAACAAGTTCATTTGTATACTATTTAGGTACGTATTTTATATACTAAATGACTTTATTGCTGAATACGTCTTTACAACATATAATACATCGAAACTAGTGAGTTACATTTAATAAATACATGTAGTGTTTTTTATGAGAAAAAATAAATATATGTTACATGTATCAATAACAACGAATTATTTGTATGTCAAGGCTAAATATAAAAGAGGAAAAACTTATGTGTTATGTTATAGCCAACAAACTTTACGATCGTATGCCATTGTTTTAAAGCATTTTTATTTCATAAAACTACCTGACATTTTTACACATTTATTGTATATATTAGGGGTTCAGTTTAAGCTTTTATAAGAAACAGACTATATTACGATGTTCCAAAATTAATCTGTCCCAATTTATAATAGTTTGTATGAAAGACACAATACACTTTGTATGCTTGCTAGAAAGGTATGCTATTAATGGGTATTACTATACAGTGCTACCTCTCTACATCAACACCAACTGGGTGACACAGATTACGTGTGTTGTTCGGAGGGGGTTGTTATAGGGAGGGACAATTAATACCCATTAGAATACATTTGAAAACAGTTTGAGCCCAGATTATACGACGCGTAAAGCGGCGTCTAATCTGGGTTCAAACTGTTTGTCACTCGTTTTTATGTTTCTTCTGTCAAAATGTCCAGTACATAACTTTGAGGGGAAAAAAACAGACGACATTTTTAAGCAGACGATATTGCAGCAGTGAAAGCGTTAGACTTAATAATCTTGTTTAAGGAACAGCGGTAAGCATTGTTGTAAGGAGAGAACCGTTGCTCGGAGGGTTGTTGTAGGGAGGGAGTACTGTACGAAGTTTTGTTAATAAACCCATGGTACATGAACAGTTACATAATGTATATGTTCATTTGTCAATGGTGATTCTTTCTCGTCGCGTTTGATATTGAAGGAATTATACACGATTCACTAAAACGCCCGACAGCTATAGGATTTGCAAACAGTTTGGACCCTGATCAGACGCGTTTCAACTTGGTTTACAATTCCAGTCAATTGAGTTTCTTAAAGTGATGGTTTGATTTATTTCATTAAAAAAAGCTTATGTTACACCAGCATAAGTCTTAACCCCTTCACTGCCGTGACGTCATCAATTGTAAACAATTGTCGTCTGCTTTTATTTCTTAAATTGTAATTTTAGCTAGTTTGACTGAAGAAATATTGAAACGAGTGTCAAACAGTTTGGATCCTGATCAGACGCCGCGTAACGCGGCGTCTGATCAGGATCCAAACTGTTTGCAATAAACTGTTGTGCTCGGGGTAAGGCAATGAACGGGTTAATCCATTTCAAATGATATAGGACACTCATGAATTACAATAGTCTGTACAATGTCCCCTCTCTGCAACAACACCCATGGGAGACAAATGGTATGTATGTTGTTCGGAGGGAGTTGTTACAGGGAACGACAATTAAGATTTGATTTACATTTGCAAACAGCTTGAATCCAGACCAGACGCCGCATAATGATTTTAAGATATCTATGGTCTGATCTAGAATTATATCATCATCATGGCTTGGCTTCGCGAACGAAGATCTAAGTAGGTATATTTCCACGTCTGTTGCAGGCACGCTGGTGACTGACTAGGCCTATGCGTGAAAGGCATACGCGACTGCAGCATCTGCATTTGTAGGTCTGTGAGGGCATGTCCTGTGTGCTAACCGGATTCTTCCTTCGGTATCTTTTGTCTTTAAGTTGTTTTATACGAGATTTCTTAAGCTGTTTGTCATTCGTCATTATATTTATTGTGTCAAAATGTCAACTCATATGTAATTTTGAGAAACAACAGCAGACGACAATTTTAAGCAGGCGATATTGCAGCAGTGAAAGTGTTGGAATAATCGTCTTTTAAGACGCTTCCAAAGAGATGTCACAGGACAGAATTAGATAGAGAAATAAATAATAATTGAGACTTTTGTAATCTGACTTACGACAACATTTGTCGTACGAAGTTTTATGAAACGGGCCCCAGGAATTCCCACTTCAAAGACAATTCACTTAACTTGCCATCTAAGATCAAAGTAAATAGAAATGAACAGTTATGTAAAATCTCACTAGATTAAAACAATTTGACATCGACGTACAAATGTAACCAGTGTTTGTCTACGCCTTTCAAATCACGGACACTTTCACACCTCTCGCGAGATTATTTGTTTTTGAGGTGTTATTACAAATAAATAAGCAATATGAGCCGACAGAATATCTTAAGTAAATATACGTATCACACATGTAAGAAAAGGAGCTAGGTTATATTAAACACAAATAACAACCAATATTAGTGTACAGGAAAGACAAATATTGATAGTTATATACGTGTCTCTAATAAGTTCGAATGTGATTAAACTTTGTCCAGGACTATGTGTAGAGAAGAAAATGGAAATACTTTACAGCAAACTCCTATACTAGATGAACAGAACAGGACAGAACAGAATCTTTGTTTGCAGAGCTTATGACATGAAGCTTCTTAAACAAGTTATGTCTGATCTCAGTTGATGATTAATTCATTGCCCTTGTTGGTCTTAGTCGCTAAAATGGCGTGTTTCAGTTCAGATCCTGGTGAGACGACTGAGACAGGGAAATAAAGAGAGACAGAGAAAGTCACAGGGAAAGAGAGAGAGATAAAGAGAAACAAAGAGAGCTAGAGGATAAGAGAGACACAGAGCGACATAGATAGACATACATACAGAGAGAAATAGAGTCAGAGACAGACAGACATCTTACAGGGAGAGATATATAGACTCAAAGAGAGATATAGCGAGACATAGAGAATACACTGTAGAGACCGAGAGAGAAAGAGAGAGAGAAAAAATGGATAGAGAGACATAATAGAAAGAGATATAACAGACAGACATACTAACATAGATATAGAGATACAGAGGTAGGAAGGGATAAAATGAGAGAGAGACAGACAGACAGACAGACATACAGACATTAACAGACAAAGACAGACAGAGGGAGATGGGGAGAGGGGTGATTGTCAGGTAGACAGACAAGTGGGCATACAGGGAGACAGACACAGATACACACAGAGACAGAGCCACGAGAGAGAGAGAGAGAGAGAGAGATACAAAGAAGCGGATAGAGAGGCAGAGAGGATATTATAATAATTTAATAGAATTGTAATAGAGCAGAAATAAAGCCAGGTGTAGTGAGTTATTGCTGAAAGAAACGGAGATATACTTAAAATGCAATAAATAAACGACGAAATAATTTTCTCTAATTACAAACCGTTGATTTTTGCTGCTTAACAGGTTTTGAAATGAAATACAAAGTTATAATCGCCTCACAGCTCTATAGAAGCTAATTGTCTAATTTGTATGTTTATATTATTTTCAGAAACTGTTTACCGCACATCCTCGGATGAAAGGTTTTACATCTTGTTTTGTGTAATGAAAACGAAATGAAGACAGAAAAAATACTTCTTTTACCCTGATTCTGTATGCAGTGAAAAAGACGTCTTTCTTTCTCGTTTAAACGAACCGACACTATCACAATGCAATCAAATGGAGAAAATAACATTTAACTCTTTCAACACTAAGTAACTCTTGTGGGTAATTAGGTTCTCTTGTGGATCTATTTAGTCACCAAAACCTTAACACGTCTACTTGAGATTTTGGGCAGTATAATAAATACTGCTCTGAATTAGCAAACAGTGTAGATCCTGATCAGAGGGCTCCTATAAGAACCCTTATCTATGTCTTAACTGTTGCAAATGTAATTAGTAGATCTATAATGATTTCAAACACGTTCATAAGCATGTAGAGTGAAGTAATACATGTACATGTATATTTAAAATTTTGAAAATATATATTTGAAATAAAACAATACTACTCAATTTTAATAATCAGTTTTATAGTAGATACATGTATACTAGTTTAGATTATTTCAGGAAGTAAAGAGCACGAGGGCGCGTGGTACGCATGCTGTGGGCCCACGCGCTCAGGCAGCGCCAACTACTACAATTACAGAGATGTCGTTTGCATCATTCTAAAAAAGCTGTAACGAGTCGTTTGCTGAAAACAATTATGAACCATACGTCCATCGAGTTGAGTACTGAATGAATGTAAGGTTATTCGGTCTTTCATCTGGATCAAGCGTGTTTGCCAAGGTCAGCGGTATTACTTTTGGTTTAATGTAAGGTTAGCCGAACATTTGACGAAATAAATACAGCCAAGCATGTGTTAAATGGCTTTCCAAAAGAGGACACTTGCAATATTGCTAAAACAACTTAATCAGAGGTTGTCATGCATATTAAGTAGCAAAGAGTATGTAGAAATATGTATGTTTCTCCGGTCAAAAGCTATGGCGAATAAGACGCTATTCTTTCCTATATATACTAGGCCAAACTGCCAACGCAACACCTCCGAGTTCCCTTCTATTTTCATATCAGAGCGGGTGCTTTAAATCGATGGAAAAGTTGACACAAATTTTTAAATGTTTTCATTTGTGTTTTTAAATTGATGTACTGTTCTCAAAGTTGTTAATATTGGCAACGAATTTTCATTGACATTTCTGACGAATGATAACCATCTATCCAAACGTATCGCTAATTTCTGGTTAACATTCCATATTGAAAATGCATTGGAATGAGATTTCTGAAAACTTGTTTTCACAAAATTCCATATTTTTGGGACCAAATGCCAATTCATTTTGTTTTTGTTTACCAAGAGTATTGTCCATTGATCACTCTATGAATTGCAGGAGAAATCTATTCAGGATATGCACACATTACAGAATTGACCATTCTAACTTAAGACATGTTTAACATTGGAAGTAATGGGATTATCCGGGGTGTTGCGTTGGAAGTTTGGCTTAGTATATAATAAAAATGTTTATATTAAAAACCTTGTGTCCATTGAAAACAGTTTTGAGCCTGATCAGACGCCGGGTAACCCCGCGTCTCATCAGGCTCAAAACTGTTTTACCACTCAGATTAAGATAAGTCATCCAACTTTTCAAATGGTTGTTATTTTCTCCATTTTATTGCAATGTATTTTTGTGGAAAATAGGAACTCATGACGTATTCTCCACTGTACTGAATATAGATTAAACAGTGCCGAGAGCATCAAGTAAATACTAAGTAACGAGCTAAACTCTTTCACCGCCAACGTCGCAAACTACCACGTTTGCAAACAGTTTGGATCCAGATCAGACGCCGAGTAACTCGGCGTCTGATCTGGATCCAAACTGTTTGACACTCCTGTTAATAATTTTTGAGTCAAATTTTGATCTGAACTTAAAATTACAGACGACCATATTGAAGCAGACGAAACGATTGCGATGAAAAAGTTAATGTGGAGGGAAACATTTGGGCTGTTAATGTTCACGCCTCCTTCGCCGAAAAAAACCTCACAGCCGTTCGGAGTTGTTTACTCAGGCAGTTCTAGAGGTAAATTAAGCTTTATATCAAATAATTTTTGTTATCATTTCGCCAAACGGTTTGTGTCTCGGCAGAAATAGTTCTTGTATACAATGAAATGGAATTTAATTATTTCGTATACTTTATTTATTAGAATTGTATATCATGACGTCATACGGACGGATATGAAAGATATTCATATGCTTAGGTGTAGAGAAACAATAGCAAAATGTTCGTCCGTATCCTTCCGCGCGTTTAATGATGTCGCCTGCCCACTTTTTGTCGTCTGCTAAAGAACTACTTTTTAATATTTCTCAACGACGTTTTTAGAACTTGAAGACCAGATATCAAAAAGCTTAGATCCATTCTCTGAAAACGGTTAGCTTGGCACCTGATCGAGATCTACCCTGTTTGTATTTCCATGGAAACTAATAACCGGGACATTAAGGATATTTCCCCTTCGTGTGAGGAGAGCTGTCAGTCGATGACCCAGTTATTATTCCGTCCTAACAACACATATCAGCTGTGTCTTGTGAGTATCTAACCCACTGGTGCCCGTTTTATGAAACGTCGTACGACAAATATTGTCGTAAGTCAGATTCTAAAATTATCAATAATTATTTATTTATTCATCAAATCCTGTGTGGTGGCATCTCTTTGGAATCGTCTTGAAAAGACGATTACAAAGAGATGATATAAGACGGAATTAGATAGTTTATGCATTATCACGCACTGAAGCATCTTCAGACCACTGTTTATATACAGATACAAACATAGCGAAATCCTCCAACACTTGCAAATATCATTGAAATATAACCAGACACCAAAATGTTACATAGTATTCTACAAAGTGGAGAATACGTTGTTATTCCCAGTGTAATCGCAAAAGAAACGCATTGCATAAACACGCAGAATGACATTTCTATTGTATAACAATGTATAAATAATACTGTTATGTCATATGAGATATACGTAGCTTGCTATAATATAGAAATCAGAATTGAACGAGAAGTGAAGTGGATCCAAACTGATTGCAATATAACTAATAATTAAACTCGTTTATTGGGAAAGACCAGGGTCTTTTCAACTGTACATATAAACAGTAAAAATGTCTCGTTTACAGCATAAAAATAAGCAAAGCATATACAATACAGAATTGCTATTGCTATACAATGCTACAGTGGAGAAAACGTTATTCTTTCCCAATAAACGCCTTTACGCTAAATCTATTATTCCCCTTGCAAACAGTTTGGAGCCTGATCAGACGCCGGGTAACCCGGCGTCTGATCAGGCTCTAAACTATTTGCCACTCAGATTAAGAGGAACATTTAGAATTGTCAAAAAACTGTCAAATTCGCTATTTTATTACGATGCGTTTGCGATTACGATGCGTTTGCGTTTCGTTTGCGTTTAAACGGGAAAGAATAACGTTTTCTCCACTGTATATCCTGCAATGTGTTCCAGCAGCAACTGATATTTTTTACTCTTTCACTACTAAATTTTATCGTCTGCTTTAACCCTTCCAACACTGAATAGTAAAAGACTGGAATGGCAGATTAAAAGTTTAACCCTTTCCCTTATAGAAGCGACTTTTAGCACATTCATTTTATTCATCCGCTGAAGAAAATAGTTCCAAATTATACCGTAATGAATATGTGTCATATTTAATACTTTCCTTATTCTAGCAATTAATAGCTTAAAGCAGGCTGAAAGTAAAGCAGAATGCGCCTTAGGGCGCATTCTGCTTTACTTTCAACCTGCTGTAAGTAGTCACATATCTTCAATACTAGAAGCAATGCTATCAGGTAAAGGGTTAAGGGGATAATGAGTTAATAAACTGTATAAGTTACTTAAGTCATACAACCTTAAATCTAATTTTGAAACGTTCTTGCAGACAACAATACTGAGACAGACGACAATGTGTAAAAAAAACTCCAGAATAATTTGGCACCGAAAGGGTTAAGCGTGTTCATGCAGGGTTAATCAACGCATTTCATTTGTAAGGATTAAGAAACATAGAAAACATGCATACCTTGCACATTTTAGCTTTATGTTTCCCCTTTTGGCGCCAAATCTATCATTCGTCTGATACATGTATGTATACTTGATTGTTGGATAACTTACATGATATACAATGTATATATCCCTCTTATAGCTAAATGGTCTTTAATCTAGGTTAAATTGACCAGACTATAGCTGCTAAAAGTGTAGACCCTAGTCAGGCAATATTTTAAAACCAAAATTACTATGGCAGCAGAAAAGTTTTACCATTAACGCCATAGGCCATTTGTCACGTGCAGCAAATTTAATATGTTTTATGACGTACAAGCATGGTATATCCAGATGAGACATCGCTTCATCTGGAACTGAACTGTTTGCAAAAAGTATCATATATAACATGCTAAAGGAGTATCATTACAGTTTTCTCTATAGGGTGCCATACCGAAATGAGTGTAAAAATGCAAAACAATCTCTCACATGCAGTGTGATATTGTCACTTGAAGGGTATGTAAAGCCTTTGAAATACGACTCATAATTCATGTGTTTCTGCATTGACCTTCAACCCAGACCTTCAGGGCGAAACTTTGTCAGAATGTGCAAACATTTTAATCCAAATCAGATCCCGCACGCCTTTACAGGATTCAAGCTTTTTAACGTAAACTTATTACGTTAATTATAGTTAGAAGGGATCACGCATTAATTAATGAGCGAATGTTTGTATACGAACGGTTTCAGTTGGAACAAAATAACTGGATGTAAATGGTTCATCATCTAATCAGTTCGATCCAACTACAGTGGAGAAGACGATATTCTTTCCCGTTTAAACGCAAACGAAACGCAAACACAGTGCAATATTTAAATGTAGAAAATGACACATTTTTGACAATTCTGACCATTTATTTTAATATTAGTGGCAAACAGTTTAGAGCCTGATCAGACGCCGGGTTACCCGGCGTCTGATCTGGCTCTAAACTGTTTGCACTGGAAAAATAAGGTTTTGGCGTAAACGCGTTTATTGGGAAAGAATAACATCTTCTCCATTGTACATGAACTTATACTTCTTGATAGGTTTTGACTGCCTCGCTGTCATATAGCCTAGCAATTGCATTCTTTCACAATAAAAACTTTAATCCTAAAACAGTGACGTCCTTTAAACTTTATTGCATCGTTTTTTCGAATGTGAAATAGTATCTTCTCAACTATATTAGACGGTACCGGAAGTTGTAAAAATGAACAAAGAATTGCTTGACTTCTAGAATGCTTATAGAACAAAACCAGAAGCATTTTACAGATATTTATAATTCTGAAATTCACTGGGATAAGATTTCTGGCATTAAACACAGGAGAGAATCTATAGTTTTAGAATTTTCTCAGACGATCCTTTTAAAGCCCCTTTTGTAACCAGACATTTTAAAGATATTTGAAATAACAACCAAGGTAAATGATTATGTTTGAACACTGTTACGGACAATATAGATCATGGAAATATTGAAAAAACAGACCTCTAAACAACTCAAACGAGTGGTTTTAAACCGTACTAAATCGAAAGTAAAGATGCTGCTACGAATATACATAGGACACCGCTGCCGTTGTCATTGATCAAAAACATAATGTTAATGGCTGAATAGGTTAACCCATTCACTGCCTTATTACGCGGCGCCTGATCAGGATCCAAACTGATTGCAAATAGTGATAGAGGTAAGGCAATGAAAGTGTTAAAATAGAAAGCATGCAATATGCAATATTCATAGACATCATTTAGGGAACAACTTAGTTTCTGCAACGTTTGAAAATCGCTTAGATAATTCTTCAATCAAAACCTTTAATCAAAATTTGAATTGAAATAGCAGTCGGCAAATTTAAAGTCCCATGACCTTTTTGGTCAAATGCTCAGGCTGAATTGAGCGTCAAAGAATTTGTTTGCGGAAATACATGTAATTGTTTTAGCATAAACGCATACATTTATTTGGTAAGAATAACGTCTTTTTCACTGCATCTAATTTCATATGCATCAGAGCAATAGCTCTGTACAGTGGAGAAAACGTTATTATTTCCCAATAAACGCGTTTACGCTAAAACTATTATTTCCCATGCAAACAGTTTGGAGCCAGATCAGACGCCAGGTAACCCGGCGTCTAATCAGGCTCCAAACTGTTTGTCACTCAAATTTACATGAATAGTTAGACTTATTAAAAAGACATCATTTTCTCCAATTTAGTGTGTTGCGTTTGCGTTTCGTTTGCGTTTAAACGGGAAAGAATAACGTTTTCTCCACTGTATCTTAATATTTGGCTGTTATGTAGCAATACTAGGCAGAGAAAACAATTTCACTTAACGAATTTACTACCAACATATTGTCTGATTATAAACATTCGTCTGTGTTTATTCCTCCAGTTTAGATTTATATATTTTGGTTGAAGATATTTAAATATGTTAGTCGGCCAGTTTGGAGTTACTCGGCGTCTGATCTGGATCCAAACTGTTTACAAATTCTAGTGCAGATGGTCTTGATATAGTGATAGGGGTGATAAGAAAGCTTAACCTTCACTGTGTGTGATTTTGTGATAACTGTTTGGAACAGTTTGGATCTAGATCAGAGAGCGAGTCATCTTGATCCGAACTGTTTGACAATCTAATGATATTTTCTGGAAAAAGAAATCGTTAAAATCATTTTTTAGATGTGTTGCAGACAAGAAATATTGCAGACGACAATTACATAACGCTTAGAAGGTTAAACCCATCACTGCCAAATTGTTCGTGAGATTTTACCCCTTCACCGTTTCATTGTCGTCTGCATTAATTTTGGTGCCTGCAATGTCGTTTCAAAGTTAAAAATGAGGCAGTATAACTGAAGAAATTTAAAATGAGTGTCAAACAGTTTGGATCCTGATCAGACGCCGCGTTACGCGGCGTCTGATCAGGATCCAAACTGTTTGCAACGCGCTTTTAAGCGTCATTGAGAGCGAACGGGTTAAATGACAATACCGTTTTGAATTCCACAATTCACACAGACATAATGTAAAAATGAATCTCTTTTCTAGTGGAATTTATCAAAACATCAGCAAATGAATTCAAGTACAAATAGATTTGGGGGAAATTATTCAAGGCATATGTCTGTATATTTCATAATTAAATACGCGCCATCCGAGGTAATTTTCATACAAATTATACCATTAACCCGAAAGTGTGACTTGATAAATAGCTAACAATGAACATATGTATGGTAGAAGATAAGATGTAAAAAATAAAGTTCGGATAACCATCTTCCCGAGGAAGTCAGTTACATTTTCAATTTATCCCCCGACCTAACAGCTTACAATGGAGCCAACGTTATTCTTTCCCTATAAACGCGTTTATGTTAAAATCTTTATGACCATTGCAAACCGTTTGGAAGCCAGATCAGACGCCGGGTAACCCGGCGTCTGATCTGGCTACCAAACTGTTTGCCACTGAATAAAATACAATTTGTCAGAATTCTCATCAAACCTGTCATTTTCTGAATTTTATTGTATTGCGTTTGCGTTTCGTTTGCGTTTAAATGGGAAAGATTAACAACTTCGCCACTGTACGATCCATCATTCCACCAAATTGTGTTGATATGCTCTCGTGAATGGATTGACTTAGTATGCTAATCTTATAGTACGACATGGGGCATATCTGTTGTAATTGTTACAAACAGTTTGGATCCAGATGAGACGACGAGTTCCTCGGCGTCTCATCCGGATCCAAACTGTTTGACATCCTGATAAAAGGTTCCAAACAATATGGCGAATTTATTTTTGAAAAATTGCTGCAAACGATAATATTTTTTGCAGACGACAAATGGATAGCGCGTTAAAGTTTAAATATCACGTTACCACAGAAACCTCTAGCTACAACAACAATTAATAATCCGTTAGCGCTAATAGCTCTCCTGAATTTTCTCCTCATCTCTTTACAGTTGAGAAAACATCATCCGTTCCCGTTTAAACGAAACTGAGCTCAAACGCAAAGCAATCAAATATAGAAAATAACATTTTCTTAAATATGATAACCATGAGTTGTAATGTCAGTTGCAAATAGCTCGGAGCCAGAACAGACGCCGGGTAACAAGACGCTTGATCTTATTATTTTAACTATTGCGATAAGCATAATAATTGTAGAATAAACGCGTTTATACTCGGAAAGAAAACGTCTTCTTCACTGTATTGATATCTTACCAGATTTAAGTACAAAAGAAAACGTCTTCTTCACTGTATTGATATCTTACCAGATTTAAGTACAAAGCAAGAAAGCGTTTGTAAACTAATATTTATGAAACTTTTAGTTGTTTGCGATCAGTGAAATATTCCGATTGTACTGACATTTGGTCAGACGCCGTTTAAGCCGACGTCTGATTGGATCAAAACTGTGGATACTCACATTAGGTATTTTTCTTGACAAATTTCCCGATCAATAGATTTATTAATTAAAAGCGGACGATATTAAAAAGCAAACGATTTCTTAAGATGGGATGATTTAACATATTTTACTATTGAAATTCAAATTAGTACTTTGCATGTAGTTGTAAGCAGATGAGCAAGAGTTTAATCTGGAGGGAAATGTAGATAAAGAGATTTTACAGATATACTCAGAGCTCCAGATAATGGGAGTATTTCAAAAACTAAAATCTTTATTTCTAGATTAAACACTATGGTGTCACTACTCATTAGAATCGTCTCGAAGAGACGATTCTAATGAATAGTCACGCCATACGATTTAATGCTAAAACGAGTGAGAAAGTGTTGGATTGGTTCAGTTTACTCCCTCTTATCTGGAGCTCTGTATACTCATAGAAAGAGGGAAGAAAAAGAGAATATAGATAAAATAGACAAAGGAGACGAAAAAAGACAAGTAGATAGATATAAATATTGATGTCGAGATAGAAATCATTTAAACAGATATAGATACAGTGGATATTATTCTTTCTCACGTAACTACCCCTGTTTTCTATAGCGAACAACGATGACGAATATCCTTATCTCCAACATGTGTAAGATCACTTTGATGACGTCACTATAACGTCACTATTTATAACGGCGTTTTGACGTAACATGAGTTCCAAAAAATACATATTGCTTTAAAAATAGCTTTAATCTATGGTAATGTGAGAAAAAGAATCTGTCACTCGTCGATGTTTAAGACAAGTTGATCTCAAACTCGTCTAGAATAGAAAGGTTATTAAGCTCGCCAAGGCTCGCATAATAACATTTCAATTATAGACTCGTTTGAGATCAGCTTGTCTTAAACATTGACTCATGACAAATCCTATATTTCCCATTTAAAAACAAATGAAACGCAAACGCATTGCAATAAAAAGTAGAAAATGACAATATGTTGACAATTCTGACTATTTATTTAAAATCTGAGTAGCATGGAGTTCGGAACCTGATCAGACGCCATGTTGCCCGGAGTCGGGTCAGGTTCCAAATGTTTGAAAAGAAAATAATAGATTTAGCGTGCACGTGTTTATTGAGAAAGAATAAGAATACTCAATTCCAAAAGAAACTGTGCACTTTTTAATTTCAAATATTTTAATATCTAGATGACGTATCGATTTAAGATTTCGCACACAATATCCCATGTTTATTTGCCATCCATCGATAACAAAATTACTACCTTGTATGAAGAGACTTTTAGTTTATTGGGAAAAACGTCAATTTGCATGTTTTGCACGTTCAGCTCAAGGAAAATGCACATGCCACCGAAAACGAGCACGAGTGTAATCAGTATGCCACATACAAACAAAAAAACAATTTTTACTTCACATCGGTACACAACGAACTTGCTGAGTTGAATGAAAAAATTGGCAAATTAGGGTCTCTACAACGTCACTAACGTGAGTAGGACGTTAGGATACTAAAAAAACACACTCATTCGGTTGCACAAACGTTCTCAATATACAAGTGAAGTGGCAGATTGCCGCAGACAGTGCACAGATACCTAGGGCAGCAGTTCAACAAACGAATGTGTTACGTTGACGTTACTAATTCTTCAAGACAGTACGGTATCAGTTGGCAGGCCGTATATTGTTGCCTCCGGAAATCTCGGGCACCCATCCGTGCTAGGGGACCCTTTGTGGGACAGATCTTTTCAGCACGTCTTGGGGCTGCAGCGAGCATGACGTCATTCCCGTTTGGGGCAATAGTAGTGGACTCGTGCCTTTTCTCTGATAGGTCTAAAAATATTCTTAGTCACCATGATGCTCGCACACGGCACTGTAGGAGAAACGATCTTATGGACTCTGCAAATGCCCTAACTTAGGAATATGACAACACTTCATTCCCGACGCGGTTATTAGACGCCACGTAAGGTCTACGCGGTGTCTCATTGCCGCTTGCATCATGAGCAAAGATGGACACATACGATAATGACAAAAATGTCATAAAATAACAACTAAACCTACATGAAATTCCAACTGAACATGGTCTAATTCTCAGAGTTACTTTGTAACTTTGATATTAACACTTCGTCTTTTCTCGTTTAAAACATCCATTTTAAATGACCGCATCTCAACATCTGAAATAACTGCCATATTGTTCGTTAACTGATCTACATTTTGGTACCATATATAGAGGCTTTTAGGAATAAAATCAATGAATAATTACAGAAAACAAAGTGCACAGTTTCTTTTGGAATTGAGTATATTTTAGATTAAAAATTAATTTAAAGCCGCATTGTGTTTTGGAGAAACCTGCATAAAACGGTTGTTTGGGGTCCCATTTGAACTACGTGGGACGTGATTCTTTCACAAAAACCGGTTTTATCTAAGAAATTCGCTTTTTAAATTTTATTTATAATATTTTGGTGCTGCACAAATTAAAAAGCCTCCCTTGTGAATGGAAAGAAGGACAACTCTGTAAATACAGGGCTCCAGATAACGGAAGTATTTCGAAAACTAAAATCTTTATTTCTGCTTTAAAACCCAATGTTGTCATACTCATTAAAATTGTCTCGAAGAGACGGTTTAATCAGTAGTAACACCATAGCATTCGGTGCTGAAATGAGTGAGAAAATGTTAGATTAGTTCAGATTACTCTCGCTTACATGTACAGTGGAGAATCTGTTATTCTTTCCCGTTTAAACGCAAACGTAAGCAAACGCAAAACACTAAAACGTAGAAAAATACAACTTTTGGACAATTCTGATAATTCATGTTTATCTTGGTGGCAAACAGTTTGGAGCCTGATCTGGCTCGAAACTGTTTGCACTGCAAATAATAGTTTTAGCGTAAACGCGTTTATTGGGAAAGAATAACAGATTCTCCACTGTATAGCTGGAGCACTGAAAATGACCCTGTTAACCCTTATTCTGCTGCACAGACGTCTGCTTTGACATTGTCGTCTGCAAAAAGTGTTCAGTTTAGATTTATGCATTGTTTTAATTAAACAAACCTTAAGACGAGTGTCAAACAGTTTGAATCCAGATGAGACGCCGCATTAAGCGGCGTCTTTTTAGATTCAAATAGTTTGTTAACTCCGTAAAGTTACACCAGTAGGCACAGGGTTAAACACTATGAGACCAATAACAACGTGTACATAATTATTCATTGGGTGTAAACGATTAAAACAAACTACGGAGAATATATACCTTGAGCTTGCTGCAAAAGACTGTTTTAGCCGTGTCCGCTCTCTAACTCAAACACTTCTTTTTGGATCTTCACCAAACTTGCTACAAATGTTTATCAGTATAGAATCTAGGTCAGGTTCAATAACTAGCGAAATCGCATAAGGCATGTCTGAGTTATTGCCCTTGAATAATTAAAAAATGAAATTTTTAGTCATTCAAGGGCAATAACTCCAACATGCCTTGTGCGATTTTGGTAGTTAAGATGACTGACCTAGATTTTATATGAATAAACATTTTCAACAAGTTTGGTGAATATCTGATATAAACTGTATGTGTTAGAAAGCAAAAAATGCTGAAACATTCATTTTTAATACTTAAAGCGCCAAAACTCAGACATGCCACATGCGATGTTTGTAATAATCAAACTAGACCTAAATCTTATATAATCAAATATTTTCAGCAAGTTTAGTGAATATCCGATAAAAACTGTGTGTGTTAGGGTGCAAAAATGACTGAAACAGTCATTTTTTATTAATAAAAAGACATTAACTCAAATATGCCTTATGCGATTTTAGTAGTAATCAAACTAAACCTTGATTTTATATCAATGAACATTTTCAGCAAGTTTGGTGAAGATCCAATAAAACGTACTTGTGTAAGAGAGCAAAACTTGCTGAAAACAGTCATTTTTTAATACATAAAGGGCAAAAACTCAGATATGCCACATGCGATTTTAGTAATAATCAAACTATACCTAAATTTTATATGAATAAATATTTTCAGCATGTTTGGTGAATATCCGATAAAAGCTGTTTGTTTTAGAGTGCAAAAATGACTGAAAAGGTCATTTTTTATTAATTAACAGGCAATAACTCAAAAACCTTATGCGATTTTAGTAGTAATCGAACTAAACCTTGATTTTATATCAATGAACATTTTCAGCAAGTTTGTGAAAGATCGGATAAAAATTAGTTGAGTTAGAGATCGGACAAAAAAGTGTGATAGTCTAACTGACTGATGGATAGACGGGCGGAGATAGATACGGTTGCCCCCAGTGAAGTTGTATTCGGCTGTATCACGTGATACTAAGCCGTGTGGAAATGTTTATGTCAGACGTTCTATTTTCGGTTGGTTATGATTTTAAATCGCCCTTTTTGGTGATTTAGGTCCGTCTTCATCATTTCATAGATCAGTTTGACCCATAAGAATGTTCAAACATTATTATTAACCGTTATCGTATTGCAGGCATTGAGAAAAGGTCTGAAAACACAATGGGACTTGAAAAGTTGAATATGTTACATGTAGAGAAGTATTTTCACAACACAATGATTCAATGTTGCTATTCTTTATTTTAGTTTGATAGGTGTGTTTATCTATGGATCAATAAAACCTAATAACAGTTATGCCGACTTATTTTCCTTTCAGCTGAGGAAAAAGTGAAAATAAGAACGTTCGGATTTTTGTGTCAATTGGTGTTTATTTGATAATAGAATATAAAATTCGTGTGTTTTCAGTATTGAATATATTGAACTCGCTGTATGAAATGATATGTTACTCGCAAAGACTCGCAACATGCTATTTTATCCATCTTGTTCAATAAATTCCATACGGAAACACACTCATTCAATATCGTCTGTATATGTTACAGCCAATCTGTGTTGTAGTCATAGTCAGTCATTTCACGAAATGACTAGTCAATCTGTCAACTAGATTTTTCACATAGTCCATATACAATGACATTTTTTAAAAGTTCAAAGAAGCCATGCACAAACGCAACATTTATTTCACATATTGTTTAATATGTATACGGACATACATACAAACAGACATATATACAGAGACAGGGAGAGTGAAAGAGAAACTATAGAGTGGTAAAGTTTTATACTAAAAATATGTGAAAACAGGCGGCATTTGGGGGCAGATGAATATTATGCAGCCTCATAATTATGCAAATGCGTAGTGACAACACGCACAAAAGTATCAACATTTTTAAATTATACGAGAAATGTCCCATTATTTTTTCATTTTGATAAAAAGGGTCTTTGAATATTGTCCTGTGTCATGCGAGAGGCATTGGTGTGTCACTACAAGCACGCAATCTTGGGCAATTCTGCTCGTACAGTCAGACTTGTACAAACCCATTACTCCATAGCATGTTTCTTGTTTTGAAAACAGGTGACCACTTAAAGCAGGTTGAATGTAAAGCAGAATGCGCCTTATGGCGCATTCTGTTTTTCTTTCAGCCTATTTTAAGCTACCATCTGCTAGTATATAGAAAATAGTTATTTTGGCATATGTTTATGACTGTATCAAATGGAACTACTTTCTTCAGTGGAGTAATAAATAAGAGGCATAAAAAGGCGTAATTATGGGGTAATGGGTTAAACGACCACTGTGTTTATACACCTTTGAAACTTATAAAGGCAAATGACAGATTAATGCTATAGGAGCTTTCTGCTTTACCTTTGTTCTGCGTTAAGCTGCAATTTCTACTAAGTCTGCTTGTTCATATTCCCTTTCATAATAGTTTTCAAGACAAGTTTGATTGTACTCGTAATAGGTTCTTATGGTGCTTTCCGCTGTCCCATGATACACACAGACTCTTGAAGATTTCTCTAAAAATATTATTTCAAATATATTTATTTCAGAAATTATACAAAATATATAATACTAGTAATTACATTATACATGTATATACAACATGTTTCAGTACAGGAACTACCAACACGCAATCTTTGGCAATTCGTCTTGTACGGTCAAGCTTGTGTTAAACGACCTCTTTGTTAATAACTTGTGACCTTGGATACCTATACATGTACATGCAAATGACAGATAAATGCTATATACAAATATGAGCTTTTTGCTTTACCTTTGTTCTGCGTTAAGCTGCAATTTGTACTAAGTCTGCTTGTTCATATTCCCTTTCATAATAGAATATAAAATAATTACATTTGTATATACACGCATATTTCAGTATAGGAGTAGAACGAAAGCCGACGCGTATTATGCTATTCTTGTTGAATTCAAAGTTACATTAAGATGCCGTTTCTAGGACTTACATGTACATTGCTCCCTCTCTACAACGGCCCTCCCAACAACGACTTCCTCTTTACAATGACCCTTGCCGCAGTTCCCTAAACAAGACAATTATATCTAACGCTTTTACTGCTGAAAAGTCTGCTTCAATTTGTCGTCGGATGTTTTTTCTCAAAGTTACATTTTGATGGAATAAATATTATGACGAGTGACAAGCAGCTTGAATTCAGATCAGACGCCGCGTAACGCGGTGTCTGATCTGGATTCAAGCTGTTTGCGGAAATGTAAGCCAAGTTCCCTCCCTTTAACGACTCCCTCCGAACAACGAACACAATTGTTGTCTCCCATTGGGTGTCGTTCTAGAGAGGGAGCGTTGTACAACAATCAGTAAGAAGTTTGACAAAGATAAAATTAATAAATATGCTTTAGATGAGGTTGGAACCACACATAAAATATCAATCACTTAAATTTGCAAACCGTGTCCGATCCTCATTGAATGCCGAGTAACTCATTACTATGTTTATTCAATGAAAATGTCTAAATTCTAGGTTTAAAAATAGAAGTAGACTACATTTTTTAAGCAGACGATATACTGGTAATGAAAGGGGGTTAGAACGGAACTTTCGCCACATGTATCATATCAGCGTGTCTCACTCCGCCAGAGGAACCTGTGCGTGAAAGTCCTTGAGTTCAGAAATATTAATTCCATCATTTATATACAATCTGTACCCAGCTCCTGAAATATAAAACCCGAATTAAGAAGAAATAAAACGTATTAACCTTCGACCTGTTAGTCATAACTTGTTGTTGTCATTTGAAAACAGTTTGGATCTTGATCAGACGCCGAGTAACTCGGCGTCTGATAAAGATCCAAACTGTTATCCATTAGTTTTTAGGTTTTCTACATTTAAAAATATCTAATTTCTAAATTCAATAAACATGCAGACGACAAAATTCAAAGTAGACGATATAATGACGGGGGAAGGTTAAACACTAGGCCATATTGTGGGCAGATATGTAAGTAGATATGGTTAAGAGTTTCATAAAGTTTGTTAGGGTTAGGGCGACTTTAACGACCGAATACTTCGCTCAGTTTACAAACCGTAACATTGCATTGCGCCAGCAAAGGAGCAATCCCTTGTACGCGGTTCCACATATGCCTAAATTACAGTGAAAACTCGATTCTACGAACTAGCGTTGGTTCGAACATATCCATATTTCAAAGTTAAAACGTGGCTTAGCCACGTTTTAACTTTGAAATACGGGTATGTTCGACTTAAACAAGAGCGACTTATCAAAATTCAACTTACGAAATACCGGTAAGATCGAGTTAAGCGAGTTCGTAGTATCGAGTTTTGACTGTATATGCCAATGTGCCTCTTTGCAACCTTTATTACAATGTTTCATACCATCTTATAATGGGGGAAAAAACCAAATTGTACAGCTTGTGAAAAACCCAATAAAGAACCTATAACCTATAAAGCTATTTAACTCGTTACCCCATAACCAGTTTCTAGTGTTGACCACTTGAAGCAGTCTGACTATAAAGCAGAATGCGCCTTAAGGTTGCTTAATACTTTAAACCTGCTTTAAAAAGGCTCGCAACCGGATTTAGTATTGAAAATAGTAATTTGTAAATATATGTCAAATGCTTATATAAATGGGTAAGATTTAGTTTAGGATAAGAAATTCTGCTGAAAAAAAGAAGAAGAAGCTCTGGTGGGATTCGAACCCGTGACCCTCCATGCGGAGACAGACACGAAAAATAAGAAAACGCCTAAGACCACTCGTTTTACGTCTAATCCCGTGTTCATTTTTTGTTGCGTCAGTCGACGCAACGGATAAAACGAATGAAAATATCTAAACAATGAAGATTTGAAGACTTTTCTTAAGGATGTGTTTAGACTGATCATATTTTTCTAATGCCAGATGCACGATAATGCTACACATTTGGTGTGATTTGAGCATTTTCTTTTACTTTTGCAAATGTACCATCCGGTTGAGAGTCGCTTTAAGCTATCATTTGATATATAGAAACTTTTTCTTATGGTGCATTCTCATGACTATATACAGTGGAACTAATTTGTTGAGTGGAGGAATAAATTAGAGATATTAATAGACGTTTTATCTTATTTTATTGAGTAATGGTTACTGCAAAATAAAGAAAAGTCGAAAGATCCATTTTTCACTTAACGCATCCAAGTCTGAAACTGTAACTTGACGATTCTATTTGCCAATAAAGTCCAATAAAGTCCGGTCCATTATTTACTATCTAGGGTTGTTTTTATGTTTTATTGCAAAATGAAAAACAGTCCTCTAGGAGCCCTCTCATCTGCGTATACACTGTTTGTTTATAACAGGTGTACTCTTCACAGAAACACCATTTGTAAAGAACGAGTTAACTTGTCGATAGGGCCCAGGCATTGTTATGTGTTGGTATCTCAGACGCTTCCAACTGCGTGGGAGAGAATCAAAGAAAGAAATAGACATGGCCTCATTGCTTATTCATGCTCTATCTCTACAGTTTCATATATTCCTAAAACACATGTGTGTTCAATTCATGAAATTCATTCAATTGTGACTTCGCATTAGTGCCATTCATTATAAAGCTTTTGCATAAAGCCACATTTTTTGTTGAAGTATATGCTCTGTTTTAGATTAAGGCATGCTCGCACTCAATGAGAAATTTTGAAAGAATATTATTATCTCATAGACCCAACTATTACGACTACTTAAAAGACGGACTATTTTCTGCCATATAGACAGGTGACAGATTAAAACAGGATACAAGTAAATCAGAAAGCTCCATAAGGAGCTTTCTGATTTACCTTCACCCTGTTTTAAGCGGTTACATGTAATCTTATGAAAAATAACACGGGGCTATAAAAGTGGTCGTAATAGAGGGATGACACGGTGACATAGAAACAAATAGACACATACAATACCGTATTTCTTGCATTTATAATAGGAGAGAACCAATAGACCCAAGATTAGTATTGTTTAAAATACCTTAATCTAAGAAATACATTGATAGGACAATGCCATGTACAAAATGTATGCATGTGTGCAGTACAGTAGACAAGACATTAGTTTAACTCGTTTGAACGCAAACGAAACGCAAACAAAACAACATTAAGAAAACTACAATATTTTGGAATCTCTAACCATTTATTTCAATTGGAGTGGCAAACAATGTGGAGCCTGACCAGACGCCGGGTTACACGGCGTCTGATCTAGCTCAAAATTGTTTGCAATTATTGTTTGTGCTGAAACAATATTTTTCCATTGCAAACAGTTCGGAGCCCGATCAGACGCCGGTTCAGGTTGCCACTGATTTAAGGATCGTTAATATGTTCAAGAAATAATCCTTTTCTAAGTTTTACTGCATTGTATTTGCGTTTCGTTTTGTTTAACGGGAAATAAAAAACATATTCTCTGTTCGCAAAAATGCAGTTGTTCTGATGATCCGTTTTTTAGCGGATTTCACCCCATAATTCACAAGATGTTCCGAACTTAATCTAACAATCTAATTCGTTTAAATAAATATACTAAATAGATTACCTTCGTGTTGCAACCCACCGGTAAACAGCCATAATGAGCTACTTACAGTGGAGAATACGTTGTTTTCTCACATAACTACTGTTTTCTATAGCGAACAACGATCACGAATGTCCTTGTCTCCAAAATGCGTGAGATCAATTTGATGACGTCACTATAACGTCACTATTTATAAAGGCGTTTTGACGTCACCGGCGTTCCAAAAAAAAATGCATATTGCTTTAAAAAATAAATAGCTTAAAATCGTTGGTTATGTGAGAAAAAGAATCTGTCACTTGTCGATGTTTAGGACAAGTTGGTCTCAAACTCGTCTAGAATAGAAAAGTTATTAAGCTCGCCAAGGCTCGCTTAATAACATTTCAATTCTAGACTCGTTTGGGATCAGTTTGTCTTAAACATCGACTCATGACAGATCCTATATATTTCCCAATAAAAACGTCTGTGCTAAAAGACGTCATGTAAATTACAAGCACTATGGGTTACCCGGCGTCTAATCTAGCTCCAAAGTGTTTGCAACTGAGACTAAAACTAATCGTTAACATTGGTTTAAAATTGCCGTTTTCTACATTTTAATGTATTTCGTTTGCGTTTAGCACATTTCAAAAGGGAAAGAATAACGTCTTCTTTACCGTACAATTAAAACGCGGAACGCACCGAAAACCAATGTATGCATGGGTTGTGCAATGAACTCTCCCTATGTGCTTACTGGAAAATTTCATTAGAGATAATTATACAAGAGTGATCTTAAGGCACTATAGTGTTTGTCCATACAGCAAAATATTTGCTGACGAGACGCCGCGTAACGCTTCATCTCACCAAGGTCGACACTGTTTGCTAATGTTTACTTTAGTGGACACTAGACTAAAATAGATTAACATCACAATTACATATGAATGTGTCCCACAAAACATTTCGTAGATCTATATTTAAAGGATTGTTGTTAGTTGTAAACAGTGTATACGCATATGATTATACATGTAGTTGCATGCATTACAGGATGTTTGCTAATTAGATTAAGATGCATTGTCATCATTATTAAAAAAAACTGTCATCATTTTAACATTTCTTTCATTGTGTTTGTATTTCGTCCCGTTGAAATGGGGAAGAATAACATGTTTCCCTCTGTACCCAACCTTCAGGGTCATAACTCATACATCAACGCCATCGTTGATTGATTGATAACTAATACATATACAGTAGAATATGGATCACTCCACCTCGGTTAAGTCCGTATTTATCCGTATTTCTTCGGGAGAACTCGACAACTAAATCTCGCTGTATTCGAACATATCCGTTTTTCAAAGTTAAAACGTTGCAAAGCCCGATTGATTTGAAATGCATGTAAGATCGACATAAAGTCGACTAAAATCGTTATAAGCAAGTTTGAGTTACTGTACTACTGTAAATAATATTTCATTTTCTAGATTATACACATATTTATATTTAACAAATCAGCAGGTGTTCTCATTGTGACTTTAGAAGTCTGATTGAATTACAAGTATAGTGGCGTTATGTAGTTGTCAAGTTTGTCATTATAACTGTATTGCATAAATTATACTAGTATATCATAGCAGAAAGACGCTAGAAAGGATTCATTATATAACACTTCAAATTCACCAATCAAATCCTCGTATTTTAGACCCTACGAATAATCTCTAAACCTGTAAATTTTGCTACCCGGTTTCTATCAGAATAGCAAAAGCTGGGAGCCAAACTAAAACGTTTGAGATTATTCATGGTACTAAGCTACTGCTTCATTCTTTACATGCTAGCAGCGGAATCGTGATTATCTGTACAAACAGTTTGGATCCTGATGACACGCCGCGTAACGCGGCGTCTCGTCAGGATCCAAACTGTTTGAGACTCTGATCCTGATTTAAAAAGAGTGTTTTTAATTCCTTTTTTAGAAAGTATCAGACGACAATTGTTTCAGACAAAACATGTATACCCAACATGCAATAACTTAAGTAATACAGTGTTCCCTCTCTATAACAGTATCCAATGGGAGACGAAGGTTCTGTACGTTGTTCGGAAGGAAATGTTATAGGGACGGAAAATTAAGACTAAGTTTACATTTGCAAACAGCGGTAGGCGGCGTCTGATCTGGATTCAAGCTGTTTGTCACTCTTCATTATATTTATTCTATCAAAATGTCCACTAATATGTAACTTTAAGAAAAAACAGCAGAAGATAATTTTAAGCAGACGTTATTGCAGCATTGAAGCTGTTTGTCACTCGTCATTATATTTATTCTGTCAAAATATCCACTTATACGTAATTTTGAGAAAAACAGCAGACGACAATTTTAAGCAGACGTTATTGCAGCATTGAAATGTTTATAAATATTTTTTGTTTGGAAAACAGCGGTAAACATTGCTTTAAGGAAAGAATCGTTGTTGGGAGGGTCGTTGTAGGAGGCAGCACTGTATAGAGTTTGTGAAGTCTAGCACCGGTCAGAACAGTCATAGTTGTTTTTGTATAATTATATTGTTTTTTCTGGTCTGTGGTAAAGGATACACTTTATTTAAAAGATGTGGCTTGCATAAAAACAAACACCGGGCGGTTTTTCACCGTAAAACAGACATCCATCAAATTACCCCTTTACCTGTTGAAAAACGACGTCTGCTGCGTAGATATCTTCTGCCTTCAAATACCATCTAGTATGTCAAACACTGAAACAGCATTTTATCAATAATCTAGAATTCATAATTATTCTATCGCATTTTTTTGGTGGAATTTCTGCAGTGTACCCGGGTCCAACAAGGATTTGAGTGAATCGCAGATACTGTACCCAGAGCTGGGAGAAGATTATAGTAATAAAACAAGATGCCACTAGCTTAAATTGGAGAGTATTTTGGTGCATTTTGATGAAATCACTCCTAAAATGCAAACGATGTGTAAATCCGATCCCCACTTACCTATCTATTATATGTATTTACCGCCAACCCCATACCCATCTACCATTTAACAAAAGCCATGTACATATCTTAAGAAGATCAACTGCTTAATGCAGAACTTAAGTAATGCAGAACGCTCTCTTGGGAGCGTTCTGCATTACTTCAGTTTTGGATTAAGCTATATGTGTCATAGGGACTGCGCATGCGTCTTATTTTTAACGATGATTAGACATGGGTAAGACTGTAGTTTTTCATAATTCAATATTTCTGGATTTGAAATGTCAAACTAGGAAGATGTTAAGCAGATTCTCAACGAAGCTCAAGTCCATGAAAGGTAGAGTCATGTGCGAAGTGAGGAGCGAAACATTTGCTTCTGAAAACGATAAGAACACAAAATGTACTTACCAACGTACACTGGACCAGGGTTATGCTATTTATTTTTAAGGAATGATAAAGTTAAGCGTTGTCTTTTATGTTAGTTATAAAAAGTGTATTTATATGCTCCACCTAGCCCATGTACACACCGTTGGGTTTGGGGTTTGTTGTTGTTGGGTTGTTGTTTTTTTAAAACCAAAAAAACACCCAGCTTTGATTCATGTCAGTCGTCAATATCTCAGGGTCTGATCAATTTACATTAAATTATTTTGTCTCATCAAGATTCTATAATACTGTATTTGAAAGGAAATGAAAAAACCGACTATGCTAAGCAGACAATTCTCTCAAGAAGAAAAACACAATAAGCTATTTTGCTTTCGTTTCAAGCCTAAACGTTGTTGTATATTTGTGAAATACATGTGATTTATTCAGTGAAATAAAAGTATGTTAAAACCAAATAGACAATTGTATTGCATACCTTTTTAATTGTGAAATTTTATTGTTTCTGTATTAGGACAGCTTCAACGAAGAATCGCCAATTATATTAGATAGTGCAGACATATCAAATCAGACTTATAGAAGCAGAAATCTCGTACAGGAGTTCTCTGCTAATATTGTATCCTATAGTACAGGGGAAAAGATATTATTCTTTCCCAATAAGCGCGGTTGTGCTGAAACAGTTATTTCTATAAATAGCATTATGAAACCAGATCAGACAATGGGTAATCCGGCGTCTGATCAAGCTCGAAACTGCTTGTCAATCAGATATATAGAAATTAATTGTCAGAATATTCAACAATGTGTATTTTTCTACACTTTATTGTATTACTTTTGTGTTTGGTTTCGCTTAAACTGGAAAGACTGTATTTTACCACACCAGTAATCTTAACCCATTTGTGCCCATGTCCCCACAAATGGGACATACGCAAACAGCGTAGACGCTGATCAGACGCCGCATAATGCGGCGTCTGATCAGAGTCTACACTGTTTGCTAATAGGAATTTCAATATCAAACAAAACGAAAAGACCTGGACTTCTGAGATAAAAAATCGATTATTCCAATATATAAGCGTGGAAGAATCCATTGGGCGCAAGTGGGTTAAACCGCAATGACAAGTTTTCTTTCCTAGGTGGGAGTAGAGGCGGAATGTTGCTGTAAAAGATATACAATAAGATTTGTTTTGTAAACAAGACATGGGGGTTAATATTTGTAAACAGGCTTTACGCTAACGACGATGAAAGTAATAAAATGATGCATGTTTTATCCTAACCACGCCCCCTAAAACTAAAAAACCCACAAGAACCATAGTACATGTTTTCGTATCAGATACATACGCGTACTGTACGAATTCTGTTTACTGTAATGACCATTTGGCCTTTCTTTCAATTCTAATTAAAGATTTGATTGCTATATTTCTGGATGCACACACTTCCATATTAAATTATTAATGAATCAACATACTAGTGAAATATGCGTACAACCGCCCTTTTTAATGCTCGCTCTTTTAACACATTGCCTCATAAATACACAGTTTTGCATGACTTACTATTTCAACACTAAGAAAAATTAGTACCCACCTTGGATGACCAGACATAAAATACAGAGGAATTATCCCGTATATTTCCAGAGATGGTAGCTTAAAGCAGGTTGAAATTTAGCAGAATGTCCCTTAAGGAGCCTACTGCTTACTGCTTATCGGCCAACCTGCTTTAAGTGGGCACCTGTTTTCAATAATAGAAACAAACTACGGGATAAAGGATTACAAACGGCAGCATAAAGAATGACAAAAGCAATGCAGAAGTCTTCAACACGAGATTTCTTCATAACTTTGCCTTATATTAAACAAATCAGTGTCTAACAGGGCTCCAAACTGTATACAACCAATACAAATGTATTTAGATAATATTATGTTAATCTCAAAGCCTATTATTTTGATCATTTTATTGCATTCTATTTGTGATACGGTTCGTTTAAACGGGTAAAAATAAGATCTACCCCTCTGTTTAACACAGTTTGTTTCGGGTTGCGAAAGCAAGAACATTGCATTGTCGATAGTTACATGTACAGTGGAGAATCTGTTATTCTTTCCCGTTTAAACGCAAACGTACGCAAACGCACGCAAACGCAAAGCACTAAAACGTAGAAAAGAACAACTTTTTGACAATTCTGATAATTCTTGTTTATCAAACAGTTTGGAGCCTGATCAGACGCCGGGTTACCCGGCGTCTGATCTGGCTCCAAACTGTTTGCACTGAAAATAATAGTTTTAGCGTAAACGCGTTTATTGGGAAAGAATAACAGATTCTCCACTGTAGCATCAACACGAAGAAACAAGTATTCAATCGGATAAATGTTTTCCATCCATCAAGAACGAATAAACATACATAGAAATATCACGCGTGTATTCTAGAGAAATATAAACAAAGCTAGTTTCTCTGTACTCTTCGCAGGTAATTACCGTGAAACCTATGTCCAGCGGCCACTCAGAGAAAGGTCATTTAACAAAAGTTTTAAAACGTGATGTTCACAACTTACAGTGGAGAAGATGTTATTCTTTCCCGTTTAAACGCAAGCGAAACGCATACGCATCGCATTAAAAAGTAGAAAAGGACAACTTTTCCACGAATCTGACAATTCATGTTAATCTGAGTGGCAAACAGTTTGGAGCCTGATCAGACGCAAGATTACTTGCAGCAAAATGTTTGCGACAGAACTAATAGTTTGAGTGTAAACGCGTCAAATTATGGGGAAAGAATAACGTCTTTGACCCCTAGGTTACTTGACACAGTGCTGCAGCAAGGATATACATGTAAGCGATATCAAACTAAAGGAAACTAATCTGGAGATGTACTGTTTGCAGCTGTCGTTATTTTCCGTGATAGCCGATGATTATTTAAATATGTTTCAAATAGATACTTGACACATCTTTAAGTAGTCGCCATACATTTGTTTGTTTATAACATAATTTGTATAACGTATGTTTATAACATTATGTAACGCATCATGTTTTCCTCAAGGACTTTCAAGCCAACTGGATATTATAGGAATAAACAACATCACGAAAGAAATTCATCAGGATAGCTTATGTTAACTTATACAATAATTTTCTACTCGCATATCCAAATATTTTTACTTACAATGACAGTTTCGGCACTCCATTGGAGTGCCTTCTTCAGACTGTGAACTATACCGTTGGTGACGTCATGAGTTTTGTTTACTACTGGTCATTTTTCCCGTAGTAAACAGCGGCCGGTAGATGATGCTCATTAGATATCCCCCCCCTCGTCCCTGTTCATGACTTTGTCCTCCTGTACAATGCATAACGATTCTCTTAACCTCCTCAGGGATGTATTATTCTCTTTGTCTATCACTTTTACACCCTCCCAGTCATTAACATGGTTGTGTCTGGCAATATGATTTGTCACTGCACTCGCATGTTCTGTAGACTGGGATGCCTTGTGCTCTGCCCTTGTGAACACTTGTGGACAATTATCCGAGTCTTTTATATGTTCTTTTATCCTGGTCTCGAGCTTTCTACCTGTCTCACCGATGTATGCCGCATTACAGTTTTTGCACGGTATGCGATAAACACATCCACATACTTCCTCGGTTTTTGTTTTGTCTTTGGGGTGCACCAGTGCTTTCCTAAGGGTGTTTATGGGCCTCATAGCCACACTTATATCATGTTTACGAAACACCCTCGCCAACGCCTCTGATATATTTTTAACATAAGGGATAACCACATTCCCTTTATACTTTTTTTCCTCTCTCCTTCCATTACACTTCCTTTGTTTGTCTCTATTCCTGTTCTCTACCTGATTTTTCACCTTTTTAATGGTCCATTGTGGATAACCACATGCTTTGAGTGCGTCACTTATGTGTTCAATCTCCTTCTTCTGGTCTACTTTTTCTGTTATAACCGAAAATAAACAACATATTTTTGACGTTCATGACGGTATGACTACATTAGCTTCGCAGGTGGTAAATTACGTAAACGCCCGAAGGGCGTTTTCGTTAAATTTACCCCCCGAAGCTAATGTAGTCATACCGTCATGAGCGGCAAAGAGATGTTGTTTATTCCTTATATTTATATTTATAGTTTCTGTCTTGTCAATTTAATGTGTTTATTTGCCAGATTTGTTTTTCTGTATAAGAATTTATCATATACCGGTCAAAGAGGTTTGATAGATGTAATGTCGATGTAATAGCCATTCCAGTTTCTAAATATGGTGAGAAAGTAGTCCCAACTACATGTACTGTAACTGTATTAAAATTCAGGATTTTTTCCAGTAAACTTTCTCTCTGTGAATGGAAAAGACTTACAAGGCAAACAAATAACAGTGCAACTTGAATATCTATTGCCAAAGCACATTCTAAAAATACAGGTCGCGGTTGTTTTCTTAACCCATTTACACACATAGCAACGCGATGGCAACGACCTATGGGTCTGTATCACTCCGCTAGTGTCATATGACCGTCGACCAATGGGAGCTTAGTGTTAAGTGCCCGATGTAGTGTATTTGAAGAAGTCCACGAATATCACGGGCGAAATCCGAACTGGCTAAAACCAGATTCGAAGTGTAGGTTCATCGAGGGATGACCTGCAAATTTTTAATAGGATTACATAAAGACTTTACAGAGTGAATGTAATATTATGAAATATTTACATTCACCCTGTAAAGTCTTTATGTAATCGTATTAAAAATTTGAGGGTCATCCCTCGATGAACCTACAATTCGAAACTGGTTTTAGCCAGTTCGGATTTTCCCCGTGCTTTTTCGTGGACTTCTTCAAATAGACTACATCGCGCACTTAACACTAAGCTCCCATTGGTCGACGGTCATATGACACTAGCGGAGTGATACAGACCCATAGGTCGTTGCCATCGCGTTGCTATGTGTGTAAATGGGTTAAGAAAACAACCGCGACCTGTACTTTTAGAATGTGCTTTGGCAATAGATATTCAAGTTGCACTGTTATTTGTTTGCCTTGTAAGTCTTTTCCATGCACAGAGAGAAAGTTTACTGGAAAAAATCCTGAATTTTTAATACAGTTACAGTACATGTAGTTGGGACTACTTTCTCACCATATTTAGAAACTGGAATGGCTATTACATCGACATTACATCTATCAAACCTCTTTGACCGGTATATGATAAATTCTTATAAAGAAAAACAAATCTGGCCAATAAACACATTTAATTGACAAGACAGAAATTATGAATATAAATATAAGGAATAAACAACATCTGTTTGCCGCTCATGACGGTATGACTACATTAGCTTCGGTGGGTAAATTCATCGTAAACGCCCTTCGGGCGTTTACGCAATTTACCCAAGGGCGTTTACGATAAATTTACCCCCCGAAGCTAATGTAGTCATACCGTCATGAACGTCAAAAATATGTTGTTTATTCCTATAATAAACTACCGTATATATACCATATATATAAAAAAGTTGAACTGTTTTTTCCAGTGGATGAATAAATGAAAGGCGTGAAAATGCGTATTGATGGAGTAATGGGTTATGCTACCGCCTTTCTTCAATGCCACCAAACAGTCGTATTTGGAGTGATCCGTACATGTAAATACATGAGAAATAATGTTCGTTTACATGCAATTATTTTAATAGATAGGACTGATTTAGGAAGGTGAGAGTTTGGTCAGGTTCTCGTAATAAATTCTCCTGCGTGTTCAGAAATTAATAACTGATGGGTGATCAACGTTTGTGCAAATCTGACTGAATTAAACTGGCGGAAAATAAACCATTTGATTTATAATCAATTACGCTGGTCGTGATGGACGTGCTTTATCGTCTGCCTACTATTATCTCGCGGTACGAGAATTAGCCCTTACCCTGGCATAAGTTCGTCTGCCTAATGACGTTCGTTTGCAAAAGAAAAAATATAGAATTGTGTTTTTCTAAAAACATGTATTTAAAAAAAAAAGAAGAAACGAGTCGCAAACAGTTTGGCTACAGATCAGACGCCGAGTAACTCGGCGTCTGATCAGGGTCAAAACTGTTTTCAAATGTTAGTTAAGTCACGATATGTAGGTTTATAGTCATGCATTTAACCATGTTTTAAATAAAATATATGTCAATGTTTCATTTAGAATTAAAATCAGTATTTGTTTTAACTAACCATAACAATATCATTGAAACAGCAGACGAACAGGGTAAGGGGTGGGGTTAATTTCATATTAAATGTTCGAGTGTGGACTGAGGTGGCCAATCTCTTTGTAATTATTGTAAACGATTTTTATATTTGTAAATCTGAACACAATCCCATTTCCGAATGCAGATTTAATTATAATCCAATGACTGACTTATCTCTAATAATCCAGCCTGTCACAAAATGCGATCTGTCATGAAATTGAAACCCCGAGTATCAGTGAACCCGTAAAAATTGGAGTACGATACACTCTCAACTAACAAATTAAATTAACCTCTGGTCTTTATTATCTATAAAATCCATATATTTTGCACCGACTGTGCGTGCGTTTTTCTCCCCAGCCCGCCATAAACTGGGTATGGTAATAAACAACGACCCGCTTCGAGTCTGAGAGGAAATCGCTGTCGTCGCTCACGTTTGAACAAAATGCAAAACAGCAAAACTTGCCTTAACCAGACTCGAAAGAAAATTATTACAGCCTTAAATAAAGGTTACAACTTAATACAGGATAAAAGTAATCCAAAAATGTCATTTAGGAACTGTATACATTACCTTTGTCCTGCATTAAGCAATAACCTGTATTTAGTAATTGACAAGCATTTTTATTGAATGACCGTTCAATACGGATTTTATTGTAGTCTGATAACACAATAGAAGTGATCCTACCATAGCTAGTACGATTGCCTGACTGCCGCAAAGCAAAGAGCACAATAAAAAGTCAAAGTGGGCTTATTACACGCTGTTTAAAGTTTGAACGAATGTAACACGTCACAAAACGCATTAAGCGCAATGTTTCCGTCGAAATTTATTTGGACAATTCAAGAAATAACATTGATACTTAACTGGTCTTGAAGAAATAAAACCGCGCACATAACAGTGGATGTCGTTTAATTAAGGCCTGTATATCAGTTTGAATTTTCGAAACATGCAAATTAGAAGAAATCAAGCACCTGTTTTGTTTAGTATTTCCATTCAGCACGCAATAGTTGACTGTCGTGAAACCTTTGAAGATGGCAATAATGTGAGATTTGTTTGATTAACCTTGTACAGTGGAGAATCTGTTATTCTTACGTCATTGGTGACGTCATACAGTGGAGAATCTGTTATTCTTTCCCGTTTAAACGCAAACGTACGCAAACGCAAAACACTAAAACGTAGAAAAGTACAACTTTTGGACAATTCTGATAATTCATGTTTATCTTGGTGGCAAACAGTTTGGAGCCTGATCAGACGCCGGGTAACCCTGGCTCCAAACTGTTTGCAAAAGAAATAATAGTTTTTGCGCAAACGCGTTTATTGGGAAAGAATAACGTTTTCTCCACTGTTAATACTGAATACAGTAAAACCTCTTTATTACGACCACACAGTCGTGTTAATTATTATGTGTTTACGAAAGGTTACTGCTTATAGTAAAGTGACAAAAACAGAAAGCTCCTTTAGAGCTGTCAACTGTCTTTTATTCAATCAATTAGCCTTGGTTTTAGTGGACGTAGAGGTGTTACTATATATGTTTTGTGGGCCTGATCGGTGTTCAAACTATGTATCACTTGGGTCACATTTATTTAAGTAAATAAAAGCAAAATACTAGCATACATAACTCAAATTTTCAGCATACGTCAGTAACTCAGCTTTGAGCCACTTAAAAGGTGTAAAAAGTCACTAGTTATCACTGACGATAAAAAAGTATAGATTCGCCAATGTATCTATAGAAAGCATAGAACGGACAAGGCATCAAACGATGTTTAGAATATTGAATGAATTTAAATACATACATTATTTCGATACAGGTGTGCCTAGATGACTAACGAACCAGGGTCAAAGGTTATTGGGGTTGAGTCTGAGATTGTTATCAAGCATTTGATTGGTCAGATTTGAAAACTCAGTATTCTGCTGAATAATTCAAAATGTTCATATGATATAACTTTCAAAGTTGAACAGAGGCTTTGTTTTATTATTCAGCTAATATTTTGATACATTGAATTTATAGCTAATGTTTTGAAATAAGTATGTACTGTGAATGAAAAAATAAAACATATTGAATATTTCTCTTCGGAATAACTTTTTACAATATATAAGATATCGCAACACCTTTTAGCTAATAACCAAAATATGTTGGACTTTTTTCATGAAATATAAATAGTGCGTAGAAGTAACCCAGTGTCTGATTGATGTTTCAACCCGTCTATTTGTTACTCGTATTAAAATAATTCCAAGAAATTGTCAGTTTATACGGTTTAATACAGATTAATGTTTATGCATTTGAATGCAGATTCACAGCTTTATTGTCGTCTGCTTTAATATTGTCGAATACAATTCCGTTTCAAATTTTTGTTTTAAGGCTGAATAACTTTCGAAACCAGTGACAAACAGTTTTATTATACTACAAAGAAATTTCCTCACTTTTGATTGGACAGTGGAACCTGGACTTGAGCCATGTACCCTGTGAACTGACAGTGTACATAGACATTCCCCTTGAAGGCCCCTCATGTTTCATTACATCACAAACAAGATGGCCGAATACTCGACTCGACAAAATACTATCAAATTTTACTACGAAGAAACGTTTGTGATGTAAAAATATATTCTTGGAAACGAATATTTTTTTTTAGACTTTCGTTACACATAAAACAGTCATAATTATGATCCTTTGTTTTTATTGCATTTCCAGTTGTCGCATGAATATATCACAAGAAAGTAGTAAAACACGACACGTTAACTTTGATTCTGAAAAAGTCAAGTTTGATGTTGAATGTAAAAAGACTCTGATTTTAAGTTCCCAGGCGCTTCCAATGCTCAAATCTATTAACCCATTCAACCCTAGCGACGAGTATACAGTGAAACCCCTCTAAACCGGAACCTCTAAAAACCGAAATTCTCTCTAAACCGGACAAAAACTTTGGTACTGTTTCAAACCATTCTTTATTTTAACCCATTAGACCATAAATACGCATTTTTACGTCTTTGGTTTAATCTTACACTGAAGAAAAAAGCTTGTACATTCTAGCAGAAGATAGCTTAAAGCAGTTTGAAAGTAAAGCAGAATGCGCCTTAAGGCGCATTCTGCTTTACTTTCAACCTGTTTAAGTGGTCAGCTATCTTTCATACTAGAAACAAGTCAAAACCCCTCTAAACCGGAAACCCCTCTAAACCGGACATTTTTGTTGTCCCCACACATGTCCGGTTTAGAGGGGTTTAACTGTACTCATCATTAACAGACAGTGTACATGTAAAGAGTACAGTAACTGTCATATGCAAACAATGTATATCCTGATCTGCATTGTTTGTAACTTTGCAATATTACACAATTGTTGCACTTTCATTGGGTCGAGAATTTAGAATTGAGAATTTATGGAGTAAAGAAAATAATATCGACTGTGCCATATTGTCATAATATGACGCTAAATACTTAAAAAGAACACTATACCTAACTTCAAATTGGAATCTCCATTAAAAGTTCCTGGGGTCTCTGAATCTATTTTTCTGGGTGTTCTTCGTGTAGACCTGTGAGCTGAACATGATTACTTGTGTTAAACAATCACACAATTATTAACAGTCTTAAACACATTTGAAAGTTTAGTTAATTACAAAAGTAAAGTGTCACTATATTAAGAAAATACCTGCATTATAAATTCAAAATTTACATTTTAATTGTATAATATTTGCCCCTTTTTTATTTTAAAAAAAATCCAGTACTAATTAAAGGAGTCTGCTGTAATTAACGTGAGCGAAAATGAATCAACAGTAATTGATTGATTTCACTTTTTATCGTAGCTTGATAACAAATACAACCAAGAGTTAAAATGTTTAACCGCTTTCTCCATTTACATCTAACAATCCTTCTCTATTTAATTACCAGTTTATGACCTTTGTTTAAAGAGCTCCACGGTTAGGACTAATTAACGAGCCACTTGAGTATTGATGACGACGACACCAGCGAACGGAACGTGTCTAATTCATGAGACGAATTCCGTTGCGTGACAAATCACAGCTAAAACGAACCCAGTCCGGAAAGTGCGATCGTTATCGGGGAAGACCGTATATTAACCCCCTGATATTCAGTCTTAGTTATGATTGTTTTAAGTTTAATGCAACATCATCAGATAACATGAATATTCCTATAAAGAAAAATATAAATTATAAGACCATCCGGTCTTTGATATTGCCGACGGTTCCTTTTTTAAATCAATTGTTTTGAAGATTTCTATCTGATACTAACTGGGCACTTATAATCGAAGATCTAAGACGTGCTTTCCATTAGAAGATTTTAATGGGAATTTATTAGCTTACAGACTTGATATGATATTCTGTTAGGAATCGTATGTTTACCGCATCTCCAGCTAAGACGCAGACAAGTGGCGTAAGCAGTCTCTCCACAGCGTAATACACTTCCATTTAACCCATTACTCCATAGATATCCATTTTTACGCATTTGATTTATTCATCCGCTGAAGCAAATGGTTCCCCTTTAAACAGTAATGAATATGTCTCATAAGAAATACTTTCTATATTCTAGCAGATGGGAACTTAAAGCAGACTGGAAGTAAAGTAGCATGCATTATATGTACATGTATTTTTAACCTGTTCTAAGTGGCCACCTGTCTTCAAAACTAGAATTACGCAATGGGGTAATAGGTTAAACGAAATTAAACGCAAACACAATGCAATCAAATGCAGAAAATAGAAGTAATTGCAAATAGTGACCCTTTATTTTAGTCCGAAATGCCACCGTGGTCAGACTCTGGATTACCCAGCGTCTGATATGGACCAAACCTTTAACAATAGAAATAATCGTTTTAGTACACACAAGTTTACTGGAAACGAAACGTTTTCTCCATTATAGCAAAGAACCGTTTACAATTGATACTCGGCAGACTCTAAACACTTTACAATAGACACCAGTCGAATATTAGGAACATATTACATATGAGTCGTGCCAAGAGAAAACCTTATTGCATTGCAAACAGTGCAGGTCAAGGTCAGCCGCCGCGTCAAAGACGCGGCGGCTGACCTTGACCTACACTGTTTGACACCTTCGTGCATCTAAAGCATCTAATGCAGGTGTATTATATACGGCATTCGCCAGTGTAGACCAAACTCAGATACAGAGTCTGGGGTGACAACGGTGCTTGGTCTATACAACGTTGCAGTGCATTAACTCTTTCCTCCCTGAAACTTAAAATGGACAATTCCAGTTTCCATTTTAGTCTAGTCCATTTCTGACTTTTAAGGGTTGTTTTTGTCAATGTTTAACCTTGTGACAAACAGTGAAGACCCTGATCAGAGGGCTCCGAAAGGAGCCCTCTGATCTGGGTCTTCACTGTTTGCATATGACATGTATACTATTCACATGTACATGTTTGAAAAGGACGCCTATATGCGGGACTAGGGTTCAAAGAGTTAAGGCTGGTTTTGTCAGGACACGGCTCAGATGATATAGCAAACAGTGTAGCCCCTGCTGAAACCCCACGTAACGCAGCGTCTCATTAGGGTCTTAACTGTTTGCCAATGTCCACTAGGCATATACTAGGCTTACATGGGCAGTAATGGTCCAATGGTAACACATTGGACTACGGTACCAGGGGTCGTAAGTTCGATCCCCCGCCGGACAATCTGTCTGACTAGGGGATTTTTTCTGAATCCCCGATGATGTACAGGAATGTTCTTGAGCAAGACATGTACCGCGAATTGCTCCTCCCCACCCAGGGGTTAAAATGGGTACCTGTAAAGGGTCTGAGCCGGTACTGCGGCTGCATTTGATTGCGCCATATGTTAGCAGTGCTCGATACTGTAGGCAAGATGGCTCAATGATCAGGGGAGTAAATGTACAGTCGGCTGAGTGGTCATTCGGACTGAAAGTAGACTGTAACTTGGTATATTTATATGGTTAAATATAAAACTAGAAATGGCCATTGGAAGTTTTAGACGTCAATGAGTTACTAAACAGTTATACACAGGACTGACTGTTGCAGCAATTCTCCTCGTAATATCCCAAATCTCTACAGCCAGAAGGCTTCATTTCTCCCCGGTTCCCTAATCACACCCATTGGGTGGTAATTAGACGGACGAGCGTTAGCTTTCATCTTATTCATTTTCTGTATTGTTTAAAGATATCCTGAATTACTTTATCCACTAAATCACATCGAATCATAAAGCTGTATCAAGCATTTCATTACCTTTCGTTATTTGATGCGAAATCTGAGAGCTACTCGATTTATTGTAGTCTAGCACGGCACTATGAAAGCTTTTAAATGGACGAGCACTTGTAACGAAAAATTATAAGCCATTTCACGTGAATTAGTTCATAGTTTTGCCTCGAAATATTATTTAGTGAGATGTTTGTTTACCGTGGCGAAATGAATCGGGGACGAAATCAAAGGTTTTGTTAAAAGAAAGTACGTGTAGGATGAATTATTGATATCAGACTGTGGCCATAATTAACCACTTTCCCGCCAAAATATCGTCTGCTTGAAATTTGTCGTCTGTGGATTTTTTTCTCCAAATTAAGTAATTTTGGCTTCTTTAATTTAAAGAAACGTAAGAACCAGTTCCGAACAGTTTGGATAATGATCAGACGGCGAGTTACTCGGCGTCTAATCGGAATCCAAACTGTTTACAGATGCCGGTATAATTCGTGGCATGAGACGGATGATTCCACAAATGGCGTAACGTCACGGTTGTGACGTGTCCTAAGGATGGGTCTTCCACAAACGCGCAGATCTATCAAAAATTTATTTTGCCATCTCATTCTCACACTGACATGATAATATAAACAAGTCGCGTTAAGTATCAGGGCTGCCATAAGTTGACATAAAAAATCCTAAGATTTCCAAATTTGCATTTTTCAATTGCGATTTTACGAATCGTACCTTTACCCCATCGCCTTTGTCTAGTTTTGTTGACACGTGGCTGCTTAAAGCAGACTGGAAGTAAAGCAGAATGCGCCTTAAGGCGCATTCTGCTTTACTTTCAGCCTTCTTTAAGCTACCATGTACTAGAAAAAAAATCCGGAGAAATGGCAGCCCTGAAGTATTATTTAGCATTTCTTTCTTTTGAAAAATGCTTGATACGAATTAAACAATCTATTCACCCAACGATCTCATATATGTGTTCAGAGTCTACACTGATTGCTGATAGGAATTTAAATACAAAACAAAACGAACATGAAATTTAGACCAGACACCCCTTAGATAAAATGGACTAATCGAATATATCAGCATGGAAGAAAATGGATTAACTTGAGTGGTAGATCTATTAATCGCCGCCAGGAATATGCAGTATTAGATATCATAAAGCCTAAATATGTAATTGTCATGTAGAGAAGACCCATATGAGATATTCTATTCTATATAGTGAATAAAAAGCAACGAAACGAAACGAAACGAAAGCATAATGCAATAAAACGTAGAAAAACACGTTCTTGAAAATGTTAACGATTGATTTGGATTTCAGTGACAAAACACTTATGCCTGGCGTCCACTAGAGCGCGGACAAGATTAGGAAGGGTTGCGGAATCAAAAATGGCATTTCGGCATAGCTTCCGCGTCTGGTACGAAGCAATGTACGATGTTTTGCAATATTGTGAACCTCTGCAACTGGACTCTGTGTATTGTCTGCAGACATACTTGGGACAGTCCTAGGAATTAAACAGGACAGACGCAGAATGTCCCCCGAATATGCCGATCATAGTAGGACAAAAGTAGTCACGTGATACTTTGTCCCCGTCGGTTCCTCGCACTCACTTATTCAGTACCGCGTCTTGTCCGCGCCCTAGTGGACGCCTGGTCTTAGGCACCAGGTCGACTCATGGTGTTATAAAGCCTTTGAGTTGAGCCTGAGATGGTTCTCAAGCATTTGATTTGTCAGATTTTAGCAAAAGCTCAAAACTGACCAATCAATTGTTTGAGAACGACCCTAGATTCAACTCTAACGTTTTATAACCTTTGGGCCGGATTTATTATTGGAAAAGAATAACGCCGTCTTCACTGTATACAGACGCGAAGACGTAATTCTTTCTCATTTAACCCTTTCCCCCAAAGAAGCGCCTTTTAGCGCATTAAAATTATTCCTTCACTGAAGAAAATAGTTCCAATTTATACAGTCATAAATATGTATCATACGAAATATTTTCTATATTCTAGCAGATGATAGCTTAAAGCAGGCTGAAAGAAAAGCAGAATGCGCTTAAGGCGCATTCTGCTTTACTTTCAACCTGCTTTAAGTGGACACCTATATTCAATACTAGAAACAGGCTATGTGGGAAAGGGTTAAAGTAATTCAAATACAAACACAATACTTTTATTATTATTATACCAGATTTATATAGCGCTCTTTTCACACAGGGGTAGTGCGTTCAAAAGCGCTTCACATGAAGTTACACAAATGTACCTAAAGACAAAATAACAACAATATGATCTAAAATAAACATGAATAAACGTATAAAAGACAGCCCCCAAAATGGCGATCACATTACTCCCATCAATCAGCAATGAAGCAACCGGCTTCTGATTGTCGACCGATAGAAACAATAGTAGAGCGCCAAAATGCAGGCCGCCAGGAAAAGACAAATAACTACAATTAGATATAAAATAAACATAATAAACGTACAAAAGACAGCCCCCAAAATGGCGATCACGTTACCCCATCAATCAAGAGCAACGAAGCAAATGGCTTCTTTATGCGGACTGATAGAAATAACAGTAGAGCGCACAATACAAACTGTTTGCAATGGACATACAGATTCAACCCTAAGTATCTCTTGTGTGTCTTTATGATCCTTTTTTACTCTTCTAGTACAGGAATTTTGAACCAGTCTACCGTTGCATTTTTTGTAATGACAACAAAAACCAATAGAAATAGAAACAGTATAGACCATGATCAGAGGGCTCCTATAGGAGCCCTCTGATCAGGGTCTACACTGTTTGCATATGTTATCAGTAATCTCTACAGATAGTTATTGCGTTGAAAGGAATTCACATTTACTGGGAAATAATAAGGTATTCTCCAGTGTAACAGTCGTGATTTGTAATGTGAAGAGCGAGTTCAGGTTGTCGGGGGATTGTGAAAACGAATGTTTCTTTATTATTGTGCAGGTAATTATTTTGGCACAAGAAGAGTTGGTTTCTAGAATGTGAAGACAGCCCCCGAAAGCTCTGCCACACAAGACTAGTTACATCAAACAGACTGCGGACCTTGGAGAGAGCTTTAACTTGCCTGTGCAGTTGGTAAAACACATAAAATGAGATTATGATGAAAACAATTGTAGAATACGCTATTCTTTCCCACACAAAAAACGCATTTATAATAAAATTATCATGGCCACTGAAAAACTATTGGCGCAAGATCAGATGCCATGTAACCTGACGTCTGGCCAAGCTTCAACCTGTTTGCCATGCATATTACATATAACTTATATTATATTTAAAGTGTCGATATTTTCAATAACCTGGTACGTATTCATTTCACAGCATTGCGTTTTGATTTTACAATATTTACAATCGACCCAATCAATTCCATTGACAAACACGGTGTTAATTTCCTATAAACACAACTTTTCGAGAGGGCGGGACTTGTGGAAAAGTTTCGAAGGAGGGGGGGATATGCAGTTTTCATTCGCGAATTAATCTTTGGAACTTGTGACAGCAAACATTTGGCGGATTTTTTCAAAATTTGCTCCTAACAGATCTATGTCTTCCTATTAGTGGAAATTGACATACCTTATAAACAGCGGCTATCTGCGTTTCTTTATGACAAAAAAACCCCGATATATTTATCCTACTTTAAAATGACGTCACTTCCAATGGCGTCAAAATCGGCATTTTTCGCGCCAAACTGTCAAGTTGTTGACTTAGAATGTAAAAATTGGAACTTATTTTTCTGCTTTCGAATGTACATAGCTTTAGTAAATCGGTCATGGCGGTTCCTTATAGGGTACACATTATTCGTGTTATCTACCTCTAATATGGATTAAACATACATGCGTACAAACAAAATGTTTATTTAATGTTAGAAATTACAGCAAAAATATTGTAAGTATAAGAAATAGGTAAATTTGCCGATAATTTTCTGTCGTTCATTTCGATTGAACGCCGAAAAAAATCAGTTCATTTCTTAAGTGCCCCTTCCTATAACGGCCCTCCGAACAACAATTCTCTCCGTACAACAATGATTGCTGCTGTTTCCCAAACAAGACAGATTTATATTTAGCGCTTTCACCGATGCAATATCGTCTATTGTTTGCTGAAAATTGTCATTTGCTATTTCTTTCTAAAATTACATATTGACTATTTGGAACAAATATAATGACGAGTGACAGTTTGAATCCAGATCAGACGCCGTGTTTTCACTCTGAGGATATCATTTTCCCTCCCTGCACCATATCCCTCCGAACAACATACACAATGCGTGTCTCATATTGGGAGTTGTTGCAGGGGTTGAGCTCTTTGGGAAACAAAATGCATTCTCTCCGGTATACATGTCAGTTGATCGGGGTAAAACGCTGTTTCTTACCCATGAAAATTAATGCATTCGCTTTTAAAAAACAGTACTTGAATCGAGTAATTTTGTCTTGAATGCAAACAATGTAGACCAAGATCAAATTGCTCCTAAGGGAGCGCTCTGCTTAGGGCCTGCAGGGGTCAACGAGTTAAGCTGTTAATTTACTACTACCTAATTAAACGTCTCTCTTTTTCTCGCCTAGGTACTCCAGTAGAAGTGAATTAGTTATCAAAAGATTAATTTACATGTTTGTAAATATGATACAAGTTTTCATTTGAAGCTTTTAGCATATTAATAAATAACCCTTTCACTCTCAATGACGTCATAAAGCGCATTTTCAAACGGTTTTAATCCTGATCAGACGCCGCGTCACGCGGCGTCTGTTCAGGATCAAAACTGTTTTGCCACTTGTTTTGAAATAAACGAAGTTATACTGCCTTAAGGGTGTATCAATGTCATCAGCGATTTTTTCAAAGTATTAAATTTTTTTCTATCATTGTTTTTTTTGGAAGAGCTATTTATGATGAATGAAAAAATGAAAAAAACATAATATGGTGGTGTCCTTTTTTTTGAGCTACAGCGATTTGAAAAAGGTATGTCAAATATGGACTTTTTTTCCAAATTTTACCCATTCAGAGTACACGCTTCAGTAAAATCTATTTCAAAACAAAACAAACATGGTAATTTGGGTTTTCATTATTTATTTCATGTCTATGGTGGTATTTTCACATATAGAAACCAAATTTAGACAAAGCAGGCACTAGGTTTGAACAATATGGATCCTCGAATATCAAAAATATGCTTTTTACAAATGTATAGGGCATGCTTTTGTAAGATTTTTTATTTTATGAAAAAAAGTAAAAAAGTTTGAAAATGAAATAGTTCTAGTATAAACTTTTTCTTATATTCTACCAAATGAAAGCCAATGCTAAGGCAGTTCAAAATATGAAAAGAAATTGAAAGGTCAGTGTTGAAAATTTTGAGTTATTAAAGTCAAAAGAGTTATCTCCCCTTACAAAATTTACAAAAAAGTACCATATCGATGATATTTAGAGCTTTATAAATTTCACATTTGGTGCCTGGTTTTTCTTAAATTAGTTTTTGAATGAAGAAATACTACCATAGATAGGAAATAAATAACACAAAACCAAATTATCATATTTGTTTTCATTTAAAATGGAATTTATTGAAGCGGGCTGTTTGAAAAGGACAAAATAAGAGAAAGTGGGTGGGGTAAATTTTACATGGCCGTAAAGCCAACTGTTGTTTACCAAAGTGTACACTTTTTCTATTTTTTCATTCATCTTAAATAGCTCTTCAATACAAAACCACCATAGAGTGTTTTCAGATACTTTGAAAGTTTCCCAAATTCATGACATGGATACACCCTTAAACCTAACTTTGAAACGATGTTGTAGACAACAATATTGAAGCAGACGACAATATGGCGGTGAAGGGATAAAAACCTCACGATAAATTAGCCGAAATGGTTATGCTGTACTCATTATTGGGCTATAAGAGAGGGAACAGTTTTAATAAAGTCGAAAGTATTTACAAAATGCTCATATAACAGCTTTCTGTATTGATATTATCTTATCTTGCATTTAGCAGCACCTTGCCTTTAATCCTTTCATTGTCACATTTTTCGTGGGAATTTTACCCTATTCACCGTTTCATTGCCGTCTGTTTCAATTTTGTTGTCTGCAATGTCGTTTCAAAGTTAAAAATAGTGACTGAAGAAATTTCAAAATGAGTGTCAAACAGTTTGGATCCTGATCAGACGCCGCGTCACGCGGCGTCTGATCAGGATTCAAAATGTTTGCAAACGCGCTTTGTAGCGTCATTGAGAGCGAAAGGGTTAAATATTTTTTAAGTAGATCTTTTATGGGGAACATGTATAATCGTGAAAATTTGTTTCGAATGATATATTGAATATGAAAAGGCGTAAAGGTGTGTTGCTCTAAGGAAATTCAATTTGATTTATAGCAGAAGCCAATTATCAAACAGCTAGGAAGTTTACTATCAGATACCGAACAATCTTCTGTCTGATCTGCATTCAGAATTTAAGGGTCTGGTATCGCAGCATGGCAAATTAAAAAATCAAGTAAAACGTTTGTATAACAACTACATGTACCTAAACATATATACATGTATTTACATAATCTTTTACTCCTTTCCTATAAAATGGAGAAAAAAATGTGTGCTATATGGACATTTTAACGATTTAATTTGGAGACATTGTCGACTAAAATTTGGAATAGAGTCATTTATTTGTTTTAGGTCTGAAACTATCTAGTTAGTTGTGGTCAATTTTCTATTGTTGCATGCCTAAAAATGATTGAAATTGGATATTTTTTCAGGTTTTTACTGCCTCTCTCCCTGTCTCACTATCTGTATATACATTGTTTATACGAATTTAATTGGTATTACGAATACCACGAAAGGAACTAGGGATATCGCTTCGTTTATTTTGTGAGTTTATTTCTGAGTATATGTACATGTAATTGGACAACGTATTTAACATATTTTGGATGTTATATACGTTGTCTTCTATTACACTTTGTATTGAATTGTAATTTGGTGTGTTGTCTTGGCCATACTTTGCTTTATATACCTATAAATGGCCAAAGGCATTTAATATGCCGATTTTGTCAAAATACTGAAATACTGTCAACACTAAGTAATTTGACAATTACGAAATTGTGCAATTTTTTATTTAATTTCAGACATATGTAAAATGACTTTCTCTATAAAACAGCTGGCACATATCATTAAACTAATGATAATTGATTTCAATAAATGAAATAATAAAGTAACACCTCTCTGTTTCGACCAATTCAATAAATGAACTCATGCAGTAGAACCTCTCTGGTTCGACTAATTAATTGTGTTAATTATTGGGTGTTTAAGACAGGTGACTGTTTAAAACATGTTGGAAGAAAAACAGAGAGCTCCCTTTCTTACACTTTGTTTTAAGTTGTCACCTGTTTGTTAACTCTTTACCTGCCAAATTAATCGTGAGATTTTTACCCCTTCACCGTTTCATTGTCGTCTGCTTCAATTTTTGTGTTTGCAAGATCGTATCAACGTAGGATTCAATGTAGTATGACTTAAAACATATCGATATCAGTGTCAAACAGTTTGGATCGTGTTCAGACGCCGCGTTACGCGGCGTCTGATCAGGATCCAAACTGTTTGCAAAGTCAACTTTGTGAGCCGTTGGCAGTGAAATAGTTAAACAATCATTTTGAATTTTCGGAGGGTCGTAATAGAGAGGTTTACTATACGTGTACATAATGGTTTAAATGACATATGTGGTTTTATTGCATGTCATTTCTACTGCTTCTTATTTGTATGGGAATAAAACATTTTTAAACTAAACAGTTCTACTAAATATTACTGCAAGCTGGTGTTGCATACAATATACATAATGTATATGAACAAAGTAAACTATAATAAAACAGTTTTAACTGTACTACATGTACCATTAAATAAAAAGGTTTAGTTAAAAAAACATGCATGTATACAATGTACAGGGAGCGTTGTCGTCTGCGTTAAAATATATCGCCTGCAAAATAAAATTTAATTTAAAAAATCTAATATGAGTGGCAAACAACTTGGATCCTGATCAGACGCCGCGTTACGCGGCGTCTGATCTGGATCCAAGATGTTTGCGAACATTAGCCAAGTTGCGCTTAGCATGACAAGAGTTAATGTTACTGTTGTCTAATACACTTTATATATAGGATATTACATGAGTGTTGATAATTTATTGGATTTATTAAACGAGTCTTTTAGAAAACGATAAAAACGAGGCTTTGCCGAGTTTTTATCGTTTTCTAAAACGACGAGTTTGATAAATCCAATAAATTATTAACACGAATGTTATATTCTTTTTATAACAAAACTTAGAAATGTTATTTATCGCAGCCTTTGAGGTCAAGAGAATGCTAAGCGCGATTGAAGTAGATCTATACAGGAAAAAGTTGTTCCAAATTAACCCCGTTCACTAGCATTATGTTTATGTTATTATATGTATTAAACACTTTCATGTAGATCCACTATTGATTTATTACATCAAAAATCTACAAATTGAATCTACATGATGGAATGAATACGTTGGAAATCGAACGCGCATAGAACGCATTTTAACGACGTCACAAGTAAACAACGACGTGGCGTACCTCATTTGCATAGTTATATAACTAGTTATATATGACATTTAAACAACGGGTGTTATTCAACGCTCACGCCGTCTGTTATGTTATAAAAATATGTTACAGCAAGTGTCATTTGTCCATCTTTCTTTAAGCAATTGTCTTTTGGATGCGCAATGCTCTATTTCATCGAAAGCTTTTCATTGTCGTTTAGAAGGAAGTTATGGTGTTTTAAAGTATCTGGTAAGAATATGTCCCAAGTCATACTTATCCAAGATCAGAAATATGTCTGGAATAAATGCAAGTTGTTTTTTTATATATGAAGTATATAACTTAAACCCCTTTTGGTTAACAAATGCGATGCCATTGCACATATTTTGTGTAGAAAACATAACTTTCTTATGTCTATTTCTGTCGATATTGGTAGTCGATATTGTGGCATTCATAATTATGTGTCTATATAGTTAAAATGCTTAGAGTACAAGGTTCTAGATAAAGGGGGAGTAAACTGAACAAATCCAGCATTTTCTCAATTATTTCAGCACCAAATCCTATGGTGTTACTACTCATTAGAATCGTCTCTTCGAGACGATTCTAATGAGTAGTGGCACCATAAGGTTTAAAGAAGAAATAAGGATTTTAATTTTTTGAAATACTCCCCTTATCTGGAACGTAGTAAACTAAATAAAAAGCACATAGCAATTTGTGGCAGTCGATGTCATGACAGTGAATTGATTATGTACAATAGTTACTTTGTGTGCGAAGGGAAATAATCCCGTTTCGATTAGCTTTACTGTAAGAAGAAAGATTTACTTCACTTGAATGTATTGGATATTCAGTCAAAAAGGAAAATGCCACTTTTGTACACTAAATTATCAGCGTCTCAAATACATATACTGTATTTAAATTTTGTTTCACAGAAAGTAGCAGACAACAGAGAATAAGTGTGGCTAAATAACCGACACATTGTATAGAAAATAAAAGGTATATAACTCTTCCAAAAAAAACAGCATTTTTGCTTATAAATGTTTTCCATAAAAAAGAAACGATAGTGCTCATATTCAGCAGCTATAACCTTTGCTTAAAGGAAATAAAACTATATTAGAGTTTCACTCATTACAATATTCACAGCCTTATCAAGACTAGAAAATCTTATAATAACAAATTACCTCCATTTGATTTGAAATAGTAATGACCTCTGAGTGGTTCATTTGATTATCGTTATTTGTGTCGTTCAATCTGAATGTGTTTTACTAGAATACATTGGTGAACGTATGAGTCTTTAAAATATAAAACAAAAAATAGGTTTGATAATGTATCTTATAAGATATGGAACTTTAAAATATACTTAATGTAAAGTAAATGTAAAAAGGGGTTACTTTCTTTTTTGGCTGAATATATATTAAAATACATATATCAAAACTTACAATAAACTGTGTGTATAAGCGCAATGGCAAACAATAAGTGTAAGCAGAGATTCAACAACGCATATCTAATAGGAGAATAAGAGTTGTCAGAGAGACAGCAAAGCTCGCGAACGGCATATTTTGAAACTTTGAAGCAGATTCTGAGGTCATGGTAACAGGGATCAAAAGTTTGTGTGCATGGAAATGTATTGCCCATATATACATGCATGCCAGGCATGAAATCAATATTCCAAGCGGCATAGCAGTTATAAGCGTTTTTGGAAACCTAAGCGTAAATTTCTATATCTAAACGCAGGCCCTGGGTTCAAGGTCAATGTCACAAGGGTCAACCTTTTACGCGCATGGAAAGGTCTTGTCCATATACCCATACATAACTAATATGGAAACAATACCGCAAGGAACATAGGAGTTATAAGTGTTTTTTTCAAAATCTTAACGCAGATTTCTAAACTTAAACGCGGGTCCTGAGTTCAATGTCAAGTTTACATGGGTCAAACGTTTTGGTACATGTAAAGGTCTTGTCCATACATGTATACACATGCATACCAAAAATGAAAGCAATACCTCAAGGGACGCGTGAGTTATAAGCATTGTTCGAAACCTTAACGCAGATTTCAAAACCAATACGCAGGCCCTACGTTCAAGGTCAATGTAACAGCGGTCAAACTTTTTACGTGCATGGAAATGGTTTGTCCATATACACATGCCTATCAAATATGAAAGTAATACCTCCAGGGTCATAGGAGTTTTTTTTAAAACCTAAACACAGATTTCGAAACCTAAACGCGGACTCTGAGTTCGAGGTCAATGTCACGGGTGTCAAGCCAGCATCGAAAGGTCTTGTTCATATGCTCATGAACACCAAATATGAAAGCCAAACTTAAAGGGACATAGAAGTTATGTACATTGTCTTAAAATTGTTTACGCTGTTCACGACGACGCCGACGACTTCGCCGGGGATATAGCATAAACTCGTCTTGTACTTTGTACAGGCGAGCTAAAGCTTGAGTTTAGCACTACATCGTCCCCTCTCTACAACGACATCCAATGGGAGACAAATAATATGAACGTTGTTCGGATGGAGTCGTTACACGGAGGGAAATCGGCTGATATTTGCAAACAGCTTGAATCCATATCAGACGCCGTGTAACGCGGCGTCTGATCTAAATTCAAGCTGTTTGTCACTCGTCATTAAGTGTTTTTTCTATTAAAATGTTCATTATGTAACTTAGAGAAAAATGGTAGACGACACATTCAAGCAGACGACATTGCAGCTGTGAATAGGTTGGACACAATAATCTTGTCTTGGGGGAAAAGCGGTAAGCATTGTTGTAAGGAGGGAGTCGTTGTTACTAAGATACTGTTTATCTTACAAATTGCTAAGATACTTTTTACTTTACAAATTGCTACATCCAGTTAGATCTAGTGCAAATTTTGTATTGTTATATTGTTAATTATTTGTTTTGTATGAAATGCCTTTTGTTTTATAAATGTACTTGTATATATGTTGAGGGCCTCATGGAAGATTGGTATTACCAAATGAGTTCTCTCGTTAAATAAAGTCTTTATTATTATTATTATTATTATTGTTGTTGTTGTTGGGAGGGTCGTTGTAGGGAGGGAGCACTGTATAATAATAATAATAAGATGGTTGTACAGCAGAGTATTTCACACACATATTGACAGTTAGCATTTACGACCACTAAAATGAACACTTATTGGTTGTTTAAATGACAAGTGACAGTTAAACACAAGGTAAAGTTAAAACAAAAGGCTCTCGTAGGAGTTTTCCGTTTTACTTTCATCTTGCTTTAAACAGATACAGTACTGAACCTTATTAAATTAAATTGATAATCGCAAGCAAATTGTCATCGAATTGCCATCGAATCGGGTGCTTCAAAAGGCGAATCTTACGCTTGAATATTTTACGCGATTTTTCCGAAGCGGTTGTGACAAAAATGGAAAAAAAAATAACGAAGGCTCATTTGCGAATATTTGTGAGATACACCATTCAGGCAAACTTACCAAAGGATAATGTTACTATTTTGAATCGCAAGCGAATTGCCATCGAATTGCAAGCGAATTGCCATCGAATTGCAAGCGAATCGCAACAATTGTTAATTTAATAAGGTTCAGTACTGTACTTGCCTTACAAACCAAACAATTGACACAATCTAGTGGTCGTAGTATAAAGGTTTTACTGTATTTTACTAGAGTTCTACTAGAGTCCAATCGTAAAAATCAGGATCCAAACAGTTTGACACTCATTTCAAAATTTCTTACGTAAAAATACCTAAAAATTAAATTTGAGAAATAAAAGCAGACGATAAGTGTTTAACCCTTTACGCAATAGACTGTTTCTAGTTCTAAAAATAGGTGACTACTTAAAGTAGGGTGAGAGTAAAACAGCATGCACCTTAAGACGCATTCTGCTTTACGTTCAGTCTGCTTTAAGCTACAACCTGCTAGAATAAAGAAAATATTCCTTATGATACATTTTCATGACTGTATAACTTGGAACTTCTTTCTTCAGCGGATGAATAAACTGAATGTGCTAAAAGGCGTTTCTCTTAGGGAAAGGGTTAAATGGTGTGACGTCTTGGCAGTGAAGAGGTTAAACATTGGATGTGACCAATTTTACAGTCTTCTTTAATCCTTTCACATGTCACAAATGTCCTTTGCTTTATTACTACTGCCTGCATTTTGCTTTTGAAGTAAGGCTTAATTCGCGCAATTCAATTCAATTCAATTCAATTCAAGTAGCATTCTCCTTTACTTCCAGCAGGGCTGCCATTTCTCCGGATTTTTCCTAAATCTTCGGATTTTTTTCTAGTACATGGTAGCTTAAAGCAGGCTGAAAGTAAAGCAGAATGCGCCTTAAAGCGCATTCTGCTTTACTTCCAGCCTGCTTTAAGTAGTCACATTCCAACGAAACTAGAAATAGGCTATGGGGTAAAGGTACGATTCGTAAAATCGCACTTGAAAAATGCAAATTTGGAAATCTTAGGATTTTACATGTCAAGTTATGGCAGCCCTGTTCCAGTCAGCGTTAAGCTATCAACTGCCTTCAATAGCATATGTGGGAACGTCTTATCCTTGAAATTCGGATATGTTTTACTTTAGCAAATCTAAATTGATAAAATGAATTGAAGAAATACATTTCCTCAGTCCATTGAAGGAGCCCCCCCCCCTCCCCATTGTTCTCACTAGGCGTAGAAATACAGATAGAGCAGGAGTAAAGTGTGCTTAGCCAATGTCACTAATCTCAAGTTGTCTAGAGAGGCCCTTACATACTCACACTCAATGTTTTTTTTCCAATGGGTTTACTAACCAAACTAACAATTTAAAGGTGCGGGTCTCACATGAGACGCTTGGATGTGTATATGCCTAGACAAGATAACAGTTACAGCACAAATTGCACAGGGCTGCATGCTTAAATATAGCTGGTTTGGTGTTTCCACCGAAAGTATGTCAGGAAATGTCTTTAAGCGAGTTCGACATAGCGAAATTCGACTCTTATTTCAGTAAATAAGAAAGAGTCTCGGACTATGCAAAACACGTTCAAAGTATATTCCAAATTAAATGATAAGGCTATAAGGGATAAAACTCTTTGATTTATATAATTTGAAAATGTAAGAGTTGCGTCCCTCTGAAGTTATTTGAATACTGATTGATTATTATTTCATGAGAGTTAGAATACTGTGTATTAACTCTTATCCTGCTGCGAAATCGTCTGCTTTGAAATTGTCGTCTGCAAAATTTGTTCAATTTAGATTTTTGTTTAGCGTCATTGAATAAAAGCGGACGCCACTTTTCAAGCAGAAGACGTCATGACTTTGAAGGGGTTAAAAGTGTCATTGAATATTGTATTGGATGGTTATTTAACCCTTTCTCCCATAGAAGCGCCTATTAGCCCTCCATTGAAGAAAATAGCCTCAACTTTATACAGTTGTGAACAAGTAACTAGTGAACATTTTCTATATCCTATTCCTATAGCATATGTTAGCTTAAAGCAGACAGAAAGGTACAGTGGAGAATCTGTTATTCTTTCCCGTTTAAACGCAAACGTACGCAAACGCAAAACGCCAAAACGTAGAAAAGAACAACTTTTGGACAATTCTGATATTTCATGTTTATCTTGGTGGCAAACAGTTTGGAGCCTGATCAGACGCCGGGTTACCCGGCGTCTGATCTGGCTCCAAACTGTTTGCACTGCAAATGATAGTTTTAGCGTAAACGCGTTTATTGGGAAAGAATAACAGATTCTCCACTGTAGCTTTTAATCATGGCATTTCAAACCTCGAAAATGCATTTTTATAGGGGATATGTACATGTAGGTGTGGCGTGAAAGAGAGTTTCCATTGGGGTAGGAGTACAGGAAAGTGTCGTTACCCGTAGGAAACGGACGCATGAGTAGACGTTCTATAGGCGCTTTGTATGAGCATAAGATGTTGTTTCTAAGAAGAATTTACGTCCGCTCAAAGTCATGTAATCACTTTAAATATTACTAATGGTTACATGATTATTGTAGCGTGACTGTGAAAATATGTATACAGTATTATGTTTTGTGTGACGATGTACTACAGTGTTCCCTCCCTATAACGACCCTCCCAACAACAACACCTCCTTACAACAACCATTACCGCAATTCCATAAACATGACAATTACGTCTTACGATTACGTTTTACGCTTTTGCTGCTGCAATATCGTCTGGTTAAAAGTATCGTCTGCTGTTTTTCTCAAAGGTTCACATATGTGGACATTTTGATAGAATTAATATAAGTTTGAGTGACAAACAGCTTGAAATACGCGGCATCTGATCTGGATTCAAGCTGTTTGCAAATGTAAGCCAAGTCTTAATGTTCCCTCCCTATAACGACTCCTTCCGAACAACCCACACAATATTTGTCTCTCCCTATGTGTCTCTGGAGGGAACACTGTATGTACAAATCAGAAATAAATTGTGTTCGGTTCGGTTCCTGCTCCTTACATATCCCTGGTCAACATCAGCTCATTGGTGTGAGGACGTCTGCGTTATATGCATACATGTAATATTATACTTTTATAACATACAGACCGCGTGAACGTTGAACAACACTCGTTGTTTATTTGTCATATATATTATATAACTAGTTGAATAACTATGCAAATGAGGTACGCCACGACGTCGTTTACTTGTGACGTCATTAAAATGCGTTCTATGCGTTCAATGTCCAACGTCTTCATTCCTTCATTTACATTCAATTTATAGATTTTTAGTTTAATTAATCAATATTAGATCTACATAAAAGTGTTCATTAATTTAATACATAAGATAACATAAACATTATGCCAGTGAGCGGGGTTAATTTGGAACAACTTTTTATCTGTATAGTTCTAATTATTTCGCGCTTAGTATTCACTTGACCTCAAAGGCTGCGATAAATAAATTTTCTACGTAATGTTATAAAAAGAATATAACATTCGTGTTAATAATTTATTGGATTTATCAAACTTGTTTAATAAATCCAATAAATTATGAACACTCATATAATATACTATATATACATGACTGTATGCTTATTAGCAGTAAAACTATAAATAAACTACACTTTCTGTACGCCAAACAGTAAGCATATATTTTGAAAAATGCGATAGACTGAGAGAAAAAAGCATAATTTATGCGACCCAGTGATTTTTCTTGGGCAATTTCATATGTCATTTATCAAATTTGAATGCCCCTCTGCAAAACGGATATTTTTCTTCAATCCTGATGTTTAGTTGTCAATTTACCACATGGCTGTCAGTCTCTTTAAGGAGATTGATTTCATATTCATTTAGGGCATCCACTTTTTTCTGGCTAAACCCAATCGATTACGGGGAACGAACGAATTTTCTAGATCTTTGCAAACAGTTTGGATCCTGATCAGACGTCGAGTAGCTCGGCGTCTGATCGGGTTCCAGGCTGTTTGTCACATAATACCTTCAATATAAAGAAGGAATGAAGGAATGAATTTCAGATTACAGCGGACGATATTTAGAGCAGCCGATAGGCTACGTATTCATTGCTCAAAGGGTTGATTAACTGTAAACAAACTACATGTAACAGACATCATCGATTACAAATACACGTTCACTATATCGAGCGGTGCTGTACATACATGTACAGTGGAGAATCTGTTATTCTTTCCCAATAAACGCGTTTACACTAAAACTATTATTTGCAGTGCAAACAGTTTGGAGCCAGATCAGACGCCGGGTAACCCGGCGTCTGATCAGGCTCCAAACTATTTGCCACCATGATAAACATGAAATATCAGAATTGTCCAAAAGTTGTTCTTTTCTACGTTTTAGTGCTTTGCGTTTGCGTACGTTTGCGTTTAAACGAGAAAGAATAACAGATTCTCCACTGTATACCATATATAGAAAAAAGCCTTGAGTAATGCGGTTAGATCAATCAGCAGACAATTGCAAGTACTTAACCCATTACCTCATAAATATGCCTTTTTACACCTTAAATTTATTATTCCACTGAAGAAAATAGTTCCACATACAGTCATGGATATGTACCATAAGCAATAGTTTCTATATTCTAGCAGATGGTAGCTTAAAGCAGGCTGAAAGTAAAGCAGAATGTGTCTGAAGACATACAACCAGCGTAACGAACAGTTTGGTAATTCCCAGTTTGGACTGGGGTAGAACTGTTTACAAGGGTCTTAAACTGTAATTGGTTCCTGTTTTGTAAAGGGTGAAAATATCTTAACCATTTCACCCATAGCTTGTTTTCAGTATTGAAGACAGATGGTTGTTAAAGCAGGCTGAAAGTAAAGCAGAATGACCCGGAAGAAGCGTTTATAACCGTTTACAGAGTGGGTACATTAAGCAGACTGAATAAAGTTCATTGGAATCTGTCTGATTTACTCTCAACTTAAATGTTTGAGCCCTTAACCCCCTATTGACGCATATACTAGTCCGTCATTTGTCAACAGTACATTCTAAAAAGCGTATCTAAAATCTACACATGGTCTATATGCAAACAGTGTTGAATCCGATCAGATGGGTTCCTTTACGGATAAGAACCGTGACTCTGATTAGGGTTCTCACTATTTGTACTATTTGTCATTTTGAAATATACATGTAGTGTAAAAACAAACTGCTACACATTCCAATAATTGGACTAATTAATATAGACTTATTTGGACACTGAAATAGTTCATAAAGTTGACATCCTAGTGGTCCTGTCGCTCTTTATCAGAAAAAGACAGGAGCACGATACTTAATGCATATCTTTGAAGAATAGGTAAAGGCGTGATAAAGCGTTACGTACTATGAATAAAATTTTGGACTATATTAAACCCATTACCCCATAGCCTGATTCTAGTTTTGGAGATAGGTGACCACTTAAAGCAGGTATAAAGTAAAGTAGAATGTGGCGCATTCTGCTTTTCATTCAGCCTGCTTAAAGCTACATATTGCTAAGATATAGAAAACTATTCTAAATAAAATGCGTTAAAATGCGTACAGTGGAGAATCTGTTATTCTTTCCCAATAAACGCGTTTACGCTAAAACTATTATTTGCAGTGCAAACAGTTTGGAGCCAGATCAGACGCCGGGTAACCCGGCGTCTGATCAGGCTCGAAACAGTTTGCCACCAAGATAAACAAGAATTATCAGAATTGTCCAAAAGTTGTTCTTTTCTACGTTTTAGTGCTTTGCGTTTGCGTACGTTTGCGTTTAAACGGGAAAGAATAACAGATTCTCCACTGTATCTATGGAGGCGTGGGTGTCATGAAATAATTTAGAGAAAAAGAACCTTTTAAATAGTAGATCTAGTCAAACCAACATTTTTTAACTATAAAACAACATTGTGCATTGCGTTCACAATCATTTACGGACACCAATCAAATTAAAGTTTTTCAGGTGATCTAAATTATTTACATTTTACTTGAATTATCGCGCTTGGATTGACTTAAAATTCAGTTAAATTTCATCTCGCAGTTGTTGTTGTTCACATAAACTACCAGATATTAACGCCCAGCTTATTCAAATTGGAAGAGGCAGGCGATATTTTAACGATAGGTCGTATATTGCGGTCCTATCTCCATCAAAGGATTATTGGAAAGCGTTGCGTGGTAGCGTACACATGGACAGTGCGGTGGTAGATCTTGACCCAATTGTCGAGTATTTATACTCGGGGGTATAAAGGAACAGCCATATTTTTGTTTTTAATGGCGGACGATGGAAGTACGGATAGGAATTGGAATATGAGTGAGATCTAAAAATCTTTCAACGATGCCGCAGCCACCACCACGCAAGGTAATGTGTCATTTAAGAAGTTGTCAAATTTGCTCTGCTTTATTCAAAGTGTTACATGTGGTAGATTTGTTAATAATTTGTTTTTAATTCAATTCAGGTGAAACCCAGTGCCCAGTTGAAGACACTGCACACAGAACAAGTGTCAAAACTCAACTCGAAACACCAGCAAGAATGTGATTTGCTTGAAGACATTCGGTAAGTCTTTTTGGTTTGGATTAATTGAAGACGTTTCAAAATAAGACACGTGTCGGAGTATTTGTTTTATGGTGAAATTCTGTAAATGTGGACATGTTCACTCGCACCCAGGTCAGCTCGTACCCAGTCTTTGATTACTTATAAATATTTTATCATCAGAGATTTAGACGTCACAAAACGATATACAGTAAAACCTCTCTTTTATGACCACTGAAAAAAATGCTTGGTGAGTGTAATGTGTATAGCCTATAGGTAACAAGTGACAGCTTAAGCAAGGTGACAGCATTTTGTATTTGCTTTGTTTGTTTACATCCGTTTCTGTCATCTATGGGCTAATTGGACACCCCAGAGAGAGGGGAGCAGATACAGAGAACCCAGGCTTGATGCCCTAATCTAATTATCGACAGAGTTCTCCCGGTTCTTTCAGATGCCAGTGTAAAGCACTGACACATCGGACCTCGGTTTATAAAGTCGCATCCGAAGGACTTGGTCCGGCGGAAGTTGACAGTAAAACAGAAAGCTCCTTTAACCCTTTCCCTTATAGAAGCGACTTTTAGCGCATTCATTTTATTCATCCGCGAAAGAAAATAGTTCCATTTTATACTGTCATGAATATGTACCATAAGAAATATTTTCTATATCCTAGCAGATAGTAACTTAAAGCAGGCTGAAAGTAAAGCAGAATGCGCCCTAGGGCGCATTCTGCTTTACTTTCAACCTGCTTTAATAGGTCACATATCTTAACTACTAGAAACAGGCTATGGGGTAAAGGGTTAACCCATTACTCCAAAGCCTATCTCTAGTTTTGACGTCATGTGACCACTTGAAGCAGGTTGAAAGTAAAGCAGAATGCGCCTTAAGGCACATTGGGCTTTACTTTCAGTCTGCTTTAACCCTTTCCCCCATAGAAGCTCCTTTTAGCGAATTAAGTTTATTCCTTCACTGAAGAAAATAGTTCCAGTTTATACAGTCATAAATATGTATCATACAATTTTTTTTATATATTCTAGCAGATGATAGCTTAAAGCAGGCTGAAAGTAAAGCAGAATGCGCTTAAGGCGCATTCTGCTTTACTTTCAACCTGCTTTAACTTAAGTGGACACCTATATTCAATACTTAAGACATGCTATGTGGGAAAGGGTTAAGCAGCAATAAGCTACCATCTGTGAGAATATATAGAAAATATTTTTTAAATTGAATATTCATGACTCTATAAAGTGAAAATATTTTCTTCAGCGAAGGAATAAATTAAAGGTGTAAAAAGGTATGGGATAATGGGTTAAACAGTAACTGTCATCTTTCTTTAAGCAGTCACCTGCAGCGGTCAAAACTTCTGAAATTTGTCACTCGTCCTCCATAAAAACATTGAAGGCAAACTGAAAAACACACTTGCCCTGCACATGAGACAAAGAATGGAAAATGCATGCAGAATGATCGGACAACTGGATTTTTTTATTTTTTTTTATCTCTGACCTGTCTCAAACACTTTAACTTCAAACACCTAATAATTAACACAGTTCATTGGTTGTATGAATACTAATAGAGAAGTTTTACTGTAATTCAATTACTAACTTCCTTGTATCTCCACCAAACCCCATTTTGTGACTACCGGTACTTTAACCCTTTCCCCCATAGAAGCGACATTTAGCGTATTTAATGTATTCCTCCGCTGAAGAAAATGGTTTCATTTTATACTCTCATGAACAACAAATATTTATATAGCCTAGCAGATGGTAGTTTAAAGCAGGCTGAAAGTAAAGCAGAATGTGCCTTAAGGCACATTCTGCTTTACTTTCAACCTGCTTTAAGTGGTCATCTGTATTTAATGTCATATACGGGTTATTGGGTAAAGGGTTATACTCGTCTCAAAAAGATGATTCTAATAAGTAGTCACAATATGGGTTTTGGTGGATACCTGATAAAAGAAAATATTTTGCAATGTTCAACTTCAATTTACTGTAACCTCGAAGAAATCTGTTACTGCTTCGAGCTGTAACTCACTTTCATCCTGAGCCCTGCTTATGACAACCATTGTTTTTCTATACAAACAAGTGCTAAGAAACATAAGAAGTTGTGGAAATCAAATCTTAGTAATAGTTAGTGTAAGAATTACATGTATTGTGATGATAAATCTAAAAGTTTCTAAACAGCAACCACCTGTAAATTGAGATCTTCATGTGTAAAAGGCTTCATAGGATTCTACGACATATTAGATACAGATTCTTCCGAGAGTTACATATAGCAGGAAAAGGGCTTAAACCTCTAGGATTGTCATCACCCGGTCCATTTTTATGGGTGGAGAGCCGGACAGGAGCCCCTCTACCTATAGAAGTACATGTACCAAACCCATTAATTATTTACGCTAGCAGTTATATGGACTATGGAGTCAATCAACAGTTAAGTATGTGAATCTTTCATACATGTAGCCATGTTTTTAAATACCAATAATGAATTTTCCATCATGGCTTGTTCTAAACTGTGCTAATAAGTAGCACATCATTGAGTATTGTGAAGAAATTACCATCTTATCCAAGACTTATAGTATTTGAAATGCTTACATTATCTGGAGCCCTGAGAACATTACAGATGCTCATTAACACTTGAATGCCTTCAGAAGTTCAATCTAACTGCAATTGGCTAACAGATGTTTAGCCCATTATCATTTAGATATGCATTTTCCATCTTTAATTTATTCCTCCACTGAAGTAAATAGTTCTTTTGAAGTAAGCTGTTAAAACTTATTCAGTACGTCTCAGAGTCTTGTCACTCTTGAATAAATTCTATATCCTGGCAGATGGTAGCTTCAAGTAAAGCAGAATGTGCTTTAAGGCCCATTCTGGCAATCTGCTTTACTAAATGTTCCAACTTAAAGCAGGTTGAAAGTAAAGCAAAACACATTACTTTCTTTCAGGCTGCTTTCAGCAAAAAATCTGCTAGAATAGAGAAATATTTCTTGCCGTACATATTCATGACTGCATGTATAAATTAAGTGGAACGATTTTCCTCAGTGAATGAATAAGTTAAAGGCGTCAAAAGGCAATTTTTTCCATGGGGTACATGCATTGGGTTTAAAGGCTATGTTGTGGGGTCAATTGAAGATGCTATTTCTAATTTTTAGTATTATTGATAATTCAAATTGCATGCTGGATTGTTTGCATGCAGAACTCCAGATAAGGGGAGTATTTTAAAAACGAAAATCTTTATTTCTGCATCAAAACCTATGGTGTCACTACTCATTAGAATTGTCTCTGAGAGACGATTCTAATGAGTATAGTTACACCATAGGATTTGGTGCTGAAATAAAGACTTGAAAATAATGGATTGGTTCATTTTTACTCCGTCTTTACTTAACAGTTTGCAGACATGAATTACACAGCCTATGCTGGTTTGTTCGCATGATAAATGGAAGTATAACTGATGTAGGTAGTGGTGTAGTAACGATCATTGATAAAAGATAAACAGAAAGCGTTAAAGGCATAGTTCATTAATACTTAATGTAATTAGGATCTTAACACTATAACAAATACACAAGTCCTTGTACATAAATACATATTATCGTGTGTCATGTTGTCTTATAATTGACTTAGTGCACACTATATGACACACACAGGTCTGGGAATGTTTTAGGTACGCCGTTCAGTCATTACTTTGTCAGGAAAATTTCAGAGACCAACAGGACGGTAAAATGTGTTAACTTATTGAGCCCAGTGTTTGCAAACAGCAGAGCTCCAGATAAGAGAAGTATTTCAAAAACATAAATCTTAATTTTTGCATTAAAGAGACTCGCAACCAGATATAGCATTAAAAATAGTAATTTGTAAATATGTGACAAACGCTTATATAAATGGGTAAGAATTAGTTTAGGATAAGAAATTCTGTTTAAAAAAATGCATTTCAATAAAAAAAATGTTGAGCTCTGGTGGGAATCAAACCCGTGACCCGGCATGGGCGGACATAAGTCAAAATGAGGACACCGCTTGACCAATTGGGCCACGGAACTATTCATATATCTGGGATTGATTTAACGTATTTCAGTGGGAAGCGATGAAGAGTACATACAACTGCATAATTTGGCTCGGGTTTATGTCTTAGCCCGTGATCAATTTCTATAGCATCTGTAGACGCTATGGATAAAACGATGGAAAATATCTAAAAAACTGAGATATGAAGACATTTCTAGAGGGTGTTTTTAGACTGGTCATATTTTTCTAATGCCAGATGCGCGATAATGCTACCCTTTTGGTTATATTTGAGTATTTTATTTTATTTTTGCAAATGCACCACCTGGTTGCCAGTCGCTTTAAACCCTTTGGTGTTACTACTCATTAGAATCGTCTCTTCGAGACGGTTCTAATGAATAGTAACACCATAGGATTTGGTTCTGAAATGAGTGAGAAAATGTTTTAATTTGCTCTGCAGCTTCCTCTCTCTTATGCCTTGGACCGAAAGGACAGTAAAACTTGTGTTTACTTATTGAGCCCTGTTTGCAAACAGTATGAAAAGCATATGTTGCTTGTTGTATGGAAGATTAAATGCACTGTAATTGTAATAAATGAATTGCATGAAAAGGGAAATGGTGAGCATAATAATTGAATGTATAGCCTCTAGAGTATAGGTCCACTAAGGTCACTAAGACACAAGTCTCCAGTCCTGTCTAAACAATGACATCAGCAATGCACAGTCAAAAGGACAGAGTGCTATCGCCAGAAAGATATATGTAGCAACACTGTTAAATGGGTAAAATATATATGGCACTCTGACACTAAAAGCCAACAGAGATCCAGACAAAAAAAGGAAGACTTATTTCTTGATTCCCAACGTTTTCTACTTTATGCTTCCTTCAAACCCTATGTTGGGACTACCTTAATGTTGAGACAGTTGAAAACCTCTTTTAGGTGAATGCTTTTGCCCATTACCACATAAATAGGCCTTTTTAAGCCTAAGCTGCCTTCAATTTATTCCTCCGCAGACATACATAGTTCCAATTTAAACAGTCATGAATATGTACCGTATAAAAAATATTTTCTATACATGTATATATCTTAGCAAAATTTAGCTTAAAGCAGGTTGAAAGTAAAGCCTTATAGGCGCATTCTACTTTACATTCAACCTGCTTAACCCTTTACCCAATAGAAGCGCCTTTTAGCGGATATGATTTATTCATCCGCTGAAGAAAATAGTTCCAATTTAATCAGTAATGAATATGTATTATAGGGAATATTTTCTATATTAAAGCACATGATAGCTTAAAGCAGGCTGAAAGTAAAGCAGAATGCGCCCTAAGGCGCATTCTGCTTTACTTTCAACCTGCTTTAAGTAGTCATCTATCTTAAGTACTATAAATAGGCTATCAGGTAAAGGGTTAAGGGGTCATCTGTCTTCAAAACTAGAAATTGGCTATGGGGTAATGGGTCAAACTGGCAGGAGGGTTCTGGTGTAATTTTGAATCTGCTTAAGTGCATGGTGGCTTCTTAAAACATAATGAAAATTAAAGACTAATCAAAATAGCAGTATGCAATCACTTCAAGTACAGCTAGCTAGGATGTTAAAGTAGTCTTTAATTCTATTATACAACCTCAGCTTCTTGCAGGACCAAAGTAAAGCAGAAAGCTCCTATAGGAGCTTCCTGCTTTGCTTTTTTCCTACATTAAGCAGCATCACCTATCTTTAGACAGGGCTCCAGATAAGGGGAATATTTCAAAAACTAAAATCTTTATTTCTGCATTAAACCCTATGGTGTTACTACTCATTAGAATCGTCTCTTCGAGACGATTCTAATGAGTAGTAACACCATAGAATTTGGTGCTGAAATAGGTGAGAAAACTTTGGATTTGTTCTGTTTACTTGCTCTTATCTGGATTTCTGTTTAAAAATCTCTATTCCTCTTCAGAGACTGGCCATTTAGCGCAAGTTTGACTGTAAAGCAGAAAGCTCATTTGGCATTTATCTTTTACTATCATCCTGCTTTAAGCTTTGTCACAGAGATGATTCTTGATGTGCGTGAACATGCAGAATTATGTTTATTTATTGTATTAGAGAATAAAGTATGTAACATGACATATTCTGCTGAAACATTATCTATTATTGGTCATTTAGTCTCTTCTGAGTAAGCCAATGCTAACAAAGTCTTGATTCTTGTATCTCAAGGTCAAGGTCATTTATTGACAGTTTTCTTCTGACATTAGCGCTGTATGGAAAGCTTTTGATAGATCATACTGAGTAACTTTAACCCATTACCCCATAGCCTGTTTCTAGTTTGGAAGACAGATATCCACTTAAAGCAGGTTGAAAGTAAAGCAGAAATTGTGCCTGAAGGCACATTCTGCTTTAAACTTTCAGCCTGTTTTAAGCTATAACTGCTACGTAGGATATAAAAATATTCTAATGGAACAAAAATAATAACTACAAATTAGAACTAATTTCTGCATGTAGGAATAGATTAAAGGCATATTTATTATTTAAGGGGCAATGGGCTAAGTATCTGATCTGGACCCAAACTTTTGCAAATACAAGTAATAAAATTAGTAATACTTAGCTGAAGAAGGGTTAATTAAATACAGTATATTACAGTATACTTCACAGTAAACTATTTCCTGATCTCTTCAAAAAAGGTGATCACACCACTTTGCTTATAATTATGTTTTTTAAGGAGGATTAAGAGTGCATCCTAACGAAGTTATTAACTTTATGTCATAGTACAAGCAAGCCTATCTTCATACATAACTTCATCAAGAAATACCGTCATTCTTTTACATTTAGATAGAGGTAATTGCATAGTGTAGGATACAATGATACAGAAAGTTGCATTACTTTAATACTTTTGTTCTGCATTAAGCATTGCCACTTCTCTGAAGACCTGTACTGTCTGTATCATTAGAGTGGTTGCTAAATGATGGTGTAGGTTTGACGGTATAATGAGGGAGGTTGCTAGAGTGCCATATACTTCTAAGCCCTTAACCCTTTCCCTTATAAAAGCCACCCAGTAAACGTTTTTCAAGCAGGTGTCTGCTTAAAGCAGGATGAAAGTAAAGCAGAAAGCTCCTAAAGGAGCTTTCTGCTTTACTTTCATCCTGCTTTTAAAGCTGTCACATGTTTTCGGCACTAGCTTTGAGTGAAGGCATATTATTATAGGGCTGATATGGAGGAAATGGTTAAGGGTGGTAACTGTGGTGTCTGTGGAGGAGGGGGTTAAGTGATATGATTTACGGGGATAGTGAGTGAAGTTCACATTAATGACAGACTCTTGAACATCTCAAGGGTTTAAGGATTTTAGCTGAGATCTAAGCCATTGCATTTCAGTCAGTAGATATAGCTATATAATTACAATATTAATATATTAATTGTATAATATCAAATCATTAGCAGGGCTCCAGATACGGGGAGTCAAAAGTTTCCCCGGGGAAAGAATTGGCTAGCCAATTCTTTCCCCCCTAAAAACTCATAATTGAGAATACTTTTAGCTAGCCAATTCTTTCCCCCCCCCCCGCTATATTTTCGCAATTCAGAGGGGGGGGAAGTTTTGGCTAGCCAATTCTTTCCCCCCCCTCTCAGTCAATCTGCGGAATTGTATCCTTTTGACGTTATATGGAGGGGGGAAAGTTCTGGCTGGCCAATTCTTTCCCCCCTATCTGTCAGTCTGTTGAAATGTATACTTTGGCTCTCTTTGAGGGGGGAAAGTTTTGGCTAGCCAATTCTTTCCCCCCACCTCTCTTTCAGTCTATGGAATTGTATACTTTGACCATCTAGGAGGGGGGAAAATTTTGGCTAGCCAATTCTTTTCCCCCTCTCTTTCAGTATGTGGTTTGGTATCCTTTGACTATATAATATGGAAGGGGGAAAGTTTTGGCTAGCCAATTCTTTCCCCCCTGTCTGTCAGTCTGTGGAATTGTATACTTTGACTATCTTGGAGGGGGGAAAGATTTGGCTAGCCAATTCTTTCCCCCCTATCTGACAGTGTGCAGATTGTATGCTTTGACTATCTCGGAGGGGGGAAAGTTTTGGCAAGCCAATTCTTTCCCCCCTATCTGTCAGTCTGCGGAATTGCATCCTTTCATTATCTTGGAGGGGGGAAAGTTTTGGCTAGCCAATTCTTTCCCCCCATATCTTACAGTCTGTAGAATTGTATACTTGGACTATCTCGGAGGGGGGAAAGTTTTGGCTAGCCAATTCTTTCCCCCCTATCTGAAAGTGTGCAGATTGTATGCTTTGAAAATCTCGGAGGGGGGAAAGTTTTGGCTAGCCAATTCTTTCCCCCCTATCTGTCAGGCTGCGGAATTGCATCCTTTCATTATCTTGGAGGGGGGAAAGTTTTGGCTAGCCAATTCTTTCCCCCATATCTTACAGTCTATAGAATTGTATACTTGGACTATCTCGGAGGGGGGGAAGTTTTGGCTAGCCAATTCTTTCCCCCCTATCTGACAGTGTGCAGATTGTATGCTTTGACTATCTCGGAGGGGGAAAGTTTTGGCTAGCCAATTCTTTCCCCCCCTTATCTGTCAGTCTGCGGAATTGCATCCTTTCATTATCTTGGAGGGGGGGAAGTTTTGGCTAGCCAATTCTTTCCCCCCATATCTTACAGTCTGTAGAATTGTATACTTGGACTATCTCGGAGGGGGGAAAGTTTTGGCTAGCCAATTCTTTCCCCCCTGTCTGTCAGTCTGTGGAATTGTATACTTTGACTATCTTGGAGGGGGGAAAGTTTTGGCTAGCCAATTTTTTCCCCCCTCTCAGTCAGTCTGAGGACTTGTACCCTTTTGACTTGACATGGAGGGGGGAAAGTTTTGGCTAGCCAATTCTTTCCCCCTTATCTGTCAGTCTGCGGAATTGCATCCTTTCATTATCTTGGAGGGGGGAAAGTTTTGGCTAGCCAATTCTTTCCCCCCATATCTTACAGTCTGTAGAATTGTATACTTGGACTATCTCGGAGGGGGGAAAGTTTTGGCTAGCCAATTCTTTCCCCCCTATCTGACAGTGTGCAGATTGTATGCTTTGAATATCTCGGAGGGGGGAAAGTTTTGGCTAGCCAATTCTTTCCCCCCCCTATCTGTCAGTCTGCGGAATTGCATCCTTTCATTATCTTGGAGGGGGGAAAGTTTTGGCTAGCCAATTCTTTCCCCCCATATCTTACAGTCTGTAGAATTGTATACTTGGACTATCTCGGAGGGGGGAAAGTTTTGGCTAGCCAATTCTTTCCCCCCTATCTGAAAGTGTGCAGATTGTATGCTTTGAATATCTCGGAGGGGGGGGAAGTTTTGGCTAGCCAATTCTTTCCCCCCCTATCTGTCAGTCTGCGGAATTGCATCCTTTCATTATCTTGGAGGGAGGAAAGTTTTGGCTAGCCAATTCTTTCCCCCCATATCTTACAGTCTGTAGAATTGTATACTTGGACTATCTCGGAGGGGGGAAAGTTTTGGCTAGCCAATTCTTTCCCCCCTATCTGACAGTGTGCAGATTGTATGCTTTCATTAGCTTGAAGGGGGGGGAAGTTTTGGCTAGCCGATTCTTTCCCCCTTCCCCTCTCTTTCAGTCTGTTGAACTGTATACTTGGACTATCTCGGAGGGGGGAAAGTTTTGGCTAGCCAATTCTTTTCCCCCTATCTGACAGTGTGCAGATTGTATGCTTTGAATATCTCGGAGGGGGGAAAGTTTTGGCTAGCCAATTCTTTCCCCCCTATCTGTCAGTCTGCGGAATTGCATCCTTTCATTATCTTGGAGGGGGGAAAGTTTTGGCTAGCCAATTCTTTCCCCCCTATCTTACAGTGTGCAGATTGTATGCTTTGACTATCTCGGAGGGGGAAAAGTTTTGGCTAGCCAATTCTTTCCCCCCTATCTGACAGTGTGCAGATTGTATGCTTTGACTATCTCGGAGGGGGGAAAGTTTTGGCTAGCCAATTCTTTCCCCCCTATCTGTCAGTCTGCGGAATTGCATCCTTTCATTATCTTGGAGGGGGGAAAGTTTTGGCTAGCCAATTCTTTCCCCCCCTATCTGACAGTGTGCAGATTGTATGCTTTGACTATCTCGGAGGGGGGGAAGTTTTGGCTAGCCAATTCTTTCCCCCCTATCTGTCAGTCTGCGGAATTGCCTCCTTTCATTATCTTGGAGGGGGGAAGTTTTGGCTAGCCAATTCTTTCCCCCCTATCTGACAGTGTGCAGATTGTATGCTTTCATAAGCTTGAAGGGGGGAAAGTTTTGGCTAGCCGATTCTTTCCCCCTTCCCCTCTCTTTCAGTCTGTTTCAGAATTGGCTAGCCAAAACTTCCCCCCCTCCGAGATAGCCAAAGCATACAATTCCGCACACTGTCAGAGAGGGGGGAAGAATTGGCTAGCCAAAACTTTCCCCCTCCAACATAGTCAAAGTATACAATTCCACAGGCTGTCAGATAGGGGGGAAAGAATTGGCTAGCCAAAACTTTCCCCCTCCAAGATAGTCAAATGTTGCAATTCTGCAGACTGGCAGATAAGGGGGGAAAGAACTGGCTAGACAAAACTTTCCCCCCCTCCGAGATAGCCAAAGCATACAATTCCGCACACTGTCAGAGAGGGGGGAAAGAATTGGCTAGCCAAAACTTTCCCCCCTTCAAGATAGTCAAATGATGCAATTCCTCAGACTGACAGATAGGGGGGAAAGAATTGGCTAGCCAAAACTTCCCCCTCCAACATAGTCAAAGTATACAATTCCACAGACTGTCAGATAGGGGGGAAAGAATTTGCTAGCCAAAACTTTCCCCCCTCCAAGATAGTCAAATGTTGCAATTCTGCAGACTGGCAGATAGGGGGGAAAGAATTGTCTAGCCAAAACTTTCCCCCCTCCGAGATAGTCAAAGCATACAATTTCGCACACTGTCAGATAGGGGGGAAAGAATTGGCTAGCCAAAACTTTCCCCCCTCCAAGATAGTCAAATGATGCAATTCCACAGACTGGCAGATAGGGGGGAAAGAATTGGCTAGCCAAAACTTTCCCCCCTCCGAGATAGTCAAAGCATACAATTTCGCACACTGTCAGATAGGGGGGAAAGAATTGGCTAGCCAAAACTTTCCCCCCTCCAAGATAGTCAAATGATGCAATTCCGCAGACTGACAGATAGGGGGGAAAGAATTGGCTAGCCAAAACTTTCCCCCCGCTTAGATAGTAAAAGCATACAATTCCACAGACTGTCAGATAGGGGGGAAAGAATTGGCTAGCCAAAACTTTCCCCCCTCCAAGATAGTCAAATGATGCAATTCCACAGACTGAAAGAGAGGGGGGAAAGAATTGGCTAGCCAAAACTTTCCCCCCGCTTAGATAGTAAAAGCATACAATTCCACAGACTGTCAGATAGTGGGGAAAGAATTGGCTAGCCAAAACTTTCCCCCCTCCAAGATAGTCAAATGATGCAATTCCACAGACTGAAAGAGAGGGGGGAAAGAATTGGCTAGCCAAAATATTCCCCCCGCTTAGATAGTAAAAGCATACAATTCCACAGACTGTCAAATAGGGGGGAAAGAATTGGCTAGCCAAAACTTTCCCCCTTCCAAGATAGTCAAAGTATACAATTCCACAGACTGAAAGAGAGGGGGGAAAGAATTGGCTAGCCAAAACTTTCCCCCCTCCAAGATAGTCAAATGATGCAATTCCGCAGACTGACAGATAGGGGGGGGAAAGAATTGGCTAGCCAAAACTTTCCCCCCTCCGAGATAGTCAAAGCATACAATTTCGCACACTGTCAGAAAGGGGGGAAAGAATTGGCTAGCCAAAACTTTCCCCCCTCCAAGATAGTCAAACCATACAATTCCGCCAGATAGTGAGAAAGAAATGCAACAGTGCGAAATTATAGGGGGGGGGGGAAAGAATTGGCTAGCCAATTCTTTCCCTCAGGGAAAGTTTCAACTAAGGGGGGGAAAGAATTAGCTAGCTAAAAGTATCCCACTTGCGAAATTATAGGGGGGGAAAGAATTGGCTAGCCAATTCTTTCCCCGGGGAAGTTTTTGACTAGGGGGGGAAAGAATTGGCTAGCCAATTCTTTCCCCGGGGAAACTTTTGAGGGGGGAAAGAATTGACTGCTACACCGGCATCCCCTGGAGTTAATTGAAAAATGGACTCGTCCAAATATATAAATACGGAAGAATTTACTTGGAATAATTGGATAAGCTGAGCCTGCACCTCTCATACAAATTGACATGTTTCAACAGTGAATTATTCACAAATCACAATGTTTCAACTGTACTTGTTACAAGTACCGTATACATGTACAGTGGAGAAAACGTTATTCTTTCCCAATAAACGTGTTTACGCTAAAACTATAATTTCCCATACAAACAGTTTGGAGCCAGATCAGACGCCGGGTAACCCGGGGTCTGATCAGGCTCCAAACTGTTTGCCACCAAGATAAAGATGAATTATCAGAATTGTCCAAAAGTTGTACTTTTCTACGTTTTAGTGTTTTGCGTTTTGCGTTTTGCAAAAATAACAGATTCTCCACTGTACTTGGTTTTCCACTCAGACAATCTTATTTCCACTTGTACTTTGTCAGTGCTGTACCAGGCTATATTGGTAACCGAACACATTTGTAAATTACTTCAGAATTTATCATTTAGAGTTGCAGCAGCATAAGTTATTGCCAACAAAACAAGATAAGCTGGCTTTCCCACCACTACAGGGCAGTGCCTTAATCAGTATCTTCACTGTTTGCAATTTATGGAGATTTGATAGAAGCCAGGCTTATGTACATTTTTTGTTAGGGTCCAAATGGGCCCTTAACCCTTTCTTCTCTGAAACTCCAAATGGACCGTTCTAGTGTCTCATTTAGCCTTGTCTATTTTTGACTTAGGTTGTCTTTTGTCAATGTATTGCATTGCAACAAGCAGTGAAGACCCTGATCAGAGGGCTCCTTAAGGATCACTCTTAACTGGGTATTCACTGTTTGCATAGGACAAGTGTCAAGTGTCCTCATCACTGGTACACTGTTTGCAAAAGATGCATATTTGCAAGGACTAGAAAACAAAGGTTTTAATGTAAATAATGTGGCCTGCCGGATAATGCTGTTACACAGTTAGCTAATTTCTCTACACCTGAAGCCTTTTAAATAATAAACTTTTATGCATTTTCCACAAAGAAAGTAGTTCCACTTTAAATTGTCATGAATATGTGTCCTTCTTGCAGTTGGTAACTTAAAGCAGGCTGAAAGTAAACCAGAATGCGCCTGAAGGCGCATTCTGTTTTACTTTCAATCTGCTTTAAGTGGTCACCTATCTTCAATACTAGAAACAGGCTATATGGCTAATAGGTCAAACAACTCCTGTAATCTGGTAGCCCTGCAATTGAGTCATGAATGTTTGGATAATGAAGAGAAAGTGGCAGCAAGTTTCTCCACTGGATATCATTTCTAAAATTCTTCCCTGTTATTCATTTCCTGATTGCTTACAGTCATTTCCTGTTTATATGTCTGTGCCAGTTACATTAGACCTTTATATTGCTGGGACTATTAAAGCTGATTCCTCAACTCTTTGCCCGCTAGCAGTGGAATCGTGATTAATATGTGCAAACAGTGTTTATCCAGATGAGATGCCACGTAATCATAAAATAGAAAGTTGAATCAAGACGTTTTTATACTCATGCATGACTTAGTTTTAGGGCTTACTGGTATTGTTTTAAATCAATGGCCTGCCTGTTTGTTTGTCTCTGTCCATACTTAAACTTTAGCCGTGGCCACAACTTTGGAATCTACTACATCATTACATGTGACAAGAGACTTCATATTTGGCATGTGTACTCAACACAAGTAGATATTGAGCTCAGTACTAATAGGTTTCATGGTCAACTAAGGTCAAGGCCATTAGAGGTGAAAGGGCCTTAAGGGGTGAATTTAAAATTGGCCATAACTTTGGAACTATTTTATATTTGGTATGTCATGCTCAACTCAAGATACAGCTTGGAATATGTCCAATAAAGGTCACTGTCATTTAGAGGTCAAATAGGGTTAATTTAACATCAATTGGTTATTTCTCTGGAACTATTATGTTATAGAGACTTCATATTTGGCTTACATGTGTATTCAACTCGCAGAAGCTCTTTCAAGAGCTCAGTACAAAGTCAGTCAAGGGTCAAGTTCATTTTGAGGTATAGGGGGCATGATTGTTTCTCAAACACATCTTGTTTAAAGAGCTTTCTGCTTTACTTTCATGTTGCGTAAAGCAGTCACCAGTCTAATATTGTTTACTATGCTGGAAACCTGAGTATACCCGTTGCAAACAGTGTAGAGCTAGTTCAGAGAATTAGGGTCTGTATTGTTTGTCTTCCAACACAAACTGCGTGTCATTTTGCAGAAGTGGAATAGCGGAAAAGAAGAAAAATCAGCATAAAAATAATTATGTTCTTTGGGTTATAGTGTGATCGGTTGTAAGGGTTTACACTGTTGCCATCTGCTATTATAATTTATTATTCTATTGACATTTTGTGAAAACAGTGTAAGTCCTGGGGCCCGTTTCATAAAGCTTCGTACGACAATAACTGTCGTAAGTCAAAATTTTAAAATACATTTAATTTCTGATTTCTCTATTTAATCCTGTCTTGTGACATCTCTTCGGAATCGTCTTTTCAAGACGATTCCAAAGAGATGTCACAAGACAGGATTAGATGGAGAAATAAATAATAATTGAGACTTTTATAATCTGACTTACGACAACATTTGTCGTACAAAGTTTTATGAAACGAGCCCCAGATCAGGAGCTGTCTGCCAGTGTCTGATTAGGATCTGTTGTTTTGTGATAGGATCTGCCTGACATTTTCCCCATAAATATTAGCCAATGTAATAGTTCAGATAATGATACAGTAAAAACCTCTCTGATACGACCACTAGATTGAAGGCTATTTGATTTTATAAATGACAAGCGACAGCTTAACTCTTTCCTCCCTGAAACTTTAAATGGACAATTCCAGTTTCCATTTTAGTCTAGTCCATTTCTGACTTTTAAGGGTTGTTTTTGTCAATGTTTGGCATTGTGACAAACAGTGAAGACCCTGATCAGAGGGCTCCCGGAGCCCTCTGATCAGGGTCTTCTCTGTTTGCATAGGACAAGTGTACTATTCACATGTACACTGTTTGAAAAGCACGCCTATATGTGGGACTAGGGTTCAAAGAGTTAAAGAAAGGTGGCAGTAAAACAAATTTCTGTTTTACTGACATCATAGTGATTTAAACAGTCATAACACCTAATAATTTACACAATTTTGTGGTTGTAATAGATTTTACTGTACATTGAAATGTATTGTTTTATGTATGAATATTGAACAGGAAAAGGGTTAAAGTATTGTAGATGACAGTTTCAGGTCTGTCAACAGCTCAGTGTTTGAAAACCACATGACTTGTAGATGGCCGCTCAGAGGCAGTACAGTGTTTCTAATTAGTTCTTTATGATGTGCAAGTAGGTAATAAGAAACTGTAGGAAACAGATGGTGTTATCTTCTATAGGCTTCATGTAATGGCATTTCTTAACCTGATCAATGGCTGTTTGTGTAAGAACACTATAGGAAGTATAGGATGGGCAAACTGTGTAAACTTAATAATTACCCCATAGCCTGTTTCTTGTTTTGAAGACAAGTGATCACTTAAAGCAGGTTGAAAATAAAGCAGAATGCGCCTTAAGGCACATTCTGTTTTACTTTCAGCCTGCCTTTAGCTACTATCTGCTAGGATATAGAAAATATTGATTTTCTCATGATACATAATTTATGACTGTATAAAATTGAAGGTATTTCCTTCTGTGGAGGAAGAAATTAAAGGCATAAAAAGGTGTATTTATGGGGAAATGGGTTACTGTAATGGCATTTCTTAACCCTGATCAATGGCTGTTTGTGTAAGAACATTATGAAGTTTGGGATGGGCAAACAATGTAAAGGCAGATATGCTACTTTGAAACCTAACAATGCATCCTTTGCAAACAGTGTAACATGTAAATAGTACACTTGTCCTATGCAAACATTGTAGACCCAGATCTTAAGAACTAGGAACTAGCTGATCATTGTTACCACTGTTTGTCAATTTGTAATATTTACATTCGCCTCATTCAAATCAATTGAAAAAAATTATGTTTAATTTGTGTAAACGCTTTTCTTGAGAGGGCGGGACTTGTGGATATAATTTGCAGAGGAGGCAGGGCTTATAGATCTGCTCTCCATGAATCAGTTTGTTGCAGGGCTTCAGTAACACCATTTAATTATTATCGCTGTTCCTTTCAGGGTGCACATTTACTAATAAAACATTCAATTAATTTTAGAAATTACAGCAAATGAAATTTAAATAAAAGAAATTATCTGTTTTTTTCGGGGGTTAAGCGAAATAAATGACAGAAAATGATTGGCAAATTTACCATTCATGGAATGGACCACTTAATGTCATTTATTTCGCTTAATCCCGAAAAATTCAGTTAATTTCTTAAGTGCATAGTATTAAACTACAACCCTAAATACAAGTATTGAGTTGGGCAGTTGCTGTTGCTGATGATTAGACTGGGATGTATTGAGAGGATTGTCTTATCTGTATGCAGTAAATGTCATTTGATACTTGCGTAGGTTAGTATGCATAATGTATAGATCTATATACACCATATGTCGGGATATATGTATATATATATTTGATTATTTGTACAATTAATCAAGCACTAATCCCTGGCTTCTGTTTTGTCTTGCAGGTCCTTTGCCAGACAGAGATCAGTGATAGAGAAAGAGTATGCACAGGTATGGATGTCAGGGCTTTCTTATGCTGGGGTCCAGGGCTCCAGAGGGAGAAACATGCATTTCAACACCAAATCCTATGGTGTTACTACTCATTAGAATCGTCTCAAAGAGACGATTCTAATGAGTAGTGACACCATAGGGTTTAATGCAAAAATAATGATTTTAGTTTTTGAAATACTCCCCTTATCTGGAGCCTTGTTTAACTCATCAAATCATATACCCCAGCTTAATGTTTAACTGAAGTACATGTCCCTACTCCATAAATGCACCTCTTTAACTCGATGGACGAATATCCAGGAGAGCTAATGTTGTCACCTGGTTGTTTGCGTCGGTGTTCCTGTTCCCGTTGCCATTCGCGTTAGCAATTTCAAGAAAGTGTTCACAACATATATTCCCTTTCACCTACATATTTCATACTTGCACATTCTGCTTTACTTTCAACCTGCTTTAAGCTACCATCTGCTAGAATACAGAAAATATTCTTTTAGAACATATTCATAACTGTATCAAATAGAACTATTTTCTTCAGTGAATGAATAAATAAGAGGCGTAAATAAGCGTATTTATGGGGTAATGGGTTAAGTATAGGGTTGAAACCTGATTGATTGTAGCAATTCATGTTAGATAAATAAAGGAAAAAAGACTGAAGAAGAATCTCCTAAAAGCACAATCATGTAATCTCGAGAAGAAATGGTTCCATTTATTCCATATAAAATTGCTCTTCCAATCTTTCAGCCATAATTTTGTTGCCAATGTTTTACTCTTTGGATGTTATAACTCTTACCATGCTAGCGGCGGATATGTGCCTCAGTGATTACATTTGCCAACAGTTAGGATCCAGATGAAAAGCCATGTCACACAGCATCATCCAAACTGTTTGACACTCTGGTCCTATTTTGAAAAGAAATTCTATTTTGAAACAGTTGCAGACCGTGAGACCATATTATTTACAGATGAAAATATAACCTAACATGCAAAGAGTTATAAAGTGCCTTCCCCTCAGATTTTGTGTGACCGAATTCTGAATTTGACTTCAAAATTTTCTTCTATAGATTTAGAGGCAATTGAATGACAAACAGTTCGAATTTGTGGACATTTAATTATTATGTCCCAGCCACAACGAAGTGTGGGGCATACTGGTCAAGTGATGGGCCTCCATGGCCTAGTGGTATGTTATAGTCACTGTGACTAACAATCACTAAGCTCCTCACTGCTGTGGGTTTGAATCCTGGTCTGGGCATTTCAGATTTTTCATGTGGGGAAAGCTTCCAGCTGGCTTTAGGAAGGTATGGGTTCTACCAAGTTGATAATTTGTGCCTGAAACAGTGCATAAAGGGTTTCTGGTGTTGTCATCTACCTGTAATAAGCTGGATGTCACAATACAATGTATGTTAAAGCGACGTTCCCCTTGTGACCCTGTTAGTTAGTCTGTTTGTAGTGACCAAGGTTAAGTTGTGGTTTGTGTATAGGTCCTTTGTGGACTAAGTACTAGAGCTAGGGTCACACAAAACCTTGACCTTTGACCTTGACTTCTGTGAGTTTTTGGGTCTCAGGTCAGTTGTTGACTTATTACTGCAGCTAGGGTCATGCTACTTCACACACTTTATCCGCCTCAATGGGTACCGCATATGCAGTTTAATTACCGGGTACCTTGACCTTTGACCTCTTTGACCAATGTTAAAATTTTGCATTTAGATCACAGTTATATACGAACAGTGTTATTATTATACAAGATTTATATAGCGCTCTTTTCACACAGGAGTTGTGCATTCAAAAGCGCTTCACATGAAATTATATATACATTACAGCTGTACTTACATAGTGAGAAAAGACAAATAAAGTTCTACATTTACAATAAAGTAAAAAACATCCTACCTTATGGATTTACAGTGTCCTGCATATAATGGTCATGCATACCACGGGGTATCCATGTTTTACAAATGCATTTGAACTTGAAAACGATATGGACCCAGATCAGACAGCTGGACTTTCCTTCATGAGGACTTTTTTGATCAGGTTCTTCACTATTTTCTGATAGGACCTGTCATAAACCAGCACTCTTGCCTGGGAAAATTCTCCTGAATCTAGTAGTCAACATAGTAGTTGAGCCGGCAAATATTTCTTATGGGTAGAGTTTTATATAATGGATATTCAGCAGGACTACGGTAAAATCAAACAAAAAACAATGTAATCAGCAAAAAGCCTAAAACTCTTTGCATGTTGGGTAATTTCATCTGCAACAATTGCCGTCTGCTACAGTAACTGTTTAAAAAAAATTATTTCCTAAATTTATTTTCAAATTAGGGTCAGTCTAGTGACAAACAGTTTAGATCCTGATAAGATGCTGCATTATTTGGCATCTCATCAGGATCCCAACTGTTTACAAATGTTATCATAGTTTTGCCACTTAGCATGCTAAGAGGTAAAATAATATTTTTTGGGGTAATGATAGTTGAAATCGGAGCAAGACCAAATCCAGTTTAATTGCATCTAATTTCATCTTGAAACTGTCTCCCTGGGTCTCTTTAACACGTCATGTCTCTGTTGATCTGCCAGTTTACCTCTTTGCATGTGGGTGATTTTTTTCGTCTGCAACAATAATAATCGTATGCTATTGTTCATTAATAGAATTTTCTAAATTTCTTTTCAAAACAGGGTCAGAGTGTCAAACAGTTTGGATCCTGATGAGACGCCGCTTTACGCGGCTACTCATCTGGATCCAATCTGTTTGCAAAGATAATCACTGTGGAACATATCCAGTTATCCACCCCTAGCACACAAAGAGTTAAAGGCGGTCTGTAGAAAAAAGTGGTTTTAATGCATTCTCATGAGAAGAAAACATTTTTTTTTGCCCTGGATATGAAGGATAGTGAGATAATTGCTCTTTTTATACATTTATTGAAAATCTTAAAGACATCTCCTGACGACCTTTTGGTCATAACGCCTTGCCAGACAATTTCCTTGCCTAAAGCATGGGTTTCGTGCATATTGAAACATTGAAGCGTCTTATGTGGGACCCGACCTTTATATTTGATAGTTTGGTTAGAAATAACCATTGAAAAGCACTAGAGCATGAGTAAAATCTACATGCGCCTCACCAGGTAAACTGATATTGGTATACCTGCTTGCTGCATTAGCTGCATGCTTTTTCTCACCTATCCAGGACAATTGGGGGGAGGGGGGGGGGGGGTAGTCCATCAATGGACTGAGCAAAAGTCTTTTAGGGCCAGATTCTCTTCAATGGATATCCTATTACAATTTGTATCCTGCATTACATTCGTTCAGTATTAAGGTGCTATATATACCTGTTTTAACCCATTACCCCAGAAATATGCCTTTATACGCCTCTAATTTATTACTCCACAGAAGAAAATAGTTCCAAATTATTATAATATAAAATCTTTAGGATCAGAATGATTCTCCTCATTGCAATGGATATCCTATTACAATTTATATCCTGCATTACATTCGTTCAGTATTACTCCATAAGTATGCTTTTCATGCCTGTAATTTATCCATCCATTGAAGAAAATAACCTATACTCTAACTTATACAGTCATGAATATGCATCATAGATATATTCATAGCCTAGCAGATGGCAGAAAGCATGCTGAAAGTAAAGCAGTATATGTCTCAAAGCAGAACAATCACCTAATTTTGAAAATTGTTTTTAAAAACAAATCTAAATAATAAAATATGTACAAGATTTATTTGGAAATTGGAACTGTCTTTTAAAAAATGAATGAGTCAACCCATCACCACATAAATGACCCTCTAATTATTTACTTTTCCTCTGCATTAAGCTGCCACCTTTGTAAAAGATGAATCTTCTTTTCGATTTGATTGTCCAAAAGCGCAATTCCACATCTTTTTACAAAAGTAGCCCTCATTATATTGTAATAACAAATATGTACCAAAGGGTCTCATTTTCCAATGACTGTCAGTTCAGTAGAATTCTGTCACATAATTATAACATGCAAGAGAAAACATTGGTGGAAGTAATGTATAAAACTCCCTTGGGAAATATCTTCATTACTTGTATCACATTCAATGACCAACTTCATGCTTTCACATGCTTAACAGTTTTGACGGTGTTGATGTCTTTGTCTTTTTTTCCCTAGTAGTTTAACTAGTAATAAGACTTAGCATATTTAACATACTTAGCGGTGAAACCATCATGATAATTTTTGCAAACAGTTTTGATCCTGATGAGACTTCACTGTTTGATACACTGACACTGTTTGGAAAAGTAATTTTGGAAATTATATTTAAGATAACAATTGTTGCAGACAACAAAATGGTTCCAAATTAATTTTGTACAAATTAATGCCTTATAATGGAGGTTTATGACAGTTGACTATTTAGTGCTTAATGCATGACAAAATTAATGCGGAAAGGTCCTACACGGGCTTTCTGCATTACTTTAATCCCGCATTAAGCGGTCACTTGTACTTAAGACTACTAATGTATGGTATCTTCTGTTCAACAGCGGCTGTCTGAACAGTCACAGTAAACAATCTCGTGCAACAGTACAAGTCGTAAATTCTGCAGTATAGCCGTCCAGCATCTTTACGCCCATAAACATGCCAGAAACTGACATAGGACGTCTCTTTCCCAAGCATTCGGCTGTATTTCTCATGAAATTGTTTATTTCAAATCAATATTGATTGTTGTGTACCAACCACCAATAGTGCCCTAGTCTATACTATACAGTTTAACCACAGTCCATCAACCACTTAAACATTTCAGTATAATACATTATACATCTTTAAACACTGATGGATGCGTAATGCAGGACCAAAGTAATGCAGAAAGCTCCTGTAGGAGCTTTCTGCATTACTTTTGCCCTGCATTAAACTATATATAGTCCCTGTTTTAAAAGACTTAACAGTTTTTATTTATTTTTTCGACATGATTGCGCAATCTAGGATAGACTGTAGCAGTCATTTGGACTTGTTTTCTTCATTGAAGAATCGTTTTTTTGCACAGTCAGGGAAAGCATTGATTATCCGTTTTAGGCAAATACTGGAAAATGTAAGCCCGGTGTCTGTTTGATTGATGATACCCCTGCTTTGTGTACAAGGTTTTTAATTGTGGAACCTGCCACTGCTGTATTTGGACTAGTCCATTGGGTACATTTAGGTGATGTTATGGGTTATATTACTGTAGGAGAGGTGTCAAACAGTCCTGGGCATGACATTGAAAGAAGACTAATATGTATTGTCTTGATGTACACAATTAATATCGGTCAGATTTTTTCTCAGTTAATGGTTTAAAGAGAGTTGGGTTAAAATACATGTAGTTGGCATTTTTAACAGCTGTACATGTCATGTACATGATTTTCATTCTTCATAATAAATATGCTCTTTGAAATTTGTGTTCAAGCAGCCATTATACAGCTTCCAAGACAGGAACATAGACTTTGTTGGTCCATTGAGCCCTAAAGACAAGTATATGCATCCTTTACAAACAGTGTACTTGTGAGGTGTACACATGTCCTAAACAAACAGTGTAGACCAATATCAGATGGCTAGCTCCTTTGAAAGCCCTATGGTGCCCTCTGGTCTGGGTCTACTCTCTTTGCAAATGTAATGAGTATATTTTAAACAGGTCCATGGTGTTAAAAGAGTTTTATGCAGGATACATATTTTGCAGAAGATTAAGTTCTATACATTTGTATACTTTTTTATTATTATTATTATTATACCAGATTTATATAGCGCTCTTTTCACACAGGGGTAGTGCGTTCAAAAGCGCTTATTTTTTTCTTCTTTAAGATAAATGAATTCATGATTCTTTATTGAATTGCCGTATTTTTATAGCACAAATGTGACTCTATGAGTGAGTGATTGAGTGAGGAATATCAACCATTATGATGATGTCGTAATTCAGTTAGGCTTACATCGAAGGATTAATTTTCTTTGTTCCTGTGGATATAATTTACAGTAGCATTTAATACAGTCAATTTACTAGAAGAATTAGACCTTTAAATTTCTACTTTACCTTTGTTCTGTATTAAGCTACCACCTGTATTAGGGACCATGGGTAACTCTCCTCGTCTTGATTGGCTGCTTACTACAAGGTTAACTATTTCATAATTTGGAAGAGCCATGCATCTAATCAGGATATAAACTGTTTACAAATTCGAGTCCAAGTCCAGCTTAGCATGATAACAGTTAAATGGGATGGAAAACCCTTGACAGCAGACCATTTATATTGTCTACAGCTCGTCCTGTGATTGTGGCTCACCCTGCCAGGCTACAAATATAACCCATTACCCTAGCCTGTCTCTAATTTTGTCTAGAGCTCGTCCTGTGATTGTGGCTCACCCTGCCTGGCTACAAATATAACCCATTACCCTAGCCTGTCTCTAATTTTGAAGACAGATGAGGAGACCATTTAAAGCAGGCTAAAAGTAAAGCAGAATGCATGTGCCTTAATTAAGGCACATTCTGCTTTAGTTTCAGCCTGCTTTAATTATGCTAAATTTTACTCATATAAGGATATAGAAAATATTTCTAATGCAGCATATTCATGACAGTATAAAATGGATCTACAGTAAAACCTCTCTATTACGACCACTAAATTATGTTAATTATTAGGGTGTTTACGATAGGTGACCGCTGAAAGCAAGGTGACAGTGAAACAGAAAGCTCCTTGAGGAGCTTTCTGTTTCTCTGTCACCTTGCTTTAAGCTGTCACCTCTCTATTATACAATCAATTAGCCTTCGTTTTAGTGGTCGTAATAGCGAGGTTTTACTGTATTTTCTTCAGTTTTGGAATAAATAAAAGGGGTAAAAAGGCATTTTAATGGTGAAATGGGTTAAGGATATAAAAATTTTGAGTCTAAGTTTGTTCTTAAGCACTTGATTGGTCATATTTGAGCCTAGGCTAAAATCTGACCAATCAAATGCTTGAGAATTATTATTATTATTACTATTATTATTATACCAGATTTATATATAGCGCTCTTTTCACACAGGGATTGTGCGTTCAAAAGCGCTTTACATGAAATAACACATATGTACCTATAAATCGTGAAAAAAACAAAATAACTACAATTAGATCTGAAATAAAACATGAATAAACATATAAAAGACAGTCCCCCAAAACGGCGATCACATTACCCCCATCAATCAGCAATGAACCGACCGGCTAAGTATTGCTGACTGATATAAATAATGGTAGAGCGCCCAATGCAGGCCATCGACAAAACACAAATAACTATATTTAGATCTAAAATAAATAAGAATAAACATACAAAAGACAGCCCCCAAAACGGCAATAGAATGACTTTAGACTCAACTCAAAAGTTTTATAACATTGGACCCAGGACTCTTTCTGAATTTTGAGCTGCCAGGACCCCTCTAGAAGACTGTTGCTGGGCCATAAAACACCATTCATTCATTCATTCTAGAAGATATTTGCCACAAGTATATCCAGTACACAAAAGAAACTGTTGAGCCACTTGGAAGGAAAATCTATGTATTGACTGATATGTAAACTGATAATATAAATTTATACCCATAGTGTATCAGTATCATCCACGGTGTACTGAAAGCTGAATGCGGCAGTGTAAAGCAGAATGAAAAGTATGAATCAGTAAGTTAGAACAGAAAGCTGTAAGAGAAGCTATAAATGGGTCATCCTGCATTAAGCCATTATTACCCCATAGCCTGTTTCTAGTTTTGAAGCTAGGTGACGTCTTAAAGCAGATTAAGTAAAGCAGAATGCGCCTTAGGCACATTCTGCTTTATTTTTAGCCTGCTTTAAGCTAACATCTGTTAGAATGTAGGAAATATTTCTAATGATACACTTTTATGACTGTATAAAGTAGAACTATTTTCTTCAGTGGAAGAATAAATTAAAGGCGTAAAAAGGTGTATTTTAAGCTACCATCTTTTAAGGCATTTCCTCTATTGTCAGATGTACCTCATAGGATGTCAGTCTTAGTAACCGACTTGTCCACATTAGTACCATGTGCACAATTTGACAAATGAATATTTATAGACAGTGTTTAGTAAAGGTGACAGCATAAAGCAAGTTGAAAGTACAACAGAAATGTCCTTTTGGACTCCCAGAGCTTTCACAGCTTTATACTTTCATCTTGCTGATTTCATGTGGGGAAGCCTTCCAGCTGGCTTGCGGAAGGTCGGTGGTTCTACCCAGTTGCCGATTTGTGCCTGAAACAGTGCATAAAGGACTTCTGGGGTCTTCCTCCACCTATAATTAGCTGGACATCGCGATATGACTGAAATACTGTTGCAAGCGACGTAAAATCAAAAGAAATCAAATCAAATTCATCTTGCTGAAACAGTCGATCACTTCCCATAAACACAGAACTTTTTTATATTGGAGAATGTGCAGTTTTATAGGTTAATTGGGACTCCAGATAAGGGGGATATCTTCATTTCTGCTTTAAACCCTATGATGTCGCTACTCATTTGATTCGTCTTAAAGAGACTTTTTCTAATGAGAGAAAGCACCATAGCATTTGATGCTAAAATTAGTGAGAAAATGTTGGTTTTGTTCAGTTTACTCCGCCTTATCTGGAGCCCTGGGTTAATGGATAATATAGGAAGGGATTAACACCATTTATACGGCTTCGTTTACATTAGATTGTAACAGCAGGACATTACTGTCTAACCTCATGAAAAAGTATAGAGACTGTGTACTACATGTACATCTATTTGAAATGACAGGTCTGACTGCTGAGCGCTTTACTCCATAGTCTGCTTCTAGTTTTGAATACAGGTAACAACTTAAAGCAAGTTGAAAGTAAAGCAGAATGCTCCTTAAGGAGCATTCTGCTTTATTTTCAACCTGCTTTAAGACACCATCTGCAAAAAATACTATAAATGCCTTCTATGTAGTAGTTGGTATACAATGAATGCAGGACAAACCAAGCTTTCTTCATTAACCTATAATTTTCCTGTATTAAACACCATTGTTAAAGATCACATGCCTGTGTTATAATTCTTATTAACTCTTCCAACACCATGTACCTGTTTAAAAAATACTCATTACATTTGCAAACAGTGAAGACCCAGATAAGATGGTTCCTATAGGAACCCTCTGATCAGGGTCTACACTGTTTTGCTAACTTAAAGCAGTATTTATTAAACTACCCAGAATTCCAAGTATTCTGGTTCATGTTAACCCATGACCCCATAAATACGCTTTTTAACGCCTATTAAATATTCCTCCACTGAAGAATATAGTTTCACTTAAGTCTTTATACAGTCATAATTGAGTTAATAATTATGTACCATAAGAAATTTCTATATTAAAGCAGATTGTTACAGCTTAAAGCTGGCTGAACGTTTAAAGCAGAAATTGCCCATTCGGCGTCTTCAATACTAGAAACAGGCTATGGAGTAATGGGTTAAGGTAATTAAAAAGATCCACAAGGGAATATAATGGGCCACAAGAGTTACTTATAGTGTTGAAAGTCATTTAACACTCACGAGTTCTATAGGTTTGACTGTTACATATAGTGGTGGGGGTTTCAGGTCTATAATTGTGCTTATTGATTGGTAGCATTTTTCTTTGGTCAATAACCCTTTGAGTAATTGAGAGAAAACAGACCAGTGGTGAGGCATTGGTAGTGAGATCAAGATCTATAGATGCTCAGGGAAATTGTTTGTGTATCTAAATAAGAAATTGTTAACCCTGTTCAGGGCTCCTGGTGAGATAAGAGGTAGTTATTTCAACAAATCAAACATTTTATCACTCATTTCAACACCAAATCCTATGGTGTTACTACTCATTAGAATCGTCTCGAAGAGACGATTCTAATGAGTAGTGACACCATAGGGTTTAATTCAAAAATAAAGATTTTAAGTTTTGAAAAACTACCCTTATCTGTTGCTCTGCCTGTTGCTATGACCAGTGTAAGATTCTAGCATGTACAGTTAATTCTCTCTTAACACATTGCTCCATAAATAGTTAAAAACACCATTTTTACGCCTCTAATTTATTTTGATCTCAGCAGAAGAAAATAATTCAACTTCATAAGTATGTTATGTAAAAATTGTAAAAAATATTTTCAATATCCTAGCAAATTGTAGTTTAAAGCAGGTTGAAAGTAAAGCAGAATGCATCTTAAGGTGTATATTTACATTTGGATCTCATTTAAAGCGGGGCCTATACCTGATATGGAATCTGTTTGAAGACATTATTTTCAGCAGGGCTCCAAATAAGAAGTGGGTAAACTGAATTTTCTCCTCTTTGTCTCCTCTAAAGTTAAAACCCTTTGAAAGGTTTATGGTCTCAACGTCCCAATACCTCAACGTACCAGACGGAACGTCCCAATTATCTGGATGGAACGTCCCACTTTATAAAAATTATAGAAAATCAGTTTTATTTATACTATTTTTGTATAATTTATTGTTTTTGAGATTATTCACGATATATAATCTGATTGATTTAGGATATCTGTTATTACAAAAATGAACACCCGATCGTAGAAAAAATTGCAAATAGTACACTCCGACGGCCGTGACGGCAGCTAAAGCTAATCTCCTGATAACCTTTTCAAACAGTTTCATCCAGATTAGAGACCAACTCAATTCTCATCATATATTCCAAACTGTTTGTAAATTGGATATTAATAAAGTCACATATAGAGGATATATTGATTTAAGCAGGCGTCATATTTAGCAGAATTCATTTTCTTTGTTTTCATCGACGGGCGACTCGAAATGCAGAGAACACCACAGAAAAAAGGGTTTTATGTTGTAATAGCGTATTTAAAGGTATCTGTGCACCAGTTTATAAGTCATATATGAATTCCCGCTCAAAAAGATACTTTTATTGTCCAAAAATCGGCGACGATATGAAAAATGCCGATCCTACCTAACCTTCGTAAACACCAACTAAAATAAATTTGATGTACTAATATCGTATTTAAAGGCATATATATATTGTTTAAATAACTGTGTCGACACCCCTGTTAAAAAAGGTGGCTTTTCTTGGTTTACCGTGAATCGCCGATAATTTGAAAATACCCACCTTCCTTAACCTATTCATCCCTGAATGGACAATTCCAGTTTCCAGCTAAGTTTTGTCCATTAATGACTATTTAGGATTGAATAAGACAATATATTGCAAACTGACATACGAGCAGACATTGGGCAGAGGAGCCCTCTGAGCAGGTTCCTCACTGTATTCGTATGACATGTGTACTCTTCATAGGTACATTATTTGTTAATGACGAGTATACTCGTCGTTAGGGCTGAATGTATAAACCTACGAAAAACGCCCCGAGTTCCCCATTTAAAATAGGGGTTATGCATTAATTCTATTTTTGGACTTTTTTCGACACTCCGATACCGAATACAACATTTAAAATAGGTTTAAGATATAGTCTTGAAACTTATTATATCAATTAAAATTTATAGTATGAACTATGGTCGAACATTGACGACCATATAAAAGTGCCGAGTATCCCGGACATACGAAAATAAAAGCCGAAATCATCATTTAATATGTACATAATATAAGCTCGTTCCCTTGTGAATATTCTTTCCAGACTCCACCCACTGACTAATTAACTAAATTTCCACTCTGTTATATTAATTAACAATCGTTTTTGCTAAACAGTTGTGACAACTCTGATCTATGATAACTCTATAGACAGGTATAGTAGGCCCTGACCTATGTCTGCTCTGTTTGCAGAGGCGTTAAAAGGCTCATTTGGGAAAGGGGTAAAAGACCTACAAATTGGTGTTAAAACAAAAATCCCATTCAAAATGATTCTTTTATTGGATTAAATGCGGCTACACTTAAAACTGAATTCTCAATCTGCCGTTAAAATTCGAAAAATCTCATTTATGAAATTTAACTTGGTACTTTTATATTGACACCGATTTTAACAGTCCACAAAGGCATCTTTTTGAAACTTGACTGAAATTAGTCGCAGATTCGAAAACACATGTAATTTCAAAGAAATCGTAATATCAGTAAAACTTACACATACAGTGAAGAAGAAGTTATTATTTCACGTTTAAACGCAAACGAAATGCAATTGCAATAAAATGTAGGAAATGACAACTAGTGGTCAATTCTGAATATTTATTTTAATCTGAGTGGCAATCATTAAGGAGCCTGATCAGACGCCGGGTTACTCTCCAAAATGTTTGCAATTTCAATAATAAGTTTTAGCAAAAATGCGTTTATTTCATTTTGGAAAGAATAATATGTTCTCCACTATAATTACCTAACAAATCAATAGTCCAGTCAATATTATCTGTAACAAAACTGATTCGACTCATGCACACAAACACGTAAGGGACGGGTGATTGACATGACCAGGTCTTTTGAAGTTATAACGACACAGCTTCTTACAGGTTAACGGCTTTCTGATGACATGTACTGTTTCATCTGTTTCTGCAGACTTTATTTTCGGCAGTCGGCTCCACTTCAAAGTCTTTGATGTTGCCGCGCAGAGGGCGATTTTTTTTGTTTTTAAAAAGGGACCACCTGATGAGAAGAATCACCAGTCAAATTATCAGAACACACTGTTTAAATGTTATTTAAAAAAAATTGTAATAGTTACCACACTATGTACCCGGATAAACCTGACAGGCTCAGCAATCCTAACCCGGCTCAAACATGGCTGACGTTTTTACATGGCTTCTTTCGTTTTTTTAATAACTTCACTATTGAAAGGTAGGTATCGGTTGTATTATCTGTCGCTATCGACCAAGTACTTCTTTAATACCAAAGATGCATAGTTACATAAATATATCTTTGTGTTTTAAGCTTGAATGTTGAGGAACAAGGCCAAACATTCGATCAAAATATTTATAAAAAATCCTTAAAAATACTTACAGGTTTTATTTGCCCATGCTATGATGTAGTTTGGAAGCAAAACGACACTACTTTGTATACTTGCTTAAACTGTGTTTTTATTCCAATGCTTGTTGTCACAATGTTCGTTTCTATGTGCAGAATGCAAGAAAATGGATAAAAACCTAACCGTCTAATAGATAAAAACCCAACCCGGCAACATGCTAAGTGGATAAAAACCAAACTAAATCGTTTAACTCCAATGATAAACACCTAACCGACTAATATTCTATAGTTATGAATGCGTACACGTTTTCAAAGAATAGAGTCGAGCCATTTGCCATAGCGTTGGTGTTTTGGGCTTTGTATTTGAAGTAACATTAGTATTATTTGTCGTGCATTTTATCATAATTTCAACGGACATTTCGCCAACCTTCTCGTTCGCAGACCTGAATGTAAATTGTTGACCTAAAATTATTATATTATTGTATGGGGTTTAGGTTTTCACACCTATGTCGCGAGTATGATATACATATTAGCTTTTTTTATATAATAGCCTGCGGCAATTATGGCAAATCATAAAACAGATCATTATCATGTTTTGCTGTGAAAAGCATGTGTATATATAAAAAAAAAAAATCCACATTTATGATTGTTTTATCGTTGTTAGTCTATTCATAAGATGAGTAATGGCATTTATCTTAAACTACATGTACATATTTAATGGAGACTCACTTTGAGCGTGCAGTATAACTGTATGTCTGTCTTTCTCTTTCACTTTCTCTCTCTCTCCTTCACTCTCTCTCTCTCTCTCTCTCTATCTCTCTCTCTCTATATATATATATGTGTGTGTGTATCTCTGTCTGCAAGTCTATCTGTCTCTGTCTGCCTGTCTACCTGAATAATCTCTGTGTCTCTCTCATACCCTCCATCAAGCTTTTATATCCCTATCAAACAATTTGCTTGTTCATCATTGACACAATGTATTATATATTTGTTGTAGTGACTATGGACCGTTTTAAGTGTTATCGCTGTGAGAAGTCATGTACGTCAATGACAGGAATTGTTACACACTGCACACATTACCATGCAGACCTCTGTCTAAAGTATCGTGAATTTGTACTTGATGAAAGTAGTTGCAAATATGGCTATCGATCAAAAGCTTACCCAGATATAGTACCAAGTGATGTAAAAAGACAGAAAAAAACAATTGTTGTTAAAGACGACGTGGTTCATTGAACTAATATCGCTATAAAGTAACGCATTATTTCATTTTAAGATACTTTAAAACACTCGGAAACATAACAATGTTCATTTTAACACTTTTTTCGTGTGCATTTTCTTGAATTCGACCAACATACAGTGATTGTCGAACCAAATATTTAGTACACAGACCGTGTTCCCATTACACGATACTATGGCTATTAAAGTTTTACGCTAACACTCCATACACTTTTAAAAACATAATAAAAACAAAGACAGATAATGACATATTTTTTACCGTCTTCCGCCATATTGATATCGGGTTAGGGTCGCTGGAGCCTGTTAGGTTTATCCGGGTACATAGTGTGGTTATGCACCCATGCAAACCTGGCCTATTAAACTACCGCTGTACCCAGACCATTTAGCCTTATCTATTTTGTTAAGTAAACAGTGTGCACTGCTCAGATGAATCCTTCACGAGTTCTTTGATCAGAATCTGCACTATTTGATGCCCCCGGTATCTATAAATGCGAATGCGTATAGCGTTGTCAAGTCCGTGTGTCCGTCCGTTAAGTAGACTTTACCGTTTCCTCCAGCATCAATACCACTTACTCAAATCCCTAGATACTTATACAGTTGTTCAGGGCTCCAGATAAGGGGGGTATTTCAAAAACTAAAATCTTTATTTCTCAATTAAACCCTATCGTGTCACTACTCATTAGAATCGTCTCCATAGGATTTGGTGGTAAAATGAGTAAGAAAGTGCTGGATTTGTTCAATTTACCCCCTCTTATCTGGAGTCCTGGTTGTTGTCTTTAAGTTGGTTTACGGGTAAAATATTTAACCCTCATCATGTTTTAAAGTGCGACTTGTCTAATAATTGCAAACAGGTTGTTTCCAGATCTGGATCCAAACTATTTGTCACTCATTTCAACTTTTCTTCTTTTTCAAATGCATGAAAACTAGTTTTCAGCTTATCAGACAATATGTTTAAAAAAGACGACAATTCAGCATGAACACGTTAAAAACTCTTTGATCAAATCTTCAAAGTTAGCCGACTTCGCTTCCGCTCAACATATTCAACTCACAAGTAGAGTTTGTTGTTTTCTAAAAGTGATTGACAGCGGATTTTACTAATAATTATCCAATTGAAATACACCTTTTGGGAGCATGAAACTTTCCTATTAGGGTCCAGATGTGAAATTAACAAATGGATAACGTTTCTAAATCTTCGAGTTACGATGTTCGTGTGTATGTAATGAGTTTACACGCAGTGATCTGTGAATGATTTTCTGGAATTTTACGAAAAATGCTGAAGATAAAAAATAAACTTGGCGAAAACAAAACACTTTTCATGGGAGTATAATTATAAGGTAAATCGTTAATTTCATTCAAGTGTCATATATAAACCAATAATTTACTGTCTAATTATGATCTATTATGATATCAATATCTTTTTTTTTATAATGGCAATTTCGAATTGGAATTGAACGTTTGCTAAATAAATGAAACAAGTTGGAAGTTGGTTTCTGTGTGAATCAATCAGACATTTAAAAACGTTAAGAAAGTCGCAAACATTTGAACAATTTATCAAAGCGTGCCGATGTTCACACCCTCGCGAAAAATATGCTATGCGATTATCAGCGCGTGCCGAATACACAGTCAGTGGCATATTAGACTTGACACGTGTATTTGTTACGCCTCTCGTCTGCAACTTTTCCCTTTCATGTATGCCGACATTTCAAAGAGTGTAATCGTAGACATGAAACATATACACAGTGAAAAATGGTAGCTACTTGGGTGTGGCATTAGCGAAAGGAAACTTATCTTCTACGAAATACGAAGATTAATGCGATGCTATAAGTGGATAAAACAACCCCGACTAACGGAGGATAATACTCACATAGGAACATCGTATGTACACAGTATGTAAGCAAAAAATATTTCATTTAATCCCAGTTACTCATTTAAATCACTATTTCACGTTTGCATCAATTAATAATTGTCAAATACGAGTGATATATATAATTTTTTAAAAATGGCACGTTGGATCCACAAATGGTACGTTGATGTAGTGGGGCGTTGATGCGATGGGGCGTTGAGACCAGACACCCTTTGAAACCGACCACTGACATTAGAATTGTCTCTTTGACACAATTCTTAGATGTGTGGTCACAACATAGTGTTTGGTTGAGAAATGATAAAAGCTGATATTTGAAATCCCCACCTATCTGAATCTCTGTTCCAGAGAGCAAAAGTTGAGGCGGCTTGTTGCCTTTGGCTATAGAGATTGAGTTATGGATAGACAGTTCCAATCAGACGGTCTTTTTCAAAATGTTGTGCCGAACTAGGCATCCATGTGATAGGTTTATGGGATGTCAGAAATAAAAAATGGCTTACATAATTTTGACAAATAACGGAATAAACTACTATTGATCAAATCTGAACGAGACATGGAGCCCTCAGAGTACCCAGACGTTATGGTAAAAGCTTGCTTGACCTTTAAATTCTGAGAATATCTAGCCTAAATATTATGGATTTGAAAGAAAAAGTCAGTATTGAGAGCTTATAACCCATTATCCTATGGCCCGTTTCTAGTTTTAAAGACGAGTAATCACTTAAAGCATTTTGCTTTACTTTCAACCTGCTTTAATTAAGCTATCATCTGATAGAATATAGAAAATATTTCTTATGAGACATATTCATGACTGTATAATTTGGAATTATTTTCTTCAGTGGAGAAATAAATTTAAGGCATAAAAAATCGCTATAAGAGACTTGTAAGTCTAATGAGTAAGTGAAGTAGAAGTTACTTATACATTTGGCCTATAAGTGACTTATAAAAGAATTTTGTACGGGTTACCAGCTACATTATTGAATGCATTTTGATTCAAGCTAGTGCACACAATCTTTATGACTATTATAATAAGTTCTTGGATGAGATCAGAGAGAACTCATACAGTGGAGAATCTGTTAATCTTTCCCAATAAACGCGTTTACGCTAAAACTATTATTTGCAGTGCAAACAGTTTGGAGCCAAGATAAACATGAATTATCAGAATTGTCCAAAAGTTGTTCTTTTCTACGATTTAGTGCTTTGCATTTGCGTACGTTTGGGTTTAAATGGGAAAGAATAACAGATTCTCCACTGTAGTAGAAGATTTATAGTAATGTAACACTCACTGTGGTGAAGACGTTATTCTTTCCCAATAAATGCATTTAATTGCTAAATCTATTATTTTCATTGCAAACAGTTTGGAGCAAAATCAGATGCCGGGTAAGCCGTCGTCTGATCAGCTTCCAAACTGTTTGCCACTCAGATTGAAATGAAAAGTCATAATTGTCAAAAGGTTGTCATTTTCGCCATTTCATTGCAATGCATTTGTGGTTAAACTGGAAAGAGAATAATGTCTTCTCCTCTGTATGCATAGCAGAGGAACATAAATTATAACTGATAATAGAAGGTTGTATAGTTTAATACACAGTTTATCTCCCAATTAATCTTATACTAATGATGAAAAAATTGATTGCAATTAAGATGTTGTTTTTTCTTGGCAATATTTCTAGAAAATTATCGTAAGATCTAGAACAATACAAGAGATTGAAGTCTGATTAACATTAATATTGACCAAGAATTCAAACAGTTGAGAAGACTTTCTTTCCCAATATAAACATGCTTGAGCTTAAAAAACAATAATTATGTTTCTCATATAGCAAACAGTATGGAGCCAGATCAGACACAGGATTACCAGACGCCTCGGATCTGACACCAAACTGTATTGGCACTTAACCCAATACCCCATAGCCTGTTTCTAGTTTTGGAAACAGCTTACCACTTAAAGCAGGTTGAAAGTAAAGCAAAATGCGCTCTAAGGCACATTCTGCTTTACTTTCAGCCTGCTTTAAGCTACTTTAGCTAGAATGTAGAAAATATTTCTTATGGGGCACTAATTCATGACTGTATAGAATGGAACTATTTTCTTCAATAGAGGAATAAATTAGAGGCGTAAAAAGGCATACTTACATGTTTAGGGTAATGGGTTAAAGGGAAAATGCAGGAACTGTGGATTTCTCTCCCTCTGATATAAAGCTTTGTGGCAGTATAAATTAGACCAACCATCTCATGTTCTTAAAGAAACACTATAATTATAGGACAATGAAGAACTACATAACAATGTGTAATTACAGACTTTAACAAGATGCAGTGCATGCCACAAGCAACAAAACTCCCTCTCTGGAAACTCCAGGTTTTGTCTTTTTATTACATCAATGTTCAAGTTTGACAAAATTTGTTTTTTAGATAATCAGAATGAACCAGTAAAAATCAAGATTTCGGAAGGTAACCCTTTGAAGTTTCAATAAGGAGTGCGGCAGGCTCTATAAGGAGTACAGCAGGCTCTGGACTCTGGAACATTTCCAGAACAAATTGTTTCAGAAATTTGTCTCATTTAATGTACTAGAACTGTTAAACATTATGATTGTAGAACAAACTGTTGTAGAACAAATATTCCAGAACAGATCTAGTGAAGTTCTACAACTGTTTTAAACAACTAAACACTTCATATGCTGATGCGCTTTAATGAGTAGACCATGATGCACCGCAGTTTGGTGGCCTTGACCATGACCTCTAAAGTCAATGTTAAGATTTTTAGTTCAAGTCTGTTCTGAGCAAAGGACTGTACCTAGGGTCACCAAACTTCATATGCTGATGCGCCTCAATTGGTAGACCATGATGCACTGCAGTTTGGTGGCCATCACCTTCGATTTTGACCTCTAGGGTCAATTTTAAGGTTTTGCGTTAAAATATGTTCTGAGCAAACGACTGCACCAACAGTCATGAAACATCATTATGCTGATGCGCCTAAATGAGTATACCATGATGCACTGCAGTTTGGTAGCTTAACCTTGACCTTGACCTCTAGGTTCAACTTTAAGGTTTTGCATCAAGATTTGTTTTGAGCAAAGAAATGCACATTGAGTCACCAAACTTAATATGCTGATGCATCTCAATAAACCATGATGCACTCCAGTTTGGTGACCTCGAGGGTCAGTGTTAAGGTTATGGGTTAAAGTCTGTTGTGAGCAAATGACTGCATCTAAGGTCTCGAAACATCATATGCTGATGTGCCTCAATGAGCAGACCACGATGGACTGCAGTTTGGTGTCCTTGACCTTGACCTCTAGGGTCATCATTCAGTTTTTGCGTTAAAGTCTGTTTTTAGCAAACAACTGCACCTACGATCACGAAACTTCATATGCTGATGTGCCTTAATGAATAGACCACAATGCACTGCAGTTTGATGGCCTTGATTTATGACCTTGTCCTCTAGGGTCATCTTTCAGTTTTTGCGTTAAAGTCTGTTCTTAGCAAACAACTGCACCTACGATCACGAAACTTCATATGCTTATGTGCCTTTATGAATAGACCACAATGCACTGCAGTTTGATGGCCTTGATTTATGACCTTGACCTCTAGGGTCAACATAAAGGTTTTGCGTTGAAGTCTGTTCTGAGCATATGACCTATGGTCAAGAAACTGCATATGCTGCTGTGCCTCTATGAGTAGACCACGATGTATTACAGTTTGGTGACTTTGATCTTGACCTCTAGCCTCAACACTAAGGTTTTGCTTTAAAGTCTGTACAGAGCAAATGACTGCACCTCAATTAGTAGACTTCGATGCACCCCCAGTGTGGTGACCTTGACCTCTATGGTCAACTTTAAGGTTTTGCGTTTAAGTCTGTACAGAGCAAACGATTGCATCTACTGTCATGAAACTATATATGCTGTTGCGCCTTAATGGGTAGACCACAATGCACCTCAGTTTGGTGACCTTGACCTCTAGAGTCAACGTTAATCAAGGTCTTGCGTTGATGTCGGTTCCTTGCAGAGTGTGAGCTTCATTAAATTTGATTACCAGTTCTGGTTATTTTTGCTTCTGCTGTGGAAAGAGAAAAATCACAACCAACTGTCTAATAAACCCTTTACTCCTTATGATAGATACTCATTTTAACTCCTTTAATTGATCTAATTTATGTATCATAAGAAATAGTTTCTATTATCCCAGCAGATAGTAACTTAATTAAGGCCTTTCGCTACCGGAAGTCGGTCTTGCGGGCGAGCGGATATGCGTCTTGACGACACAGATTTCTTCCGTACTATACTATACTAGAAAATTTATATAAAGGAAATGTTGATACGATTTAGTATAATCCTTCATAACGCAGTCAGTATAGTGGTTGACTAGCAATTGAAAGGCCATAGGTTCGAGACTCATGCGATCCAAATATTTTTTTAAGTGTCCGATATATTGACTTCTCAATCCATAACTAGCAGTGATCAAGGGACATGTTATGTTTTGTCTTCGTTGATTAGAATAAGTGATGTTATATACGGTCCAATTATATATTTCCACTTACATGTACGTTTTAGTTTAATGACTTACAAGTCAATAAAATCGGTATACATGTATAAGATTTGATCGAACTATAAAGCCACACATTGAAGCTTTTCAAGATTGATATTGCCCATTATTATCTTTAAACAATATAATTAACCTTGTATGCAAGTCCATGAATAAATAATAATGCATATTAATGACAGAATTTCAATTTTAAGGTAGGTAACTGTATTTCAACTTCTTTCCCATATTTTAATAAGAAAAACTGATATTACAACAAATCCTGACTGTAATATTTTCTAATTTTTTCTGACCAACTACTTCATCAACCATACATTTGAATAAAATGAAAAACAAAAACATTGAATGAGTCAGTTTTTTGTAATTCAATTTTTTAGCATTTTGCAAAATTTAAATAGCCGATAACATTTTTCTGAACACCTTTATTCAAAATGTTTTTAGCTTTTCTTGTAATGAATGTTGTAGGCTACTTATTGGGCGAAACTTAAAGTCATTAGCTTTATTTGTTTTTGAGAAAAATCAAATCATCAAAATTCCAGGTTTTTTCAGAAAAAGAGACCTAAAAGACAAACCACACGATAGATTTTGCCTATATTTTCACACATTGTTTCTTAGGCTATTATCATTCTTCATGAAAATTTTCATACACATTGTATGGAAATTAAGCGCACATGCGAAGTACCTTAAAGCAAGCTGAAAGAAAAGCAGATGCACCATTAGGTGCATTCTGCTTTACTTTCAACCTGCTCTATGTAATCACCTGTTTTCAAAACCAGAAACAGGCCAACTATGGGGTAGTGGATTAAGTAATAAACAATCACATCCCTCTGAAAGCTTGAGGAGTAAGCCCTAGTCTCATTTTGGCAACAAGGATTAGCGGAAATGAATTATTCATTCATGTATCCCTGTAAAAGTTTGCCCGTCAGATCAATAGCCCTCCCCAATTGCTGTGGTTGTTGATGATAGGGTGTTGATTTTCTTGTCTGTTGTTCAGGAAGTGTAATGTCTCATGCTAGCCACATAAACATCTCCCACCATAAACTATTTCCACATATATAACAGGGCTCCCACACAGGGCTCCCGGAGTGAGTATGTGAGATAAGTGGGTATTTCAAAAACTCAAATCTTTATTTCTGTATTAAACCCATTGATGTGACTACTCATTTGAATCGTTTCTTCGAGACGATTCTAATGAGTAGTCACACCATAGGTTTTGCTTCTGAAATGAGTTAGAAAATATTGGATTTATTCAGTTTAAAATATTACTCCCTCTTATCTGGAGCCCTGTATAACCATCACCATTGAGGCAACATTACTTTGAATCATTGTATTCAGGGCACCAGATAAGGGGAGTATTTTGAAAACTAAACATCTTTATGCCTGCTTAAAACCATATGGTGTGACCACTCATTAGAATCATCTCAAAAAGACGATTCTAATGAGTATAGTAACAACATAGGGTTTGGTTTTAACATAAGGGAGAAATTGTTGAAAATATGAAATTTATAATTACTCCCTCATATCTGGTCCGCCCTGAAATTTGCATGACTGCACATGTACTGTAACACTGTCTTCTAGTTTTGAAGACTGGTGACCATTTAATGCAGATTGAAAGTAAAGCAGAATGCGCATTAAGATGCATTCTGCTTTACTTTCAGTCTGCTTTATATAATCCACAATCATTTCTCCATCTAATCCAGTTTTGTAGCGTCTCTTACGAATTGTCTTGAAAAGAACAATTGCAAAGAAATGTCACAAAACGTGAACTTGATTAGCTGGACTGAAATCAGAAATTAGACGTATTTTAAAGTTTTGACTTTCCAACGTTTTTGTCGAACACTAAGAAGGGCCTCAGATCTGTACCCAAAGAGTAGAAATTTTGTTAATCAGGCCATGTTCAATAGTCAAAAAGGAAAAAAAAAATCGAATGTAAAATGCATGTGTTATTGGACACACAAGAAGTCTAATTTTTGCTTAGAACCTGTCTTATCCCTGATGTAAAAATCTCTGTGGATATTCTGGAATAAAACTTCACAAACATAAATTGCTCAAGATAGTTTTTGTCTGCAAGAAGAGAAATTATTTTTTTGAATTGAAACAGACATTGTTTATCAGTAGATATGGGCAACCTGTTTATAGAGAGAGAGTTATGTGTTGTTAAGACACAGAAGCCAGAAGCTCGGCCTGATTATACAGTAAACACCAGTGATACAAAATAGAATAACCTTTAACCCATTACTCCATAAATGCTCCTTTTTAGGCCTCTAATTTATTCCTCCACCACAGAAAATAGATCCATTTTAAACAGTCATGATTATATGCATCATAAGAAATATTTCCTATATGCTAGCAGATGTTTTGCATAAAGCAGGTTGAAAGTAAAGCAGAATATATCTTAAGGCACATTCTGCTTTATTTTCAACCTGCTTTAAGTGGTCAACTATCTTCAATACTAGAAATAGGCATTCGGGTAATTGGTTAACCCTTGAGCCCATGGCTTGCATGGTTCTCAGTTATGAAGACAAGTGACCACTTAAAGCAGGTTGAAGGAAAAGCAGAGTTAATGCAACTTAAGGTGTATTCAGCTTTCAGCTACCATCTGATAGAGTATAGAAAATTATGTTATGGTACATATGATATTCATGACTCACTTAATTATTACAGTATAGAGTGGAACTTTTTTCTTTAATTTAGGAATAAATTAAAGGCATAAAAAGGCTTATTTTTGGAGTAATGGGTTAAAGGTAGATGCATTAAGTTGACTAGATACAGGTGGGAGCTTTCTGCATTACTTTTGTTCTGCATTAAGCTCACACTGTTACTTAAGTAGACATATAATACTGACTTATGCATCTTTGGAATCATCATCAATTCATCAATACACAATGCAAAGTTGATCTAATCTTTTCTCCCTGAAACTTTAAATAGACAATTCCAGTTTCCTTTTTTAGTCTAGTCCAATTCTGACTTTTAAGGGTTGTTTTTGTCAATATTTTGCATTATGACAAACAGTGAAGACCCTGATCAGAGGGCTCCTTTCGGAGCCCTCTGATCTGGGTCTTCACTGTTTGCACAGGACAAATGTACTATTCACATGTACACTGTTTGAAAAGGACGCCTATATGCGGGAGTAGGGTTCAAAGGGTTATATTAATCTTTTCAAGTGATATAAACCTTTGAATGTATGGAAACATTTCTTCTCTAGAAATTAAGTATGCTTCATGATCTGATCTGTTTGGATGCTGCAAATATAAGAATGTTTGATCCTGATCATGTACCTGACATCCATGTGCCCTAATACTGTTTGCATATCATTATATAGGCGTTGGAGCTGTTCATGAAGTCATATAAATTTTCAGTGGTTAATCTGAGATAGTGCATTGCTGGTTTTAAATTGATAGATCATTTCTGTTACTCCCTGATTAAATGAATTCAGATAATATATCTTTGAAAAATGTAACACTTATCTACATTTCTGTGATTTGTGGACAAACAATCTTTGAATGTTTTAATGCTATCTTGCAATAATTTACTTGAATATTTGGTTGTGGTTAAAACTTGATTGCTGTACATATGTTGAATGCAAATAGGTTAAAGTTGATCATTTTTACATGGCAAACTCTGACTTCTTTCTTTCGAGGTGCAGTTCCTATTGTGAAAATATAGCCTTTAATTGCCCTTAATAATCCACCAACTTATAATTGTGAAGCAAAGTGCATGCAAGAGAAAATGTTGCATAATTTGAATACATGCATATAAATTACATTAATTTTGTCCTAAGCAAAGATGCTAAGTGTTGACCAGATCAGAGGGCTTCACTGAAGAAGATACATATAACACCGGTTTTGAATGGTATGAACATTTTGCAGTGAAATTAGGATTAAAACATATAGACATCAGATTGCATTCAGCCAGGCAAAGAGCATTATAGATGATAAAGGATTGATCAAATAAAACTTTTATTTCCATTTATATCATGGTTATCAGAGCCAATTAGATAAAACACCTGTGATGTGAACAAACAGGTAGTGGTAATGTAATTTGCAAATAGGTATTTTAAATTGACCTTAACCTTTTCAACAACATGTGGTCAAAATTGCAAATTCAATTCAATGTTCTTTTTTTCTCATACATATATATATACCAGACATGGATAAGAGCAAAAACAATACTGAAGGTATGCCTTTCCATATTACGGCATCAGCACCCTCGGGCGTTGACAGTGGCATCATGCAAACTACAGTTAATAATATATGTTAGTTTTTCATGAACACCATCTCTAGCTGCAACAGCAGATCAGAATTTGATAAAACTTCCTGGAATGCATCACTACAGAGTGAACATATTTTTGTTCTCATTGCCTTTTGTTTTTGGTTTGATAATCAATGCCATATAAATTAGTCTCACTATTGCTTTTCCGCTGTGGCAAGACATAAAAATTATTCCCAGAATTCTTGTTTGTATAAAATTTGGGAAGGACAGTTTATTTAAGTAACTTTAGTTCAGATGGATAAGTATATTATAAGTATTTGTTCCTACATCCTGATTAGTGGCTCTGTCTCCTTAACCGTTTCTTCCCTGAAACTTAAAATGGACAATTCCAGTTCCCAATTTTGTCTAATCCATTTTAACTACTTAGGGTTGGTTTTAGACAATATATAAAATAATTGTAATAGATGTATGACAAATAGTGAAGACCCAGATCAGAGGGCTCCTAACGGAGCCCTCTGATCTGGATCTTCACTGTTTGCATAGGATATGTGTACTCTTCTTAGGTACACTGTTTGCAAATGGTTAAGGAGCTTTACTTTCAGTTTGCTCTTAAAAAGCAGGCCACCAAAATATGTCAGCAAAATCTTCTGACTTTGGTGTACAATGTTTATCAAATCCATTGCTCCCTTTCCCACAGATAAACAGTTAAACTGCCTTTAAATAATTATCCAGCCACTGTGTGCATAGATTGATGGTGGTTGCCACTTTACCATTCACAAACTGAATGTCTAAGCCTTTGCAAATAGTGTAGACCCTTCTCAGAGTACTCCTGTGAAGCCCTATGATTTAGGTCTGTTCTGTTTGTCAAACTGTCAGATATTGTGTGGATACCACTCCTGAACTGGCAATGTAAATTTGTCATTTTTTTCACAAACAGAAGAGGACTATTGAACAATTGAGCCTGGTAAGGATTTAAGCCTTTTGAAATAAACATTAGCAGCTCAGAATGCAGTGTTGATGGATTTTAATGAGAACCATGTTTGCCGCAGGACATGTGGAAACAATTTGTTACGTTTTATACAGTTAAAACCGCATTAAGTGGTCACTGAAATCCCAAGGCCATTAATTCCTAATGCCAGATTAAGCTTATAATGCATGAAAGAAATAACGCGCAGAAAGCTCTAACAGGAGCTTTCTGCATTATTTCTTTCCTGCATTAAGTTGTCCATTGATTTTATATATGACAGCAAGTTCATATTGTCTAGATTTCTTGCTATTCACTATAGTTTAACTGTATGTATTTCTTAGCTGTGAGATGTAATTCTTTTCTTGCCATATTATACCAATTGCCTTGTAAACAATATATCCAATAAATGTTTCACTATTTATGTTTTTTATGCTCATTTAGGTTAAATTGGAAATACAAGTGTCAGATACTTTTTAAAAAGTTTTATTCTGATGGAGACATTTGAGTTTAACTAATGGCATCTGATCTTGATCCAAACTGTTTACAAGTGCTAATCAGCCACTGCATGTGAAGGGTTAAGACTTAATTAGTGTACTATACTGATTTTACAATGGGTTTTGAATAATTTAGATTTGAAACATGCTTATGAAATGCATTTGGTGTGCAATGAATTCAATGCAGAAGTCGATATATTCTTTCCCATTTAACCCTTTCCCCCATAGAAGCGCCTTTTAGCGCATTAAGTTTATTCCTTCACTGAAGAAAATAGTTCCAATTTATACAGTCATAAATATGTATCATACGGAATATTTTCTATATTCTAGCAGATGATGGCTTAAAGCAGGCTGAAAGTAAAGCAGAATGCGCTTAAGGCGCATTCTGCTTTACTTTCAACCTGCTTTAAGTGAACACCTATATTCAATACTAGAGATATGCTATGTGGGAAAGGGTTAACCCATTACCTTATAGTCTGTTTCTAGTTTTGAAGACAGGTGACCACTTAACCCTTTTCCCCATAAATACGCCTTTTTAGCTCACCTAGCTGAGTCAAAGGCTCAAGGTGAGCTATTGGGATGGCCCTGTGTCCGGCGTCCGTCGTCGTCCGTCGTGCGTATTCGTTAACAATTGCTTCAAATGACATCTCCTCCTATACCGCTGAATGCATTGAGATAATTCTAATGAGTAGTAAAACCATAGTACTTGGTGCTGAAATGAGTTATAAAATGTTTGGATTTGTTCAGTCTCTTATCTGGAGCCCTGTAATTGGTGCTAAGACTGTATACAGTTCAAAGATAAAGAGTGAAAGTTTTATGATCCACCTGTGAAGTTCAATAATTCACAGCTTTGACCCTTCATCTGCTGTAATATCATCTGATTAGAAATTGTTGTGTGCAAAATTTCTGAAATTTATAAAAAAAATTATATTTATTTTTAAATAGAATCTTAGAAACGTAAAGGCAGTTGTCAAACAGTTTTTGATCCAGATCAGATGCTGCATTTTGCAGCATCTGATCTGGATCCAAACTGTTTGCAAATACAAGTATGTGATGATCAGCAGGATAAGGGTCGACCTTTCTCTGCTATTTGAACCACCTGCTTCTAATTGTCTGCAATTTCTTTCCAATTATAGATGAAATTTTAATACAACTTTAATTTAAATAAATTTAATTTTGAGTTGCAAACATTTGGGATCCAGATCAGATTCCAATTTAAGTTACTGAGCCTCTGATCTGGATCAAAACTGTTTGCAATAGCTTTGGGTAAGACCGGTTTCCCGACATTCAGAGGGAATAAAATTAGGTGGATTATTTATAGAAATGACTATCACTGACTTATCAGGGCCAGACAGAAGCACACCTTCTAAAGCAGGAACTGGTTGATCCTTAAATCTTTTATTGTCAGGAAACAAGGAATCATAGACATTGCTTTCCAAATTTTATCACGTTTCCAGTCTTGTTTACATTTTTCACCAATATTTTATCGCGCAAAAGGGAGGCATTATTTACTTCTTAGTTCCTCATTTAGCCAGGATATGTGAGTCTTGGTATAACCCATTACTCCTTAGATACACATGTAAACACTTTGAGTTTGTTACTCCACTGGAGAAAAGAGTTCCATTTTACATAGTCATGAATATGTATAATAAGAAATATTTTCTATATCCTAGCAGATGATCACAGCTTAAAGCAGGGTGAAACTCCCATTCTGCTATACTTTCTGAAAGTATAGCAGAATGCACCTTCTTATGGCTCTATATAATTTATCAGGACATGAAATAAGCATAAAAAAATCATATCTGTAGAAAACTGCTAAAGGTTACTTAAGAGTTTGAGTTGAGTCTGAGATGATTCTCAAGCATTTGATTGGCCAGAGGCCTGTCTTAAAGTGTTTCTCTATATGCATGTTTTTGTGTGTTCATTTGTAGTTAAAAATGTGTGCAACAACTTCTTTCTCAACTGCTTCTATCCACTTGCCCGTTACATTTCTTTTAGGGCTTTCTCTCCTTGCTTCCTCGCCTATCACTTTATACTAAAAATGTCCTCTCTTTCTTGATACCCACATTATTCTCTCCCAACAGTACTTAATTGTCAATTATGAGTTTTGTATATTTCAGGCTTTACTCAAGTTGACAGGTCAGTTGTTGAAGCGGGACTTCCAGGCTATGCCAGACCTGTCATCAGAGGACGGACAAGAGCAAAGGTAATGTATAATTCTTGGGCCAATGTCAAGGCCCACTTCAATTAAGGCCTATACCGTATGCCAAGGGCTCAAGATGAGGAAGTATGCATTGGAATTTCAGAAAAATATCTCATTGTCTAATCCAAATCTTTTGTTTTGACTTAATTCATATCTCAGAATCATCTCTTTGAGACGATTCAATGGAGTTGTCCCAACATAACTAGAGTTTGGCTGGGACAATAATTATAGAACTTTTAAATTTGTGAAAATGTTCACTAATTTTAATAGTACATACAGTCTAACGTGTGTTCCGCCGCCAATTTAAAGAAGATATCATGATGGGCAAACTTCAAGACAGAATGATGAAACTTCATTCAGGACAAAAGTATTGCAGAGATATAATGTTGTACAATCTTTATGCATTACTTTTGGTTTATTTTCTGTATTCTAGCAGATGGTAGCTTAAGGCAGGCTGAAAGTAAAGCAGAATGTGCCTTAAGGCACATTCTGCTTTACTTTCAACCTGCTTTAAGTGGTCTGATCTGTCTTCCAAACTAGAAACAGGCAGGCTATGGGGGTAAAGGGTTAACGATAGCTGTTACACACAAGTTTGACTGTACATGTACTTCAAGGATGTCAAGGAAATTATACCACAACTGAGTGACAGTTCCACCGGTTCCTTAGCTAGGCCTGGAAAATTATAGCCTTGCCTTAAAACAGAGTAGAGGTTTAAATTAACTCTTTGAACCCTAGTCCCGCATATAGGCGTGCTTTTCAAACAGTGTACATGTGAATAGTACACTTGTCCTATGCAAACAGTGAAGACCCTGATCAGAGGGCTCCAAAAGGAGCCCTCTGATCAGGTTCTTCACTGTTTGTCACAATGCCAAACATTGACAAAAACAACCCTTAAAAGTCAGAAATGGACTAGACTAAAATGGAAACTGGAATTGTCCATTTAAAGTTTCAGGGAGGAAAGAGTTAAATAACTTGATTCCAGTGTTTGTTTTCTTTTCCAATATTTCCTTGTGTAGGTTTTGTTTTTGTTTTTCAAAAACAGAGAAATGATTTTGTGTTTGTTTTTAGGTAAAGTTTGTTTCTACACTTACAGCAAAATTATCTTAACCGTTTGGAAAATTGTGATATTTAGACTATTACATCTACATGCAGGGCTCCAGATAATAAATGGGAGTATTCCAAAAACTAAATATCATTTCTATATTAAAACTATATAGTGTATCTTCTTATTAGAATCGTCTCGAAGAGACACATTCTAATGAGTAGTAACATCATAGGATTTGGTGCTAAAATGAGTGAAAAAATGTTGATTTGTTCAGTTTACTCCCTCTTATCTGGAGCCCTGAATTAACAACAATACTTTTTAAAACTGCATACATGTACAGATAATTAACAACTTTAATGACTCAAAACGTGTGCTAGTGTGACTTTGAGGGAAGATTTGGATTCTAGTTTATATATCTCATTTCAGCATGTAAAAAATCTTTGTTTTTCAAGAATCATGCACTTGCATATTGTATGCTTATTTGTCTCATTTCGATAAAGGAGCAAAAGCAATAGACATTGCATGCTCTTCCAATTGCATTGGTGACAGTTTTTGTTTTCCGGTTTCCAATCACAATTGGTGATACGTCTATTTACACCAAATTCTTGTTTGATTGCATCATAATGGAGGAAAAATTGGATAATCTCCTGCAGAATATTCATATGTTAAACTTACTATAACATAATTTACTTAAATCTATTAATTGTGAACCATAATACATTGGCAACATAAGTAAGCAATTTTCCAGGACAGAATGTAACTATGTCTGACAGATCCCATAAGAAAACAGTGCAGACCCTGATCAGACAGTTCCTGTCTGATCAGGGTCTGCACTCTTTTCAAACAGCAAAAATACCCCTGTGAAGAAGTCTGGAACAGTTCTGAGAACTGGGGATCACAAGAACTTTTCTGGAACGTTTGTTTTAGAACTGTTCTGGAACCGTAATTATTTAATAGATATATGTTCTAAAACAGTTCTTATAGAACAGTTCTTAAGTATGTTAAATGAGAACAATTTCTGGAACATTTTGTTCTAGATATGTTCAAGAACTATGATTCCAGATATGTTCCAGAACTCTGGTTCTAAAACTATTTCAGAACTAATGAATCCCATGCTTGTATATTGAATACAGCAAAAACCTCTCAAGTAGGACCACTAAAAGGAAGGCTTATTGATTGTATAAAATACAGTTTACAGCTTAAAGTAAGGTGACAATAGAACAGAAAGCTACTTAAGGAGCTTTCTGTTTTATTGTCACCTTGCTTTAACCCATTAACTCATAAGCGATAAACAATTATCAATGCTTATCTCAAAACAAGCTAGTGGATTAAAGTGTGTCAAAATGACTCAGTATGAGGCTATTGCGCAATGAGTCAATATGAGTCAGTATGGCTTAATGGGTTAAGCAGTCACCTGTAGTATAAAATATCTAATAAAAACACAATTTAGTGGTTGTAATAGAATGTTCTTACTGCAGTGAATCAGCACAGATTGAGCAGATCTTTTCACTGTACCTCCATTTTCTCTCTCTGTGGCATATCTGTCCTGAGGACTGTTAAAAAGCAGAGCACTGAGATTCTCAATACAGATCAATTCAGTAAATAGACAGTCAGTATCGACTTTACCCCTCCTACAAACGTCCAGAGCTGGACCATAGTAATTGCCAAATTGACCAATTACTATATGTGTACTTAGTGATTGCTCTTACTTCCAGTGTCAAAGGTCAAGGGTTAGTGGCATTAATGACCTCTAAAGGTCAAATTGTCAATCTGGAGTCTTCTGTTATTGAGCATGATTGGTTCTATTAATCTAGAGTCCCAGATGTGTTGTTAAGAATGATAAATTCCAAAACTTTTTGTTGGGGTTTTCAGCAATTCTACTCATTTACTAAGAATCATCTCAATTATCTTCAAGAAGATTCTAATTATATTATTATAAAGTCACATCAAAGGGTTTGATGGGAACATTTAGATATTAAGGTTGAGGATCCTTAAATGAGATTAGACTAAAATTGATACTCGATGTACAGCGATCAGCCATTCTCATCAAATGTCAGCTCGTTCTGAACCATGCTTTAGCATGGTTCGGAACAGGCCAACAGTTGATGAGGATGGCTGATCATTGTACGTAGAGTTTTGGATATTGACCAACAATTAGGGATCCTCAACATTGAAATAGGATGAAGCCTCATTTATCTGGATCTTTGATTTATTACATAATTAATATATCTAGAATTTGCAGTGTTGATAATGCAGTAATTATATAAATAATGATTCCACATTTACGAGGGGTGTTCAAAAAATACGCGGACAGATGCTGCCATTCCCTCAGAATTTGTCTGAACGGCGCGAAACTTGCACATAATGTTGCCCAGAGAATTCTGTATTTCCAGTGAAAATTTGATATAATTGACTTCAAGCATGATCAAACGTCTGTTGTTATGGTAACGTTGGGTCGTCACACCCGGCCCAACGTCATCCAACGTCACGTTGACAACTCCACCCTTTGAGCTTTCTGACACTCCGACAGCATTTTAGGGATCTATCTCGCGTATAATCTCCTCATATTTAAACTGTCATGAACTACAGTATGTATTGTCCCAACACTACAGTCTATCCGCTGGCTAACTTATCTAACCGTGATACGTCTGTCTTTATCCAGGAGCTCTTTGATTTCCTGAATGCTCTGCGACATTATTGACGTCGTCCGTCCGCTGCGCTGTTCGTCCATCACACTTTCCTATCCGTCTTCATACCGCAAGTACCACTTATGCAATGCCGTTCTCTTCATTGCAGCATCGCCGTATGCCTTGACCAACATTTCCATAGTTTCTTTTCTGTTTTTTCCATAGAGAACCCTGACTTTAACCGCCGTTCTCTGTTCGACGCTGATTTTGATGCACCTTGTATAAACAAAATGGCCGCTTACGCTCAAATGACGTCATACGTTGATGTGACGTCACTGACGTCGTGTCAAGATCTGGCGCCATACTGTGCTAAAATTTGGAGACAATATTGGGTCAGACGCAAGTGATAGACGTCATTTTCGGAGCGACTCAAGTTTGCGTTTTGTTACATTTTGGGCCGGGTGTTACGAGGTGACGTTACCATAACAACCATACATTTATCATGCGTAAAGATAATGTCGGCAAAGTTAAACTCTGGGTACAAAATTCGTTGGGCATCATTATGTGCAAGTTTCTCACCGCTCAGACAAAAACTGAGGAAATGGCAGCATCTGTCCGCGTATTTTTTGAACACCCCTCGTAAGTTAATGGAACTTTCATTTTAACTACGTCATAGTGTTTTATTGTCAATAATGGGATCAATTTAAAGATTTTTAGAATTTCATATTTTAAATTCAACAATACTTCGTCAGGTGCTATGGAAGCTAATGTTTGTTTGCTCATAACAAAACTATCCATACATTGTTTATTGGTTCATCCCTTTACTAGATATAGCCTGTTTCTAGTAATTTGAAGATAATTGACCACTTAAAGAGGGTTGAAGGTAAAGCAGAATGCACCTTACGGGTGCATTCTGCTTTACCTGCAGCCTGCTTTAAGTTATCATCTGCTAGAATATAGATTTTTTTCTGTAAAAATTTGACTTATTTTCTTCAATGGAGAAATAAATTTACTCATTTATGCATCGATATTGCAATAAACTCTCCCTGTATATATATACCACATGATATTATACAACTTACAACAGTGATTTAAAGTCACTTCAGACAGTGTTTGTCCAATACGGCAAAATATTTCACATAATATAGCAAAAAGTGCAGACCCTGATGAGACGCTGTGTAGTATGGCGTCTCATCAAGGTCCACACTGTTTGTCAGTATCCACTTTAGCAGACACTAGCTAGGCTTAAATTGATTAAAAGCATAAAAAGGTATATATTTATCAGGTAATGTGTTAAAGACTCCCCAAGCTGTGTTCTTTTATAGTGTACAGAGTACTACATGAACTGTTTTCAAATGTTAATTTTACCTGTATGATGTATTAGTGTTTACGTAAAACTTAATGTACGTACACACTCTTCCTGTTATGGCAGTTATAAGTGATAATCAACCACATTATGACGATATGTTTAGCTCTTATACTGCCGATTTCCCAAATAGACTTAAATTCTCCATTAAATAAATAAGAGACAGTTTACATTGTCTCTCAAGGACTGATTTATTTCTGAAATAATGAGTAAGACAAAATTTGCAGACCCTGATTAGAGGGCTCTAGGAGCCCTCTGATCTGGGTCTACACTTTGTATGAGAATGATGTAAATATAAAATAACTGCCTCCTACACATTAAGAAATAAACATGTTTACTAATACTTGTAAACCTGGAGTATGATGTAGCGAGATTCTAGCTGTTATACTTGTGTTGAGCGACCAATTCTAAACAATTTAAGGTTGCACAATCTTAACCCATTACCTTAAAATATGCCTTTAATTCTTTCCACCACTGAAGAAAATAGTTAATAATTTATTGTCATTGATACCAGGATATGTATCATAAAACATATTTTCTCTATTCTAGCAGATAGTAGCTTAAAGCAGGCTGAAAGTAAAGCAAAATGTGCCTTTAAGGCACATTCTGCTTTACTTTCAACATGCTTTAAGTGGTCACCTGTATTTAAAATAGAAACAGGCTATGGAGTATAGGGTTGCAATTATAAGTTACTAGCGAAACCATGGCATCTGACTTCAAAAACTTTACGCATGGATTTAAATCAGGGCATATTAGACTGTAAGGGAAATAAATATAGGGCATTCGTTTCATTGTTGACTTATGCAGGTATGCTTAACTCTTATCTTGCAGCAAATCATTTTATCAATACCAGTCATTTGTTCAATGCAAACAATTTCATAATTTTATCTCTGCAGAAAATTAGTTTATTAAATAATAATGTTCGATCCTGTACTGAAAGTAAAATGGAATGCGAAGCTTCAGCCTGATAACAGGGCTCCAGATAAGGGGAGTATTTCAAAAATTAAAATCTTTATTTCTGGATTAAACCCTATGGTGTTACTACTCATTAGAATCGTCTCTTTATTTCTGGATTAAACCCTATGGTGTTACTACTCATTAGAATCGTCTCAAAGAGACGATTCTAATGAGTAGTAACACCATAGGGTTTAATCCAGAAATAAAGATTTTAATTTTTGAAATACTCCCCTTATCTGGAGCCCTGTGATAATATTACTGTATAGTGTCATCTCATGGTTCATACTCTTTTGGCAAAGTGTTTAGATCTACCATATTAACCCTTAGCCCGCCAAATAAATTGTCGTCTGCTATATTTCTCGTCTGCTTCATGTTTCAAAGTGCTTCAAAGTTGCTCAAAATTGCTGAAAATGTTGTCCGAGTGTCAAACAGCTTGGATCCGGATGAGACGCCGAGTTACTCGGCGTCTCATCCGGATCCAAGCTGTTTGCATATGGAGCTATAGTTGTGAGTGGCAAGCTAAGGGTTAAGTGTTTACAGTGGAGAAAATTTTATTTTTTCCCCATTTAAACGCAAATGAAAGGCAAACGCATCGCCATAAAACGTAGAATTTTAAAGGACACCTTTTCGGCAACTCTGCCTATTCCTGTTAATCTGAGTGGCAAACAGTTTGGAGCCTGGTCAGACGCCGGGTTACTTGGCGTCTGATCAGGCTCCAAACTGTTTGCAATTGAAATAATAGTTTAGTGTAAACGCGTGAATTGAGAAAGAATAACATATTCTCTACTGTTACTCTTAATTACTATGTTAGCAGCGAATATGTGCAACATGTCAGTGATTTATAATCTTTGCAAACAGTTTGGATCCAGATCCGCATAACACATGTCTTAATATCAGGATCCAATTGGTTGACGCTCTAACCCTGTTTTGAAAAGCAATTTTTGAAAAATTCTTGTTTTAGAAAAGAAGCAGACGACAATTATTGTTGCAGATTAAAAATCACCCAGCATGCAAAGAGTTAATTTGAATTTTGACTGCTTCAGTGGATTTTGAAAATGTCAACTGAAATGTTGTATAATTAGTATTTACACAATCATGATGTCAGTTTGCGAATCTTTTTGTAACTCTTATCGGACACCCTTACATGCATTTGTTAACAGTTTGGACCTTGATCACATGCCATTTAGTTACTTGGCATCTGATCTGGATTCAAAGTGTTTGACTTTTGCATCAAGAATTTATCATTTGAAAAGAGATGAAAATGAGTTTTGATTGTTTTTGCAGGCAATGATTTTGACGCATATGACAGGGCTGCCATTTCTCGGGATTTTTCTTAAATCTTAGGACATTTATCCTAGCAGATGGTAGCTTAAAGCAGGCTGAAAGTAAAGCAGAATTTACCTTAAGGCGCATTCTGCTTTACTTTTAACCTGATCGTATTAATCACGTTTAAAAAATAGAAAATTTGGAAATCTTAAGATTTTTCATGATCAACATTTCTAATATGGCAGCTCGAGATCTGATATGATTATTAGGGTTTGAGTATGATGCAGCTTAATTGGACTAGAGCAATTACTGTATAGAAAACTATAGCTAGTGTATACACTGTATCTTTTTCAAACATTTTGAAGACACAGCTCATTTTCTTTTTCATTTTGAACTTTTGAATTATTTATAGCCCTTATATATCTCTTTGAACCCTAAGTCATGCATATACACATCTTTTGCAGAAAATAGTTTACCTGTGAAGAGTACACTTGTACTTGTACTATGCCTTTTGATCAGGATCTGCACTATTTGTCTTATTGCAATACAATTACAAAAACAACCCTTAATAGCTAAAAATGGACTAGACTAAATTGGAAACTGGAATTGTCCATTGGAAGTTTAAGGGAGGCACAGGGTAAAACATCAACATAAACTTGTCATTTTTCATGCATGATATATTTTCAAAATGCATGAATTGTAATTATCTGCATTATATAAAATACGGTTATGTTGGAGAAGAAATTATTATTTCCAATTTAACCTTTTCAACACTAATGAACTCTTGTGGATTATTAGGCTCCCTTGTGGATCTTTTTATTTACCAAAACATGAGCCAGTCTACTTGGAATTCTGGTTAGTTTAATAAATAGTGCTCTCAATTAGCAAACATTGTAGACCCTGGTCAGAGGGCTCTTCTAATCTGGGTCTACACTGTTTTTAAATGTAATGTGTACATTTTAAACAGGTCCATGGTGTTGAATAAGTTAAATGAAACTAAACACAAATGCAATGCAATGAAATGTAGATAATAATTGAAGTTGTTTTAACCCTTAGCCCGCCAAATAAATTGTCGTCTGCTATATTTCTCGTCTGCTTCAAGTTTCAAAGTGCTTCAAAGTTGCTCAAAATTGCTGAGAATGTTGTCCGAGTGTCAAACAGCTTGGATCCGGATGAGACGCCGAGTTACTCGGCGTCTCATCCGGATCCAAGCTGTTTGCATATGGAGCTAAAGTCGTGACTGGCAGGCTAAGGGTTAATCTCAACAGCAAACAGTTAAGAGCCTGATCAGATGCCTGATATGTCTGGCTTTGAACTGTTTGCCACGGACATAAGGTTTTTAGCACAAACACATTTTTCTCCACTGTAAATTGAAGAAGACAAAGAGTTAATCTTATTAGTAAAGGAAACAAATCATTGATTGAACATTCTTTATCTGATGTACCTATTCTTTTTTGCTTAATCTCTTTCTACTCTATCTTTGTAGCTTTGGCAAGGGGAGGTAATTTCTGAATGTTACATAGAACTTTAGTGTTCATGCAGTATTAATGATAGATCTAGAGGCATGTCAGTCTTCGATCACTATATCTATGTTATCATTGTACAATGATTTACGATTCTTGTGATTTATTTTTGTGATTTCCCAAGTGTAGATTGTACAGTCTATCTTGTATTAAGCAACCACTAATTGAATTAGCAGTATGACATCTATCATAAGACAGGAGCCCTGCTTAATGCAAGATAAAAACAATGCAGAAAGCTCCTATAGGAGCTTTCTGCATTGTTTTTATCTTGCATTAAGCAACCACCGGTATTTAAGATAACTAAAAGGTATTTTACTGAGTGGCTGTTTATACAATATTGAATGTATTTGAGTTTTCATGAAATGTACGAGCCTGATAAGCTGACTTAGAGAGTTCATCTAGTTTTATTATTATTATAGTAAAGCCGCTCTATTTATTTTAAACCACCAGTGATAGGTAGAGAATTTGGCAGTATTAAACTCAAATGACAGCTTTAAGAAAGATTAAAGTAAAGAAGAAATCTTCTACTTATGTAAACTATGAGCTTTCTGCTTTCTTTTCATCTTCACATCGCAACTCTTTGCTTAGATAAACATGGAAAATTTAGTTAATCTCGGTATATAAGCAGTGGTTTTAGTTTGTTGATTTATTATTTTGAAAATCTTTGTATCATATCTATTCATACACCACAATATGATCAGTTTTATGACAATTTTTTTTTTTATGAATGTACACATGTACTGAGTTGGTTTGCATGTTTCACAAATAGATAACCATGGAGGGCTCCTGATGAGGGGAGTGTTTCAAAAACTTATATCTTTTTTGTGCATATTAATCCCTATGGTGTCACTACTCATTAGAATTGTCTCTTCAAGACAATTCTAATGAGTAGTAACATCATAAGATTTGGTGCTGAAATATGTGAGAAAATGTTGGGATTTGTTCAGTTATACAGTGGAGAATCTGTTATTCTTTCCCAATAAACGCGTTTACGCTAAAACTATTATTTGCAGTGCAAACAGTTTGAAGCCAGATCAGACGCCGGGTAACCCGGCGTCTGATCAGGCTCCAAACTGTTTGCCACCAAGATAAACATGTATTATCAGAATTGTCCAAAAGTTGTTCTTTTCTACGTTTTAGTGCTTTGCGTTTGCGTACGTTTGCGTTTAAACGGGAAAGAATAACAGATTCTCCACTGTATACTCCCTCTTATCTGATCGAGTCCTAAATTAAAGGACATGTATGTTTTAGCAGTGGATATAAAAACTAGTGGTACCAGCTCGTTCTACTCTATACCAGTTACCAGTGCAAATCACCGTGACGTAACAAATACATGTACAGCTTAGATACAGTGGGGGAGGTGGTGTTCTTTCACGTTTAAAATAAATGCAAAGGTAATCAAATGTAGAAAAAGACAGATTTTGAAAACTCTGACAATTCATTACAATATATGTAATATGTGGCAAACAGCTGTTGGAGCCTGATCAGATGCCTGGTAAGATGAAAGTAAAGCAGAAAGCTTTAAAGAGAAGTCGTTTGGCATTTTTGTGGAGGAATTGAGTTTCTCAGGTCATATTTCTGTGTTGGAAGTATATGTATTGTATTTATAATTATTACATTGTATCTTTCAAAACAAAACAAAAAACAAGTTAAATAAAGTAAATAAGTTGTAAGTTGATTGAATTTCAATTTCCACTTAATGACATATATGTTAAGTCACTTTAAGTGTGTGTTGTTAGATATTCAGTTTTAAATGATCAGTTTTGTAATACCTCATATTTTGTTTAATTGTTTTCTGCTCACTATTTACTTTAGCTATTCTTCTTAACCCATACCTGATAGCCTATTTATAGTATAGAAGATAGGTGATTACTTAAAGCAGGTTGAAAGTAAAGTAGAATGCGCCTTAAGGCACATTCTGCTTTACTTTCAGCCTGTTTTAAGCTATCATGTGCTAGAATATAGAAATATTCCATATAATATATATTCATGACTGATTGAAATTGGAATTATTTTCTTCAGCAGAGGAATAAATTATATCCGCTAAAAGTTGCTTCTATGGGGGAAAGGGTTAACCCTTTCCCACATAGCATATCTCTAGTACTGAATATAGGTGTCCACTTAAAGCAGGCTGAAAGTAGAGCAGAATGCGCTTTAAGCGCATTCTGCTTTACTTTCAGCCTGCTTTAAGCTATCACTTGCTAGAATATAGAATTTTTTTTGTATTATACATATTTATGAATGTATAAATTGGAACTATTTTCTTCAGCGGAGGAATAAATTATATCCGCTAATAGTCGCTTCTATGGGGGAAAGGGTTAAGACTGTTCTGTTGTGAATACACTTCACATTGTCCATGCTGTATTGAGTGTATTCTTATCTTAGTTCTTTAGTACATACATCACACCAGTATAGTAAAACCTCGCTATTACGACCACTAAAACGAATGCTAATTGATTGTATCATAGAGTGGTGACAGCTTAAAGCAAGGTGACAGTGAAAGAGAAAGCTCCTAAAGGAGCTTTCTGTTTCACTGTCACCTTGCTTTAAGCGGTCACCTACTGTAAACACCCTAATAATTAACATAATTTAGTGGTCGTAATAGAGAGGTTTTACTGTACTTACTTTTTGCCAATTAATTTAACCTTTTACTCCATAGATACGCATTTTAACACATTTAATTTATTCCTCCATTGAAGAAAATAGTTTTATACAGTCATGAATATGTATCGTAAGATATATTTTCTATATTCTGGCAGGCTGACGGTAGCTTAAAGCAGGTTGAAAGTAAAGCAGAATGTGCCTTAAGGTGCATTCTGCTTTACTTTCAATCTGCTTTAAGTGAATTATTTAGTGATCACCTATAGCTGTCTTTATAACAAGAAACAGCTAACTATTGAGTAAAGGGTTAAGAACAGCTCTGTAAAGTGTGTAATCATAAAGTAAGAATTATGCATTTTTGCATTGAAGAAAATTAGTCGAGTGTCAAACAGTATGGATACAGATCTGATGCTGCATAATACAGGATGTGATCTGGATCCAAACTGATAGCATTAAACTCAAGTCAAGTTGCAATTTCTGGAGGGAAAAGATGATTTAAATGGTAGTTAGTTTTAATGTCGCAGAAATATATTAAATTAAGGCCAAAAGTAATGCAGACAATATGCCTTTTTTGGAGCTCGAACTCTGCATTACTTTTATCCTTAGCAATCAAATAGTAATTATAAATGTACCTATCTGAGATCTGCATGCTTTTGTTGAGCATTAGTTGTGAATTGACTTAATTACTAACTGTAGTAGGACTGGCAATATTAATAACTTGGGGTTTGCTTAGAATTATATTATATATGATCTAATAATTTAGATTAAAAAGAATATATACAGTCAAAACTCGCTAGTTCCAACTGGCATTAGTTGAACTTACCCTATTTCAAAATTAAAATGTCCTGTACGAAAAATTCCAGGCGGAATCCGCACGGATTCCGGGCGGACAAAACTATGATTTTCCGTGCGGAATAAATGTCCGGGTGAAAGCAGCTCAGTTGACACGGACTACTATTTTAAGTAACATTTGGACACGAAATATTTAAATTTGTCCGGGTCATGTGACCATGTCCGTACGGAATTCTAAAAAATCCGTGCGGATTTTTGTCCGGGCGGATTTTGAAATTCCGTGCGGAATTTGAAAATGTCCGGGCGGACAAAAATCCGTGCGGAATAAAATTCCGTACGGAATATGACACGGAAATCTTTTTTTAGTAACATTTTGACACGAAATATTTAAATTAGACGGAATCCGTGCGGATATTTGTCCGTGCGGATTTTGAAATTCCATGCGGAATTTGAAAATGTCCGGGCGGAAAAAAATCCAGGAGGAATAAAATCCGGGTGGAATATATGACACGGAATGCTATTTTTAGTAATTCCAGGCGGAATATCACACGAAATATTTAAATTAGTCCGGGTCATGTGACCATGTCCGGGCGGAATTCTTCAAATTCCAGGCGGACTTTTGTCCGTACGGATTTTTAAAAATCCGTACGGAATTTCAAAATGTCCGGGCGGAATAAAATCCAGGCGGACTTTTGTCCGTACGGAATTTTAAAAATCCTTGTGGAATAAAATCCAGGCAGACTTTTGGCCAGGTGGAACATTAAACAAGAGGACCAAGATGGTCTAGAGTGCTCACCTAAATGGACCATGTAAAGCTTGACCTAGTTTTTGACTGAACATGACCCACATTTAACCTTGCAGGTCTAGCAATTCAATAAGGCTAACATTTTGAGAATGTTTCATTAAGATCAAATGGGATTTATAGTGACCTAGTTTTTACCAGACATGACCCACATTCAAAATTATTAGACCTAGATATCATTCAGGTAAACCTTTTTACCATTTTTAGTTTCATTACAATCAAATGAGATTTGTAGCCTCTAGAGTAATATCAAGATATTTCTATGATTTGACCTAGTGACCTAGTTTTTGCCGCTAGTGAGCATATTCGAACTTGAGCTAAATTTCATCCAGGGCAGTATTCAAACTAATTCATTGAAAGATAAAGTTGGAAATGTGTTCAATAGAGTGTTTACAAGGTTTTTCAAGGATTTGACAGCGACCTAGTTGTTGACCAAACATTAACCCTTTACCTGATATCCTATTTCTAGTACTTAAGATAGGTGACTACTTAAAGCAGGTTGAAAGTAAAGCAGAATGCGCCTTAGGGCGCATTCTGCTTTACTTTTAGCCTGCTTTAAGCTATCATGTGCTATAATATAGAAAATATTCCCTATAATACATATTCATTACTGATTAAATTGGAACTATTTTCTTCAGCGCATGAATAAATCATATCCGCTAAAAGGCGCTTCTATTGGGGAAAGGGTTAAACACATTTTGTTTGCCAAGATTTTAATAAGGTAATCATTTTGACAAATTTTCATTAAGATATAATGAGATGTATAACCTCTATCATTAAGACAAGGTTTTTTAATTATTTAACCTATTGACCATGTTTTAAACTTGACATAACCCGTATTTGAACTTGACCTAGATTTAAATGAGATAAATATTTTGACTAAGTTTCAATTACCGGTAAGATCTAATGAAACTTGTAGCCTCTGGAGTGTTAACATCAATGTTTTTCTAGGATTGAACTAGTTTTAGACCCAACATAATCCACATTCAAATTGACCTAGATTTTATCTTGTCACGCATTCTAAGTTTCATTAAGATCAATGATAAGATTTGTAGTCTCTAGAGTGTTAAAACTTTTTTCTATGATTTGACCACGTGACCTAGTTTTTGACCAGACATATATTAACCCACATTTGAACAAGACCTAGATTTCATTGAGACAAATATTCCATGAGTTTTATGAAGATCTGATGAAATTTGTAGCCGCTAGAGTGCTAAGGAATCGATTTTGGACGACAGACGAACCCAAGAAGACAGACACCCAGCAATTCTTATAGCTCAAAAATGTAACAAGCAGTAAATTCATTATTTGCCAAGAATAAATCACATTTTTTTTGTACACAAACTATGGCAAGTTTAATATACCTCAGGCTTTGAAAAATTTAGTGCATTATCCAGTTATTATTGTCATTATATCCACCATCATTTTAAATTAGTAGTCTTTTTTATCTAAGAACCAAAGATCCACATTATACAAATCTTACACAAAGCCCCCCTTCTGGAACCCCTTTCAAAAGTGCTTATCAGAGCTACAGGTCAGTTAACCGCAGACTACTATGTACAGTCAATCTTGTATTAAGTGACCACTCGGCTCAGTAGAAAGCTAATGTGCAGTATTTAATACAGGTAATGGCTTAATACAGAATAGAAATAATGCAGAAATCTCCTTTATATCCTGCATTTAGCAGTCACTTGTCTTCAGATACATGTCTAATTAGCTACTCCACAGAGAGTGGTCACTAAATACAAGATTGGCTGTATCTGGCTGCACCTTCTATAAATATCAGGCAGGGGTTGTAATGGCTATGACCTTTAGCTACCAATCAGTTATTTCAAATTCTGAGAACTTTGCTCTGCAGGATCAGGTTGTAAACAACTGGTTATAGATGCCTAGCAACCTTTATGATTCAAATATGCAGCAAGCTTGTCATTGTGTTTCAATAAAACACTAAAAAAAGTGAAACACCAATTTGATTACATTTGTGCAATCAACCATTTTACTGTATTTAATATCAGTATTACACCATAACAGACATCACATGCTGTTGCTATCAGAACCAAACAAACCCCATGTAATCATAATTATCAGTATCATGTCTTAAAATTCACACAATAAAAGACAAATTAATCCATATTCTTGAGAATATATGGTATATTATTATCATCTAGCTAGAAGAAAAACAGCCCTTAAAACAGTCATATGTACTGTTATGAAAAGTAATTTGTAAAAACACAATTTAAAAGATTTGAAGGCAAGAATTAATATTAATTAATCAATAAATTAGATAACAATGTATTTTCTTACCAGCTTTCAATGTAAAAATCCCAATAAAACAGAGCTTATTTAATATATCTTAACTGCTCTATGCCAGTCGGCACATACACATGTTCCACTTTTCTCATTTGAAATAGGCGCCTGTCGTGAGTGAGAGGTCCTACAAGGGGAACTTTTGGCATAGAACTAAAGACTAGCTAGGGTCAATGGTTAAGCATCTTCACATGCCCATTCATAAGTTCAGCGTGTTGCATTGCAGTATGGTGACCTTGACCTTTGACCTTGACCTCTGTGAAGGATATTTTTTGGGGATTCAATCATTTAATTACTAAGTATTGCAGATAGGGCCATTCAACTTTACTTATTCCCCTTAATGATTTCAAAATGTTGCATTGCAGTTTGCTGGCCTTGGCCTATTTTTTTTACCATAATTTAAGTTTTGCACTTAACCCATTACACCATAGACTATTTCAAGTTTTGAAGACAGATAACCACTTAAAGCAAATTGAAAATAAAGCAGATGCCCCTTAAAGCACAATGTTCTTTACTTTTAGCCTACTTTAAATAACCAGATCTGCTAGGACATAGAACAACTATCTATGGTACATATTAAGGACAGTTTAAATTTGAAAGTGAAGCAATAAATGAAAGGTAAAAGATGTATATGTATGGAGTAATGGGTTAAATCATTTTCCAAGTACTGTGGCTTATAAAGTACCCCTCAACTTATAATGCTTATTTGCCAGAATAATTACAGAATGTTGGTATTGAAAATTGACGACCTTGACCTTTGACCTTGAACAATGTGACCTTGGTGAAGTGTTTTGATTTTTATTCAGCTATGGACTATTAGAACTGAAGCTATAGTCCCTCAATTCCGCATGCTTGTAGCACTAAATGAGTACAGCATGCATGTTGCCTTGCAGCTTTAGGTGACCTTGACTTTGACCTTATTGCTTTACTTGCTTAAGGTCCAGTATTTAACTCCGTATTGGACTAAGTACACATTGTAGTTAGAGTCACAAATCTGCATTTGCCTATATGTCCCTTAATGAGTACAGCATGTTGCATTGTAGTTTGTTGACATTGACCTATGAACTTTACCTTGATTAAGTTTTTGCCTTAAGGTCATTTATGGACATATCTAGTATTGCATTTTCATGTTCAAGGAGGCCCTGTGGCATGCATGTTTTACAAACATGTTGCTAGTTCATAACTTATATACATGTATCTATTACCACTAAAGTAACCAGATGTGGTATATTGAACAAATAGACTATTTGAAAATTCTAGATCCAAAATAATCAATACTGAAAAAACTCTTAAGTATTAAATGTCCATGGGGATTTATATTCCTGCTTAATTCTCATTTATTAAAGTACGAAATTTTCGTGTTCTTAAAATATTCAAGTATTAAAAATCCGTGTCTCAAAATGTTAAAGTATAAAAAATCCGTGTCTCAAAATGTTAAAGTATTAAAAATCCGTGTCTCTGAATGTTAGAGTATAAAAAATCCGTGTCTCAAAATGTTAAAGTATGAAATATCCGTGAGGGGAAGACATTCCGTGTGGACAAGATAGAAATTCCGCACGGAAATTTATTTTGTCCGCACGGAATTTTGCTCTGAATGCAGAATTTCCGTACGGACATTTTTCATAAATTCCGTGTCCGCCCGGAATCCGCCTGGAAAATTGGGATTCCGTGTCAATTCCGCCCGGAATCCGCCCGGATTCCGCCTGGAATCCGTGTGGATTTTTCATACAGGGTGGCTTATTAATTTTGCAATACGGGTATGTTAAATTCGATTTCAGCAAGATCAAGATATGGAAATTAAACTATATATTGCTTACAATGCATAAAACAGAACTATTTTCTTCAGTGGAAGAATAAATTATAGGCATAAAAATGTGTACTTTTGGAGTCATAGGTTAAGCATTCCACCACAAATTGAATTAGTGTAGTGATATCTTTAAAGACACATGTGATCAGACAGCAGCTAATATTATGCAGGTTAAACATGATGCAGAAAGCTGACATCTTCTATAGGAGCAAACCGTGATAACTGCATGGAAATACCAATCTTCTGGCAAGTTGGAGCAGTTTTCTTTTTATGTCCCTCAAATTTAACCCGTTACTCCATAGATACAAATTTTTATGCATTTTCTTTTTCCTCCACTGAAAAAAAAAAATCATATTTATTCAGTCATGAATATGCACCATAATGAAATAGTTCTTAATGGTGTATTCCAGCAGATTATACCTTAAAGCAGGCTGAAAGTAAAGTAGAATGCTCCTTAAGCACTGCTAAATCATGTTTTTATGCCCGTAAGGCATCAACAGATGCAGGTCGATGGCATTGATTGTCCTGTCCGTACATGTGTACAAGATTTACCAAATTTACTGTTTCATCTAGCATCAGCACCAATTACTGGAATGCTTTGATACTTGCCTAATCCCGTACGAAAAATTCAGGCGGAATCCGCCCGGAAATGAGGCGGAATTGGGGCGGAAATGGCCGATTCCGGGCGGACTTGGGGCGGAAACCTAAATTCCGCCTCAAGTCGGTCAGTTTTACGGGCGGAATTTTGAGAAGATTCCGGGCGGAATTTAAAATCCAGGCGGAATTTTGTACTTTGACATTTTTCAGAGGCGGAATTTCTCACTTAGACTAGCATCTCGAGGCGGAAAATGAGAAAACATTGGAAATTGAGGCGGAATTTTTGACTTAGACTATTTCAATAAGGCGGAATTTCGGACTTAGTTAAAATTCTGCCTGAATGAGGCGGAATTTCATACTTAGACTATTGCAACAAGGCGGAATTTTGGACTGTGAATTTTGAAAAAATGTTTAAGTCCAAAACGTGAAAAAAGTTTTAAAAAATTGTATCTTTTTAATTATTTAATAAAATCAGGGTGTTCATGGATTCAAAATTATCGCCATAAAACAAAGAAGTCATATATGTACAAATGAGGAAGGTCTTTTGGTCAAATATAACAAAGGGGAATAACTCCGAAAATATTAATGTCTAGTCAGAGTTATGGACCCTGCACTTAATCTCTCCAAGCTAGCGATTTCCATATATAATTCAGTTGTGTGAATTTACTTTCAATTCAGAACTGCAGTTTCATTTAAGCAAGATTTTAAAGTTGTTTCAATTGGTTGCCATGGCAACCACAGTTTCAACTGATAGACCTATATTTGAAGAAATCTGATACAGATTCACCCATTTGTATGAAATCAATTTTAAATTGAGTCAGTGGTTTCAGAAAATAAGAATTTTAAAGTTTCCACTATATTATAGCCAAATATAGGAAATACGAGTGCCCCACCCACTGCTGTTTTTTTTTTAATCTTGGAAAATTATTTTAAGAAATAGCCATTTAACTTTAAGGAAAGAACAATTTTAAATTCTCTTCAACGTTTTCCGTAGTTTTCATATGCACATAATATCATTTCAGAGATAATTCACGTTTATTCTCTGTTTCTAGCAGAAAGAATAACACCTTATTTACGTGAAAGGCCGAAACTCAATGGGGTCGAAGTTTCTCCGAGCGCTCCGTTCCGCGCATGCGCTAGCTGTTGGTCTCGAAATTTGAAATGAAGAGCCATAATTTGTAACGACGATACATGAATGTCCCTGTGTTTTTACCAAGAAATCACACCTTGTATGGCTCATACACGCTGTCGCGGACAATGTGTGTTGTGATTAAAGGTAAATTGTGTATTTAAACTTGTATGTTCGTGTATAAATTATAATTCAGATGTTATCGAACGCTGCCTGGGTGTTTGTTTTTGTCAGTTGATCCTACTAGGATAATTGTAAGATTTAATGCAGATATTTACATGTATTTAGATTTGTTTCAGTAGATAGGTGTTCAAGTCGAAGCTGCAAATATTTATTTACCTAATTCCATCATTTGAAATGCAATTGATAGGCAGATTCAGGTGAATACAATCTCCTATGCTGAAAACGTAGCGGTTCAATTCGTCCCAAGTCAAATCGTAACTGGTTTAATTCGGCCTACACACTATAGAATAGTGATTGCAGTGTATAGTTAGATAGAGAAAATCGTTTCAACATTAACATTTTGTAATTAAGTTGTCCCGTATTTGATTGTTTTTCTTAGATTAAAATACATTCTTTTAGTTTAAACAAGTTAATTAGAGTTTAATGTGTGGTAAACAAGTTATTTAGAAATTAGATGTGATTTTATCTATCTTCTCACAACTCAAATTTAGATCTAGATACACTTTAATTTTATCAAAGCATATGTCTCTATTTCAGATTCCATGAGTCAACCAATAGAATAGTTACAACACTGTTGAAACATCTTATTTAAAGATCCATGGATGATGGACCAGAGATGTTGAGGTGGCTTAACAGCTGTGTTACCATTTCACAAGGTAAAGACTGCCGAAATATTAAATAAGAGTACTTCTATTTTAGATGATCAACACTGACACGGTCTGTGTACATAGCTCAGTGGTAGAGCGTCCCGTTCTAGTGCAGGAGGTTGCGGGTTCAATACCAGGCCGGGGCAAACCAAAGACTTAAAAATTAGTAGTTTTTAATGAAGTTCCCTCCTCGCTCAGGGTTTTGGGTTACATGAAGCATATAGTAACAACTGGTTTCGTCGGTGTCAGGATAAAGTGACCGGCACAGTGCACATATTCCTGAATCTATGACATATCGTGATAATTTACTTTGGTAAGAACCCGAAAAGAACGTGTATTTGAAATATCAATAATTCTTACAAACAAAGGTCTAAGGAAATATCTCTACTCACTGAGTCACTGTTCGCCCAGACCCGGTCAGCTTTTTTTTTTTTTAGCTCACCTCGGGCACGAAGTGCCAAGGTGAGCTATTTTGATAGCCCTGTGTCCGTCGTCCGTCCGTCGTCAAACTTTTTCTTCAAAGATCTTCTTCTTGAAAACCACTGCCAATTTCATCAAAACTTCATAGGATTGTTCCTTGTAAGGTACTCTCTCAGATTTCTTCAAATATAGGTCATCCAATTGAAATTGTGGTTGCCATGGCAACCAATTGAAAAAACTTTAAAAATCTTCTCGTCAAAAACTACAGGTCCGAATTGTAAATAATTTTACCCAAATGTGCCATTGGTGACCCTCTATCAGATTTCTTAAAATAATTTTCCTATCATAACCCTTTCCCACATAGCATATCTCTAGTACTGAATATAGGTGTCCTCTTAAAGCAGGGTGAAAGTAAAGCAGAATGCGCTTTAAGCGCATTCTGCTTTACTTTCAGCCTGCTTTAAGCTATCATCTGCTAGAATATAGAAAATATTTTGTATTATACATATTTATGAATGTATAAATTGGAACTATTTTCTTCAGGGCAAGAATAAACTGAATGCGCTAAAAGGCGCTTCTATGGGGGGAAAGGGTTAAAAAACATGGCCGCTAGTGGGTGGGGCAGATTTTCCTTATATTGATATATAGAGAAAACTTTAAAAATCTTCTTTTCAAAAACTACTGGTCCGATTTGTCAGTAATTTTATGCAAATGAACCATGGGTGACCCTCTTCCAGATTTCTTAAAATTATTTTGATATCTAAAAAAAACATGGCCTCCAGTGGGTGGGGCATATTTTCCTTATGTTACTGTATAGTAAAAACTTTAAAAATCTTCTTCTCTGAAACTAGATCTACTGGTGCAAATTCAAAATAATTTTACACAAATGGTCAATTGATGACACTCTACCAGATTTCTAAAAATCATTTTGTTATCTTAAAAAAAACATGGCTGCCAGTGGGTAGGGCACGTTTTCCTTATGTTACTGTATAGTAAAACTTTAAAAATCTTCTTCTCTGAAACTACTGTTGCAAATTCAAAATAATTTTACACAAATGGTAAATTGATGACCCTCTACCAGATTTCTTAAAATCATTTTGTTATCTTAAAAAGCATGGCCGCCAGTTGGTGGGGCAAGTTTTCCTTATATTTCTGTATAGAAAAACTTTCAAAAACAATTTCTCTGAAACTATTGGTCTGATTTAAGAATAATTTTACACAAATAATGATTCATGGGTGACCCTTTGCCAGTTTTCTACAAATAATCTTACTAGCTCAAACAACATGGCCACCAGTGGGTGGGGTGAATAAGTGAAAACGTAATAATTACTGGTCCATTTACATGACCGTAATCATGGGTACCAGGTGAGCGATTTAGGGCCGCATGCGGCTCTTGTTTTATGAAAAAGGCGTGTGAATCGATCAGCTTTTTTGTGATAAAGACGTGAAACGTCGAAAGATGAAGTTAATAACCGAGTCTGCTGAGAAGATACTGTTATAATGTCGACAACGTGCGAGAAATGCATGTTACGCGTTTTTCGTAGTTAGAGAGTCGATTTCCGTGTTTGATGATTCGGACCATGTCAATTTTGTAACTATCCGAATTCAAAGTCGCCAAAAAAATATTTGACACTGATTCTTTATATATTATTTATTTAATCACCACTGAACACAATTTCTTTAGTGTGTTTTTTTAACACTAATACACTAGAATTCCACATTGTTTTGGCAATTTTGAATCTATGATATATTATATAATGATAATTCAAATGAGTATTCCCCCCACCATTCACTCAGAGTTACAAGAGTACCCATTAAAATACTTATTGAATTTGCAAAGGACTATATTGTAAAATAGTTCTTTGAGGTGCAAAAACTCACATTTTTTTCACTTCAAGGACATCTCTGAAAGAACATTGAATTTGAATTAAAATTCCATGGACCCGTCCCTACAGTGAGTATAATTCTGGTTACTAATTAATTCATCACTAATTTAGATAAATTTTATTTTTCAGAAACTATGTAAATGATGGAGTCAGGACAGAAAATGAAGGGAAAACCCCATGATGTTGTTGAACTTTAATGTTGGATGGTTGTCTTGTGTGGTACAACACAGTCAGTGATGCTTTACAGCGGCGGGAGCCAGTCATCTATAATAATTAATATGTGACCAAATCATCAAATGGTAAGGATTAGAACTCCAGATCAAAGCGTACCATTTTTTATCGAAGCGCACCACATAAACTAGATATATCACGAAAATATTCAATTGTGTATTAGGTGTATTTGATGTTTGAATGATTTCAATAATATGACAAGCTTCCTAAAATAACAAGGTTAGCAGATTTAACAGGGGTCGTTTGTGATTTTGATATTGCTGCCGATAATTTTCCGTAGCGGTACGAAAAACTTCATTTGGACAATCTAAAACCTCTTTTATCGCCGCGGCATTCGATGGTTTGCAGCTTCATTTTGTTTTTTTCGGAGTCTTACTGGGCGCTCATTGTTTTATGAATTATGCCGATAACCAGAAGCTAAAATATATCACGCGGAACGCCTCCTGTTTTATCGTTGGGGTGCACCAAAATGCAATTAGTTAATTTTGTCACCAGTTTTCGCGAATTTAATATACTGGCGTATCTATCAAATGCAGCGTAAAAGTTAACTTTTATTGAACGCAATCTAAACAAAATTAAAAGATTGAACAGGAAGTTCGGTTTTAATCCGATTTAATGATAAAACAAGTAGCTTACTGAAGTTAATGATTTAAGATTTAGGACCCCTAATGAGATCAGACCACAATTGGTAGTCTAATTTCTATGTCGATCAGCCATTCTTGTCAACTGCCAAAGTGTTTCGAACCATGCATGTTTTAGCACAGTTCAGAACAGGTCGGCAGTTGATGAGAATGGCAGATCGCTCTCTGTAGAGTTCCAATATTGACCGAAATTGGCACGATCTCATTAGGGGTACTCAACCTTAAGATCCATTTTGAAATTAATTCAGACTCAAGTTTTTTGTAATAAATATTTGAAGTCATATTTTAAATTTAGTGTCTCCTGATTGTCTTTTAGATTATGTCAACACTTGATGTGGGAAAATATTGGCCAAGTTTTTACCAACAAGGCAGTGAATGAATGATGCCCGGTGACGGTGACATGGAGATCATCTTATGCTGGGAAACAAGTTACAACTAAAACCTTAGACATTTGATATGGATGTGTCATTAGAACTAGACTTATCCTGATCCTAGAATGGATTTGTTTAGGTAATTCTGTAGGCCAAATTGAACATTACCTGTGCCATATTTGTTTAACCCTTTCCCTCATAGAAGCACCTTTTAGTGCATTTAGTTTATTCCTCCGCTGAAGACAATAGTTCCAATTTATAGTCATGAATATGTATCATAAGGAATATTTTCTATATTCAAGCAGGTGGTAGTTTAAAGCAGGCTGAAAGTGAAGCAGAATGCGCTTAAGGTGCATTCTGATTTACTTTCAACCTGCTTTAAGTATAGTCACCTATTTTCAAAAAGGGTAAACTCTATCAACACAATAGACCTGTTTAAAATATACTAGTTACATAATTTGCAAACAGTGTAAACCCATTTCAGAGGGCTATTCTGATCAGGGTCTACACTGTTTGTTTGTGTAGAGCCGTATTTATAAACTACCCAGAATTCCAAGTAGACATTGGTTCATATTTTTGTAACTAAAAGGATCTACAAGAGAACCTAATAACACACAAGAGTTACTTAGTGTTGAAATAGTTAATGAGCTAAAGTGTTTATGTCAAAGATAGAAATTTTCTGTTTGATAATCTGTAACCCATCAAATTTATATGAGGTTTTTAATAAGAAAATAGAATTCAAAGACAATGACTTGATAAATATCTCTGTAAATAATAAGTGTATAAATATTTGATTATACAATTGTACATTAGTTAAGACAGATTAAATATTTCCCTCATAGACACTTTTTTATGGCATTAACAAACTGAGAAGACCCAGATTTGACTGTTCCTGATCCGTGTTTGCTCTGTTTGTTTATCAAATTTTGCAGGTGTTATCCTGCTCTTTTTACTTGGATAAGAAATTCCCATTCCAAGTTCAAACTATGTATATTTCTGTCAAGTACTAATTTGATTATAATTGGAGCATGACATTTTAACCATTACTCCATAGTTTGTTTCAACTTTTGAAGACAAGTGACCACTTAAAGCAGGTTGAAAGTAAAGTAGAATGCACTTTAAGACACATTCAGCTTTAGTTAATTTCAACCTGCTTTAAGCTACCATCTGCTAGGATATAGGAAAAACGGAACTTTGGGGTCATAAGTTAAAGATGTATTTATGGGGTTATGTAGGTTAAAGCAGGTTGAAAGTAAAGCAGAATGCACTGTAAGGTGCATTGTTTTGATTTCAGGCTACCATCTGCTAGGATAAAGAAAATATTTCTTATGAAGCACATTCATGTCTGTATAAACTATTTTCTTCAGCAGACTAATACATTAAAGGTGTAAAAAGGCATATTTATGGTTGAATGGGTTAAAGAAATAGTGCTGTTGGGGAACGATTTCAGGTTTGTTCTTGGAGATATTTTATCATACGAGACACATTATAAGACATTTGGTTTCTAGGACAGCATCAAAGTGTGTGATTATGTAAGTTAAATTGATTAATATGTTACTTTTTTAATTAAAAAGTTTAATGATATGCACTTTTTTGGTTGTTTATCTATTTTCAGTAGCTCTTGGAGTTTCTTTTTCGCAATCCTTGATGGAAGTTGTGATGGGCATGCCTAATTTGACTGCAAAATTAAAAGAGGATGTTCTAAAGTCAAATTCTACCCAAAATAGATTTTGCAAAGCTTCTACCCTGAATATTCCCCTTCCTTTACTACTTATTCTGCATCAAAATTTCAGCCCCAAAGAAAATTCCGCTTCATTTGCATATCCTAATTCCGCCTGAAGATTTTCCGCCTCATTTACATATTTCGCCCCAAATTCCGCCCCGTTTCCGCCTGGAATCCGCCCGGAATATATTCCGCCTCATTTGCATATCTTAATTCCGCCTGGAAGATTTTCCGCCTCATTTACATATTTCGCCCCAAATTCCGCCTGGAATCCGCCCAGAATTTTTTCCGCCCGTAAAATGTGCCTCATTTACATATTCCGCCCCGAATTCCGCCCCGTTTCCGCCTGGAATCCGCCCGGAATTTATTCTTTATTTCATATAAGTGGAAACAGGCGGAAATGCAGGCGGAATAGGATGTGAGATTCCGCCCCAATTCCGGGCGGAACATTTCGTACAGGAATGGACCCTTATCACCCAAACTCAATTTGACCTTGATCTTGACCTCTTTTGGTCTTAGAATATTGTAAATTTATGGGCCATTTCTTGGTTAACTAGATTTTACTTTTCACCAGACATCAACACCGCAATAATTACTAGAATGTTTGGAAACTTACAAAGTTGTTGCCTTGGCCCATTCTAAATACACCCATATCACCCAACATTGATTTGACCTTGACCATATTTGGGCTAAGAAATGATTCTGAATATATTGGCAAGGATGCACACCGGGGGCATAACGTTTATTGAACTCAGTCTTGTAGTAGCTTAGCTTATGGAAACAGACTATTCTAATGTACTTCATTTTATCTCAATCCATGTTTGACGAAAACATTCAAAAGAAAACATTAGAAAATTTAATCCATTCCCTCGTTTTTAGAGCCATTATGTACGCAGAACGGAAATGCATTATGTAACGTGTTTGTGAAATAAAATGTTTTATCTTGTCAAGAGGACGATTCAGATGTTTGATATTTATTTCTCTACAGCGAGCCAATCTTGGATTAAACAGCCACCAATTGATGTATAGCACTCAGATCTCTTACTACAGGTGACTGCTTAATGCAGGATAAAAATAATGCAGAAAGCTCCTACAGGAGCTTTCTGCATTATTTTTATCCTGCATTAAGTTATAACATATATTTGATACTGCACATGAGTCTTGTATTGCGCAATCTTTTAATACAAGACTGGCTGTATTTCTGAGAGTCTTATTGAAGTTGCTATTGAAGCATATCGATTATCACTTTGAATACTGAATAGAGCTCATCTACAGAAAATGATGTCTGCTTTGGAAATTGACATTTTCTTTCCTATATTTAACAGGAAACATGAATTTGATTGGGAAATAGTTAAATTCTGATCTGATTCCAATTAAAATGCATTACTGGGGACCTGATCTAAATCTAATTGTATCAGATCTTTGATAATTAGCAACTCTTTTTGAGACAATCAAAGAGTCTGAAATGTATCTTATCAAGCCATGAACAATTCTATATTCAATTTCAGACTGAACAGTTTGGATCCAGATAAAAAAATTAAGTCAACTTCTCAGCATCAGGATCCATACTGTTTTCTTTACATCAAAATTTATATGCAGTCCTGTGTTAAGCAGCCATTTTGTAAAAAAGAATGGATCTCTGTAAAGAAGTACTAATTAACAGCTTAATGCAATTACATAGCTAATTTAGCTGAAAGCTGATACAGATCAGCTTTCTGCTTTACATGACTGTGTCCTGCATTTAATTGCTCTCTGTATCAGAGACTGGGTGTTTGTTTTGATTGGTCGCTTAACATAAGTTTGACTGTATTAATGTTTCTTCGTTTTGAAAGACATGAAAATTAAATTGAAAATACAGAACAGGAGACAATTTGGCATCATACGATTAATGAGTATGATAAGGGTCAATTTGTTTGAATATGCTTTAACGTCATGCAATTGCTAGCTGTGGATATGTCCCGCAGTGATTACCTTTGCAAACAGTTTGGATCCTAATGAGACGCCGTGTAAACACGGCGTCTCATCAGGATCCAAACTGATTGACACTCTGATCCTGTTTTAAAAAGAAATTTAGAAAATTTCTATTTTTAGAACTTTAGCAGACAACAATTGATAATATTACCCAGCATGCACAGAGTTAATAGCATATGGTACTTAAAAGTGATGGATTGAAAATTAAATGGAAAATATTCCTTGTAGCAGTTTAATGTACAGTTATCATATCTGTTAAGCAACCATTCTTTTAAACAAGAATGAAAATCTTTAAAAAACAAAACAAAAAATGACATGCAACTGCTCAATGCAGGATAAAAGTAAAGCAGAAAGCTCCTAAGGGAGCTTTCTGCTTTACTTTTGTGCTGCATTTAGCTGACATCTATCTGTATTAGGGCCTGTTTATTCATTCTCTAATAAGTTTGCTGCCTAACAAAGTTTTTACTGTTTCTGCCTGCTAATGATTTTGCTGGTTAGTAATTGAGTTAGGTTGTTTAAGGTAATGATTTAGACATTAAAGCAACTTGATACTTCACAGGACTTTATTTGTTTAACTTTTGTGTGCTTACAGCGAAACCGTTATTACTTTTGCACATAATCTGAATCCTTGGATAAGTTGCCAAGTAACATCGGTGTCTCATGAGGATCCAATTGTTTTGACACTGACACTTGGAAATATGTTTTTGGATTGTTTTTAAATAGTAACTAGCAACAGGAGCTACAAAAGTTTCAGACTACAAAATTACCTATTATAATTTACATCAATTTCAAAGAATATAAACCCATTAACACAGGATTCCTTAAAAGTAGCCCAGGTTAAGGTCAAGGTCACAGCTTGGTGTCAAATGTCAAAAAAGTTTTGTTGGGCTCTAACTCCATCCTGCATTTATAGATTTGGAAGTTAATTGGTAGAAATGTTCACCACATTGAGACAATGCCCATATATGAAAGGTTTATAGGTCACAGTTTGGCTATCAAAGGTAATTTTAAAACAAGGAAATATTTTGTTGTATCTGGTCTCTTAACACATTAACCCATAACTTGTTTCTAGTACTGAAGATAAGTGACCGCTTAAGCAGGTTGAAAGTAAAGCAGAATGTACCTTAAGGCTGCTTTACGCTATTATCTGCTAGAATATAGAAAACATTTCTTATAATTCTTATTTGTAACACTACAAATTTGAACTATTTTCTTCACTAGAGGAATAAATTAAAGGCTTAAAAAGGCGTATTTATGGGGTAATGGGTTAAACTCCATCCTATATGGATGGATTTTAAAACTACTTTGCAGGAATATTATTCTAGGGAATACGATGTGTCATGCTTAAGACCCAGGTCTGTATCTCAAAGGTCAAGGTCACAATATTTTGTCAAATGTGGAAAAGGGGAACATTTTGTCTTGTCTGGGCTCTAATTCCATTAATCATGGATAGAATTTTGATAATTTGGCATGCTTGTTCATCTAGCAAAGACAATCTGTTGTGCACAAGACCAAGGTCTGTAGCTTATATTAAAGGTCAAGGTCACAGTCAGGAGTCAAAAATAAAAAGGGGAACCTTTTGTTTTGTCTTGGCTCTAAATCCATCCTGCATCGATGCAGTATGAAGACAAATATACACCAAGATAAGACAATGAGATGAATGCCAATTTACCCAGGTCTGTGGCTCAATGGTCAAGGTCATAGGTCAAAGGTTGAAAAGTGGCACCTTTTTGTGCATTGGCTGTTAATATTGTTCGACATGAAATGATTTTGAAATTACATACCAGAAATAGGCTTCCAGGTATGAGGCACATATTTGCAAGATCCATGTTCGAAGCTTAAAATGTCAAGGTCACATTTAGTCAAGTGTCATACACATGACCAAGGTTTTTATGTCCCGAACATCTCGGCTGATTTCTCAATAATATGCCTAAGGGAATGTTACAAAACAGATAAACAAGAGTTATTGAATCACTATATACAGTAATTCCTAGAAGCCAATGGATGGGGGCTTAGCCGCTTAGTGTTTATTGATGTCTGATGAATGCATTAATTGGCATGATATATAGACATTAGTGCATAATTGCCCCATTGTGTTTTGAGACACAATCACTTAATTGATAAATCAATACAAATGTCAGACATTAGGTACTGTGAGTTGTGTTGGTGCACTATGTTGTACTAGATATGTGCTAGGTCAAATAAATGGAACATGGGTCCCGTTTTGTAAAACGTCTTACGACAAAAACGGTCGTAAGTCAAAACTTTAAAATACATTTAATTTCTGATTTCTCTATAATAATCCTGTCCTGTGACATCTCTTTGGAATCGTCTTTTCAAGACCATTCCAAAGAAATGTCACAAGACAGGATTAGATGGAGAAATAAATAATATTTGAGACTTATATAATCTGACTTACAACCGTTTTTGTGGTACGAAGTTTTATGAAACGGGCCCATGGTGATCTGAACTAACCTAGTGAGAATTTCATGAATTGTTTATGCATAGTTCATGTACCTGTTCGTGAACAAATTCATGAATGTGCTTAAACAATAAATGAGATATTTACACAGTTCATGAATATATGAACTTTGTGAACAAAAATGTTCATGAACTACTAGGGTTCATGAACATCAAACTTCATGAAGTTCATGAAATCCTAGAGTACATGAACAACAACATCCATAACCACAGCAAAATTCTGGGTTTACAGTAGTTTGCAGGTCAACAAAGCAGATCCAAATCTAAGAGCTCGTGCAGGAGCTTTGTGATGTGGGTTTTCCCTGCTTGCAAGTTAACTAGTGGGTGTGGTATAGGACCAGCACATGTTATTGGTTGTGTCTAACTTTAAATATCTAAATATATTATTACACTGTTTGCAAATGTAATGAGTACAGGGCTCCAGATAAGAGGTAGTTATTTCAACAAATCAAACATTTTATCACCCATTTCAGCACCAAATCCTATAGTGTTACTTCTCTTAGAATCGTCTCGAAGAGACGATTCTAATGAGTAGTGACACCATAGGGTTTAATTCAGAAATAAAGATTTTAAGTTTTGAAAAACTACACTTATCTATTATTAATTGCTCTGGAGTATATTTTAAACAGGTCTATGGTGTTGAAAGAGTTTTACTGTGAGACTAAAACAACAAGTAAAGGCTTTCAGGTGTTTGTTGAATGTAAACTGATCAATTACATACTGTATATATACAGTCAGTGTTGTAGATATCGACCACTGAATTTATAGAAACATCGGGTGACCTTTATAGACAGAGGACCTAATGCGGGACAAAAGTAATGCAGAAAGCTCCTATAGGAGCTTTCTGCATTACTTTTGTCCTGCATTAAGCTGTCACCTGTTCTAAAGATGGTGCAGTGTATCCTCTGTTAAATAGTTAGTTAATGTTAATGATTTTGACTGAAGGTCAGTGCACAGGATCAGTTGATAGAGGGGATTTACAGTTGGTGAAAGTGGGTGGTTTTTATAGGGGTATAAATTTCAATGTTCTATATACAGCAAAACATTGTTTAAGTTATGTCAGAATTAAATACTAAAAACCCTACCTACCTGCGCCCTACAACAGCAACCAATTGTTACCCTTAAACTCATAATTATGGTTAACCTATGCATTGAACTCTTGTGACACAATGACATGCCCTTTACTCACTGTACCTTTGAAGAGAAAAATTGTCCTATGCAAATAGTGTAAACCCAGATCAGAGGGCTCCTATAGGAGCCCTCTGATCTTGGTCTACACTGTTTGTCATTTTGGTAATAATATATTGTAAAAAAAAACCTTAAATTGAAAAGACAGATAAATAAACTGAGACTGAGGATTGCTAATATTAATTTTGTAGATTAAACATGGTAATTTTTAGCCCCCTGCCTGATAACATTTTTCATTGTTTTATGGAACTTTTTTGCTTAAATTTATCAGACTGAAATGTAGAGGAAATCTATTACGACTGCTAAAAAGAGGACTAATTGAATTTTATTGTATAAATACATCAGTTGGAGCAGCAAGCATGAATTTGTTTCATAAGGGAAAAGGTTAAACGGGGAAAACATTTAATAAAACCTGTGTGGTGACATCTGTTGGTTAACATTCTGCAGAATTTTCATGTATAGACTCTTTTTAGACCATTTTCTTTAAGTTATATTGACCCTTAGGATCTGTCCTCCAAAATATTTAAAGATATGACAAACAGTGTGGCTCCTGATTCGAGACAAGAGTATTCTGGTCTTAGTCTACACTGTTTACAAAGGATGTATGCACACACACAATCCCGCATGTATGCCAGCACTGTGAGGGTAAATCTTGCCTATGCAATAAGTTATACCAGTTTGATATATACCAGCTGATTGGATTTTGCACTGTTGGAATATAAAATAGTAAGTCAGATGAACTCACTCACTGTTGGAGCAGTCTCAGGCTAACTTTAATCTAGTCAATTACTGTAAGTCAGTTGAACTCGCCCACCCTGTCACTACAGTTAATTGATACAAATACAGGCAATTAGCCTTTGATTAGCCTAAATCTGTGAATAAGTGGCCTGATCCATAGCTCAGTATTTGCAGACAGTCAAACCTATGGTAAACAACCTTTCAAAGAGATACTTTATCTGTTTCATAGAGATGGGGCTACTTAATTAATGCAAGACAAAATAAAACAGCCCCTGTAGGAGCTTTCTGCATTATACTTGTCCTGTATTAAGCATCAGAATTCAATATTGTTTGCAAATAACAGGGCCTCCATAAGTTGACATGAAAAATCCTAAGATTTCCAAATTTGCATTTTTCAAGTGCGATTTTACGAATCATACCTTTACCCCATAGTCTGTATCTAGTTTTGTTGACATGAGAATACTCAAAGCAGGCTGTAAGTAAAGCAGAATGCGCCTTAAGGCGCCTTCTGCTTTACTTTCAGTCTGCTTTAAGCTACCATGTACTGGGAAAAAATCCGAAGATTTAGGAAAAATCCTGAGAAATGGCAGCCCTGAAATAACTCTTGTACGCTGAGGGTAAGGCAATGAAGGGGTTAATGCACTCAAATTTAACCCTTTACCTGATAGCCTATTTCTAGTATTCAAGATAGGTGACCACTTAAAGCAGGTTGAAAGTAAAGCAGAATGCGCCCTAAGGCACATTCTGCTTTACTTTCAGCCTGCTTTAAGCTTCCATGTGCTAGAATATTGAAAATTTTCCCTATACTATATAATCATGACTGATTAAATTGGAACTATTTTCTTCAGCGGAGGAATAAATTAAATAAGCTAAAAGTCGCTTCTATGGGGGAAAGGGTTAAAGACATATTGATGGCATTGAACACACAATAAAGCGCTCCTTCTCTACAATGACAGACACCCAAATGGGAGACACAGATTGTGTGTTGTTCGGAGGGAGTTGTTATAGGGAGGGAACATTAAGACTTGGGATTTACAATGAAGGCTGTGGTGTGAAAAAATAAGATAATGCTTTGAGGTTTCAGGTTTATGATTGCCAGAGTTGTCTCCCTTGTGGATCTAATATTATTTTTAACCCTTAGCCTGCCACTCACGACTATAGCTCCTTTATGCAAACAGCTTGGATCCGGATGAGACGCCGAGTAACTCGGCGTCTCATCCGGATCCAAGCTGTTTGACACTCGGACAACATTTTCAGCAATTTTGAGCAACTTTGAAGTACTTTGAAACTTGAAGCAGACGAGAAATATAGCAGACGACAATTTATTTGGCGGGATAAGGGTTAACTGTGGGATAAGCTGCATGGCTGTTGTAGGGATTTGGTTGTTTTAAACCTTTACCCCATAGCCTGTCTCTAGTTTTGAAGACATTTAATTACCACTTAAAGCAGGTTGAAAGTAAAGCAGAATGTGCCTAAGCAGCCTTTAAAGGCTTTTAACCTGCTTTGAGTTACCATCTGCTAGGAGATAGAAAAATATTTATGATGATGTATATTCATGCCTGTATAAAGCTATTACTATTTTCTTCCATGGAGGAATAAATTAAAGGTATGAAAATGGGTATCTATGGAGTAATGGGTTAAATTGAATTTGTCTAAAGCTATAAAAGTTAGTTTTAATGCAATTCGTAGTAAATTGTGACTTGATTACAGAGCTTCCTGCATGCTTTACTTTAAATCTGCTTTATGAAGACTTTCGAGACCTGATGTCATTATTATATTGATACTTTACTTTATTTCAGAACTGCTATGGCAGTGTGGCGGGTTATTCTGGAGGAGACAGATATCCTCGCCAAGAAACGCCTCCTGGCTGCAGAAACTTACTTGGAGAGAATAGCTGAACCTGTAAAACCCCTCAAGACAACCAAAACACAGTGTATGAAAAAAGTGAGAGTTTAATTTATATTTTTTATTGCATTTTAAAGGAGCTTTCTGTTTTACTGTCTCTTTGCTTTAAGCAGTCACCTGCCGTAAACATCTAATAATTATTCTAACACACCTCGCCCACACCCCTATATAAGCGAAGAAGGACCGTCTTAGTGTACAAATTTTCAGTAGAACACTCACATGCTAAACGTTCTAAGGAGACGTCATTTGGCTTCAAAAATGCATACGCCAAGAAATGTAGCGCCGTTGCTTCGGTGCAAATTAAGGTTAAATATTTGTTAGAATCGAAATAATAAATTAACACCAGTGTTTTATCTAACAATGGAACACGGGTGGTCGTTGAGATGCTTGTCATTAAACAACTCGGCCTAAAGGCCTCGTGATTAAATTACTACGCTTCTCAACTCCTACCAGTGTTCGATTGCACGATATAACACTGGTAGGAATTTATTATTATGCCCCCAGAATCTACGATTCGGGGGCATATAGTTTTTGTCATGTCTGTTGGTTTGTCTGTCCGTCCGTCCGTCCGTACGTCCGTCCGTCCGTCCGCGCCACTAAAGTGGGTTAGAGGGCCAGATAACGGTAAACATAACAAAAGAAGACAATGGAGTTCATTCCGTAACAATACACTAAGGGGCCGTGGCCCGTTATTCGAACAAAAGAAAATAACAAAAGAAAAGGCCCTTTAACCCAATTCGGTGGCACGTCCGTCCGTCCGTCTGTCTGTGCCAAAAACCTTAACCTTGGCTATAACTCTTGCATTTTTGTACTTAGGCCTTTTATACTTGGCATGTGTCTTCCCTGTATCAAGACCTTTCCAACCATACAAAACTTTTTGACCTTTTGACCTTGACATTTGACCTACTTTTGTAAAAATCTTAAAATGGCTATAACATTTGCACCAGGTGGCCCAGGGCTTTCATATTTTGTATGTATATTTCTTGTGTCAAGACCTTTCCAACCATACCAACATCTTTGACCATGTGACCTTGACCTTCACCGTTGACCTATTTAATCAAACTTTAACCAAAAACCTTAACCTTGGCTATAACTTTTGCATTTTTGAACCTCAGCCTTTTATACTTGTCATGTGTATTCCTCATGGCAAGACCTTGCCAACCATATAAAACTTTTTGACCTTGTGACCTTGACCTTGACATTTGACCTACTTTTGTAAAAATCTTTAAATGGCTTTAACATTTGCACCAGTTGGCCCAGGGCTTTCATATTTTGTATGTATATTTCTTGTGTCAAGACCTTTCCAACCATACCAACATCTTTGACCTTGCGACCTTCACCTTTACCTTTGACCTATTTAATCAAACTTTAACCAAAAACCTTAACCTTGGCTATAACTTTTGCATTTTTGCACCTGGGCATTTTATACTTGGCATGTGTATTCCTCATGGCAAGACCTTTCCAACCATACAAAACTTTTTGACCTTGACATTTGACCTTCTTTTGTAAAAATCTTTAAATTGCTATAACATTTGCACCAGTTAGCATAGGGCTTTGATATTTTGTATGTATATGTTTTGTGTCAAGACCTTTCCTACCATACCAATGTCTTTGACCATATGACCTTGAACTTCACCTTTGACCTTTCCAACCATACCAACATCTTTGACCATGTGACCTTGACCTTCACCGTTGACCTATTTAATCAAACTTTAACCAAAAACCTTAACATTGGCTATAACTTTTGCATTTTTGAACCTGGGCCTTTTATACTTTGCATGCGTATTCTTCATGGCAAGACCTTTCCAACCATACAAAGCTTTTTGACCTTGTGACCTTGACATTTGACCTACTTTTGTAAAAATCTTTAAATGGCTATAACATTTGCACCAGTTGGCCCAGGGCTTTAATATTTTGTATGTATATTTCTTGTGTCAAGACCTTTCCAACCATACCAACATCTTTGACCATGTGACCTTGACCTCGATCTTTGACATATTTAATCAAACTTTAACCAAAAACCTTAACCTTGGATATAAATTTTGCATTTTTGCACCTTGGCCTTTTATACTTGACATGTGTTTTCCCTTTCTAACCATACAAAACTGTGACCTTGACATTTGACCTACTTTTGTTGAAATCTTTAAATGGCTATAACATTTGCACCAGTAGGCCTACAGCTTTCATATTTTGTTTATATATTTCTTGTGTCAAGACCTTTCCAACCATACCTACGTTTTTGCCCTTGTGACCTTGACCTTTGACCATTATTTGTATAAATCTTTATACGCCTATAACATTTGAACCAGTAGGCCTAGAGCTTCCATATTTTATATGTTTCTTGTGTTAAGACTTCTCCAACCATGCCAATGTTTCATTTACCCTACGACCATGACTTTTGACCTACTTTTGCAAATAAGCATTACCTTACAGAACATGATGCTGGCTGGGGGCATTTGTGTTTCACAAACACATTGCTTTTCATCTGATCATCACCAAACTTTCTGAAAATGTTTGTTGACATAAAATGGAGACCAATTTGGATAACCAGCGGCACCAATTTATGCTAGGCCCTTTGGAGTAATGGCCCTTGAAGTCCTCAAAATGGCGCTCCACTACAGTTTCAGCTCTCTAACTTTTACGTTTGATAGTCTGGATTCCCCTCCCTGTATCATCGGGGGCATTCGTGTAACTGGGACACGCTCTTGTTTCTTAAGTAAAATTTGGTGGTCATAATAGAGAGATTTTACCTTACATTGTAAATGAAAACTAGACTTATTGCATCATAGCCTTATTGCATTGATGCAGCATCAGCTATGTGGTATCTGGTCAGGGTCTACATTGATTGACAATCTTCTTATTCTATATTGACTTAAATTTAATTTGAAAACTTGTAGAACTTGATCAGATGGCAACCTTAAGATGGCATCTGAACTTGGTCAATTTTGTTACACACCTTTTGCACTGTAATAAATCAGGTTTTCTCAATGACATGATATTGCTCATAACTGCTTAAAATGTCTGAAATTGATTCTTTGATCTTTGTATATGGAGATAAACAAACCAAGCTGTAACCAACAGTTTGGATCCACATCAGATTCCCGGTGACTCAGGCTCTGATCTAGATCCAAACTGTTTGCAAATGTCTGGAAATTTTGTTAACCAACTTTAAATGTAAAAATTATGTAATATAATTATATATAACTTATAATGTATTACATGCATTTTCCATCAGCTAACTGTTCAATTTTGTAAATGTATGGTCATTTTCAGATAGCTTCCAAACTAACCCTTTACCCCATAGCCTATATCTCGTATTGAAGAAACAAGGCCACTTAAAGCAGGTTGAAAGTAAAGCAGAATGCACCTGATGGCGCAATATGCTTTACTATCAGCCTGCTTTAAGTTACCATCTGCTTAAATATAACAAGTATTTGTTATGAAACATATTCATGCCTTTATAAAGTGGAACTAATTTCTTCAGTGGAGGAATGAATTTGAGGCGTAAAAAGGCGTATTTTATGGGGTAATGGGTTAATCTTTGTTATAATTTTCTATATGAGTACATGTAAATTGTATTAGTGTTTTTGGTGTTTTAGGTATCCCCACAGCTGACCAACATACAGGGAGAGGTGTCCCAGACAGTGTTGGAGATGTGTAAAGCCCAAAAGATGTACAATGTCGATGAAACACAAGCCAATGATGCCCGGGGAAAAGCCAAAGAGGCGGAAGACAAGTGAGTGAGAGACTGCTGGGTGGAATACCGGCTACTGAGAACAAACTGTGAAAACTTGCACCCATCAGTCGTACATTGTAGTGAAACTTGCAACTACATTCAATATTGTATTAACCCATTACCCCATAGCCTGCTTCTACTACTGAAGCTAGGTGACCACTTAACTCTTTCCTCCCTGAAACTTCAAATGGACAATTCCAGTTTCCATTTTAGTCTAGTCCATTTCTGACTTTTAAGGGTTGTTTTTGGCAATGTTTAGCATTATGACAAACAGTGAAGACCCAGATCAGAGGGGTCCTTACGGAGCCCTCTGATCTGGGTTTTCACTGTTTGCATAGGACATACGCCCTTTTCACATGTATACTGTTTGAAAAGAACGCCTATATGCGGGATTAGGGTTCAAAGGGTTAAAGCAGGTTGAAAGTAAAGCAGAATGTGCAATACAATATTGACTTTACTAATAGTTGTACAGACGGGTGACAGCTTAACCAATTCAACCCTAGTGACAAATATACTGGTCATTTACAAACAGTGTACCTATGAAGAGTACATCTGTCATATGCAAACAGTGTAAATCCAAATCACATCAGGGGCCCGTTTCATAAAACTTCGTACAACAAAATTAATGCTGTCGTAAGTCAGATTATAAAAGTTTCAATTATTATTTATTTCTCCATCTAATCCTGTCTTGTGTCATCTTTTGGAATCGTCTTGAAAAAGACGATTCCAAAGAGATATCACAAGACAGGATTAGATAGAGAAATCAGAAAATAAATGAATTTTAAAGTTTTGACTTACAACCGTTGTTGCCGTACAAAGTTTTATGAAACGGGCCTCAGGCTTGCAGTGATGACGTAGATAATACTATTGACTCTGACAATCAACCAAACTTTCGTTGATTATTTCTCATTTCAGATTGAATAAAAAGTCGAAGGGAATTTTCACATCTCTAGCAAGCTTGCAGAAAAATTACGCCAAAGTGAGTATTATACACTTAAATAATGGAATAGCTCTTATTGTTTGGGAAGGAGCATATAATATACATCATTTGCAAACAGTAGAGACTTTGATTACAGGATTCCTGAAGGATCCCTCTAATTAGATTCTGCACTGATGACAATAATGTTGAATATTTTGCGGACAAACCCTTCAAGATTCATCGTAAATTGGGCATTTTTTAGAAAAAGGAAAAGTCTACTTAGTATTTGGAAAGTCAGCAGTGTGAGAGTGAACCCTTTTCTCCATATTCGGTCTCTAAAATTGAAGATAGGTGACCACGTATAGCAGGTTGAAAGTGAAGCAGAATGCGCCTTAAGGCGCATTTTGATCTACTTTCAGCCTGCTTTAAGGTACAATACACTAGAATATAGAAAATATTTCTTTTTGTTCATGTTTATGACTATAAATTGGAAGGATTTTCTTCAGTTGATGAATAAACAAAAGGCGTAAAAAGGCGTATTTATGGGGGAATGGGTTAACCCTTTTCTCCATATCCGGTGTCTAATATTGAAGATAGGTGACCATTTAAAGCAGGTTGAAAGTGAGCAGAATGCTTCTTATAAGGCTGCGAAGTGAACACCATCAGCAAACCTGGTGCCCGTTTCATAAAACTTTGTACAACAAATGTTGTTGTAAGTCAGATTATAAAAGTCTCAATTATTATTTATTTCTCCATCTAATCCTGTCTTGTGACATCTCTTTGGAATCGTCTTGAAAAAGACGATTCCAAAGAGATATCACAAGACAGGATTAGATAGAGAAATCAGAAAATAAATAAATTTTAAATCAGAAATAAATGTATGTTAAAATTTAGACTTATGATCGTTTTTGTCGTAAGAAGTTTTATGAAACAGGCCCCTGCTCTGTAACATCACCACTTGCTATTAGTTTCAGTCTAATAAAGATTCTTCGAAAAATGTATCTGGAGCTACAAACAGAACCTTCATATTTATCATAAAACATTCCTGATTAATTTCTTTCATGACTTTATATTCTTATTTCTATGTGTACAGTTGAAGTGTCGGATGGACAGCTGTGAAGCCAAGGCTACCGAGTCACGGAATGAGTATATCCTGTGTATGTCTGCAGCCAACGCCCATCAAGTACGGTACTTCACGACAGACCTACCAAACCTTATAGAGGTGAGAGTTCATAAGCAGTCATACAGTTACTGTTAGACCAGCATACTTGTTATTTAGCCCATTACCCAATAGCCTGTTTCTAGTATTGAATATAGTTGCCCACTTAAAGCAGGTTGAAAGTAAAGCAGAATGTGCCTTAAGGCTCATTCTGCTTTACTTTCAGCCTGTTTAAGCTATCATCTGCTCGGATATAGCAAGTGTTTCTAATGATACATGTTCCTAACTCTATAAAATGGAACCATTTTGTACACTGAAAGAATACATTAAAGGGGTAAAAATCATAATTATGGGGTAATGGGTTAAAACAGTGTACAGTACATGTGAAGAGTAAGCTTGTTCTATTCAAACAGTACAGAACCTGATCAGAAGGCTCCAGATATGGAATTATCTAAAAACTTCCCAACATTCTCTTCTTTAGGCCTGATGTGACTACTCATTTGGGACCGGCAGACCTTGGTCTAGTGGTAAAACTTTAGACTGCCAATCCAGGGGTCATGAGTTCAATACCCCACAGACCATGTCCTTCGGATAAAACTTTAAACCGATGTCCCATGTTTCAGTGCTATACACTGGGCATGCAAAAGAAGCAGAGGGCTCTAAAGAAAAAGAGTAGGGTATGGCCTGGGTTCCTTTGTATCCGCTTCATTCTCTCTGAGACCTAGTTACCTAAGTTGGCAGAAACGGACATAATCAAAACAAACTAAAACAAAACTACTCATTGGAATCATCTAAAAAAAATTAATGAATAATTTTAAAAGTTAAATGATGTGCCAAAGTGAAATTACCAGCGGACATGGTCAAGTGGTAACACACTCTCTCTGGGGTGTCCAATTAGCCCATAGATGGCAGAAATGGACGTTAACAAACCAAACCAGAGTGAAATAAAAAGCTTTTTTTGGAGAATTCTGCTTTACCTTTGTCGGGCAATAAGAGTATAAGAGCCATCTCAGCTTGCTTCTTCATAGAATGTTTGATTGTATAACATTGCAGGTACTAGATGGGGAGGTGTTTGAGAGAATACAGGAATACTTTGCCATCTATGGTAATACAGCCCAGGAAATAAGCTGCTATGAGAACAGATCCTTTAACAGAATAGTGGAACAGACTGCCATGGTAAGACCAAGTGATGGACATAACAGTTTTCTTCTTCCACACTTGAAATTACACATTATCAGTTGCCAGTACGATACAGGACAATTATTTATAGAAATATTTTCTACATACTGACAGGAGGGAGCTTAACTCTTTCCTCCCTGAAACTTTAAATGGACAATTCCAGTTTCGATTTTTGTCTAGTCCATTTCTGGCTTTTAAGAGTTGTTTTTGTCAAATTTGGCAGTACTGACAAACAGTGAAGGCCCTGATCAGAGGGCTCCTTTCGGAGCCCTCTGATCTGGGTCTTCACTGTTTGCACAGGACAAATGTAGTATTCACATGTACACTGTTTGAAATGACGCCTATATGCGGGACTAGGGTTCAAAGGGTTAAAGCAGGCTGAAAGCATACACATGTACAGTAAAACTCGGTTATAACGAATTCCAAGGGACTTGAGGATTTACTTAAGAAATGAACTGATTTTTTTCGGCGTTCAAGGGAAATGAACGACAGAAAATTACCGGCAAATTCCATGAATCGCGCTAGCGATTCATGGTAAATTTGCTGATAATTTTCTGTCGTTCATTTCGCTTGAACGCCGAAAAAAATCAGTTCATTTCTTATATTTACAATATATTTGCTGTAATTTCTAACATTAAATAAACATTTTGTCAGTACGCATGTATGTTTAATCCATATTGGAAATAAGAGATGTCTTTCCTCTTTTTTGTGTAATCCCACGGGTGGTGAACAACATTGTTCCTCATTCGTGGTATTTGTAATCCTTGATATTGATGTGACTGACATAGTTCATAACACAACATATTTATAATCATTGCAATTTTTATAAATTGTGTTTTGTTTTAAGATGTATGTGTGTGTTGTTAGCTATTGTCATGTTACATGATATTGAAATAAATCTATCTATCTATCTATATTAGAGGTCGATAACACGAATAATGTGTACCCTATAAGGAACAGCCATGACCGATTTACTGAATCTGTGTACATTCGAAAGCAGAAAAAATAAGTTCCATTGTCAACAACTGGACAGTTTGGCGCGAAAAATGCTGATTTATGACGTCATTAGAAATGACGTAATTCTAAAGTAGGATAAATATATCGGGGTTTTATTGTCATAAAGAAACGCAGATATAGGCCGCTGTTTTTAAGGTAGATTCTGTCAATTTTCTTGCAATTTATCTCATTTATAAAGAAGAATATTAGTCGGGAATCATGGTTTCCACTAGTAGGAAGGCATAGAGCGGTTAAGAACAAATTTTGAAAAAATCCGCCAAATGTTTGCTGCCCCAAGTTCCAAAGATTAATTCACGAATGAAAACTGCATATGCCCCGCCTCCCCTTCGAAACTTTTCCACAAGTCCCGCCTTCTCGAAAATTGGTGTTTATTTGAAATGAACACACTTTTTGTCAATGGAATTGAATGGGGCGATTGTAAATATTTCGCTCTAAACATTATTCGCTATATTGATAGTACGAAATTCGTTATAAATTATTACCCTGGTTTGCGACTGAACTTTATATTCAGTGCCCTATGGAAATTCGTTGCCATAATACATGTACGCGGTCACATTCTATATTCATACACTGGTTATTGTTTACCTTTTACTACCATTTAATCTTGGAATACAATTTACGATCTATGTCACATTTTCAAGCGAAAAAAGGAAAAGAAAAATAGGCAGCAATAAAACTATTCGTTAGCGCATATGCCGTGTAGTCTCTTAAATTTCCAAGATACCAAACACGTAAATACACTAGTGTGTATGGTTTGATTAACACATGAGCTGTCATATACTTTCACTTGTGTTGTTATTAATATTAAGGAATTATTATTCCGTGTTAATATTACTGACCTCTAATTTTTAGCTCACCTGAGCTAGCTCAGGGTCAGCTTTTGCAATCCTTGAATGTCCAGAGTCCGTCGTGCGGCGTGCGTCGTCAATAATTTTAGTGTTTACACTCTAGAGGTCACAATATTTATCCAATCTTTCTCAAACTTGCTCAGATTGTATATTACCATAAGAGTTCGGATGAGTTCAATTATGGTTGAAATCGGACCAATAGATCAAGAGTTCTCTACCTTTGAATTGCTGAAAATTCCATATTTAACAGTGTTTACACTCTAGAGGCCACAATTTTTATCCAATCTATCTCAAACTTGCTCAGATTGTATATGACTGTAAGAGTTTGGATGAGTTCGATTATGATTGAAATCGGACTAATAGGTCGAAAGTAATCTACCTTTGAATTGCTGAAAATGCCATATTTAAGGGTGTTTACACTCTAGAGGCCACAATTTTTATCCAATCTTTCTCAAACTTGCTCAGATTGTATATGACCATAAAAGATTAGATGTTTCGAATATTGTTTGAAATTGGACAAATTGGTGGAGAGTTATCTACCTTTGAATTGCTGAAAATGACATATTTAACAGTTTTTACACTCTAGCGGTCACAATTTTTATCGAGTCTTTTCCAAACTTGCTCAGATTGTGTATTACCATAAGAGTTCGAATAAGTGTGATTATGGTTGAAATCAGACCAATAGGTCAAGTGTTATCTGCCCTTGAATTGCTGAAAATGTCATATCTAACAGCGTTTACAGTTTACAGTTTACAGTTTACAGTTTTGCATCTACAGTTTTCAATGGATTATTATTATACTTGCACACAATGTATATGGCTATAAGTTCTCGAAGGAGTGCAATTATTGTTGAAATCTAATCATTGTAGCAATAGTTATCTGCCCTTGATATACTTTGAAATGATAGAAAAGGCTTCATTTCAGTATTGTTTAGGCTCTAGTTATCTGCCCTTGATGTACTCTACTATACTAGAATTATGAGGTTGTATTCCAAAATTATTTACATGCTATACTACAAGTTTGAATGGATTTAGATTAAAATATGTGCAACAGAAAGGTTAAGCTATCAGGCTTCAGTACAAAAGGTGAGCGATTTCAGGGCCTTCAGGGCCTTCAGGCCCTCTTGTTAAATCATTGAGATTCAGTTTACTAATCTCCTGCTTCAGCGGTTGAGAGTTATCAAATTCTTATTTATTCTTTTAAACATCCAATCAAACAAGCCGAAATAATCAGACACGGTTATGTATTGGATTATTTCATCTTTTTCGTCTACACGTAGGAAAGTGACAAGATATGGGGCCAGTTACTTACGCATATCTATAATTCAACACAGACAAAAATATACGTTTACACGAGAACTGAAAGAAAATATGTTTAGTTATAACACGTTCAAGCGCACATTATGCTTCCAGTACTAATGGAGTTAACAAAGCATTACGATTATACCATGTTAATTATACCGTATCGTAATTACGGATTAATTCACAAGTCATCCAGATCTTATTGTGTGTTTTAACACCTATGCGTCACGGTGTTTATTGCACAAATTACATAGATGACTGAAGACTGAAGCAAGATGAGACTTTGCTTTAACGAAGGTATTTTAAAGCATTTTGTGGATGAACATACTTGAAAATCAGTTCGCCCTAAGCGAAAATTTGCTCTAACCAAATTCGAACGAAGCATTATATCCTGTATTGAATTAATGAAGAGATCGGCCGGGGAATGAAATTTAGTTCGCTATAAGCCGAAATTCGCCTTATCAGAGTTCGTTATAAATAGGTTTTACTGTTTATCATAAACTTTATGCATATGATACTTTTAGTTGACTTTCATGTCAGTTTGAATTAATTAGACACCTGCTTAAACACTTATTAATTAGACTCAAAACTGATAAAGGAATATTTCATGTCTTTTATTAAGGCAAACATGATTTCTCTGTCTGTTTCAGATCAATAGAAGCTATGATCTAAAGTGCTTTCTGTATGCCAATCATATATTTACGGACTTAGTGCAATATGAGTTTGAACCGTGTTTATCGGATGAGGTGAGTAAACCACTGTGTTTACCCATTACCCCATAGCCTATTTCTAGTTTTGAAGACTTAGTGACCACTTAAAGCAGGTTGAAAGTAAAGCAGAATGCGCCATAAGGCGCATTCTGCTTTACTTTCAGCCTGCTTTAAGCTTCCATCTGCTAGAATATAGAAAATATTTTTTATGATTCATGTTTATAACTGTATAAATTGGAACTACTTTCTTCAGTGGAGGAAAAAAATTGAGACGTAAAAAGGCGTATTTATGGGGTAATGGGTTAAAGTATATACATATACAGTAAAACTGTGTTTTTTAGCTCTCCTGTACAATGTAGAAGACAAGCTTATGCTATACCTCCCGGTGTAGTCATTCTTGTTGGAGTTGTTGGCGTGAATGGCGTAAACAATTTTAAGAAAATGCTCATAACTTCTATGTCCCTTGAGATATTGCTTTCATATTTGGTGTGCATGTGTATATGGACAAGACCTTTCCATGCACGCAAAAACAGCTCTATCCCATTGACCTTGACCTAGAACTAAGGGCCCACATTTAGGTTTCAAAAAATGCTTGTAACTCTTATGTCCCTTTAGGTATTGCTTATAACTCATATGTCCCATGAGGTATTGCTTTAATATTTTGTACGTATTCAGATATGGACAAGACCTTAATATGCATGCAAAATGTCGACCCCTGTGAGCTTGAGCTTAGAGCCTCTGTTTAGGTTTCAAAATCTGTGTTTAGGTTTCGAAAAATGCTTACAATTCCCATGTCCCTTGATGTATTGCTTTCATGTTTGGTATGCATGTGAATATGGAAAATACCTTTCCATGAATGCAAAGAGTTTGATGCCCTTAACTTTAAACTAAGGGTCTGCATTTAGGTTTTGAAATCTGCGTTTAGGTTTGGAAAAAGGCGGTGTACGATGTACCTTGATGTATTGCTTTAATATTTGGTATGCATGTGTATATAGACAACCCCTTTCCATGCACACAAAAAGGTTGACCCCTGTGACCTTGACCTCAAAGAATATCCACTTGTTCACTGTGATGTTTTGTACCTATTTCAGTGCAATAAAATATCTGGAGGTGACAACGCCTCCCACCTGCTTGACAAGGAGGCCAGGAAGTGGGCCACCAAAATTGCCAAAGAATCAAAAGCAGTGAAAGACTACACGAGAGCCGTTAGAACCCTCTCAACAGGGGAAAAGGTATACCTGAATGTTGGCCTCTTATCTTTAACCTACTACACCATAAATATGTCTTTTTATCCCTTTGATTTATTCCTCCGTTCAAGAGAATAGTACCAATTTATACAGAGGAGATAGAAGCTTACAGCAAGCTGAAAGTAAAGCAGAATGCGCCTTAAGGCACATTCTGCTTAACTTTCAATCTGCTTTCAATGGTCAACCATCTTTAGTACTGGAAACAAGCTATGGGGTAATTGGTCAACTCTATTCCTGCTGAATATTCATATATAAAATTGGATATGAATATCTAACATCTGAATCATAATATGACAATGGTTATGAAAATAGGGGAAATCTTCTTGAGGAAAGATAACAAGTCTTATGACAGAACAATGTGGACCCTGATTAGTCAGCTTCTTCTAGTCTAGGTCTACATTGTTTTCAAAAAGTGTTAATATAAGCTTTTAGCAGGTTAAAGGTTAACCAGGGCGCTACAGATAAGGGGGGTAATTCAAAAACTAAAATCTTTATTTCTGGATTAAACCCTATGAGACAATTCTAATGAGTAGTAACACCGTAGGATTTGATACTGAAATGAATAAAAAATTGTTGCTTTTGTTCAGTTTACTCGCTCTTATCTGGAGCCTTGGTTAACCCATTTTTCAACTCAACTACCTAATGTTCCTCTACTAAACATTATATACAGTCACCTTTGTTTCAAGAGGCCATTCTTTAATCAAGCATTGAGCCCTCTTAACCCTTTACCCCATAGAAGCGACTTCTAGCGTATTTAATTTATTCCTCCGCTGAAGAAAATAGTTCCAGTTTATACCCTCATGAACAATTACCATAACACATTTTATATAGCCTAGCAGTTGGTAGTTTAAAGCAGGCTGAAAGTAAAGCAAAATGTGCCTTAAGGCACATTCTGCTTTACTTTCAACCTGCTTTAAGTGATCACCTGTATTAAATGTCATAAACGGGTTATTGGGTAAAGGGTTAAGTAGAGTGACTACATAATGCGAAACAAAAATAAAGCAGAATTCTTCTATAGTGGGGAAGACATTATTTTTTACCGTAACTGAAACTTTGATACAAATGCAAGGCAATAAAACTTTTTTTTTAACTTTCTGAAAATTCTGATGGTTAACTTTTATTTGGGCAGCAAACAGTTTGGTTATCTGGCTATCTGGCTATCTGATCTGGCTCCAAACTGCTTGCAATGGCCTTGTTTGTCAATTAATGAAAATTATAATTCACAAACACTGTTATTAGGAAAGAATACATTCTTCTCTACTGTACCTACGGTAGTATTGAAAGAGTTGAAGCGTCTGAAGCTACCTGTTTCTCATGCATCATTTTGACTGGGATCTTAAGATGATGGCCTGTGTTTTCACTGTTATCAGGGCTCTCAGATAACAGTGAGTAAACTGAACAAATCAAACATTTTCTCACTAATTCAGCATCAAATCCTATGGTGTTAATACTCATTAGAATCACCTCTTCGAGACGATTCTAATGAGTAGTGACACCATTGGGTTTAATACAGAAATAAAGATTTTATTTTTTGAAACACTCCCCTTATCTGGAGCTTTGGTTATCTCTGCACATTCTTTTGATAAGCCCTTTGAATCGAACATTCTTTGAAAACAAACAGATGTTTCTGCTGTTGTTTCTGTTTTTAGAACCATGAAGATGCACAGCCACAAATATTTTAAACTTTCTGATTGAAGATATACTTGTAATGAGGTTATCAAATAGTGAAAACAGAAGAAACAAATACCTTTGCTTGTCAATTAAGTAGCACCAGTCTGCTTAACCCATTCCCCCATAAATAGGCCTTTTCATCTATAATTTATTCCTCCACTGAAGAAAATAGTTTTCTTTTTATACAGTCATGAATATGTATCATAAGAAAATAGTTTCTATATCTTAGCAGATAACAGCCTAAAGCAGGCTGAAAGTAAAGCAGAATGTGCCTTAAGGTGCATTCTGCTTTACTTTCAACCTGCTTTAAGTGATCATCTTTCTTTAAAACTAGAAACAGGCTATTGGGTAATGGGTAAACATATAGTCTGCTGCTATAGGAGCTTACTGCATTACTTTTGTCCTGCATTAAGCTTCCACCTTAATAGTTATGAGACTGCAAACTCATTTTCTATTTGACTAGCCATGGCATTAGGCTTTACTGTATAGCAGGGCTCCAGATAAGGGCGAGTAACCTGAACAAATCCAACATTTTCTCACTCATACACTAATAGTGTTACTACTCATTAGAATCGTCTCTTCGAGATGATTATAATGAGTAGTGACACAATAGGGTTTAAAGCAGAAATAAAGATTTTAGTTTTTGAAATACTCCCCTTATCTGGAGCCCTGCTGTATAGTCAGTACTAATCAACCACTGATTGAAATATTGTGACCTGTTTCTAGTTTTGAACACAGGTGACGACCACTTAAAGCAGGTTGAAAGTAAAGCAGAATGTGCCCGAAGGCACATTCTGCTTTACTTTCTTCCTGCTTTTAAGCTACCATCTGCTAGGATTTGAGAAAAAATTCTTCTGTTGCACATTAATTTCTGTATAAAATGGAATTATTTTTCTCAGTGGATGAATTACTTAAATGGGTAAAAATGCATTAACATATCTATTTAGTAGGACGAAAATAATACAGAAACTCCAACAGAAACTTTCTGCATTATTTTTGTCCTGTATATAGCTACCACCTGTATTCAAAACTATGCTTGGAACTTTGAATGAGTGTATGCTTAACCATTTCCCCCATAGAAGCGCTTTTAACGCATTGGATATATTCCTCCCCTGAAGAAATTTAAAGTTCCAATTTATACAGTCATAAACATGCACTAAATTAAATATTTTCTATATTCTAGCTGATAGTCTTAAAGCAAGTTGAAAGTAAAGCAGAAAACACCTGCTTTAAGTACTCACCTATCTTTAAAACTAGAAACAGGCTATCGGGTAAAGGGTTTAATACAACATTGACTGTATATGTAAATGATAAGTTTGATGGTTTGTAATCTCTATGTTAATCTCCTTCTGGTTTTTGCAAATTTTGAGGTATTTTATCAGAACTGCTTTGATTGTACATGAGATAGACAGGAGTGCACAGTTATTCTTCAAATGTTTGTTACCCTAATGCTGATTGATGGATAAATATTGTCTGCTTCAAATTGTCGTCTGCTTTAACTCTTTCAACATTATAGACCTGTTTAAAATATGCTCATGACATTTAAAAATAGTGTAGACCCATATTAATGGATACATGTTGTCTGGTTCAAAACTGTTGTCTGCTTTAACCCATGACACCATAGATAAGCCTTTTTACGTCTTTATTTATTCCTGCACTGAAGAAAATAGTTCCAATTTATACTAGGAATCATAGGAAAGTGTTCTATATTCTAGCAGATAATAGCTTAACCAATTACCCCATAGCCTGTATCTAGTTTTGAGGATAGGTTGCAACTTAAAGCAGGTTGAAGTAAAGCAGAATGCGCCTTAAGGCGCAATCTGCTTTACTTTCAGTCTGCTTTAACTTACCATCTGCCAGAATAAGGAAAATATTTTTTTGTGGTGCATATTAGTGACTGTATAAATTGGATCTATTTTCTTCAGTGGAGGAATATATCAAAGGCGTAAAAAGGCGTATATATGGGGTAATGGGTTAAAGTAGGCTGAAAGTTTTAAACTGCCACCTATATTTAGCATAGTCAGTGATTAACCCATTACTCCATAGCCTGTTTCTATATATTCCTTCACTAAATAAAATAGTTCCATTTTATACTGTCATTAACATGTAGCAAATGAAATATTTTCTATATCCTAGCAAATGTTAGCTTAATGCAGGCTGAAAGGAAAGCAGAATGCCTCTTAAGGCACATTCTTCTTTACTTTCAACCTGCTTTAAGTGGTCACCTCTCTTTAAAACTAGAAACAGGCTATGGGGTAAAGGGTTAATATGAGAGACAAACAGTTTTGAACCTGATCAGATGGCGGTATACCTGCTGTCTGATCTGGCTCCAAACTGTATGCAATTGAATTCCAGATGAGAGCTTAACCCATTACCCCATAAAATACACCTTTTCTTGCCATTAATTTATTTCTCCTCTGAGGAAAATAGTTACAATTTATACAGTTATGAATATGTTTGATAAGAGCTATTTTCTATATTATAGCAGATAGTAGCTTAAAGCAGGTTGAAAGTAAAGCAGAATGTGCCTTAAGGCACATTCTGCTTTACTTTCAACCTGCTTTAAGTAGTCACCTTATTTTCAAAACTAGATTCAGACTATGGGGTAATGGGTTAAAATAGGTCGAAAGTAAAGCAGAATGCTCTTTTACAAGGGGTATTCTTTACTTCCAATATGTTTTGAGAGGGTAACCTGTTTTCAAAACAAGAAACAGGGAAAGGGATTAAAGGCATATTGCAATGTAAAGCAAGGTGAAAGTGAAGTAGAAAGCTCTCTTTTCATTCCTTTTAATTTAAGTATCCACTGTGAACCACATTCTTTAAACGCTGACATCAATCCCCTCAGCTATATACTGATAGTAAAAGTCTGAGTTTACTGTAGTAAATAATTGAATTTGTAACATCTGATTCTAATCTTAGGTGCTTTCTTGGAGTTATCTTATCTTGGTCTGCATTGTTTGTATGGTTGCCAATTAATAGGGTACATTTAACCCTTTAACCCAATAGAAGCGCCTTTTAGCGGATATAATTTATTCATCCGCTGAAGAAAGTAGTTCCAATTTAATCAGTAATGAATAAGTATTATGGGGAATATTTTCTATATTATAGCACACGATAGCTTAAAGCAGGCTGAAAGTAAAGCAGAATGCGCCCTAAGGCGCATTCTGCTTTACTTTCAACCTGCTTTAAGTAGTCACCTATCTTAAGTACTAGAAATAGGATATCAGGTAAAGGGTTAAGGAGTTAAACATGAATAGTTGAAAAGTATGGATCCTTTCAGTGCTTAACTTACTACTCCATAGATAGTCCTTTAAACACCTATGATTTATATCTCCTGAAGAAATAGTAGCATTTTATACAGTCATGAATGTGTATCATTAACAAGTTTTCCTATATCCTAGCAGATAGTAGCTTAAAGCAGACTGAAAATAAAGCAAAATTCTCCTTAAGGCACAGTCTGCTTTACTTTCAGCCTACTTTAAGTGTTCACTTGTTTGCAAAACTAGAGACAGGCTATGGGGTTAATGGTTATAGGGCGTAAAAAACAAACCTTTCCATTTTACTTACACCTTGCTTTAAGCCGTCATCTGTCATTAATCCATAAATAAAATAGGCTTTGTGTGGTCGTAGTAGAGGGGATTTACTGTTGTAAATAATTGAATAGGTAACTTCAACTGCTGATCGCAGCTTCTTGGAGATAGCTTATCTTGGTCTGCATTGTTTGTACGATTGCCAATTAGTAAGGTACATTTGAAGAGTACAACATGTGCAAGAGGGCTGCGGAAAGATCCTCACGTTTGATAAAACAACATCTAGACACATTCTGTAGATTTAACTCGTTCAACGCCAACTAATATTTTTGCCTGCAATAATTATTTTCTACTATTGTTCTAAGATTAAACTTTCTTAAATCGATTTTCAAAAATAGAGTCAGAGTGACAAACAGTTTGGATCCTTATGAGACGCCGCATAATGCGGCGTCTCATAAGGATCCAAACTGTTTGCAAAGGTAGTCACAACTTTGCTTCTACTGTACAAAGGGTTAAAAAACCATAGAATCCTTACCTTTAAACTACTAAGGGCATCTTAATTTGTATATACAAAAAGTATGGATCCAGATCAGATGCCAAGTAAATCTTGTGTTGGATCTGGATCCAGATTGCTGTACATGTGTAATTATGTTTTGTCTGGCAAAAAAATAAGTTACAAAATTAATGTTTTTTGCAGGTAATTCTTTCGAGGCAGAAAATATTATCATAGGATAAGAGTTAATTATATCAACAGATCATAGTTTAGTACGATTAAAACACTTGGTTAGCCCCTGGAGCTCTGAGTTAATGTCATTTGTTTAAAACGTCATCTGCTGGATTTTTTAAAATTGATTTACTATTCTTCTTTTTTCAAAATTACACTGAAAGTAGTAAAGAGTTTTGACCCCAGATCAGGCCCCACTAATGTGGGGCCTGATCTGGGGTCCAAGCTATTTGCAAGGGTCTTCATTACTTGTTTTCAATATCCTAAGGGAACAGAACAGTTGCAAGTTCCAAGTTTTCAGTGGGGGGAGATAGTGTTTAAGAATCTTTGCAACATCAGAAAAAGAAAATAGGTTTTCAGCTGGGTGTAAACGACTTCATAGCAAAGTGCATTTTCAGTGGGTTATTTGTTTGTCATAGTTTCGAGATGGGAATTATGGTGTTATATAATAAGGGATAGCAACAAAGTTCTCTTGGAATACTAGTGGTGACTTGACTTGTAGTGTTTGACTGATCAGGATCCAAACTGTTTGTGAAGTGGATTGTATATCTGGAAATATACAACCTGCAAAAGTCAGATTGATAGTTTGAAGTAGATAACTTTTCTAATAGAATAAAAAATATTTTCGAATAGCTTTAGTCCTTTCACTGCCATTACTTTGCCGGTACATTCTGCTTTACTTTCAATCTGTTTTAAGTGGTCACGTATCATCAAAAGTAGAAACAGGCTATGGGGTAATGGCTTAAATTACTTGATATATAAAACAGCAAAATGAACTAACCTTTTGGCTTGAAGATTTTGATAGATTTAGTGTCAACATAAGTGCCAGGTTAACTGTTAGAATTGGAAATTTGTTTTGAAAGGGAGTCTGGCTAACATTTCAAAACAAACAAACTTTGTTTTGTTTCTGTTGATACATTTAGTGCACAGTAGTGTAAGCCATTTTGTCAGTGTATCAAATAGAATCCTAGTGTTGGTCACTGCCTTATACTCGAGAGCAAGGGTTGTAATAAATGTACATGTACAAAGTGTGTAATAGATCTTGTTCTGAAATGGAGTTAATGGACTTATAACATGTCTAAATGAACAAAGTGTTTGTTTCTGTTGAAACATTTAGTGAACAGAAATTAAACTCGTATTGTAACAGGGTATCTGATAATAACTCCTGGTACTATATAACACCCTATACCCAATAGCCTGTTTCTAGTATTGAAGATACCGGTATGTGACACGTTAAAGCAGGCTGAAAGTATAGCAGAATGTGTCTTAAGGCACATTCTGCTTTACTTTCAACCTGCTTTAACCCTTTCCTCCATGAAAAGTCTAATGGACAAAGCTAGCTTTAAATTTAGTCTAGTCCATTTTTGGCTTTTAGGGTTGATTTTTACAGTATATGTCAAAATGACAAACAGTGTAGACCCTGGTCAGAGGGCTCCTTAAGGGTGTACACTGTTTGCATAGGACAAGTGTACTCCTCACAGGTATGCTGTTTGCAAATTATGCATATATGTGTGACTAGGGTTCAAAGAGTTAAGTGTACATCTGTTTTCAAAGTTTAAAAAAAGAAAGTAGAAACAGGCTATAGAGTATAGCAAGGGTTATGCTGAAACGATGTTAACATTAAATCTTAAAAATCCAGGCCACAAATTTGAAGCAGACTGTATTGTTGAAAGCAAAAGTTGGACTAAGATTTAATTTTGTTTGACACATTTAGTGAAGACTAGTGTCAATATCAGTATATCAAGGAAACTCCTAGTTTAAATAGTCGATGATCCACGGAATCAGTTGGATTTTTGAGAAAGGAAAGGTGACAGCAGTCACTAAGGAAAATTTATTAGTAGTGACATAAGAACCTTTACTCATATGGGCTTACTTACTAAATGAACTCTTTCAAGGATAAAGGTCCTAGTTTCATGATGTGTTCCGGAATGAAAGCAGACCGTATACTATCAATATGAAGAAAGATTTATTTTCCTTGATATAGTTAAACGAACAATAGTGTATTGAACAATTATACTAGTATCAGTGCATCAAGGACTCTGGTAGTGTTATAACAATTATAGTATCAGTTCAGTGCATCAAGGGCATTCCTAGTGTTATAAGATGGGTGCAGAAATGGAGTCAGATTTCGCGTCGAAGCTTGTGAGTCACTTCCATCTTATGTTGAGTAGAAGAAACGTGTCACTAGTGAACAAGCGACACAGTCAGTTACCTTTTGGGACTATGTTACAGGTGTCTGATGCAGGATCTATGGAGGCCGTGTCACAAGACCCTGATGCCAAACTCGAGGACTACCACAACAACATCCGCAGGGCTGAGGTAAGAGATCTTGTATCTGTAAATGATGTAAATATTCCTGGTTTTAGCTCACATGAATATATATGATATGAGCTATTACCATCCGTGTTTGCCTGTCTTCAATTGTGTATTACGTTTTTGCTCGCCTGTACAAAGTACAAGAGGAACTAATGTTGTACTCCCAGCATAGTCGTCGTCTTGAACAATTTAAAGTCCCTTGAAATATTGCTTGCATATTTGGTATGCATATATGTACAGTCGAACTTTGATATATCGAACTCGGTTAAGTCGAACATACCCGTATTTCAAAGCTAAGCCACGTTTTAAATTTGAAATATGAGTATGTTCGACTAAACCGAGCATGAAATAATGCAGTTCGTGGGTCGAACTATCGGATAGTTCGAGTTGAGCGAGTTCGAGATATCGAAGTTCGACTGTATATGGAAAAGACCTCCACCAACTCTATGTTGTGACTTTTTATTTGAATCTTTGATTTCTGATAATTCTAATAGATAGTCACATAATAGGGTTTGGTGAAGAAATTTGGTATTTGAAATACTCATTCTATCTGGAGATCAAATAAAGAGTCTCACACTATTTATTTCAGACTGCCAAAGCCAAAGCAGAAGCTCGAATAGAGGCCCTACGACTGGCAGGAGGTGAGATTACAATGTGTTGGGTTTATATATTCACTATAGAAATGTCTTTAGAAGCTTCAACCATGTCATGTTAACTCATTACCCTTTACCCCATAGCCTGTTCCTAGTTTTTGACACATATGGTCACTTAAAGCAGGTTGAAAGTAAAGCAGAATGTGCCTTAAGGCGCATTCTGCTTTACTTTCAGCCTGCTTTAGGTTACCATCTTCTAGGATAGGAAAAAATTCTAATGGTATAGATTTCCAACTGTATAAAGTGGAACTATTTTCAACAGTGATAGAATAAATTAAAGGTGTAAAAAGGCGTTTTATGGGGTAATGGGTTAAAGAGCCTTTGGAAACTTTTCTACAGCCTGACAGATTGGTGCCTAACTTCCAGGCTATTTAACCATTCTCTTGCTGATTATTTACATAAAATGTTTTTTGGCCCTCTATGAATACACTCAGTGCAAAAAGATACGCACATCGTGCTCAGGCGCAGATAAAGAATCTTTTCTTGAAGAAAATTAGAGTACTAATACCACATCTCAAGATTGATTTAATTTTGTAACAAGTTCAGAAATAGAGGATATTGTATGAGTGTTCATTATTTATCATTTTTAATAAACGAGTTGACTAAAATGATATGACGCGAGCCTTGGCGAGCGTCATATTCATTTTAGTCAACGAGTTTATTAAAAATGATAAATAATGAACACGAATGTGATATTCTATTTATCACATTACAAGTTCAAGCACCTATTAAATTGATTTGAAGCCGTAGTTTGTAGACCCTCCGCTATATAGATTTTCCGCCAAACGTTACGTTGTTTACGTTAATGTCATAGTAAATGACGTCATTTGGCACCCCGCTACATGCAGCGCTTATGGACGAACAACTTAGGCCGGAGCCCAAAAAACGATATTCCACTAGTGGATTACGATATTTATACAATCGCTTTATGCAACTCCCAGACCGCAAATTATGTGATAAACAAAAATCTCAAAACCAGTGAGTTGCTTTTTAACCCTTTCACTCTTAATAACGCCAAAACGCGCATTTGCAAACAGTTTGAATCCTGATCAGACGCCGCGTAATGCGGCGTCTGATCAGGATCCAAACTGTTTGACACTCGTATCGATTTGCTTTAAGTCATTCTACATCGAATTTTACTTTGAAACGATCTTGCAAACAACAAAATTGAAGCAGACGACAATTAAACGCTGAAGGGGTAAAACCTCACGATTAATTTGGCAGCTAAAGAATTAACTACAGCTTGTTTAAAACATCGCACCGATTAGTACAGGTTGTGATGCTACACATTCAATAATGATTTAACAACAATTCACAAATACGTTTCTTCTACATAAAGATAAATTTTGATAAAAAATGTGCGTTTCTTTTTGTGCTGAGTGTATCTATCATCTGTATGGATGGCTAATAAGAGAGTTATAGCAAGGAATGAGTGCAGGCTCATGTTAGACAGACCTTGTAACAAAAACAGTGCAGACCAGGAGCTGTCTGATCTAGGTCTACACTGTTTTGAAGAAAAAAAGGTCACTATACTCTCATAGCAGGAGACGGATATAACAGCCACCTATTTTAACCCCATATCATGTTTCTAGTTTTAGAGACAGGTGACCACTTAACTCTTTGAACCCTAGTCCCGCATGTAGACGTCATTTTCAAACAATGTACATGGGAATATTCAATTGTCCTGTGCAAACAGTGAAGACCCAGATCAGAGGGCTCCGAAAGGAGCCCTCTGATCAGGGTCTTCACTGTTTGTCACAATGCCAAACTTTGACAAAAACAAACCTTAAAAGTCAGAAATGGACTAGACTAAATTGGAAACTGGAATTGTCCATTTAAAGTTTCAGGGAGGAAAGAGTTAAAGTAGGTTGAAAGTGTTAATTCATAGGACTTACGCTTAAAGATGACCCTTTCTCTTCTTTTAATTAGACTCAACCTTTCCCACCATAACTCCACACTGAAGAGCTCCAGTGAGATATTATCTCCCTTAGTACCTCACTGCAATGAAACAGGGAGGAGTTACTTCCCTTACACTATATAACTAACAGAAAGTAAAGCAGTATGTGCCTTAAGGCCGCATTAGGTGCATTCTGCTTTACTTTCAGCCTGCTTTAAGCTACCATCTGCAAGGATATAAAAAATAATTCTAATGCTGCATGTTTATGACTGTATAAAATGAAACTAGTTTCTTCAGTGGAGGAATTAAAGAAAGGCAAAAAAGGCATATTTATGGGGTAAAGGATTAAACACTGAAATCAAGCAATGATGCAGTGGGTTAACCCTTAGCCTGCCACTCACGACTATAGCTCCATATGCAAACAGCTTGGATCCGGATGAGACGCCGAGTAACTCGGCGTCTCATCCGGATCCAAGCTGTTTGACACTCGGACAACATTTTCAGCGATTTTGAGCAACTTTGAAGCACTTTGAAACTTGAAGCAGACGAGAAATATAGCAGACAACAATTTATTTGGCGGGCTAAGGGTTAATGACATTGTGTGTTTTCTCTATTCACAGTGAATGTAGATGAGTGGTTGTCCAGTGCCACAGACAGTCTGGGTGTGGACGATGACATGGACATATGCAGAACTCCTAGCCGCACATCTGTTAGCTCATCGGTATGTTACAGAATTAACCTTAAGGCAACTGAAATTCCTGAAATTCTGATTAAGTCTCTTCTTTTTGATGTGTATTGTTCAATAGCAATGCATATGTATACAAAATTTGTTGGCACCTTATTTTACAACGTCAGTTAATTCTCATTTGAGTTCACTTATCAGAACAGAGTAGAGATGCACAGTCCTTTAGATGTTTATACTGGGGAAGGGGTAAAAGTACCATATGGGTTACCTCTTTCCTCCCTGAAACTTTAAATGGACAATTCCAGTTTCCATTTTAGTCAAGTCCATTTCTGACTTTTAAGGGTTGTTTTTGTCGATGTTTTGCATTTAGACAAACAGTGAAACCCAGATCAGAGGGGGAGCCCTCTGATCTGGGTATTTACTGTTTGCATATAGGACAAGTGCACCTTTCACTTGTATACTGTTTGAAAAGGACACCTATATGCGGGACTAGGGTTCAAAGGGTTAAAGGAGGTTGAAAGTAAAGCAGAATGATCCTAAACCCATTACCCCATAGCCACATTCTGCTTTACTTTCAGCCTGCTTTAAGCTACCATCTACTAGGATAAAAAAAAGTATTTCTTACGATACATATTCATATCTGTATAAATTGGAACTATTTTCCTCAGTGGAGAAATAAGGCGTATTTATAGGGTAATGGGATAAGGAGCATTTTGCTTTACATGCTTTAAGGATCCTTCAGGAAAGGTACTGGAAATTCCAATTTTTATTATATACCTACCAATGTTCTGCCCGAAATATTTCTGTATTTTATCGAACAAATACACCTTGACGGATTGAAAATTCCGTATTACCCATGTACCTTGTGTAATGGGAAAAGAACGTTTACTGTGTAGTCGGAAGTTCGGAACTACAGTAAAACCTCTCTATTGCGACCACTAAATTATGTTAAGTACATGTATTAGGGTGTTTACGGTAGGTGACCGCTTAAAGTAAGGTGACAGTGAAACAGAAAGCTCCTTTAGGAGCTTTCTGTTTCACTGTCACCTTGCTTTAAGCTGTCACCTCTCTATTATTTAATCAATTAGCATTCGTTTTAGTGGTCGTAATAGCGAGTATTTACTTTCACGCGCCATTCCCCGAAGTGTGACGTATGGGGAATCCGGTTTATTTATAGTAACGCTCGAAACATTTCAATCGTTTTTCATTTTATTTTTATTATAAGAGGTATATAATAAAAGGAACATTACTATACTTTGCATATCTTATGTACCGGATCACTCTCGTTGTGTGTGTAACGGCTATATCCAACTCGACCTCCGGTCTCGTTGGATATAGCCTTTACACACACAACGAGAGTGATCCGGTGCATAAGATATGCAAAGTATAGTAATATTCCGTTTATATTTCATGTTCAGGATTTCCTAGCTGGGCACTATAGGAACCTTTCTTTGTATATGACTAATTAAAAGTGTAAAATGGTGTAATTATAGGCTTAACCCATTACCCCATAAATACGCCTTTTAACGCATTTAATTTATTTCTCCACTGAAGAAAATAGTTCTAATTTATAAAGTTATGAATATATATCATAAGAAATAATTTCTATTTTCTAGAAGATGGTAGCTTAAAGAAGGTTGAAAGTAAAGCAGAATGTGCCTTAAGGCACATTCTGCTTTACTTTTAATCTGCTTTAAGTAGCCACCTATCTCCAATACTAGAAACAGGTAATGGGTTAAGGGTTACATGTTTTGATCCTACTTTTCCAGCACACAGATGACCAGGAGCCAACCTATACCCACTATGACGAGGACGATGACTTTATGGACGAGACGTTTGAGGTGGCAGTCGGTGAACTCTCGTTAAAGAGTAACTCTAGTCAATACCCTTTCAAATGCAGATCTATCTATGAATTCCAGGTGAGTAAACGTGATCAAACAACAGGTGTTCAGCAACCATTACTGTATAAGTGGTTATGATCACTGGTCAAAATGTTGGCGAATCTGCAAAATTGATGTTTCGCTGGCTGAAATGTTCGTGAAAAAACAATTTCTTTCTCAATACGTCATAACTGAAAATCATAATAATGACACAGGCAGTGCATGGTTGGAGCCTTGCTGTGGGGCCCGCAATTATTGCAGTATTTCAGCAGTATTTCATAGTGGCATTTCATGTTTCCCCCTTTAGATGGCAAGCTTTGTTGTCTCTCTGACAACTCTTGTTTGAAATACTCCCTTTATCTGGAGCCCTGTTTATGATAAAGTTTGACAACAATTTGTACCCACATTATTCTCATACCTTGTTTTATCGTTACAGGCTAGTAATGCTGATGAGTTAGACATGGGGGAAGGAGAGGAACTTGAGATTGTGGCCAGTGGAGAGGGAGACGGCTGGGTCAGGGTAGGTGTAATACAGAAAAAAGGCTTGCCTTTTTTCCGTTCTTAAGTAATGCATGATAAAAATCAAAGGTATTCCAATTCTATTCAATCACTGACAGACTTTGAAAAGTGTTTGATTTGCGCGTGAATAATTTCCTCAAAACTAGGCAACTACAAAACATGGGGGCTGACATCTTGGATGATGACGTCACGGCTTTTACGAAGAGTTGTGCGTGACGTTTCGGAATTCCGATTTCGGTGATATGAATAACCCACAACACTCACTTGTAATGATTTCCTCCAAATGACAAAATTTCAAACAGTTCAATTCATACCCTTTAACGCTAAAACTAAAAATGAACGTTATTTGCAAAAAGCTACTTCTCAATCGAACCGATAAAAATAACGGATTTACCAATACGTCATCAATATAAATAATGACGTCATTATTGGTGGTCATATGACTTCCAAAAATAGTTTCAGATTGCATTATAATATAGCTGTACGGAGGAGTTTTAACTTTTAACATTGTATACAAGGGTGCTTATATATCTATTTGATTATTGGGTAACAACATATAGATCTTGTCCCAAACAATTTAGGTTTATAATAAAAGTTCGAGTCTGTTGTGTAATCCAGATCTCAGTCACGAGAGGCGTAGCCTCGAGTGTGATCTGGAATACACAACGAACTGATACAAGAGCGCTGATCACACACTGGCGATAGATCTATTCCGTTTTCATTAGTACAAGTTTGCTTTTTTTCGTCCATAGGCAAAGCCTAAATACATATTAACCTCTATCTGGTATATATGAGCCGTACCATGGCCAAACCAGCCTTATTGCATTGCGACATTGTACAGACCAAGCATCTTTGTCATCCCAGGCTCTGTATCTGTGTTTGGTCTACACTGCCAAATACCGTAGATGAAAAATGCTTTGGATGCATGTGGGTGTCAAACAGTGTAGATCAAGAAAAGCCGTCGTGTCTTTGGCGGCTGGCCTTGATCTGCACTGTTTGCAATGCAATAAGTCAGGTTTTCTCATGGCATGGCTCATATATCTATTTCTGCTTATTCATTATAATTAAATCAGTGTTCACAAAACTGTTTCATCTCCGAAATGTCATGAGATGAAAATAAAGCACACATGTCCTAAAGGAGCTCTCTGCCTTACTCTCAGTCCGCTTTAACCCTTTGGACCCTAGTCCCACATATAGGCGTCATTTTCAAACAGTGTACATGTGAATAGTACACTTGTCCTGTGCAAACGTTGAAGACCCAGATCAGAGGGCTCCGACAGGAGCCCTCTGATCAGGGTCTTCACTGTTTGTCGTAATGCCAAACATTGACACAAACAACCCTTAAAAGTCAGAAATTGACTAGACTAAAATGGAAACTGGAATTGTCCATTTAACGATTCAGGGAGGAAAGAGTTAAGCATCCACATGTCACAGTGTGTAATGCAAGTTCTCTGAGATAATACTGTTTGGTTAGATTTAATCCTTTCCCCAATAGAAGCGACTTTTAGCGTATTTAATTTATTCCTCTGCTGAAGAAAATAGTTCCCATTCATACAGTCATGAATATAATTCATAAGGATTATTTTCGGTTTCCTTGCAGATTATAGCTTAAAGCAGGCTGAAAGTAAAGTAGGGCACATTCTGCTTTACTTTCAACCTGCTTTAAGTAGCCACCTATCTTCAAAAGTAGAAACAAGCTATGGGGTAAAGGGTTAAATGAAAAACACATAATCATTTGGCTTTCTATTTTGCTACGTGTGCAATTGAATCAGACCAGTATTTAACAAATCGTTTTGAAGCAGATGACCTTGACCTTTTGACAAAATATTTAGAAAGTAGACCATGACCCTGTTCTGATAGGTTCAGAACTTCAGAGACCAGAGAAGCATCTGATGGAAGCTATTTGGCCTACACATTTATCTGTTGTTGAATTGTTATATTTCAGGCAAAGAACTCCCGGGGCATTTTCGGGTACATACCAGAAAACTATATAGTGTATATAGATGAAAACAGTGAAACTTTGCCCCCTCCACCAGATGAAGCTGACACACCAGTAACAGACAGTAAGGTCTTAGGGTTTACCTTTGTTGTTGTTGTTCAAACCAATGTACAGTAAAAGCACCTCTCTTACGACCACAAAATTGTGTTAATTATTAGGTGTTTATGACAGGTGACAGCTTAAAGCAAGGTGACTATCACCTTGCTTTAAGCTGTCACCTGTCTTTTAAACAGTCAATAATATTAGTTACACGGCATTCCGGCAGGGTGTACGGGCTGGTATGACGGTTTTGGATTCCGTATTTCCTGAGCGCGAAGCGCGAAGGAAATACAGAATCCAAAACCGTCATACAAGCCCGTACACCCTGCCGGAATGCCGTGTAACGAATTTATTTCCAGTCTAGATCCAATACAAGAAAGACAACATGCATCATCTGACATAGTGTTGTTTACTTGATCCTAAATTGACACTTGAAATTGACAACAGTTCACTGAAATCTCTCGCGCTAGAGTAAAAAAGTCTATACAGTTAAACTTCGATGTTTGGAACTCGCATAAGTAGAATCTACCTGCATTTCTACAGATTAATGTCATAAACCTGCTTCTGTTGAACATATCCGTATTTCAAGCTAACAAAAGTGGCATATCCACCTTTTAAACTTTGAAATGCCGATACGTTCGAGTGAACAGAATTCAAGATAGAGCCTAAGTTTAACTGTATCTAACATGATTACGTCATCACATTGGAATGTGGGCATCTTATAAATGTTCATTACATGTAGGCTACCAAAATATTTCGAACGGACAGTTTTAGGACGACATTTATGTTTTATGAAACACTGTAAGGATACGTTTTAACAAATGAACGGAAATAATCAGGAGCGAACGAATGAATACGTAGGTCAGTGGCTTTATGCATATTGAGTTAAGTCTATTTGGGTTGATTTCGATAAAAATATTGATCTAAATATGTCCTATTTATGTGTCAATTTCATTATAAACCAGTGACAAGGCCATTTCATTTCCAGTCTTTTGTTTACCATGGTGACGGCGCGGGTGGGGTAATCAGGGAAAAGAAAGCAAGAAATTAGCATTTAATCGATATTTGAGTTACACATGCGCATAATGATAGATTCAATACAGTTTTTAATTGAGATTTCTTTTTATTTCGTGATAAACAATTGCTTAATAAACAGAAAAAGAGATATTATTTACGCGAATCGATCGAGGGAGAAACATCTATTTAGTCACGTGATCCGTACTACCCGGCAAAATCAATGAATACGGTCTCGTACACAGTGGTCACATGTGCAGTTTTAGCCAATCAGAGTCCAAGAATTTATGATGACTGGAAATAAGCCTTCGTATTAATGGGCGTAATAGAGAGGTTTTACTGGATAACTGGCATACACAATGTAGGAAATTTACCTTTCAGTGTAGATCTAAAATGAATGAGAACCTACTCAAATGTAGCAACTTACAGTGGAGAATCTGTTATTCTTTCCCGTTTAAACGCAAACGTACGCAAACGCAAAGCACTAAAATGTAGAAAAGAACAACTTTTGGACAATTCTGATAATTCTTGTTTATCTTGGTGGCAAACAGTTTGGAGCCTGATCAGACGCCGGGTTACCCGGCGTCTGATCTGGCTTCAAACTGTTTGCACTGCAAATAATAGTTTTAGCGTAAAAGTGTTTATTGGGAAAGAATAACAGATTCTCCACTGTACAAGGGTAAGGGTTGGTGTCTTTAGCTGCCCTGGTGTGTGTGTTGGGGAGTGGGGGAAGCGTTGGGGTTGAATTGTCTGTATCTATCTGTTCATGAAAACCTGAATAACCCTTTGAACCCTAGTCCCGCATATAGGCGTCCTTTTCAAACAGTGTACATGTGAATAGTTCACTTGTCCTATGCAAACAGTGAAGACCCAGATCAGAGGAGCCCTCTGATCAGGGTCTTCACTGTATGTCATAATGCCAAACATTGATAAAAACAACCCTTAAAAGTCAGAAATGGACTAGACTAAAATGGAAACTGGAATTGTCCATTTAAAATTTCAGGGAGGAAAGAGTTAAAGTATGAAATCATGATAAGCATGTCATTGAGGAAATGGTAAATGCATTTAAACATCTTACTGTGAAGGAAAGCTGTACAATCTGTTAACCCATAACCCCATCAATGCGCCTTTCTACACCTTCAATTGATTCCTCCACCTAAGACAATAGTGTGGTATGTATTAATGACTGTATAAAGTGGCACAGTGCCACTTTATACAGTCATTAACTCTTTGAACCCTAGTCCCGCATATAGGCGTCATTTCAAACAGTGTACATGTGAATAGTACACTTGTCCTGAGCAAACAGTGAAGACCAAGATCAGAGGGCTCCGAAAGGAGCCCTCTGATCAGGGTCTTCACTGTTTGTCAGTACTGCCAAATTTGACAAAAACACCTCTTAAAAGCCAGATATGGACTAGACAAAAATCGAAACTGGAATTGTCCATTTAAAGTTTCAGGGAGGAAAGCGTTAATACATACCCCTAGAAATAGTTTCTATATCCTAGCAGATAATAGCATTCTGCTTTACTTTCAACCTGCTTCAAGTGGTCACTTATCTTTCATATTAAAAATGGACTATGGGGTAACGGGTGTTCAAGGCTTTTATTTGAAAAGTCTCCTTACAAGATATACAGTCATGACAAAATTAATAGTTATCATATGCTTTTAAGAAATTTATAAAAGCAGAATGAACTGTGCCTCTTTTCAGCAAATAATACAGTCGAGGATGACGTGACTTCGCCCCCTCCACCCATGACCCCTACTACTCCACCCACTATAGTGATGACAGATGACTCAGCAGATTTCCCACCCCCACCCATGTCACCTCCATCTTCAGGAGATCAGACACAGGAAGTGACATCATACTCATCAGGTGACATTGAAGTGCAGCAGACGACAAGCTCAATGAACAATATGCAACTTCCATTAGGAGGTAGGCTTCTTTTCTCATTAACCCATTACCACATAAATACGCCTTTTTACGCTTCTAATTTATTCCTCTACTGAAAAAAAAAAGTTCCACTTTATACAGTTATGAATATGTTCCATAAGAATTCTTTTCTTTGTTTTAGAAGATTATAGCTTAAAGTAGGCTGAAAGTTAAGCAGAATATGCCTTACGGTGCATTATGCTTTACTTTCAACCTGCTTTGAGTGGTCACCTGTCTTTAAAAGTATAAACAAGCTATGGGCAGGGCTCCAGATAAGAGGGAGTAAACTGAACAAATCCAACATTTTCTCACTTATTTCAGAACCAAATCCTATGGTGTTACTACTCATTAGAATCGTCTCGGAGAGACGATTCTAATGAGTAGTGACACCATAGGGTTTAATGCAGAAATAAAGATTTTAGTTTTTGAAATACTCCCCTTATCTGGAGCCCTGTATGGGGTAATGGGTTATCCTTTTCTTACCCTGAGTACATTAGCTATTTGCAAAAAAAGTTTGGATCCTGATCAAACGCCGCTTTATGCGGTGTCTGATCGGAATCTAAACTGTTTGACATATATTGAGATTAATCATCGCAAACAGATGGTTCTAATGAGAGGTGAAAGTGGAGAGGTCAACTTTTTAGCTCACCTTGCACGAAGTGCGAAGGTGAGCTATTAGGATCCCTAGATGTCCGTCGTCCACATTGTTCGTTAATTCTCTAGCGGCTACAAATTTCATTTGATCTTCATGAAACTTGATGATAATGTTTGTCTTGATGAAATCAAGGCCAACTTCTAATTTGGGTCATGCCGGGTCAAAAACTAGGTCACTAGGTCAAATCATAGAAAAACCTTGTTAACACTCTAGAGGCTACAAATCTCATTTGATCTTCATGAAACTTTGTCAAAATGTTTGCCTTATTGCTATCTAGGTCAAGTTCGAATGTGGGTAACTTATATGTCTGGTCAAGTACTAAGTCACTAGGTCAAATCATAGAAAAACCTTGTTAACACTCTAGAGGCTACAAATCTCATTAGTTCTTCATGAAATTTAGTCAAAATGTTTGACTTGTTGATATCTATGTCAAGTTAATGTGGGTCATGTCCATTTTAAAACTTGTTCACTAGGTCAAATCATAGAAAAACCTTGTAAACACTCTAGAAAGTACAAATCTCATTAGATCTGAATGAAACTTGGTCAAAATGTTTGCCTTATTGATATCTAGATCATGTCAGGTCAAAAACTAGGTCAATAGGTCAAATCATGAAAATACATCGTTAACACCCTAGAAGCTACATTTCTCGTTTGATCTTGATGAAACATGCTCAAAACGTTTGCCTCATTGAAATATAGGCCACAGTTGAATGTGGTTCATGTTGGGTCAAAAAATGTAGGTAACTATAGGTCAAGTTTTACATGGTGTACTAGGTGAGCGATATAGGGCCATTGTGGCCCTTGTTTATATTTGACATTCTTCCTATATGTAGAGGATCGGTTTATATTGTAAATGTGCAAACATAATGCAATAAAGCTTAAAAACTGACAGGTTAATAAAAATGTTGATTTATTAACCCTTTCCCACATAGCATATCTCTAGTATTGAATATAGGTGTCCACTTAAAGCAGGTTGAAAGTAAAGCAGAATGCGCTTTAAGCGCATTCTGCTTTACTTTCAGCCTGCTTTAAGCTATCATCTGCTAGAATATAGAAAATATTTTGTATTATACATATTTATGAATGTATAAATTGGAACTATTTTCTTCAGGGTAAGAATAAACTGAATGCGCTAAAAGGCGCTTCTATGGGGTAAAGGGTTAAAACTTGATGGCAATTTGTTTAGTCTAATCAAGCTTATAACTGTTTTCGATTAAAACAATAATTGTTTTAGCACAAACACATTTAGCAATTAAGACTGTCATCTCCACTGTATTAATTCTTTCAACACCACCGACCTGTTTAAAATATACTCATTGCATTTGCAAACAGTGTAGACCCAGACCAGAGGGCTCCTATAGGAGCCCTCTGATCAGGAGCTACACTGTTTGCTAATTCAGAGCAGTATTTATTATACTGCCCAAAATCTCAAGTAGACTTGTTAAGGTTTTGGTGACTAAATAGATCCACAAGGGAACCTAATAACCCACAAGAGTTACCTAGTGTTGAAAGAGTTAAATGTTATTTTTTGCTGACTGTTATTATAGAAGGCCATTATTATTCAACTACCCAGAATTTCAAGTAGACTGGTTCAAGTTTTGGTAACTGAAATGATCCACAAGGGAACCTAATGTTTATTTCTACTGACTGTTATTATAGAAGGCCAGTGGGTGAGGGCCATGTATGACTATGAGGGATGCTCTACAGAAGAACTGACATTCGTAGAAGGTACTCTAATACGCTTGATACGGAAAGACGTGAACGGGATAGATGACGGGTTCTGGGAAGGGGAGGCTAACGGGAGAGTGGGAGTGTTCCCATCGCTGATGGTGGAGGAGATGGCCACGCCCGAATTTCCTGAGGTAATATACAGTAACACCTCTCTATAACATCCAGTAAATTGTGATAATTATCTATAGATGCTTACGAAAGGTGACTGCTTAATGCATGGTGACAGTAAAACAGAAAGCTTCTGTCAACTAATGCAAGGTGACAGTAAAACTGAAAGCTCCTGTCACCTGTCTTTTATACAATCAATGAGCCTTTGTTTTAGTGGTCATAATAGAGAGGTTTTACTGTAGTTTGCATTGAGACCTGGCTCCAAGGTTATAAAGCTTTTGAGTTGAGTCTGATGTCATTCTGAAGCATTTGATTGATCAGATTTGAGCCTAGGCTAAATCTGTCCAATCAAATGCTTCAGAATGAACTCAGACTCGAGTCAAAGGCTTTATAACCTTGGACCCTGACTGTATTTGATTCAAGACTTGGCTGCTTTGATCTTGTCTCCCTGCAAAAAAGGAGCAAACAGGAAGCTAAGGTTTTATTTATTTGGTCAGCAAGACCTATTATCCGTAGGACTCTAGTTAAACAAAAATTATTAACCTCTTACCTTTGAGTATGGAAGCATTGAATTGAGAATGGATATTTGTAAACTTTAAAAGAAGGCATATGGTTACTTTGTACACTAGGAACATAGTGCTTAGCTATTACAATAGCTAATAGCAAAAGCAAATGTTTGTAAGAACAAAACTCAGTTTCAAGTCAAGACAGATCCTAGTAGAAAACAGTGCAGACCCTGATCAGACAGCTCCTTCAGGAGCTGTCTGATCTGGGTCTTCACTGTTTTCAGAAAACAGCAATATACAATAGGAGATAGGTTAAAATCAGTCACATTGATTATAGGAAGAATGATGGTGATGTATTAACATGCATAGCAATGATGTTGTTGATTTATTGCAGGGTTTTCCCTCTCCCCTAAAATCACCACCTGACTATATGCCCCCACCCCCAGTAACAGTCACAGCAGCCACTCCTGAATCTGAAACCCCACCCACACCAGTTGCCAATGGCACAGGTAAGATGAAAGGGAGATGTGTACAGACACAGATACAAGTATTATTAAGAGTCGTTTTATTTAGAGTCCGGCTGTTTACAAATAGATAACATTAGCTAAGGATGTCACCCGAGGCATAAGTGTTTATGGAACACAGTCTTGTTTTCCTTTGTAAAAGCTATTTTATTCGTCATTCATTCTTTACATTAAATAGTTTGTCTATGACACAACTCGCATTAATATTTATCAAGATTATAACAAGGAGCAATTAACCCATTTGTGCCTAACGTCCCTTTAATAGGACATTAGCAAACAGTGAAGACTCAGATCAGGCAAGTCTGATCTGAGTCTCCACGTCTGCTAATGGGAACTGCTATCAAAAATAAAACAAGCATGAACAATTTAACCAGACACCCCTTAAATGAAAAATGCATTCATCCAATATAATTATTTTATGCATGGAACAATCAACCTACCAGTCAAATTTTAATGGGTGAATTGAGACTTCAGAGTCAACCTTATTGAATCGTCGATTCACCAAAACAGGGCTCCAGATAAGGGGGAGTAATTTGAACAAATCAAACATTTTCTCACTCATACAGCACCAAATTCTATGGTGTTGCTACTCATTAGAATCGTCTCTTCGAGACGATTCTAATGAGTAGTGACACCATAGGGTTTAAAGCAGAGATAGAAATTTAAGTTTTTGAAATACTCCCTTTATCTGGAGCCCTGCCAAAATCAGCATGACTGAAAATTTATATTTACAACCACCCTACCCACCCACTTGGCATTTATGACAACTGTAAAGAAAACCTGGATCCAAGGTTGAAAATGTTTTGAGTTGAGTCTGAGATTGCTCTCAAGCATTTGGTTGGTCAGATTTGAGCTTTGTTGAGCAAAAGCTCAAATCTGACCAATCAAATGTTTGAGGGCAATCTCAGACTCAACGCAAAAGCTTTATAACCTTGAGGCCTGTTTTTGGTGTAGCAGCTTAAAGCATGAGGGGGGAATAAGTCCAAAAAAAGGTTTTCGAACATACTCGACTCTTGCTTTAACCCATTACCCCATAAATATGCATTTTTACGCCTTTAATATATTCATCCACTGAAGAAAATAGTTCCAATTTATAGTGTTACAAATAAGAAGCATAAGAAATAGTTTCCATATTTTAGCAGATAATAGCTTAAAGCAGGCTGAAAGTAAAGCAGAATGCGCCTTAAGGCGCATTCTACTTTACTTTCAAACTGCTTTAACCCTTTGAACCCTAGTCCCCCCTATAGGCGTCCTTTTCAAAAAGTGTACATGGGAATAGTACACTTGTCCTATGCAAACAGTGAAGACCCAGATCAGAGGGCTCCGAAAGTCCATTTAAAGTTTCAGGGAGGAAAGAGTTAAGTGGTCACCTGTCTTCAAAATTAGAATCAGGCTATGGGGTAATGGGTTAAACTGTTGTGTGTCTTTGAACACCATCACAGGGTTCTCTTTTTAGCTGTCATAAATTGTTACACAGTTATTAATCAGACATTGCTATGCAGATTTCACTCTCTTTCATGCTTGTCTTTTACCTGCATGTTACCCATTGATATGTTCTTATGAATTATCTAAGTTTGATTTATGAATTTTGTTAACCATTGATTTGTTTTGTGAATTTTGTTAACCATTAATTTGTTTTGCGAATTTTGTTCTTTTTATTGCATGCAGAATCCTGTATTAATATTCAACAAATGTAAATTTTTCAACCTGTGATGTTGATTCTGTTAAGCTTCTTGACCGGTATTTTCAAATAGTTTGGACCCAGATCTAGTGCCAAGTTACTTGGCAAATGATCTGGATCCAAACAGTTTGTTAATGTTATTTAGAACTATTTAGTTAAGAAGGAACACAAATGCCTTATTCTATTTGAGTTTGAAAAATCTGTGTAGAAATTCTTTTTGAACAACTTTACCAGGAACAAAATATTTATCAATTCAAACTTTTATTATGGGAAGTTTTGTTTTTGTCTCAAAAAAGGGAATGTGAGGCTAAGGTATAATGACTACGGTGACTGAAAGAGTGTCAAACATTCAGATTATTTGTTTACCTTATTTGTGTGCATTGACCTAATTGAAATATCGTAGTAATGCTTTAATTCCTTTGTCAGTGTGGCAAGACTTTTAACCCTTTACCCCATAGCCTGTATCTAGTTTTGAAGGCAAGCGACCACTTACAGCAGGTTGAAAGTAAAGCAAAATGTTTCTAAAAGAGCACCCTGCTCTACTTTCAGCCTGCTTAACCCATAAACCATAGCAAGTTTCTAATTTTGAAGACAGGTTGAAAGTAAAGCAGAATGTGCCTGAAGCGCATTCTGCTTTACTTTCAGCCTTCTTTAAGCTACTATCTGCTAGGATATAGAAAATATTAAAGCTGGAAAGATACTTGAAATACCATCCAGTTTCCAGCCAATGGCTACTATCAGAAGTGTTAACCCTTTAACCCATAGCCTGTTTCTAGTATTTAAGATATGTGACCTATTAAAGCAGGCTGAAAGTAAAGCAGAATGTGCCCTAGGGCACATTCTGCTTTACTTTCAGCCTGCTTTAAGTTAATATCTGCTAGTAGATAGAAAATATTTCTTATAGTACATATTCATGACAGTATAAAATGGAACTATTTTCTTTGGTGGATGAATAAAATGAATGCGCTAAAAGTCGCTCCTATAAGGGAAAGGGTTAAAGGTGTATTAATGGGGTAAAGGGTTAAATACAGATATCCGTAATTCTTCTTTGAAAAGTTGTGAAGCTCAGGTTATGCTGTTATCTTGAAATGGAATGTTTCCTGTTGTTTGTTTTCAGTGCACAGTTCCCCAAACCATCGTAATCATGTTCGTCATCTGTCGCATGGCAGTCGTAAAATACCCAAAGTTAACCCCTCCTCCTATGAATCATCCGTCTAGGTATTTTGCAGCACGATGTAGATAGATCTATAGGGCTGTAGGACTTATAACAGTGGAGAAGACGCTATATCCTTTCCCGTTTTAAAGGATTTAATTAACCCTTTACCCCATAGCTTGTTTCTAGTTTTGAAAACTGGTGACTACTTAAAGCAGGCTGAAAGTAAAGCAGAATGTGCCTAAAGGCACATTCTACTTTACTTTCAGCCTGCTTTAAGCTACCATCTGTTAGAATAGAGAAAATATTCCTTTCGAAACATATTCATGACTGCATAAATTGTAACTACATGTATTTTCCTCAGCAGATGAATAAAGTGAATGTGCTAAAAGGCGCTTCTATGGGGGAAAGGGTTACTGATGCACAAATGCAATTCAATAAAATGTAGAAAAATGACAAATTTTGGAAATTTCTATTAACAATTTACTTTCATGTGATTTGCTAACAGTTAGGAGCCAGGTTAGACAGCAGATCACCAGGTGTCTGATCTGACTCCAAACTGTTTGCAGGGGGCGTAAGACTTTTAAGCATTTACTGGGAAACAATAATGTATTTTCCACTGTAAACATATCACAATAACTTACTAACCCAACCCAGTATTAACTGTCTCTTACAGCATGATGTATGGAGCATCTGTCTCATGGCTCTTAATAAGAGGAAATTAAAAAATATATTTCTATATACAGTAAACCTCTCTATTATTAATAGAGTAAGGCATTGCACCCGGGTTCTCTGTATCCGCTCCTCTCTCTCTTGGGCGTCCAATTAGCCCATAAATGTCCGAAACGGATGTTAACAAACAAAACAAACTCTATTATTGCCACTAATTAAGCGAAGGCTAATTGATTGTATACAAGACAGGTGGCAGCTTAAAGCAAGGTGATAGTGAAACAGAAAGCTCCTAAAGGAGCTTTCTGTTTTACTGTCACCTTGCTTTAAGCAGTCACCTGTCGTAAACTAATAATTTACCCAATTTAGTGGTCAAAATAGAGAGGTTTTACTGTACTAAACTTTGTATCTGAAATAAACCCTATGTAAGTGATTCTTAATTAGAACTGCCACTTCGAGGCTATTTTGATACATGGTCACAACATAGGGATATAGTGAAGATATTAACTCTGTGCATGCTAGCAGCAGATATATCTGCCACAATGATTATCTTTGCAAACAGTTTGGATCCTGATGAGACGCCGCGTAACACAGAGTCTCATCAGGATCCAAACTGTTTGCCATTCTGACTCTGAATTTAAAAGAAATTTTGAAAAATTCTAGTTTTGGAACAAAAGCAAATGACAATTGTTACTTACGAAAAAATTACCCAGCATGCAAAGAGTAAAAGTCTAAGTATTTAAACTACTCCCCCTTATCAGGAGCTAGACAGCTATTTGTCTGTTATACATGTGTACATCTACATGTATATGAGTATGCTATGTTTGTGTTTTAATTCTACAGTTATGTCCAAGTGTTATGATCACTAAGTATAGACTAATTGATCATGTTAAAGACAAGAAGCAGCTTAACCCTTCTGCTTCTTGAGTATAATTGAAGCTATTTGAAAACAATGTAGACCAAGATCAAACTGCTCATAAAGGAGCTATCTTATCAGGGCCTGTACTGTGTCCAAACAGGAATATACCCTCTTTTAGATGATAGAATTTCTTTATGGGTGGAGATTAATATATCATGAACAGGGCTGCAGATAAGCCAAGTATTTTGAAAACTGTGTGCTCGAAAACCCTATGTTGTGACTACTTGTTAGAATTGTTTTGAAGAGAGGATTCCAATGAGTGTCACACCATAGGGTTTGCTGAAATGTCTAGTTTACTCCCTCTTATCATGAATATTCATTGGGAGAAGTGTTAAAGTAAGATCAATGTTATGCAGAAAGCATATACAAGAGCTTGCCTTTTAAGTGTTGACAAAGCCTTATTTTGAATAACTGTGGTGGTAACAGTTGGACGTTACTGTACTGTAACTACTGTATATTACTTTTAGAATGTCAAGGAGTCAGGGCTGCCATTTCTCTGGAATTTTCCAAAATCTTTGGATTTTTATCCTAGCAGATGGTAGCTTAAAGTAAAGCAGAATGTGCCTGCTTTAAGTAATCGCACTTTGAAAATTTGGAAATTTTAGGATTTTTCATGATCAACTTATGGCAGTCCTGAGGATTTTGCATAAATAGGTGTAAGGTAATTAACTTATTAAGTTACTATTATTGTTATTCAGTTTATTGATATTTATATATTTGATTCACATTGAAAGTTTAATAGTGACATATTTGATTCACGTTGAGCATTAGCCAATCTTAGTCTACGTTATTTGAAGGTCTTTCATCTCACAACTAGCTAAAACTTATACTAACCATATGTATAGCCTTGGGTAAAGGGAATTATCTGAAACACTAAAATCACTATGTTTTCACCAAACACTTATGTGACTACACCTTTGATTCCTATTGCTGAGACTTGGTTGAGAGACATACATTTGAGCCACGCCATGACAAAATTGCATTACAACATTGTACAGATTAAGCACATCACAGACTCTGTATCTGAGTTTGGTCTACACTGCCAGAAACTGTATTTAATACAGCTATATAAAATGCTTTAGATGCATGCAGCCGCGTCTTTGACACTGCAGCTGGCCTTGATCTACCCTGTTTGCAATGCAATAAGACAGGTTTTCTCATGACACGGCTCATTTGTATACCGAACAACCTCTTGTATTTCAGCTTTAAGAAACGGACATAAATTAAAAAAGTATATATTCTTACATAATTATTCATGTCCATGATATCCAAAATATTGCGACTCCTTTGATATTGTTTATATACATTTCCCTTGAAGTTTTCAATGTGTCAAAATAATATTTAGAGTCATTAATAGATGATTACAATAGCAGATATGTAATAGAAGTGATCATTTAATGCTTATAAATCTAAAATAATGGGCTGCCATAAGTTGACATTAAAAATCCTAAGATTTCCAAATTTGCATTTTTCAAGTGCGATTTTATGAATCATACCTTTACCCCATAGCCTTTTTCTTGTTTTGTTGACATGCAACTACTTAAAGCAGGCTGTAAGTAAAGCAGAATGCGCCTTAGGGCGCATTCTGCTTTACTTTCAGCCTGCTTTAAGCTATCATAAACTCGGAAAAAATCCGGAGATTTAGGAAAAATCCGGAGAAATGGCAGCCCTGAAAATAGAGCAAAGGGTTAGGGAGCTTTCTGTATAGTATTTGGCCTATGTTTTCATTATTAGATGGTCAATATAATTATATTATTAGAATGTTGATACCGATATAGGTTTACTATATTTAGTGATAGTCTTTTAGGTTCATTGAAATTGAATAACCTTATCCTTGGGTTGTCATGACTTTAACCATTTTTTTGCAGTCACTGATAATGGCAACGGGAACCAGGCAGTGGATCAGGTAAGCCTATACAGTTGTCTCCCCTGAATCATGTCACATAATACTAGGTGGTCAATGTTTCTAATACAAACTGGATTTGTCTCCCTTTAACAGTATTGAAACTTGATTGCCTCAGAGATAATCACTAACTGTTAGAATTAAGGTACAGTGTTAAGCAAGCATTTAACCTTTTCCCCCATAGCTTGTTTTCAGTATTGAGGACAGATGGTAGCTTAAAGCAAGCTGAAAGTAAAGCAGAATGTGCCTTAAGGCACATTCTGCTTTACTTTCAACCTGCTTTAAGTGGTCACCTGTTTTCAAAGCTAGGAATAGGCTAAGAGGTAATGGGTTAAAAGGAATAACTTATTAAATTCTAAATGGTAAAACAGGTTGGAGACTCATGATCAGGTGCCAAGTTACTTGGCATCTGATCTGGCTTCTTTCTGCTTGCAATGGACATCATTGATTTAGCAAATATAAGCAGGGCTCCAGATAAGTTGGAAGTAAACTGATCAAATCCAACATTTTCTCACTCATTTCAGCACTAAATCCTATGCTCGTACTAACTCAATAGAATCGTCTCAAAGTAGAATCGTCTCTTTGAGATGATTCTATTGAATAGTTACACCATAGGATTTAATGCAGAAATAAAGATTTTGATTTTCCAAATATATATAATTATACTTCCTTTATATGGAGCCTTGTTGGGAGAGAATACTGTTGTCTCTCCTGTTACCGACATCACTCTTGAATTGCCTGCTTTTTGTATGCCCTTTGAATATGGGTTGTATTATGATATGGAGGTGTCTGTCTGTCCGATCTATTTACCTTATACATCATACAATTCTTGGCCCAATTTTTATGCTCCCAAACAGTCGCCACTTTGTTTGTGTGTCTGTCCGTCATTCTGAAGTTGTAGCCAAAAATATGTTTTACTTGTGGGAAAAGTCCCACAAGATAAGCGGAAAAAAAGATCAAAGGAAAAAGTCACACAAGGTACCATATCTCCTGAATGATTATGTTATATCCTAAGTTGATGAAACTTGATACAGTGTTCACCTACTAAACATGCTATAATATGGGATATTTCTTTTAGGGCAGCATCCATTGTTTCCAACCACATTCTTGTTATTCTACCTGATAGGAGATATTATAGCTTAAATAGCTTTTGCTTGACCTGCTCTTTTTGCAATGGCTGGAACATGTCAATGTGTGAGCTTAATAAATTGAAGGATTTTCTCTGCTTTCTTATACTGTTAGCACTTTTAATCAAATCCTACAACTGTGCTTGCTTTGACGATTCCTTACACAGTATGCACTTTATTCTCTGCAATGTTTGGTCTGCCTGCATTGTTTTGGGTAAGTATTCCAATAGCAGGCAAAGGCCCTTCTTAGGTTGCTTTGTTACAATTTTACCCATTGTATTCTGGGTAATATTTGGTGGCCATTTTAAAATGTCGTCTGCAGCGGTTATAACTCAAATATTTGCAAAAGATTTTAGCAGTTTCTGTCAGAATATTGACTTAGCTGCAAATAGTTTTGATCTCAGTTCAGGCCCCACAATGTGGGGCCTGATCTGAGATCAAAACTGTTTGCCTAGAGGTACACCTAAAAGTGTATCCCACATAAAATGGGTTAAGCAATTTGATATATTTTGTGCCTCTACATCTTCTTACACTACCTGAATTAATTACCTGTACCTGCAGGATCTCAGGGCCTCAGACAGGCCTGTGATTTTTCCGCGGATCCGCGGATTTCCGCGGATTGGATTGACGCCGAGACCATTTCTGAGATTCGTCCAGATTCGTTGAGAAAATCTGACGACTATAATGGGGGTGAGGTCTGAAAGTCGGTCGCGTCCGCGGACGTGTTTTAGTCTGACCCGGAAATCGTCGTACATTAACGGTAACGGAAAAGTCCGAGTGTTCCACATCAATTTAACTGGTTACCGCATTAGTGGCTGCGCGTGCACTTACACTATTGAAAACTCGGAAACCAGTCTTCGCGACAACACCGCTTTTCGAGACCAAAATATTTTTCGTGTTTTGATGTTTGAACGATGTTAATAGATTGTCAGTAATATGACAGCTTCCTAAAATAACAAGGTTAGCAAATTTAAAAGGGGTTTGGTTATGATATTGATTTTTTCCCCGTTAAGACCAACGGCAAGCGAGTCGAGAATTCGGTACCAGATCGTAACGCCCTCGGGTCAAAACGACCCCGGATCAAAACGGCCCACCTATACTTTTTATACAAATAGACTAATTGAAAGTAAAAATACATGAATGTCTGAAATGTATTCAACATTGAATAACCATGGTAGCGGCGGGATCAATCTACAATGCAAAATTTTGGAGAAGAAGACACCAACCCCCAGGCAAAATAATCAGTCTGTTGATTTTGGCCAGCAATAGGAAGAACATTTCATGGGTTTCATAAAAATATATAGATCTAGTTAGAACTAATTTATCCAGAACTCATGTATAATTAATGACACAGACTTGACACAGAGGTGAGTGCTTTATTTAACAAACCTTTTGAGCAGAGAGGGGAGGTATTTTCATTAGGATAAATGAAATACCTATCCCCACCCCTCTCAAATGTCATGCCATTATTAAGTATCCCAAACTTTAGAATGGCCTGTACACATAATAATAATAAAGAAATCCTTTTGCATTATAGTATATAGGGTAACCCATGTCAACATATTTTGGGAAGAGGGGCAATGGTGTCTGTCCCCCTTCCCCTTCACAATAATGCCATAAGGAAGGGGAACTTTGAATTATAATCATAGACCCATGTGTTGAGTAGTGGCTATATAAATGTAACAAACTAACAATGCATTTGTAATAAAAGAACTATAAATCTAGTTAGAAATCATTTATAGGACATGGACAGGTGAGTGCTTTTCTTTATGAGTAAATCTATCGAGCTGAGAGGGGGAGCTATTTTCATTAGGATAAATGAAATGCCTATCCCCACCCTTTCACACTTCATGCCTTTAATTGTCAAAATTTTTGAAAATGGCCTGTTCACATTTGGCATTATAATTTTAATAATTTTTCTTATATATAGAGTAACCTATGCCAATTTTTTGTTCAGTGGGTTAGAAAGGTTAGGGGATCAGTCCACCTTCCCCTTTACAATATGATATTGTCACAAGGAAGGGAAGCATCAAATTGTATTCATAGACCCACATACTCGTAAAGGTCTATAATAATTTTGAAACAGGTGTCGAACAGAATTGGACAGGACTGCTTTGGTTGTATTCAGTGAAAATGGCTTTAAGTATCTGTATGATCATAGTAGGCCTATATACTGTCAATACTTTACTATAACCAGGGACCATGTATGTCACATTATCAATACAGTATCCTTGTAAAAGAATAAAACTACTCCTACTCCTAGGTATTAATCTCTATGGTAATGCTTCATTGCAAGTAGAGTATATTATAAACATTTTTTATGAGAAATATTTGTTATAATTTTTAAGTGTCAAATTCAATGATACAAACTTTATCTTATATACATGTATATGGCTTTATGAGACAATAATAATAATAATGATAATAGTAATAATAATAATCTTTTAAGTGTCAACTTCAATGATAAAAACTCGATCTTATATATACAGCTGTATAAGACAATAATAATAATAATCTACATCCCATCCCATATTTTTCACCCTTGGATCTAACTCATCCATGGATCTAACAAGAACACACATTTTTGGAGGCCTTGCAGTCTTAATGGTAAAAGCAAAATGCTTTATCTTTTAGTTTGAAAAGAGTTTGCTCAAAGCCTGTTGCATCATCTGTTCAATAACATCAAATTGAAATAATGGCTATGCTGTTTTTCTTCAATTATTGGACAACATTGTAACCAAGAAAATGTTGCTTGTCACTTCCAAACAGTTATTCATATGAGCACAGTTTCAGACCTTCAAAATGCGTAGAGTTGTTAAGAGTTGAGAAACAAGACAAACTTATAATAGTCAGGATGGCCAACAGCTATTGACTTCATGGCATTGACACTAAAAAGATCAGATTGAAATTTAATCATGAAACAGAAAAGAAAATGCATGCCTGTAGTCAGTAATGTGTTACTACAGACATCTTTACTGTTTCATGATTAAGATTTAGTCAGTCATTCCTCACCCTAGTTAAATTATGAAATTGTTCTTATAAAAGTTCTAATTTTGCTTTTTAATCTTCACTTTTGCATCCTTTAGAGCTCTTAAATTAATCACAGGAGAGCCAACAAAATACCTTCAGAAATGCTGAAAATGCCATTTTTTAAGGGGGCTTTGCCCCCTGTTACCCCCTGTTACCCCCACCAGGGCATTGCCCTTGGAACCCATTCGGGGCCTTAGCGGCCCCCGAAACCCCCGGCCAAATTATTTTCAGCCCCTCAGCTGTCAGGCTAATCACACCCCTGTCAGATAAGGAGTTTACTGAACAAATCAAATATTTTCTCATTCATTTCAGCACCAAATCCTATGGTGTTACTACTCATTAGATTCGTCTCGAAGAGACGATTCTAATGAGTAGTGACACCATAGGGTTTAATGCAGAAATAAAGATTTTAGTTTTTAGCTCGTCTGTACGTAGTACATGACCAGCTATTGCAATACCCCCCGTGTAGTCGTCGTCGTTGTCGTCGGCGTCGTCGTGAACGGCGTAAACAATTTTAAGAAAATGTCTATAACTTCTATGTCCCTTGAGGTATTGCTTTCATAGTTGGTATGTGTGTGTATATGGAAAAAACCTTTCCATGCACAGAAAAGTTTTGACCCCTGTGACCTTGACCTTGAACTTAGGGCCTGCGTTTAGGTTTCGAAATCTGTGTTTAAGTTTAGAAAAAATGCCTTTAACTTCTATGTCCTTTGAGCTATTGCTTTCATAGTTGGTATGTATGTGTATATGGACAAGACCTTTCAATGCACAGCAAAATTTAGACCCCTGTGACCTTGACCTTGAACTTATGGCCTGCGTTTAGGTTTCGAAATCTGTGTTTAGGTTTTGAAAAATGCCTTTAACTTCTATATCCCTTAAGGTATTGCTTCCATAGTCGGTATGTGTGTGTATGTAGACAAGACCTTTCCATGCTCAGAAAAATTGAGACCCCTGTGACCTTGAACTTAGGGCCTGCGTTTAGGTTTTGAAATCTGCGTTTAGGTTTCGAAAAATGCCTTTAAACTTCTATGTCCCTTGAGGTATTGCTTCCATAGTTGGTATGTGTGTGTATATGGACAAGACCTTTCCATGCACAGAAAAATTTAGACTCCTGTGACCTTGACCTTGAACTTAGAGCCTGCGTTTAGGTTTCGAAATCTGCGTTTAGGTTTTGAAAAATGCCTTTAACTTCTATATCCATTAAGGTATTGCTTCCATAGTCGGTATGTGTGTGTATATAGACAAGACCTTTCCATGCTCAGAAAAATTTAGACCCCTGTGACCTTGACCTTGAACTCAGGGCCTGCGTTTAGGTTTCGAAATCTGCGTTTAGGTTTCGAAAAATGCCTTTAACTTCTATGTCCCCTGAGGTATTGCTTCAATAGTTGGTATGTGTGTGTATATGGACAAGACCTTTCCATGCACAGACATTTTTTGACCCCTGTGACCTTGACCTTGAACTTAGGGCCTGCGTTTAGGTTTTGAAATCTGTGTTTAAGTTTAGAAAAAATGCCTTTAACTTCTATGTCCCTTGAGGTATTGCTTTCAGAGTTGGTATGTATGTGTATATGGGCAAGACCTTTACATGCAAAGAAAATTTTAGACCCGTGTGACCTTGACCTTGAACTTAGGGCCTGTGTTTAGGTTTCGAAATCTGTGTTTAGGTTTCGAAAAATGCCTTAAACTTCTATGTCCTTTGAGGTATTGCTTTCATAGTTGGTATGTATGTGTATATGGACAAGACCTTTCCATGACAGCAAAATTAAGACCCCTGTGACCTTGACCTTGAACTTATGGCCTGTGTTTAGGTTTCGAAATCTGCGTTTAGGTTTTGAAAAATGCCTTTTACTTCTATATCCCTTAAGGTATTGCTTCCATAGTCGGTATGTGTGTGTATATAGACAAGACCTTTCCATGCTCAGAAAAATTTAGACCCCTGTGACCTTGACCTTGAACTCAGGGCCTGCGTTTAGGTTTCGAAATCTGCGTTTAGGTTTCGAAAAATGCCTTTAACTTCTATGTCCCCTGAGGTATTGCTTCAATAGTTGGTATGTGTGTGTATATGGACAAGACCTTTCCATGCACAGACATTTTTTGACCCCTGTGACCTTGACCTTGAACTTAGGGCCTGCGTTTAGGTTTTGAAATCTGTGTTTAAGTTTAGAAAAAATGCCTTTAACTTCTATGTCCCTTGAGGTATTGCTTTCAGAGTTGGTATGTATGTGTATATGGGCAAGACCTTTACATGCAAAGAAAATTTTAGACCCGTGTGACCTTGACCTTGAACTTAGGGCCTGTGTTTAGGTTTCGAAATCTGTGTTTAGGTTTCGAAAAATGCCTTAAACTTCTATGTCCTTTGAGGTATTGCTTTCATAGTTGGTATGTATGTGTATATGGACAAGACCTTTCCATGACAGCAAAATTAAGACCCCTGTGACCTTGACCTTGAACTTATGGCCTGTGTTTAGGTTTCGAAATCTGCGTTTAGGTTTTGAAAAATGCCTTTTACTTCTATATCCCTTAAGGTATTGCTTCCATAGTCGGTATGTGTGTGTATGTAGACAAGACCTTTCAATGCTCAGAAAAATTTAGACCCCTGTGGCCTTGACCTTGAACTTAGGGCCTGCGTTTAGGTTTCGAAATCTGCGTTTAGGTTTCGAAAAATGCTTTTAACTTCTATGTCCCTTGAGGTATTGCTTCCATAGTTGGATTTGTGTGTGTATATGGACAAGACCTTTCCATGCACAGAAAAATTTAGACTCCTGTGACCTTGAACTTAGGGCCTGCGTTTAGGTTTCGAAATCTGCGTTTAGGTTTAGAAAAATGCCTTTTACTTCTATGTCCCTTGAGGTATTGCTTTCATAGTCGGTATGTATGTGTATATGGACAAGACCTTTACATGCACAGAAAAATTTAGACCCCTGGGACCTTGACCTTGAACTTAGGGCTGTGTTTAGGTTTCGAAATCTGTGTTTAGGTTTAGAAAAATGCCTTTAACTTCTATGTCCTTTGAGGTATTGCTTTCATAGTTGGTATGTATGTGTATATGGACATGACCTTTTGATGCACAGAAACATTTAGACCCCTTGACCTTGAACTAAGAGCCTATGTTTAGGTTTCGAAATCTGCGTTTAGGTTTCGAAAAATGCATTTAACTTCTATATCCTTTGAGGTATTGCTTTCATAGTTGGTATGTGTGTGTATATGGACAAGACCTTTCCATGCACATATAAATTTGAACCCTTGTGACCTTGACCTTGAACTTAGGTCCTGTGTTTAGGTTTTGAAAAATGCCTTTAACTTCTATGTCCCTTGAGGTATTGCTTTCATAGTTGGTTTATGTGTGTATATGGACAAGACCTTTCCAGGCACAGCAAAATTTAGACCCCTGTGACCTTGACTTTGAACCCATGTTTAGTTTTCGAAATCTGTGTTTTGGTTTCTCAAAATTTTTATTACTCCTATGTCCATTGAAATATTCCTTTCATATTCAGTTTGCATGTGTATATGGACAACATCTTTCCTTGCATGCAAAATGTTTGAGCCCTCTGACCTTGACCTTGAACTTAGGACCCGCGTTTAGGTTTCAAAGTCTGCTTTTAGGTTTCTCAAAATTTCTTTAACTCATATATCCATTGAGATATTTCTTTCATATTTGGCATGCATGTGTATATGAACACGACCTTTCCATGCATGCGAAAAAAATTAGCCCAGTGTCCTTGACCTTGAACTAAGGTCGCGAAAGGTTTTAGTTTCGAAATCTGCGTTTAGGTTTCAAAAATGCTTATAATTCCTATGTCCCTTGAGGTGTTATTTTCATATTTGATTTGCCAGTGTATATGGACAAGACCTTTCTATGCAGGCAAAAAGGTTGACCTTTGTGACCTTGAGTGTGCTTTTAAGTTTCTAAAGGTGCCGGTGGCGAGCTTTGTTGTCCCTCTGACAACTCTTGTTGAATGACTCCCCTGGTCTTGAACGCTAATAGGTCTGCACTGTCTGTCTGACACAAGTCTGCACTCTTCCTTTTGAAAAAAAATGCTTAACTTATTAGCCAATGTAGAAGGTCAGATGATAGATCATGTGTATAGTGGACAAAGTTTCATTTACAATTTAACCCATTACCCCATAGCCTGTTTCTAATTTTGTAAACAGGTGACCACTTAAAGCGGGTTGAAAGTAAAGCAGAATGCGCCTTCTGCTTTACTTTCAGCCTGCTCTAAGCTACAATCTACTAAGATATAGAAAATATTTCTTTCGGTACATGTTTATCACTGTATGAACTGGAGCTATTTTCTTCAGTGAAGGAATAAATTAGAGGTGTAAAAAAGGCGTATTTATGGGGTAAAGGGTTAAGCTGAAGAAGGAGTTGATTGGGACAGACTTTTGCACATATGCTTGTATTTCTTTGCCTATTTATGCCCAGTGATTTTTCTTTCTTTCCTCTATGCTAGAGTGAGCAGGAGTCTATAGTTTAAACTAACTGCAGGTAACGACTTGTCTGTTGTACTAAACTCCCATTTTGTGTATGCTCCTCCCATTTTGTGTATGCTCCACCCACTTCTGTAAGCTCCTCCCATTGCATGACCAGTATAACCTCTCTGTTACGACCACTAGTTTGTGTTAATTATTAGGTATTTACAACAGGTGACAGCTTAAAGCAACGTTACAGTTAAAACAGAAAGCTCCATTAGGAGCTTTATGTTTTCCTGTCACCTTGCTTAAAGCTGTCACCTGTCTTTTATGCAATCAATTAGCCTTTGTTTTACTAGAGAGGTTTTACTGTAAATACACCCTCAGTTCTTTAAAATTTGTATTTACGCCAACAATGCTGGATTTTTCGATTTGTGCAATATGATAACTTACATTGACTCCTAACCCCATAGCCTGTTTCCAGTTTTGAAGACAGGTGACCACTTAAAGTAGGTTGAAAGTAAAGCAGAATGCCTCTCAAGGTGGTCTGCTTGACTTTCAGCCTGCTTTCAGCTACCATCAGCTAGGATATAGAAAATGTTGCTTACGATTCATATTCATGACTTTGGTGTAGGAATAAATTAAAGGCATAAAAAGGCATATTTTTGGAGTAATGAGTTACACAAACAATCAGGGTAAACTAAAAAGCTGCTGATGTAAACTTTGGGGTTAAAGTGGGAGTGGTGTTTAATTTTTAATCTTCTTTAGTTTCACCCATGTATAAACTATAAGGTATAGAATTTATTTTTTGTTGACCTTAGTGGTATTATACTTATTTTGAAAACTTTATTTGTTGTTTTATCTTGTTGAGAAATTTCAAATTCTATTTATTATTCTTTGAATTGTTTCATTTTTTTATGATTTTTAGGTGTAATTTACTTTCTTGATGATCATTGATGTAGTGTCTTTTTCTTCTTTGCAGTATTCTTGTGGTAGATCTATAAGATTTAAAAAAAATAAAATCATCTTCTTATTTCATTTTATAGGGAAAACATTCATGTGATATTGTGTTATCTACAGGTTTTTTTATGCATGCTATTTACTTTGCGTATTTTTATACAGCATGTGTACAGATATAAAATATTGTGTATCTAAATGATACCATATCAGAGGAGTTTCTCAGCTACTAAAGCCTTGTCTCAACCAAAACCTGTGTTGTGAGCACTCATTACAATTTTCTCTTCAAGAAGTAACAACATAAGGTTTATTTGAGAAGTATTTTTATCCCCGACTTACTATTGTTGGTCTGTCTGTCTGTTCAATTCTTCATTCAGCAATGTAACGGTCAAAGATAAACTATTATTCCTGTGTACAGCAATAAAGAGAGTTTAACCCATTACCACATAGCCTGTTTCTATTTTTGAAGACAGGTGACTACTTAATAAAGCAGGTTGAAAGTAGAGCACATTAAGATTCATTCTGCTTTACTTTCAGCCTGCTTTAAGCTACAATTTACTAAGATATAGAAACTTTCTGATAGTACATATTCAATGACTGTATAAATTCGACCTATTTTCTTCTGTGGAGGAATAAATTAAAGGTGTAAAAAGGCATATTTATGGGGTAATGGGTTAATGTTTATTTTTCATAATTTTATGAAGATATTCGCTGAGATTTTGATACATTTATTTTTGCATACATTGTAATTTTAAAACAATATTCATACTAAGACTGCCATACTTTTAAAGCACTATATATATTATGAGAGAACTTCTATGTCATTTACAGTTCTCTCTCTCTGTGTGCAACAACACCCAATAGAAGACACTGATTGTGTGTGTTGTATGGATGAAGTTGTTATAGGGAGGAACAATTAATACTTACGAGCCCTGAGCATGACTTGGCTTACATTCACAAACAGTAAATAACATTCACAAACAGTAAAAAAAGGCGTATCTATAGAATAATGGGTTAAAGACCAGGGCTCTCGCTAGGCCAAAATTTTAGGGAGAAGTGACTTCTCTCTGAGCTGAAAATAGGGAGAAGTGCAGAGACTTAAGGGAGAAGTTAAGTTATCAGACAATTGAATTGGATCACACCCTACTTACAATATTAGAGTGAACCAGTGATAACAGTACTTAAAGCAGCAGGTCTTTCAGTCAGCAATGACTTCATACTTGTTGCTTTAATTACTAAAAATCAAAGCAATATTGAGATAAAATTAAAAGAAAACATATATATACAGTCACATTTTTTCAGATTTAATGCAAACAACTCATATAAAAACCCAAATCACATAAATTCAAAGTACTGTACTACTGTAGTACATAGTGTTGAGATAGTGTTGAACTAGATGCAAATTTCACATCCCCATCACTGGCCCATGCTGCATGGTCACTTCTCTAAGCTATGTGGTTGGTGTCTCTAACAAATTCAGAGCAAGACGTACCATTAGCCTTACTGATCTTTCCCTCAAAGAGCATTTGCATCTTGGCATCAAGATGTTGAGATGAAAAATATAAATGTATCTATCAAAATCCAGTGAGTTTAGAAACATCTGATTGTTAATTCATGACATCAACGCATTTCTGGTTTGTAAAATTTTAAAAACGAATAATCAGGTGTACATCCGTATTAAACTGTCTCTTTTAATTTAAATCAAGCTCTTAGCTGCATTTTTTTCTCCCTCTCTCTTTAAATAACTTAAGTTCTGATCTTGTATTCGATACATACAAGCTGCATGTCTTGCGTGATCAGTGTTTTTGCAGTAACTTTGTAACCAGTGACGTAAGCATTGTTTTAATTTCACAAGTGTAACAATTATTGCTTTAAACTTAATGGTTGTTTATATAGTAATTAATGCTACATACCTTCTCAAACATTGAGCCGACTAGATAAGGGTGTGATCCCTTCGCTGAGTGCCTCCTCAGGTTTATTAAGTGCCAGTCATTATCACTTCGAAAGCTTCTAAAGCTTATCAAAACAAACATGCCGCCATATGCATCAATGATTGTATCCTGGTTGTAAACTTCGCCCTGATTGGCTGGTTGATGCTTTAAGCGCTTTCATTGGTTAAGAGGTAACATCCTTCAGCTGACATACATAGTGGTGTGTACATGTATTGAAGTGTGTTTATCTACTCTGCTGTGTAAACAAACGCTGACAGCGATAGGGGTACCGATTTATTGTCGATCTTGATTTGTTAGTTAGGCTAATTGGCCTTGTTTATTCGGCGAAGTGAATTTCGCCCTGACTTTCGGAGAAAGCGAAATCAGGACAATTAAGGCGACTTAATTGCCCTAGGCGCTCCCTAGCGAGAGCCCTGAAGACTCGTCTTTATTATCTTGGATGTGATAGTTTACAAAAGGTATGGTATGCTTTGTTCTAGCACTTTAAGGTTTAATATTTGACGTTTTTCTATTTTCAGCATCGGCGGAAAGTGAGATTTGGAAGGAAAGCTTACTATCGTAATACACATAACAACAACAACAACAATATCAGATCTAGTCATTTCACCAATAGATACAATGTATATGATTCAACATATGACGATGATGGGCAGGAATCTCTGGTATGAATTAGCCAATCACCAGTCACAAGGGAGGAGTCATTTAAATGCTGACCTATCAGTAATCACATGGGAGGAGTTATTTAAATCCTAACCAATCAGCACAAGGCGTGGCAGACAATGGACGTCACCCTATGAGCCATGCATCATCATTTTGAAGAAACATTTATTGAATTTGGAACATTTGTCCAATAAAATGATGTGCTTTGGACATGTGCTTAAAGAGTGTCAGTTTTGATGATTACTTAATACTTATAGTAATATCAGAGAAGCAGTCATTTAGAAATCACCATGAGTGTCTAAGAATGTTGGGAAAGGCTGAATGTTAAACTAAAGCATGGACTTTCTATGGAGAGCATCAAACGCCAAAATTAGGTCAACATGCAGTCAAACTTGTGTTTATCACTTAATATAAGACCCATGGTTAGTCTTAGCCCATTATCCCATAATTAGGCATCTAACTTATCCCTCCACTGAAGAAAATATTTCCGGTTTTTTCAGTTGTGAATATTTGGCATTAGAAATAATTTCTATATTCTAGCAGCTAGTAGTTTAAAGCAGGCTGGAAGTAAAGTGAATGCCCCTTAATGCGCATTCTGCTTTACTTTCAACCTGCTTAAGTGGTAACCTATCATCCATACTAGAAACAGGCTATGGGGTGATGGGTTAATACAACTTGACCAGGGCTGCCATTTTTCCGGATTTTTCCTAAATCTCCGGATTTTTCCCCAGAACATGGTAGCTTAAAGCAGGCTGAAAGTAAAGCAGAAAGCAGAATACGCCCTAAGGCACATTCTGCTTTACTTACAGCCTGCTTTAAGTAGTCGCATGTCAACAATAAAAGGAAAAGGCTATGGGGTAAAGGTACAATTTATAAAATCGTACTTGAAAAATGCAAATTTGGAAATCTTAGGATTTTTCGTGTCAACTTATGGCAGCCCTGTTGACTGTACAAGAGATGTCTTAATTGCCAATTAATATATGGCAGAAAGCTCTTATAGAAGTCATCTGTATACCTGTTTACCTACATTAAGATGTCAGCTGTTATTAGTGATCTAGATGCTTCTTTATTAAATAGATGCTCAAGAAAGACTCGACTATATGTGGATGTTATATGCCGTATTGTTACAATAATGGGAGAAGTTCATCAATTCCTATGATGTGACTGCTCATTAGAATTGTATCTAAAAGGCAATTTTACCTGTCACCAAGATCAATTCTGATGAATGTTTTACAAAAATAGTGAAACCTATCAAGTGACCATTGAAGGAAGAAGAATTGAAAATATAGATGGACAGGTGGCTGCTTATTAAATTTTGCAGGGCCAAAGTAATGCAGAATGATCCATTTAGGAGCGTTAATACACATGTATCAGGGCTCAAGATAAGAGTAGTTTTTCAAAAACTAAAATCTTTATTTCTGCATTAAACTCTATGGTGTTACTACTCATTAGAATTGTCTCTTCGAGACAATTCTAATGAGTAGTAACACCATAGGATTGGTGCTGAAATGACTGAGAAAATATGGAATTTGTTCAGTAAACTTCTTATCTGGAGCCCTGGCGTTATGTTTTACTTTGTCCCACATTAGATATTCACCTGTCCAATAACATGAGTTTGATTAACACATGCCGATAGTCTAGATCAATTCTGATCAGAAGTCACACTATAGGATTTAGTGGAGAAGCTAAGGATAAAGTACTCGAAAATATTAGCTTACAGGTACTCCCAGTTATCTGAAGCCCTGAAATATGTGAAAATCTGTTATTAATTTATAGAATGTGCCATGTTGTTGAATACTTGTAGACCAATAGAATTAGTACTAAATAGACACAAGCCTTAGCAAAGACTAGTCTAAAAGTGGTAGAAACATGGGCCTTTTATCTGGCTTGAGTTGTTTATTATCATAGTTGAGAAAATATGAGTCAGCCATAGGACATTGAAAACACAGACCTTTGGCAGTTTCTGTAACTGTGTCTTGCAGCAAAAAAGAGATTGACGAGGAAAGGGTTATGTTTTCGTGTTCAGGCTGTTACCCTGTAACCCCATCTCAGAAATTTATAAAGCTTTACAGGATACATTACTAAAACTAATAGACGTGCTTATAATTAATTTCAGTAAAAATCTGTTACCCCGCAGCCTGTTTCGAGTATTGAAAATAGGGGACTACTTAAAGCGGGCTTAAAGTAAAGCAGAATGCGCCTTAAGGCGCAAACTGCTTTACTTTATACCTGCTTTAAGCTACCATCTGCAAGAATACAATTAAACAAAAATTCTTATGATGTATGACTGTATGAATTGGAACTATTTTCATGTCAGGAGGAATAAATTAAAGGCGTAAAAAGGTGTATTTATGGGGTAGTGGGTTAATACACATACCTTAATCTCACTTTGGCTTCTTCTTTGTGGCAAGGTGTCTTATAACTCCGTGGAATTCTTGTTATATTGGAGTGATGATCTGCCCTGTCACTGGTCAGAGTAAACGTTTTTGTCCACTACAGTTGTACTACTGCAAGCAAGCAGATGCTGACCATATCCCATGCGTTGAATCTGTCAGTTGATACAGATCTGGGGCCCGTTTCATAAAACTTAGTATGACAAAATGGAGTCGTAAGTCAGATTATAAAAGTCTCAATTATTATTTATTTCTCCATCTAATCCTGTCTTGTGACATCTCTTTGGAATTGTCCTGAAAAGACGATTCCAAAATGATGTCACAAGAAAGAATTAGATAGAGAAATCAGAAATAAAATGTATCTTAAACATTTGACTTGCGACCATTTTTGTTGTACAAAGTTTTATGAAACAGGGCCCCAGGTGGGTCTACACTGTTTGTTATCCTTTGCCGCCATGACACTGTATTTTAACAGTGAGATGATCTGACAGTAGGTAAATAGTTCATGTACTGTAGTTCTGTTGTCAGAAAGTTTTACATGCTATGCACATATAAGCCGTGCCGTGACAAAACATGTCTTATTATTACATTGCAAACAGCGTAGATCAAGGCCAGCCACCGCGTCTTTGACGCGGTTTCTGGTCTTGATCTACACTGTTTGACACCCACATGCATCTAAGGCATTTTATGTAGCTATACATGTATTATATACAGTATTTTTGGGCATTGTAGACTCAGATACAGAAATTCTTACTTGGGGTGACAAGGGTGCTGTGGTTGTACAATGCTGCAATGTAATAAGGCTGGTTTTGTGATGGCACGGCTCATATACTAAGATTATGACTGTCATGTCATTTGTTTTAATGCCAGTATGGTTTTCAAGGTTACATGTTTGTTCTTTTTTAAATGGGTAAATCATGTCATTATTACATAATACTGGAAACAGATTTTGATTGTTACGAGATTCAATTCTTGCTAAAATAACCACTCTAATGAAAACACGATTCAGTGTTTAAGATAGGTGACTGTTTAACCCTTTGCACCCTAGTCCCGCATATAGGCGTCCTTTTCAAACAGTGTACATGTGAATAGAACACTTGTCATGTGCAAACAGTAAAGACCCAGATCAGAGGGCTCCGAAAGGAGCCCTCTGATCAGGGTCTTCACTGTTTGTCATAAGGCCAAAAATGGACAAAAACAACCCTTAAAAGCCAGAAATGGACTAGACTAAAAATGGAACTGGCATTGTCCATTTAAAGTTTCAGGGAGTAAAGAGTTAAAGCAGGGTGAAAGTAAAACAGGAGCTTTTTGTTTTACTTTTATCCTGGCTTTTAGATAGCACCTAGTCTTTAATTAAGATGATTTTGTCTTCATTTGATTGGTTGAAAAATAATGGGATTAATTGTACAAATGTATTATTATAATTGAATATACAAATTGTTTCATTATTTTTAAAAGGTAGGGACCATAAAACTTACTTATTATATTGTTATACAGTTTAACTGATTGGAAACAAATTATAAATTATTTAAGAAGATCTCCAGAGTTTAAGAAAAACATAGAAATAACATAGACAGAGAGTTTTACAGAAATTGGTATATTATTTCTGAAATGTTTAAAAGTTAAAAAATATTTGCTGATGTTTTATAGAAACTATGTAGTTTCTGACACACCTGTATATCATAAGATGAAATAGTATACGGTATATATATATCCCCCTCCACAAGACTCAATAACTTTAAAGTTGACATAAAATGATGTTATCCCAAGTCATTTATAATTGTTAATTTACAGGTGGCGAGTGAACCCAGACGGAAAATCTGGTATCTGAAAAATTAAAATGGTATGTCGACTGGTGTTTATATCGTTATCTGTTGATATTTATCTTCGAGCAGCAAGTGCTTTTTGTCATTATCAAAACATTTTTGTGACTGTGAACTAATCTCCTAACAGATGCAAATTGAAATTTTGAAACAGTTTCGATCCTGATTGGGATCCAATTAGTTATTTGGCAATGTTTTTTATTCTGCAACATAGATCTGTATTTCATTATTTGAAATCTCATAATAAAGATGCTGCTATTTATGTTAAGTTATTCATAATACATAAATATTATCTACTTTTATACACTTTGATTGACAGTTGCCTCATAGTTAGCTGCCTTAAATTAAGCAAGTAGAAAGAACAGCAGAATTTCTGCTATACATTCAACCTGCATTTAGAGATCACCAGTCAAGATGTAGGAAAAGTTGATAATTTACAGGGCAGGGTAGGAGTATTGAAAACATTTGTTTAACCAATTACTCCATGACATGTACTTTAAAGTTGAGCAAAACTATGGCATAATGTTTAAGATCAGCTTTAGAAAGATTTGTATCAAAGAATCTCAATGTTTAATAAAGTAGCATTCAAACACAAGTACATGTATTTGAAAGTTCAGTATAACCTGTGATAAGGATTTGTACACAAAGGGGCCAGCTTAATGCAGGATAAAGGTTACAGTACTAAACCTTATTAAATAAAATTGATAATCGCAAGCGAATTGCCATCGAATCGCGCGCTTCAAAAAACAAATCCTACGTTTGAATGTTTTTAGCGGTTATGACAAAAATGGAATCGAAAACAATAACGAAGGCATATTTGCGAACATTTGTGAGATGCACCATTCAAGAAAACTTACCCGAGGGTAAAACGCAAGCGAATTGCCATCAAATTGCAAGCGAATCGCAAAAATTGTTAATTTAATAAGATTCAGTACTGTATGTAGGAAAGCACCTGTAGGAGTCTTCTGCATTACTTATGTCCTGCATTAACCATTTCCCAAATAGAAGCGCCTTTCAGTACATTTAATTTATTCCTCCACTGAAGATTTTTTTTAAAATTTATACAGCCATTAACATGTATCATAAGAAATACATGTATGCTGCTCTAAATTCAAGAAGATGGTAGCTTAAAGCAGGCTGAAAGTAAAGCAGAATGTGCCTTAACCCTTTACCACATAGCCTGTTTCAAGTTTTGAAGACATGTGACCACTTAAAGCAGGTTGAAAGTAAAGCAGAATGTGCCTTAAGGCACATTCTGCTTTACTTTCAGCCTGCTTTAAGCTATCATGTGCTAGGATTTCGAAAAAAATTCTGATGGTTCATTTTCAAGACTTTACATTGGAACTATTTTCTTCAGTAGAGAAATAAATCAAATGTGCTAAAAGGCGCTTCTATAAGGGAAAGGGTTAATGCGCATTCTGCTTTACTTTCAACCTGCTTTAAGATGGTACCTGTCTTCAAAACTGGAAATAGGCAATGGAGTAATGGGTTAAGCAGTTAACTGAACATGAGATATCTATGCTTCTTCCTTGAATGTTCACTTAACACAGATTTTATTGAAATTACATAAATGATATACAATGGAACCTCAATTTTTCGAACTCACTTAAGTCAAACTTACCCAACTTTATAATGTGATAAGTCATACTTGCGGAAGTCGACCATATACATATTTCAAAGTTAAAACTTGAACTTACATCAGCACAACTTATTGCAATTCAACTGAAAAAATAGTTCGGTAAATTTGAAATAAGCCAGTTTGAGTTTTCAGGATTTGACTTTATACAATTCAAACACTATATTTACTATGAAATTTTGCTTTTTGTTGCTTTAAATTTATAAATTTTATGGTTTTATTTCAGAGAAAAAATGTAAAAAGTCATGGATATAAAGAAGATAATTTTCAAAAAATGTTTTAAAGCCAATATTTGTTGACCAAACATTTGTGCTATTTGTTGTGTTGTGACTTTGGATTGGGTAGTTCTACAGTGGATGAGACATTTTAACCCTTTACCCAATAACCTATTTATAATATTAAAGACAGGGGATCACTTAAAGCAGGTTGAAGGTAAAGCAGAATGTGCCTGCTTTAAACTACCATCTGTTAGACTATATAAAATATTTGTTATGGTAATTGTTCATGAGGGTATAAACTGGAACTATTTTCTTCAGCAGAGGAATAAATTAAATACGCTAAAAGTCGTTTCTATGGGGGAAAGGGTTAATTTCCTGTTTGAATGAAGTGAATTAACCCATAATCCCATAAATACGCCTTTTTACGCCTCTTATTTATTTATCCATTGAACAAAGCATTTCCAATTTCTACAATTATGAATATGCACCATAGGAAATATTATAAACATATCTAGCAGATTTTATCTTAAAGCAGGCTGAAAGTAAAGCAGAATGCGCCTTAAGGCACATTCTGCTTTACTTTCAACCTGCTTTAAGCTATTTTCTGTTAGGCAATAGAAAATATTTCATATGATACATATTCATGACTGTATAAAAGGGAACTATTTTCTTCAGTGGAGGAATAAATTATAGGCGTAAAATGGCGTATTTATGGGGTAATGGGTTAATACCCTGAGAGTGCTGAGCATGACTTGGCTTACATTTGCAAACAGTTTGAACCCAGATCAGACGCTGTGTAACACATACTCTGATCTGGGTCCTAACTGTTTGTCACTGGTCTTTATGTTTCTTCTGTCAAAATGTCTAATACATGAATAACTTTAAGAAAAAACAACAAAAGACAATTTTAAGCAGGCAATATTGCATCAGTAATAGGGTAAGACATATAGGATCTGTCATGAGTTGATGTTTAAGACAAGCTGATGACGAGTTTGGGATCAACTTGTCTTAAACATCGACTCATGACAGATTCTTTTTCTCACATAACCAATGATTTTAAGCTATTTTTTTTAAAGCAATAGGCAAATTTTGAACGCCGGTGACGTCAAAACGCCATTATAAATAGAGATGTTATAATGACGTCATCAAACTTATCTTACACATGTTGGAGATAAGGATATTTGCCATCGTTGTTCACTATAGAAAACAAGGGTAGTTATGTGAGAAAATTGTTGTTGTAAGGAGGGAATTGTTGGGCGGATGCTGTTGTAGGAAGGGAGCACTGTACTATTTCGCCCTACATTATACTTCTGGAAACGCCGACTCTATGGTGACTTAGCTTTTACCTTAGATCCTCAGGCATTTCTGTAAATCTTGTATAAATTGATAAAGAGAGAGTCTCATATCCCATTTATGTAACAGTACTAGATAAAGATCTTTATGTTGTGTACTAAGAAAATATTTTTTTAACCCATTACCCCATTAATACGCCTTTTTACGCCTTTAATATATTCCTGCATTGACGAGAAAAGTTCAACTTTATACAATTATGAATATGTATCAGAAGAAATAGTTTGTATATTTTAGCTGATGGTAGCTTAAAGCAGGCTGAAAGTAAAGCAGAATGTGCCTTTAGGCACATTCTGCTTTACTTTCAACCTGCTTTAAGTGGTCACTTGTTTCCAAACTAGAAATAAGCTATGGGGTAATGGGTTGAATTGGATATTCCAATACACTGAACTCTTTCTAAGATAGCACAGTCATACAGAAGCTATTTGATCAGATCAATCATGGTGTCAAATTAAGTAATTTTTGTTCACTCACTATAATTATGTGGATTTTAGTCTAGCTCATGTTAAACGAGGTTCAAGATACATGTGTATGTTAAGGGAAATATTAGCTTAATGCAAGAAGAAATGTAACGTAGAATGCACCCGATTTTTTATTTGATATTGACCCTTTCCTTCATAGCATTTTAGTGTTAAAAACAGGTGGTTGCTAAAATTAGACTGGAAAGTAAAGCAGAAAGCTTCTAGGCTACCAAACCTTAAGCAACAATATGTCAGGATGTAGTAATCTTTGCTCTGTAGCAAAATGAAATAGAACCATGAAAATGCCTTTCTGTGAGAAATACAGTAAAACCTCTCTATTAACCCTTAGCCCGCCAAATAAATTGTCGTCTGCTATATTTCTCGTCTGCTTCAAGTTTCAAAGTGCTTCAAAGTTGCTCAAAATTGCTGAAAATGTTGTCCGAGTGTCAAACAGATTGGATCCGGATGAGACGCCGAGTTACTCGGCGTCTCATCCGGATCCAAGCTGTTTGCATATGGAGCTATAGTCGTGAGTGGCAGGCTAAGGGTTAAGGCCACTAAATTATGTTCATTATTAGGGTGTGACCGCTTAAAACAAGGTGATAGTGAAAGAGAAAGCTACTTTAGGAGCTTTCTGTTTCACTGTCATCTTGATTTAAGCTGTCACCTCACTATTATACAATCAATTAGCATTTGTTTTAGTGGTCGTAATAGGTTAAAGGATTCCCTCCCTACGTTGAGACAAAAATTATGTGGGTTGTTCGGATGGAGTCGTTATTGAGGAAAACTGGCTTACATTTGCAAACAGCTTGAATCCAGATCAGACGCCGCATAACGTGGCATCTGATCTGGATTCAACCTGTTTGTCATTCATCATTAAGGTTTTTTTTCCTGTCAAAATGTCCATTATGTAACTTTGAAAAACAAACAGCAGACGTCAGTTTTAAGCACACAACATTGCAGCAGTGAATAGGTTTGACATAATTGTCCTGTTTAGGGAACTGCGACAAGGGTCATTGTAAGGAGGGAGTCATTGTTAGGAGGGCCGTTGTAGGGAGGGAGCACTGTATTATTTGTTAAGTAGCCACAGTCTTCAGAGACATTTGTGCTCTTACCTTGGAAACAATTTAACCCATTACCCCATAGCCTGATTCTAGTTTTGAAGTTGGGTAAACACATAAAGCAGGTTGAAAGTAAAGCAGAATGTGCCTTAAGGCACATTCTGCTTTACTTTCAGCCTGCTTTAAGACAAAATCTTCTAGAATATAGAAAGTATTGCTGATAGTACATACTTATGAATGAATAAATTAAAACTTATTTTCTTTGGGGGAGGAATGAATTAAAGGTGTTAAAAGGCGTATTTATGGGGTAATGGGTTAATGTGTTTACTGTGCCTGCTAAAGGGTCATAGAAAATATTTAGTACATCCTGACAGGGCAATGCTTTAAGCAGGATATAAGTAAAGCATAAAGAAGCTTTCTGCTTTACTTTCAGCCTGCTTAAAGCAACCATCTATATTTTGTACATCCTGACAGGGCAATGCTTAAAGCAGGATGTAAGTAAAGCAGAAAGCCCCTATAGGAGCTTTCTGCTTCTCTTTCAGCTTGCTTAAAGCAGCCACCTTACTTAAAAACTGAAATAAACTATTGGAGAAGGGTTAAGCCAGGTTTATAGAATTGTGTAAAGTATTCTTATCATTCAGGTCTAGGATTGAATGCCTTATAGTTGTAGCATACTTATATGAGCTGAAAGTTGGCAAGTGGAACCCTTGATGTTGTGAAAGAGAAGTTTAAACCCTTTCCTCCATAGAAGTACCTTAGACCACCTCACTTAATGCTTCCTTATTATGTGCCCTAAAGTAATATTCATTTATAGTTTTGAATACAAGCTCCAGCTTAAAGCACGATGAAAGTTAAGGTGTGTTCACATTGCATATCTAGGTACCTCGATCGCCCCGACTCGACCAAGTTCAAGCATAGGCCTACCAAGTACGATTGATGTAGACTGCTACCCATCGACCAGGACCCCCTAGCAAACCGACCAGGACCCTAAAGCAGACCAAGTACGACCACGTTATCGAGTTTGATCGGGGTATCAGATCGGCAATGTGAACACACTTTAAAGCAGAAAACTGTTATTGGAATTTTTCTACTTTACTCTCATCTTACTTTAAGCAGTATCTTGCTGTAAGCACAGATGAATATATGTGATTTGTTCTTATCACTATGAATGGAAGTATACTTAATATATTAAGCAATTACTGGTTTTTAACACAAAATAAAAGGGATGAATTAAAAGGTTTAAAAAGGTAAATATATATCAAAGGGTTCACTTGTCAATTTGCAGCTCTTTTAATCATAGAATCTATGCAACATAGAAATTTATCCAATGAATCTTATATTGAGTGTTGTGAAGTGAGTTTGGTGTTGTAAGGTTAGTGGTTCTTTGTCATACTAGTCGAAACATTTGATGTTGTAAAACACACAAGGAAAACATGTTACTGTGTACATGTACAGTAAAATCTGTCTAACACGACCACTAAAATATAGGCTAATTGATAGCATTTAAGACAGGTGGCAGCTTAAAGCAAGATGACAGTAAAGCAGAAAGCTCCTATAGGAGCTTTCTGCTTTACTGTCATCTTGCTTTTAACCCATTAACTCATAAGAGATAAACAATTATCAATGCTTATCTCAATACAAGCTAGTGGATTAAAGTGTGTCAAAATGAGCCAGTATGAGACTATTGCGCATCTCAATAATATGAGTCAGTATGGCTTAATTGGTTAAGCAGCCACCTGCCTAAAACTTGGAAATATGTAAACTCATGTAGTGGTTGTAATAGAGAGGCTTTTCTGTACTGTCAACTTTATGTTAAGCAGCCTCTCAGATAACGATCAACCAGTAGAGTTTTAATACAGATAGTAGCTTAATCCATCTCCTTTTGAATATTCATATAAATAACTCTGCCCACTATGAAACATCTATCATCTGAATTATGGCAGTGGTTAGTAAAATATGGAAAGTTATCCTCAGAGAAATTACAAACAGATACTATAATTGTCAAAACAGACTAGACCATTATTAGACTGATCCTTTAGGAACGGTCTGATCTGGGTCTACACTGTTTTCAACACATGTTAATATACAGTAAAACCTCTCTATTATGACCACCAAAAAGAAGGTTGATTGTTTAAAGCCACATGTGACAGCTTAATTCAAGGTGGAAGTCAAACAGAAAGCTCCTATAGGAGCTTTCTGTTTTACTTCTACCTTGCTTTAAGCAGTCACTTGTCTTAAAAACGTAATGATTAACACAATTTAGTTGTCGTAATAGAGAGGTTTTGATAATTTGATACTTACTACTTTACTGTACACTATTAGCAAGAGAAGGGTATAGTAAAGTTTTCAATATTCAGGCATTCACAGGTAAATTCTGTATTACACTTCTATAAGTTAGTAATAAGTCACCCCAAAGAGCCAATGGGATAATTCATTGTGGCCATAAAGGGGTGAAATCCACACTCTCAATTACACAACCAAAGTTTTATTCAAATGCATAGTAAATGTGCTATAGATAGAATCTGATGTACATGTATGGTAAACTTATTTGTGCTTGACTCTTTCCCTCATAGGTTATTTCATTGTTTAAGATAGGTGGCTGCCTTATGCATGATGAAAGTAAAGCAGAACTCTCCCAAAGGGAGATTTCTGCTTTACTTTCAGAATGCTTTAGGCAGTCACCTGTCTTAATATAAAATGTGTGTACCATCAGAACAAGACAGAGTCTTGCATGCTACAGTGTTCCCTCTCTATAATGGCCCTCCCAACAACAGTTCCCTCCTTATAACAATGATTGCCGCTGTTCCCAAAGCAATATAATTATGTCCAAACTTTCCACGGCTGCAATATAGTTTACTTTAAATTGTCGTCTGCTGTTTTTCTCAAATTTACATGAGCCATTTGGACAGAAAAAAAAATGTTGAGTGGCAAGCAGCTTGAATCCAGATCAGACGCAGCGTAACGCAGGGTCTGATCTGGATTCAAGCTGTTTGCAAATGTAAGCCAATTTCCCTCCCTACAATGACTCCCTCCGAACAACGCACATATTTGTTGTCTCCCATTGGGTGTCTTTGTATAGAGGGAGTGCTGTAGCAGCAAAACTGTGGTTACCTTTGCAAACAGTTTTGGATCCAGATGAGATGTTGCATAATGTGTCTTCTTCACCCTTTACCTTATAACCCGTTTCTAATTTTGAAGACAGGTGATTACTTAAAGCGACTCGCAACCAGATGGTGCATTAAAAATAGTAATTTGTAAATATGTGTCAAACGCTTATATAAATGGTAAAGAATTAGTTTAGGATAAGAAATTCTGTTTAAAAAAAATGTATTTCAATAAAAAAAAATATTGGTCTCTGGTGGGATCCGAACCCGGGGCCCGGCATTGGCGGACAGAAGGCAAAATAGGGGAAACCGCTTAGACCAATGGACCACGGAACTATCCGTTTATCTCGGATTGATTTACGTATTTCAATGTGTAGCGATCGGAAGTGCATACAACTTCGTAATTCGGCTCGTGTTTATGTCTGACCCCGTGTAGAGAAGCAACAACAACAACTATACCGTTAGCTAACGCTATGGAAAAACGATGGAAAATATCTAAAAAACTAAGATTCGGTGACAATTCTTGAGACGTTTTTTGGACTGATCATATTTTTTTAATGTCAAAAGCCAAATAATGCCACAAATTTGCTTTTATTTGAGTATTTTATTTTATTTTGACAACAACACCATCCGGTTGCGAGTCCCTTTAAAGCAGGTTGAAAGTAAAGTTGAATGTGCCTTACATTCAGCCTGCTTTAAGCTACCATCTGCTAGAATATTGAAAATATATCTTATGGTACATATTTATGACCTTTATAAATTGGAACTATTTTCTTCAGAGGAGGAATAAATTAAATGCACTATAAGGCACTTCTACAGGGTAAAGTGTTAACCCTTTTCCCAATAGAAGCGCCTTTTAGCGCATTTAATTTATTCATCCGTTGAAGAAAATAGTTCCAATTTAATCAATTATGAAGATGTATTATAGGGAATATTTTCTATATTCTAGCACATGATAGCTTAAAGCAGGCTGAAAATAAAGCAGAATGTGCCTTAAGGCACATTCTGCTTTACTTTCAACCTGCTTTGAGAAGTCACCTATCTTCAATACTAGAAATAGACTATCAGGTAAAGGGTTAATGCTGTAATAGATTGTGATGTCTTTTCCAGACAGGGTAGGAGGCTTGTTCGGACATTACTCTGAGCTATATCTGAAGACATGAAAAAGACATTCTCTTGAGGGAAAGAGTTTATTGGTCACTTTATTTAGAATGTGATAATGAGTTTTTATTTGTTTCTGTTTTTCTTGTTTATGAAACAAGTCTGTTGTTTGGCATTAGATATTTGTTATATTACAATGTGTACATTTATTTTACAATTTTATTGTGGTTCAGCAAAGATCTGTTTTTATTATTGTATCAAACAGTGTTTTATGTATATACAGTCAAACTTCGATATCTCGAAGTCGGTTTTGTCGAATATACCCGTATTTCAAAGTTAAAACCTGGCTAAGCCACGTTTTAACTTTGTAATATGGGTATGTTCGACTTAACTGAGCATGAAATAATGCAGTTCATATGTCGAATTATCGGATAGTTTGAGTTAAACGACTTCAAGATATTGAATTTCGACTGTAGCTTGTTTGTGCTGTAACAAGATGATTTGAATTGAGCACAAGATGATTTAAATTGTGCATGGTATGACAATTTACATTTAAATATATTGATAGAAACAATTACCCCTTTCAACAATCTAGATCTGAATTGGAGATCTATGCAAATGATCCAGAGCTGGCTCAACTACAAATAGGGCCTGATCTGGATCCAAACTGTTTGTCACTTATCATTAAATCCAACTTTCGTATATAAATCAGTTACAGAATTGTAGCAACAGTTATCCAATGCAAAAAGTATAGACCCAGATTAGAGGGCTCATAAAGGAACCTTCTGATCAGGGTCTGCATTGTTTGTCATTTTACAAAATTTGGCAGAAAACATTCCGAAATAGTAAAAAATTGAGAAGCCTCAACTGGAAAATTGAATTTTCCATTAAAAGTTTAAGGGGTTAATTGTGCTAAGTGTAAAAGCAATACATGTTCTTTCAGGAACAATTTGTTGGTGTAAAACACATCAAGGTCCAGAAATTTAGTCAGACCTGTATCAAACAGACAATTAAGATTTGTACATGTATGGTCTTTAAGACAGGTGTCTGCGTAACCCTTTCCCCCCATGGCTAGTTTCCGGTTCCAAAGTTTAATACAAGTGATTGCTAAAAGCAGATTGAAAGTAAAGCAGAATGCAGAGCATTCTGCTTTACTTTCAGTCTGCTTTAAGTTACCATCTGTGTGGGTATAGTAAATGTTTATTATGGTGCATATTCATGACTTTATAAGCTTGAAATATTTTCTACAGTTGAGGAATAAAAAATAAAGGCCGACCTATTGGGTAACTGGCTGTAGAACGCTATAAGCAGGTCCTTTGACAGTGTTTAAGCAAGACTAGTGATAACTTACGCAAACCAGATCCATGGGCAGTGTGAACAAAATGACTTTGTTTGCATTATTAGTTTAACCCTGTACTCTGCAGCCTATTTCTAGCTTTAAAGACATGCAACCACTTAACCCTTTACCTGATAGTCTCTTTCTAGTATTGAAGATAGGAGACTTCTTAAAGCAGGTTGAAAGTAAAGCAGAATGCGCCTTAAGGCGCATTCTGCTTCACTTTCAGCCTGCTTTAAGCGTTCATTTGCTAGAATATAAAAAATATTCACTATGATATATATTCTTGACTGATAAAATTGGAACTATTTTCTTCAGCGGAGGAATAAATTAAATACGCTAAAAGTCGCTTCTATAAGGGAAAGGGTTAAAGTAGGTTGACAGTAAATCAGAATGCACCTCAAGGGACATTCTGCTTAAGCTACCATCTGCTGGAATATAAAAACTTTTTCTTATGATACATATTCATGACTGCTTAAAGTGGAAACAGTTCCTTCAGTGGAGGAATAAATTAAATATGTGTCTATGGAGTAAAGGGTTAATCCGTTACCCCATGGGCTGTTTCTTTTTTTGAAAATAGGTGACCACTTAAAGCAGGTTTAAAGTAAAGCAGAATGCACCTCAAGGTACATTATGCTTTACTTTCCGCCTGCTTTAAGCTCCCACCTGCTAGGATAAAGGACATTTTTTCTCTGGTGCATATTCATGGCTGTATAACATGGAACTATTTTCTCCAGTTGAGGAATAAATTATAGGCATCAAAAGACGTATTTATGGAGTAAAGGGTTAAGCAGTCACCTGTCTAAGGAGATCTTCGTGCTCTTTCATTGAATGTTTTCTTTGTATAGACATTGCACAAAAATAAAGTTGAGTGTTAGTCATATCATGTGTGATTAAGAAATCGTTTTTCTTATGAAAATGCACAAATTTACATCACGTAAAAGATGACAGGGTCTGCATTATTAGTAAGCTGTTTTAATACAGTACTATACTTTATGGTAATATTGTGTATCTCTTTCCTCAACATAAGTACCATAGGACAGCATTAAGCCTTCCGCTACATGCAGGGAAGAAGTTGCTTGTTTCTAATAAACAGGTTTGTCTTAAAATGATTATTTCAATTTTGATGTTTGGAGCCAGATCAAAAGCCAAGTAACCTGGCATCTGATCAGGCTCAATACAGTTTGCTGCTCAAATAATAATGAAAAAAATCAGATATTTTTTTGGCATTTTCTACTTTTAATTTCCTAATTGCAATGCTTTTTGATTTAGCTTTATTTAATGAGAAATATTAATTTATATTTTATTTATGGTAGGCAGCATAAGACACTCTACCCTGTATAGGAAAGAACTGAAAATTCATTGTTTTAACCCATTACCCCACACATATGCCTTTAATTTATTCCTCCTCTATAGAAAATAGCTCTATCTTATAAAGTCATGAATATGCATATCCATAAGAAATATTTCTATATCCAAGCAAATGGAAGCTTAAGGCAGGCTGAAAGTAAAGCAGAATGTGCCTTATGGCACATTCTGCTTTACTTTCAACCTGCTTTTAGTGGTAGCCTATTTTCAAAACCAGAAATGCGCTATGGGGTAATGGGTTTAATCAATGTGGAAGCTTAAATAATTTTATTGAAGATTTCGTTGGTCTCCTGCCTTAGATACAAAAGTACCATACATGTAAGGACTCTATCAGTTATCAGGTAGTTTGTACTTATGGCTATGCAGGAAAGGGTTAACCCATTGTATGCTGGGTAATATTTGGCGGACATTTTAAAATGTCGTCTGCAGCGGGTATAACTCAAATATTTGCAAAAGGTTTTAGTAGTTTCTGATAGAATACTGAACTAGCTGCAAACAGTTTTGATCTCAGATCAGGCCCCACATTAGATCAAAACTGTTTGCCTAGAGGTACACTTGAATGTGTATCCCGCATAAAATGGGTTAATATATCACTACATGTATATGACATTGCCAAAATACGGATTTACATATAATTAAGCAGAAAACATACATGTTTAATACAATATACTACTGTGAGTTGGTAAAGATACAAATGTAGATCTAATTGTTTAGCATTAAAAAGTATATTGAGTTTGTTGTGTAGAGGAAATGTGTGTGAAAATACATGGACTTTTGTAGTGCAATAACTTCAAGCTGGTGCAACTTCTCTAAATATAGCAGAGACTATGTAACCATGAATATGTTGATGCTGAAAACCTCTTGTCAATTGCAAACAGTTTCGAGGCTGTGTAACCTGGTGTCTGATTTGACTCTGTGACTTTCATAACTAAGCTTTGGATTTTTCATGTGGGGAAGCCATCCAGCTAGCTTGCGGAAGGTCGGTGGTTCTACCCAGTTGCGGAATTGTGCCTGAAACAGTGCATAAACGGCTTCTGGGGTCTTCCTCCACCTGTATTTAGCTGGACGTCGGGATATGACTGTAAAACTGTTAAAAGTGACATAACATTATAACAAATCCTAATCTGATCAGGCCCAAGATAAGTCAGTTCTTTGATAGACTACATAGACGTGTCCGAAACTGTCAGCAAGTAAATCTAACTTTGATTCACCCCTGAAACCTTTAATGGAAAATTCCAGTTTCCAATTAAGTCTAGATCATTTATGACTGTTTAGGATTGGTTTCTGCCATGTATTAAAAAACATGACAAACAGTGCAGACCCTGATCAGAGGGCTCCTTTAGGAGCCCTCTGATATGGGTCTACACTGTCTTCATAGGACATGTGTACTCTGTACAGGTACACTGTTTGTAAATGACAAGTAAACTCGTCATTAGGGTTTAATGTGTTCTATCTAAGAGTCCATGTATTTTCAGACTTGTTTTCCATATTGAGGTATTGCTGATGTTTTATTCTTTGTTGGTGTAACTTATGTGTAGAAACGGTACTTTACTGGACCAAGTTACAAGTAGCACATCTCTTGTTGATATGATATGCAAATAAATGGTATAATGTATACGCTCAGTCTTGTAATAGACATTTTATCCTGATGCTGTGCTTCACTACATACAAACTCTATTTATTGGCCAACTACAGGCAATAAATGGTATAATGTATACTTTCAGTCTTGTGATAGACATTTTACCCTGGTACTGTGCTTCACTACATACAAACTCTATTTATTGGCCAACTACAGGCAATAAATGGTATACTGTATACTTTCAGTCTTGTGATAGACATTTTATCCTGATGCTGTGCTTCACTACATACAAACTCTATTTATTGGCCAACTACAGGCAATAAATGGTATAATGTATACTTTCAGTCTTGTGATAGACATTTTATCCTGATGCTGTGCTTCACTACATACAAACTCTATTTATTGGCCAACTACAGGCAATAAATGGTATACTGTATACTTTCAGTCTTGTGATAGACATTTTACCCTGGTACTGTGCTTCACTACAACCTCTACTTATGGCCAACTACAGACAATAAACGTGGGGAGCTGTATTATACGGGGGGGGGGGGGGGTCTACTGTTTTTTACGCCAACGACATTTTCACTCATTAAACTCTAGTGACGAGTTAACCCTTTGAACCCTAGTCCCGCATATAGGCGTCTTTTCAAACAGTGTACATGTGAAAAGTACACTTGTCCTGTTCAAACAGTGAAGGCCCAGATCAGAGGGCTCGTTTTGAGTTTAATAACCACGGAACCTGATTCAATGGGCTAAATCGGTATAACCCTTTCAACCCTACAGCCCTCTGTAGAGATTACTGAATACATATGCAAACAGTGTACACCCTGATTAGAGGGCTCCTATAGGAGCCCTCTGATCAGGGTCTGCACTGTTTGATGTTTTCGTTGTTGGTTTTATTTGTGATACCAAAAATGCAAAAGTAGACTGGTTCAAATATCTGTTTTACAAGAGTCGAAAAGGCTTATAAATACATACAAGAGATATTCAGGGTTGAAAGGGTTAAATAACGAATAACGTACGTCCACACGTGTTGAAGCTGGTCAATGCGTATCCTGGGAAACAATCACACGAGTACCAACCGTCTGTATTAACACATTTGTGATCGCACGTGTGAGTCGTGCGAGATTTACACTCGTCAACGTCTGAAAATAAAATAAAAGCATATGATATGAGTAGACTCTTGAGTAATAATCAAAGCCTTGCTGGCACTAGGATTTTTACGGCCTTGTGCCAAGGTCAGCTGCCAAAGCAGAAATCGGTAAAACAGACTATTCAGAAAATTTGGTGAAGATCACATAAAAACTGTTTGTGTTAGAGAGCGGAAACAATTGTGCGGTCGCATTTTTAGAAATCCAAGGACCATAACTCCATAGTGCCTAGTGCGATTTGGCTAGTTATCGAACTTGGCTTCCATTTTATGGCAACAGACATTTTCAAGAAGTTCAGGAAGATCATATCAAAACTGTTTGAGTAAGAGAATGTAAACAAGTGTGGGGACAAATTCAAGGGTAATTAGTACTAATTACTACTATGTGCCTAATGCGATTTGGCTGGTTATCGAATTTGGTCTGCGTGTTGTGGCAAGAAACATTGTCAGTAAGTTTGGTGTAGCTCAGTTAAACACTGCTTAGAGCGGAGTTGGAGTTAGAAAGCGGAAACTGGTAACGCCCAACCGTCCAATCGCCACGGGTGTTCCCAAAATACGTCCCGTCAGAAGACGCTCGTATGATAATAACCAGTTTTGCAATAATTGTTGCAAAACTGGTTTATATTGCAATTCCGTTTGACCTGTTCAACAAATATTGCAATAATCGGAATTGCAACAAAGTTTTGAAAGCCATCGGAAAAGTTATTGTCCATTATATAGATTATCATATGCACAGGGTATTATCGCGATTTTGGACCATTCGACCAAATTTGAAGCATTCGTCGGCGTAACGGTCATATTTGTTGAATTTCAGTAGAATGTGAACCGATATTATACGACATGTAGTCTGAGGTACAAATACGTATACTAAGTTTTGTATTGCAACTCTGGTTGATATGCATGTAGCAACTATGATAGCAATAAAACGTGTCAATTGGCACTGTTTATTGCAAAAAATATTTTTAATGGAATTCTGGCTGACAGGTTGCATCAATTTTGCAATGATCGGAATCGCAGTAAAATCTGAAATTTGTTATTCAATTAGATTATCGTATGTATTGTGTTTTTGGATCATCTGGTGAAAGTTGGTGCATTAGTCGGCGTCGGGAATGAAGTTACTTTGTTTACTTTCAGCCGAATATGACCAAATATTATTAGAACAGTAGTCTACGGTAAAAATAAATCGCAAAATTGGTTTAAATTGCAATTGCGGTTGACATGATTTCAGCAACCGGAATTGCTTAAAAATCTTTAGTCATTTTTTTGGCAAAACTGTTTTTATTGCAATTCCGGTTGACACGTACCACTTTTGTAATAATCTGAATTACAATAGAATTTTAAAATCCATCGAACAACTTTACCAGGTGATTTTCTATACATGGTCTTATTGTGTTTTTGTATCATCCCACCAAATTTGATCGTCAATAAACAGTTACTTCATATCATATTCAAATGATATGTTACAGTGGAGAATCTGTTATTCTTTCCCAATAAACGCGTTTACGCTAAAACTATTATTTGTAGTGCAAACAGTTTGGAGCCAGATCAGACGCCGGGTAACCCGGCGTCTGATCAGGCTCCAAACTGTTTGCCACCAAGATAAACAAGAATTATCAGAATTGTCCAAAAGTTGTTCTTTTCTACGTTTTAGTGCTTTGCGTTTGCGTGCGTTTGCGTTTAAACGGGAAAGAATAACAAATTCTCCACTGTAGTTTATCGATCGTCAACCAGAATTTTCGACAAAAACATTCAAGCAATATTCTGTAAATTAAATAAATGTTTCAAGTTCTTTCTTTGTTATTTCGGAGCCAATCTTGGAATTATGATAAATCATTTTTCGTCATTTTATTGCACTGTGTTTGCATTTAGTTTCGTTGAAACCCAATTTAAGCCTGAACATTACAATAATATAGCAAACAGTGTACACTATTTGCCAGTGCACACTTTAATAAATACTACATGTATTGAGAAAGGATAACGCCACCCCTATACCCGCTGCATCTTACCAACACATCGTCGCTTTGATTTCTTCAGTTTGTAGCCATCCTCACATTCGCAGTTAAACGAGCCCACAGTGTTAGTGCAGACGGTGTGACACCAGTGAACCTTTTACTCTCGGAGGTGGTTGTACAAGTATAGGTTAGACCATGGTTGCAAGCGAATAAACGATATAGTTCGAGGGGGCGTAGCCCCCGAGAACTATGTCGTTTATTCGCGCGCAACCATGGTCTAACCTATTTAGCACTGGCTTGGGCTCGAGGAAAACAAGAAAACCATTCATTTCTGATTTCTGTTTTAGACGAAAAAGTCATTTTGTTTGTAATATTTTACTAAAATTGAAAGGTTATTTCAAATGATAAGTTTGAGACATTAAGCATGCTTTAGCACCAACATAAATAACGCTTATTGAAGCTCTATATGTAAGCACAATTCATTAGTAATTGTCTTTAAAGTCTAGGTCTCACTGTACATAATAAAACGTCATGAAGCGTGTGCAGTTCACCTCTGACCTCAGCTGTTTTTAGAATTGTGACGTCAAATTGCCTTGAGATGACGGAAGCGAGGAATAAGTGAACAGTTTGTTAGTTATTCCATGGTTTGTTGAAATAAACGATATATTCACAGGTTTTTGAGGCATCTGATTGGCCGAGAGCTCCAAGCCATGTGCTAATGGAAGTAGTTCTTAAAATTACCAGTTATACAAATGAAGGGTTGTGAGTAGCCTAAAACACCTTTCACATGTTGTATTGCTTGACTGTGTATAACTCCTGTGTGTATTCTGTGATTTGAGAGGCTTTTTTCCCCTTTTTGTGCAGGACTATTTTCAACAGTGGTGGCTTGGAGATGTGGGTGTACTTGGGTGACATTGACCTTTTTGAAAGAGAAAGTGGCCGGTTGTTACATTCTGCGCTGGACAGTGGAAAAGTTCACTGTACTTGGAATATGTTTATGGTGCTTAAAAGACTGTTCTAAGCATGCAGATGAAGGTAATATAATCTTAAAGCTGAACGAACTCTGTGAAAAGTGCTGTGGAGTGGGCTATGAGGCTAATTTACATAGGCTGAATGGGGAAAAAATTCACCGGTGTCACACCAGACACCGCCTTTACATCGCATGCCCTTGGTGTCTATGCACTCGTCAATATCTACAACAGGAAAGACCACCGGTTACGACTATACAAATAACAACGTCTATTAATATTGGGCCCTAGCGACTATTATATTCGACCAAAAAACTGTGTACAGTTGTCTTATGCATACCGTTTCGACCCAGATCAGAGGGTTCCTAAAGGAGCCCTCTGAGCAGGGTCTGCACTCTTTGTAAGTGTTTTGCAATTTTTTGCTATTTGAAGTTTCAGAGACGAATGAATTAACTCCGGTTACTAAGAACATAGATCATCTGAATTATTACATTAGCTAGTAAAAAAGGGAAGAAGTTAAACTAACGTTTGTAAAATACACACCAATAGGTTTCAATTGGATAATACGGAAATATACTTATACAGAGTGTTCCTTTGATTAACCCGGGCCCTTCACTGCCTTACCCTGAATACAATGGTTATTTTGCAAACAGTTTGGCTCCTAATCAGCGGCGTCTGGTTAGGAGCCAAACTGGTTGGCACTCATTTCAATATTTCTTTATTTAAAATACCTAAAAATTTGAATTTGAATATGACAACCAACAATTATCTAAAATTGATGATGTCACGACAGTGAAACGTTAATGTTGTATCGGTTTTGAAAACAAGACTTCCTCTTTTGAGTGTTCTTGTCATCTGCCCCTTTTTAGCTCGCCTGTACGTAGTACATGACGAGCTATTACAATACCCCCGGTGTAGTCGTCGTCGTTGGCGTTGTCGTTGTCGTCGGCAACGGCGTAAACAATTTTAAGAAAATGTCTATAACTTCTATGTCCCTTGAGGTATTGCTTTCATAGTTGGTATGTGTGTGTATATGGACAAGACCTTATCATGCACAGAAAATGTTTGACCCCTGTGACCTTGACCTTGAACTTAGGGCCTGCGTTTAGGTTTCGAAATCTGCGTTTAGGTTTTGAAAAATGCCTATTACTTCTATATCCCTTAAGGTATTGCTTCCATAGTCGGTATGTGTGTGTATATAGACAAGACTTTTCCATGCTCAGGTTTATAGAATTGTGTAAAGTATTCTTATCATTCAGGTCTAGGATTGAATGCCTTATAGTTGTAGCATACGTATATGAGCTGAAAGTTGGCAAGTGGAACCCTTGATGTTGTGAAAGAGCAGGTTAAACCCTTTCCTCCGTAGAAGCACCTTAGAGTATCTCACTTTATGCCTCCACGTATATTCCACAAAGTAATACTCATTTATAGTTTTGAATACAAGCTCCAGCTTAAAGCAAGATGAAAGTAAAGCAGAAGCTCCTTATATCTGGCTTTAATCCATTACCCCATAAAAAACCTTTAATTTATTATTCCATTGAAAACATAGTTCTCTATTACAGCCACTAAATTGTGTTAGTTATCAGATGTTTAAGGCAGGTGACTGCTTAAAGCAAGGTGAACATAAAACAGAAAGCTCCTTTTGGCAATTAAAAGCAAAATGGAAGTAACATAGGAAACTGCTATTGGAATCTTTCTACTTTACTCTCATCTAACTTTAAGCAGTCAACACAGATGATTTGCTCTTATGCCTATGGAGGATAGTTTTAAGCAGCTACCGGTCTTTAACAAAGAATAAAAGGGATGAAGTAAGAAGTTTGAAATGATATACCAAAGGGTTCACTTGTCAATTTGCAGCTCTTTTTATCATAGAATCTATGCAACTTAGAAATTTATCCAATGAATCTTATATTGAGTGTTGTGAGGTGAGTTGGGTGTTGTATGGTTAGTGGTTCCATGTCATACTAGTCGAAACATTTGATGTTGTAAAACACACATGGAATACATGACATTATTACTGGTACATGTACAGTAAAACCTCTCCAATGTAAAATGTAAACTTATTGATAGCATTTAAGACAGGTGGCAGCTTAAAGCAAGATGACAGTAAAGCAGAAAGCTCCTATTGGAGCTTTCTGCTTTACTGTCATCTTGCTTTAACCCATTAACTCATAAGAGATAAACAATTATCAATGCTTATCTCAATACAAGCTAGTGGATTAAAGTGTGTCAAAAAGAGCCAGTATGAGACTATTGCGCATCTCAATAATATGAGTCAGTATGGCTTAATTGGTTAAGCAGCCACCTGCCTAAAACTTGGAAATATGTACTCATGTAGTGGTTGTAATAGAGAGGCTTTTCTGTACTGTCAACTTTATGTTAAGCAGCCTCTCAGATAACGATCAACCAGTAGAGTTTTAATACAGATAGTAGCTTAATCCATCTCTTGTTGAATATTCATATAAATAACTCCGCCCACTATGAAACATCTATCATCTGAATTTTGGCAGTGGTTAGTAAATTATGGAAAGTTTTCCTAAGGAAATAAGCATACAGACAGATACTTTTATTATGAAAACAGTCCAGGCCCTGATTAGACTGATCCTTTAGGAAATGTCTGATCTGGGTCTACACTGTTTTCAAAACATGGTCAATATACAGTACAACCTCTCTATGACGACCGCCAAAAAGAAGGTTGATTGTTTAAAGCCACATGTGACAGCTTAGTTCAAGGTGGAAGTCAAACAGAATGCTCCTATAGTCACTTGTCTTAAAAACGTAATGATTAACACAATTTAGTTGTCGTAATAGAGAGGTTTTGATAATTTGATACTTACTACTTTACTGTACACTATAAGCAAGAGAAGGATATAGTAAAGTTTTCAATATTCAGGCATTTACAGGTAAATTCTGTATTACACTTCTATAAGTTAGTAATAAGTTACTCCAAAGAGCCAATGGGAAAATTCATTGTGGCCATAAAGGGGTGAAATCCACACTCTCAAATACACAACCAAAGTTTTATTCAAATGCATAGTAAATGTGCTATAGATAGAATCTGATGTACATGTATGGTAAACTTATTTGTGCTTGACTCTTTCCCTCATAGGTTATTTCATTGTTTAAGATAGGTGGCTGCCTTATGCATGATGAAAGTAAAGCAGAACTCTCCCAAAGGGAGATTTCTGCTTTACTTTCAGAATGCTTTAGGCAGTCATCTGTCTGAACATAAAATGTCTTTACCATCAGAACAAGACAGAGTCTTGCATGCTACAGTGTTTCCTCTCTATAACGGCCCTCCCAACAACGGTTCCCTCCTTATAACAATGATTACCGCTGTTCCCAAAGCAATATAATTATGTCCAACCTTTTCACGGCTGCAATATAGTTTAAAATTGTTGTCTGCTGTTTTTCTCAAATTTACATGAGCCATTTGGACAGAAAAAAAAATGTTGAGTGGCAAGCAGCTTGAATCCAGATCAGACGCAGCGTAACGCAGGGTCTGATCTGGATTCAAGCTGTTTGCAAATGTAAGCCAATTTCCCTCCCTACAATGACTCCCTCCGAACAACGCACATATTTGTTGTCTCCCATGGGTGTATTTGTATAGAGGGAGTGCTGTAGCAGCAAAACTGTGGTTACCTTTGCAAACAGTTTTTGATCCAGATGAGATGTTGCATAATGTGTCTTCTTCACCCTTTACCTGATAGTCTATTTCTAGTATTGAAGACAGGTGATTACTTAAAGCAGGTTGAAAGTAAAGTTGAATGTGCCTTACTTTCAGCCTGCTTTAAGCTACCATCTGCTAGAATATTGAAAATATTTCTTATGGCACATGTTTATGACCTTTATAAATTGGAACTATTTTCTTCAGAGGAGGAATAAATTAAATGCACTATAAGGCACTTCTACAGGGTAAAGTGTTAACCCTTTCCCAATAGAAGCGCCTTTTAGCGCATTTAATTTATTCATCCGTTGAAGAAAATAGTTCCAATTTAATCAATTATGAAGATGTATTATAGGGAATAATTTCTATATTCTAGCACATGATAGCTTAAAGCAGGCTGAAAGTAAAGCAGAATGTGCCTTAAGGCACATTCTGCTTTACTTTCAACCTGCTTTGAGAAGTCACCTATCTTCAATACTAGAAAAGACTATCAGGTAAAGTGTTAATGCTGTAATAGATTGTGATGTCTTTTCCAGACAGGGTAGGAGGCTTGTTCGGACATTACTCTGAGCTATATCTGAAGACATGAAAAAGACATTCTCTTGAGGGAAAGAGTTAATTGGTCATTTTATATAGAATTTGATAATGAGTTTTTATTTGTTTCTGTTTTTCTTGTTTATGAAACAAGTCTGTTGTTTGGCATTAGATATTTGTTATATTACAATGTATACATTTATTTTACAATTTTATTGTGGTTCAGCAAAGATCTGTTTTTATTATTGTATCAAACAGTGTTTTATGTATATACAGTCAAACTTCGATATCTCGAAGTCGGTTTTGTCGAATATACCCGTATTTCAAAGTTAAAACCTGGTTAAGCCACGTTTTAACTTTGTAATATGGGTATGTTCGACTTAACTGAGCATGAAATAATGCAGTTCATATGTTTAACTATCGGATAGTTTGAGTTAAACGACTTCAAGATATTGAATTTCAACTGTAGCTGGTTTGTGCTGTAACGAGATGATTTGAATTGAGCACAAGATGATTTAAATTGTGCATGGTATGACAATTTACATTTAAATATATTGATAGAAACAATTACCCCTTTCAACAATCTAGATCTGAATTGGAGATCTATGCAAATGATCCAGAGCTGGCTCAACTACAAATAGGGCCTGATCTGGATCCAAACTGTTTGTCACTTATCATTAAATCCAACTTTCGTATATATAAATCAGTTACAGAATTGTAGCAACAGTTATCCAATGCAAAAAGTATAGACCCAGATTAGAGGGCTCATAAAGGAGCCTTCTGATCAGGGTCTGCATTGTTTGTCATTTTACAAAATTTGGCAGAAAACATCCCGAAATAGTCAAAAATTGAGAAGCCTTAACTGGAAAATTGAATTTTCCATTAAAAGTTTAAGGGTTAATTGTGCTAAGTGTAAAAGCAATACATGTTCTTTCAGGAACAATTTGTTAGTGTAAAACACATCAGAGTCCAGAAATTTAGTCAGACCTGTATCAAACAGACAATTAAGATTTGTACATGTATGGTCTTTAAGACAGGTGTCTGCGTAACCCTTTCTCCCCATGGCTAGTTTCCGGTTCCAAAGTTTAATACAAGTGATTGCTAAAAGCAGATTGAAAGTAAAGCAGAATGCAGAGCATTCTGCTTTACTTTCAGTCTGCTTTAAGTTACCATCTGTGTGGGTATAGTAAATATTTATTATGGTGCATATTCATGACTTTATTAGCTTGAAATATTTTTCTACAGTTGAGGAATAAAAAATAGAGGCCTACCTATTGGGTAACTGGCTGTAGAACGCTATAAGCAGGTCCTTTGACAGTGTTTAAGCAAGACTAGTGATAACTTACGCAAACCAGATACATGGGCAGTGTGAACAAAATGACTTTGTTTGCATTTTTAGTTTAACCCTTTACTCTGCAGCCTATTTCTAGTTTTAAAGACATGCAACCACTTAAAGTAGGTTGACAGTAAATCAGAATGCACCTCAAGGGACATTCTGCTTAACCCTTTCCCCCATAGAAGCGACTTTTAGCGTATTTAATTTATTCATCCGCTGAAGAAAACAGTTCCAGTTAATACCCTCATGAACAATTACAATATCAAATAGTTTTATATAGCCTAGCAGATGATAGTTTAAAGCAGGCTGAAAGAAAAGCAGAATGTGCCTTAAGGCACATTCTGCTTTACTTTCAACCTGCTTTAAGTGATCACCTGTATATAATGTTATAAACGGGTTATTGGGTAAAGGGTTAAGCTGCCATCTGCTGGAATATAAAAACTTTTTCTTATGATACATATTCATGACTGCTTAAAGTGGAAATAGTTCCTTCAGTGGAGGAATAAATTAAATATGTGTCTATGGAGTAAAAGGTTAATCCGTTACCCCATGGGCTGTTTCTTTTTTTGAAAATAGGTGACCACTTAAAGCAGGTTTAAAGTAAAGCAGAATGCGCCTCAAGGTACATTATGCTTTACTTTCCGCCTGCTTTAAGCTCCCACCTGCTACGATAAGGGACATTTTTTCTCTGGTGCATATTCATGGCTGTATAACATGGAACTATTTTCTCCAGTTGAGGAATAAATTATAGGCATCAAAAGACGTATTTATGGAGTAAAGGGTTAAGCAGTCACCTGTCTAAGGAGATCTTCGTGCTCTTTCATTGAATGTTTTCTTTGTATAGACATTGCACAAAAATAAAGTTGAGTGTTAGTCATACCATGTGTGATTAAGAAATCGTTTTTCTTATGAAAATGCACAAATTTACATCACGTAAAAGATGACAGGGTCTGCATTATTAGTAAGCTGTTTTAATACAGTACTATACTTTATGGTAATATGGTGTATCTCTTTCCTCAACATAAGTACCATAGGACAGCATTAAGCCTTCCGCTATATGCAGGGAAGAAGTTGTTTGTTTCTAATAAACAGGTTTGTCTTAAAATGATTATTTCAATTTTGATGCTTGGAGCCAGATCAAAAGCCAAGTAACCTGGCATCTGATCAGGCTCAATACAGTTTGCTGCTCAAATAATAATGAAAAAAATCAGATTTTTTTTTTTTTTTGGCATTTTCTACTTTTAATTTCCTAAGTGCAATGCTTTTTTTTTTTATTTAGCTTTATTTAATGAGAAATATTAATTTATATTTTATTTATGGTAGGCAGCATAAGACACTCTACCCTGTATAGGAAGAACTGAAAATTCATTGTTTTAACCCATTACCCCACAACTATGCCTTTTATGCCTTTAATTTATTCCTCCTCTATAGAAAATAGCTCTATCTTATAAAGTCATGAATATGCACCATAAGAAATATTTCTATATCCAAGCAAATGGAAGCTTAAAGCAGGCTGAAAGTAAAGCAGAATGTGCCTTATGGCACATTCTGCTTTACTTTCAACCTGCTTTTAGTGGTAGCCTATTTTCAAAACCAGAAATGCGCTATGGGGTAATGGGTTTAATCAATGTGGAAGCTTAAATAATTTTATTGAAGATTTCGTTGGTCTCCTGCCTTAGATACAAAAGTACGATACATGTAAGGACTCTATCAGTTATTAGGTAGTTTGTACTTATGGCTATGCAGGAAAGGGTTAACCCATTGTATGCTGGGTAATATTTGGCGGCCATTTTAAAATGTCGTCTGCAGCAGGTATAACTCAAATATTTGCAAAAGGTTTTAGTAGTTTCTGATAGAATACTGAACTAGCTGCAAACAGTTTTGATCTCAGATCAGGCTCCACAATGTGGGGCCTGATCTGAGATCAAAACTGTTTGCCTAGAGGTACACTTGAATGTGTATCCCGCATAAAATGGGTTAATATATCACTACATATATATGTTATTGCCAAAATACGGATCATGAAGGGGATTTTACATATAATTAAGCAGAAAACATACATATTTAATACAATATACTACTGTGAGTTGGTAAAGATACACATGTAGATCTAATTGTTTAGCATTAAAAAGTATATTGAGTTTGAAAAGTGTTGTCTAGAGGAAATGTGTGTGAAAATACATGGACTTTTGTAGTGCAATAAATTCAAGCTGGTGCAACTTCTCAAAATATAGCAGAGAATATGTAACCATGAATATGTTGATGCTGAAAACCTCTTGTCAATTGCAAACAGTTTCGAGGCTGTGTAACCTGGTGTCTGATTTGACTCTGTGACTTTCATCACTAAGCTTTGGATTTTTCATGTGGGGAAGCCATCCAGCTAGCTTGCGGAAGGTCAGTGGTTCTACCCAGTTGCGGAATTGTGCCTGAAACAGTGCATAAACGGCTTCTGTGGTCTTCCTCCACCTGTATTTAGCTGGACGTCGGGATATGACTGTAAAACTGTTAAAAGTGACATAACATTATAACAAATCCTAATCTGATCAGGCCCAAGATAAGTCAGTTCTTTAATAGACTACATAGACGTGTCCAAAAATGTCAGCAAGTAAATCTAACTTTGATTCACCCCTGATACCTTTAATGGAAAATTCCAGTTTCTAATTAAGTCTAGATCATTTATGACTATTTAGGATTGGTTTCTGCCATATATTAAAAAACATGACAAAAGTGCAGACCCTGATCAGAGGGCTCCTTTAGGAGCCCTCTGATATGGGTCTACACTGTTTTCATAGGACATGTGTACTCTGTACAGGTACACTGTTTGTAAATGACGAGTAAACTCGTCATTAGGGTTTAATGTGTTCTATCTAAGAGTCCATGTTTTTTTCAGACTTGTTTTCCATATTGAGGTATTGCTGATGTTTTATTCTTTGTTGGTGTAACTTATGTGTAGAAAAGGTACTTTACTGGACCAAGTTACAAGTAGCACATCTCTTGTTGATATGATATGCAAATAAATGGTATAATGTATACGTTCAGTCTTGTGATAGACATTTTATCCTGATGCTGTGCTTCACTACATACAAACTCTATTTATTGGCCAACTACAGGCAATAAATGGTATACTGTATACGTTCAGTCTTGTGATAGACATTTTACCCTGGTACTGTGCTTCACTACAACCTCTACTTATGGCCAACTACAGACAATAAACGTGGGGAGCTGTATTATACGGGGGGGGGGTCTACTGTTTTTTACGCCAACGACATTTTCACTCATTAAACTCTAGTGACGAGTTAACCCTTTGAACCCTAGTCCCGCATATAGGCGTCTTTTCAAACAGTGTACATGTGAAAAGTACACTTGTCCTGTTCAAACAGTGAAGGCCCAGATCAGAGGGCTCCGAAAGGAGCCCTCTGATCAGGGTCTTCACTGTTTGTCAGTAATGGCAAAATTGATAAAACAACTCTTAAAAGTCAGAAATGGATTAGACAAAAATCGAAACTGGAATTGTCCATTTAAAGTTTCAGGGAGGAAAGAGTTGATGCATCATTTATATAAAAAAAATACCTGTGAGGCTTACATAGGATCTGCACTGTTTGCCATTTTGAGATCGTCACTAAAGAACCTATATTTGGAGCTAATTGATGAACATGGTTAACCCTTAGCCCGCCAAATAAATTGTCGTCTGCTATATTTCTCTTCTGCTTCAAGTTTCAAAGTTGCTCAAAATTGCTGAAAATGTTGTCCCAGTGTCAAACAGCTTGAATCCGGATCCAAGCTGTTTGCATATGGAGCTATAGTCGTGATCGGCAGGCTAAGGGTTAGCATATAATCACAAAGTTTAACTGACAAAACTTGGTTAACTAAACTGAGTACTAATGAGCCACGTTCAACTTCCACGACTATATGTCATCGACTAACTCTTCCGAACAGTCTTCACCGACTGTCACGTTTCCATGGAGACCAGGTAAACATTTACACCCGTAGATATCCTTGGTGGCAACGTCAAGGGTTGTGGAATTGACAGGGCAAGATGTACATTCTATCTCGGTTATGCCTCGGTAATATCCTTGTGGGCAAGCTGAAACATAATTATCCGATGAACACGTTTATCTGTTTACGCCATAGAAAAACGCATTTTAACACATTTTATTTATTCCTCCAATTTACACAGTCGTGAATATGTATCATAAGAAATATTGCTATATTCAAGCAGATGAAAGCTTAATGCTAAGAACAAAATCTGAGTTTTGAGCAAAGAGTTCGTTTTGAGTTTAATAACCACGGGACCTGGTTCAATGGGCTAAATCGATATAACCCTTTCAACCATACATCCCTCTGTAGAGATTACCGAATACATATGCAAACAGTGTACACCCTGATCAGAGGGCTCCTATAGGAGCCCTCTGATCAGGGTCTGCACTGTTTGATGTTTTCGTTGTTGTTTTTATTTGTGGTACCAAAAATGCAAAAGTAGACTGGTTCAAATATCTGTTTTACAAGAGTCGAAAAGGCTTATAAATACATACAAGAGATATTCAGGGTTGAAAGGGTTAAATAACGAATAACGTACGTCCACACGTGTTGAAGCTGGTCAATGCGTATCCTGGGAAACAATCACACGAGTACCAACCGTCTGTATTAACACATTTGTGATCGCACGTGTGAGTCGTGCGAGATTTACACTCGTCAACGTCTGAAAATAAAATAAACGCATATGATATGAGTAGACTCTTGAGTAATAATCAAAGCTTTGCTGGCACTAAGATTTTTACGGCCTTGTGCCAAGGTCAGCTGTCAAAGCAGAAATCGGTAAAACAGACTATTCAGAATTTGGTGAAGATCACATAAAAACTGTTTGTGTTAGAGAGCGGAAACAATTGTGCGGTCGCATTTTTAGAAATCCAAGGACCATAACTCCATAGTGCCTAGTGCGATTTGGATAGTTATCGAACTTGGCTTCCATTTTATGGCAACAAACATTTTCAAGAAGTTCAGGAAGATCATATCAAAACTGTTTGAGTAAGAGAATGTAAACAATTGTGGGGACAAATTCAAGGATGATTACTACTATGTGCCTAATGCGATTTGGCTGGTTATCGAATTTGGTCTGCGTGTTGTGGCAAGAAACAGTGTCAGTAAGTTTGGTGTAGCTCAGTTAAACACTGCTTAGAGCGGAGTTGGAGTTAGAAAGCGGAAACTGGTAACGCCCAACCGTCCAACCGCCACGGGTGTTCCCAAAATACGTCCCGTCAGAAGACGCGCGTATGATAATAACCAGTTTTGCAATAATTATTGCAAAACTGGTTTATATTGCAATTCCATTTGACCTGTTCAACAAATATTGCAATAATCGGAATTGCAACAAAGTTTTGAAAGCCATCGGAAAAGTTATTGTCCATTATATAGATTATCATATGCACAGGGTATTATCGCGATTTTGGACCATTCGATCAAATTTGAAGCATTCGTCGGCGTAACGAAGTCATATTTGTTGAATTTCAGTAGAATGTGAACCGATATTATACGACATGTAGTCTGAGGTACAAATATACTAAGTTTTGTATTGCAACTCTGGTTGATATGCATGTAGCAACTATGATAGCAATAAAACGTATCAATCGGCACTGTTTATTGCAAATATATTTTTAATGGAATTCTGGCTGACAGGTTGCATCAATTTTGCAATGACCGGAATCGCAGTAAAATCTGAAATTTGTTATTCAATTAGATTATCGTATTTATTGTGTTTTTGGATCATCTGGTGAAAGTTGGTGCATCTAATTAGTCGGCGTCGGGAATGAAGTTACTTTGTTTACTTTCAACCGAATATGACCAAATATTATTAGAACTGTAGTCTACGGTAAAAATAAATCGCAAAATTGGTTTAAATTGCAATTGCGGTTGACATGATTTCAGCAACCGGAATTGCTTAAAAATCTTTAGTCATTTTTGGCAAAACTGTTTTTATTGCAAATCCGGTTGACACGTACCACTTTTGTAATAACCTGAATCACAATAGAATTTTATAATCCATCGAACAACTTTACCAGGTGATTTTCTATACATGGTCTTATTGTGTTTTTAGCTCACCTGAGCTAGCTCAGGGTGAGCTTTTGCAATCCTTGAATGTCCGGCGTCCGTCGTTCGTCGTCCGTTGTCAACAATTTTAGTGTTTACACTCTAGAGGGCACATTTTAATCCAATCTTTCTCAAACTTGCTTAGATTGTATATTACCATAAGAGTTCGGATGAGTTCGATTATGGTTGAAATCGGACTAATAGGTCAAGAGTTATCTACCTTTGAATTGCTGAAATGCCATATTTAACAGTGTTTACCCTATAGAGGCCACAGATTTTATCCAATCTTTCTCAAACTTGCTTAGATTGTATATTACCATAAGAGTTTAGATTAGTTCGATTATGGTTGAAATCGGACTAATAGGTCAAGAGTTATCTACCTTTGAATTGCTGAAAATGTCATATTTAACAGTGTTTACACACTAGAGGCCACAGATTTTATCCAATCTTTCTCAAACATGCTCAGATTGTATATTACCATAAGAGTTCGGATGTGTTTGATTATGGTTGAAATCGGACTAATAGGTCAAAAGTTATCTACCTTTGAATTGCTGAAAATGCCATATTGAACAGTGTTTACACTCTAGAGGCCACATATTTTATCCAATCTTTCTCAAACATGCTCAGATTGTATATTACCATAAGAGATTATGGTTGAAATCGGACTAATAGGTCAAAAGTTATCTACTTTTGAATTGCTGAAAATGTCATATCGAACAGTGTTTACACTCTTGCAACTACAGTTTTCAATGGATTTTAATTATACTTGCACACAATGTATATAGCTATGATTTCTCGAAAGAGTGCAATTATTGTTGAAATCTGATTATTTTGGCAAGAGTTATCTGCACATAATTATAATATACTTCGAAATGCTAGAAAAAGGCTTCATTTCTGAATTATTTAGGCTCTAGTTATCTGCCCTTGATGTACCCTACTATACTTGAGTAGGTCGTATTCCAATGTTGTTTACATGCTATACTACAAATTTGAATGGATTTAGAATAAAACGGGTGAAATTCAAAGGTAAAGCTATCAGGCTTCATTACAAATGGTGAGCGATATCAGGGCCTTCAGGCCCTCTTGTTGTATCATCCCACCAATTTTGATCGTCAATAAACAGTTACTGCATACCCAGGGATGCCATAAGTTGACATAAAAAATCCTAAGATTTCCAAATTTGCATTTTTCAAGTGCGATTTTACGAATCGTACCTTTACCCCATAGCCTGTGTCTAGTTTTGTTGAAACGTGGCTACTAAAAGCAGACTGAAGGTAAAGCAGAATGCGCCTTAAGGCGCATTCTGCTTTACTTTCAGCATACTTTAAGCTAGTATGTACTAGAAAAAATATCCGAAGATTTAGGAAAAATCCGGAGAAATAGCAGCCCTGCATACCATATTCAAATGATATGTTAGTTTATCGATCGTCAACCAGAATTTTCGACAAAAACATTCAAGCAATATTCTGTAAATTAAATAAATGTTTCAAGTTCTTTCTTTGTTATTTCGGAGCCAATCTTGGAATTATGATAAATCATTGTTCGTCATTTTATTGCACTGTGTTTGCATTTAGTTTTGTTGAAACCCAATTTAAGCCTGGACATTACAATGATATAGCAAACAGTGTACACTATTTGCCAATGCACACTTTAATAAATACCACATGTATTGAGAAAGGATAACGCCACCCCCTATACCCGCTGCATCTTACCAACACATCGTCGTTTTGATTTCTTCAGTTTGTAGCCATCCTCACATTCGCAGTTAAACGAGCCCACTGTGTTAGTGCAGACACCGCCTTTACATCGCATGTCCTTGGTGTCTATGCACTCGTCAATATCTACAACAGGAAGACCACCGGTTACAACTATACAAATAACAACGTCTATTAATATTGGGCCCTAGCGACTATTATATTCGACCAAAAAACTGTGTACAGTTGTCTTATGCATACCGTTTCGACCCAGATCAGAGGGTTCCTAAAGGAGCCCTCTGAGCAGGGTCTGCACTCTTTGTAAGTGTTTTGCAATTTTTTTCTATTTGAAATTTCAGAGACGAATGAATTAACTCCGGTTACTAAGAACATAGATCATCTGAATTATTACATTAGCTAGTAAAAAAGGGAAGAAGTTAAACTAACGTTTGTAAAATACACACCAATAGGTTTCAATTGGATAATACGGAAATATACTTATACAGAGTGTTCCTTGGAATAACCCGGGCCCTTCACTGCCTTACCCTGAGTACAATGGTTATTTTGCAAACAGTTTGGCTCCTAATCAGACGCCGCTTTACGCGGCGTCTGGTTAGGAGCCAAACTGGTTGGCACTCATTTCAATATTTCTTTATTGAAAATACCTAAAAATTTGAATTTGAATACGGCAACCAACAATTATCTAAAATTGATGATGTCACGACAGTGAAACGTTAATGTTGTATCGGTTTTGAAAACAAGACTTCCTCTTTTGAGTGTTCTTGTCATCTGCCCCTTTTTCAGTATTGCAATGCAACATTACGTGTACTGAAAATACGAAATAAACCCGCTAAACTTGTAAAATGGGTTGATTTACCTTCACACGTTCTGTTATCAGAGGAAAGAGTGTAGCCTTTGATACATTTACACTTGTACGAGCCCTTCTTGTTGATGCACAGATGTTCACACCCTCCGTTACCATCCTTACACTCGTTCACATCTACAACAAGGATAAAACAGTGGAGCTGTTATATGCATGCTATTTTTTCTCGTTCCAACGCAAACAAAACGTAAACGCATTGCAATAAAATGGAGAAATAACAATATTTTGATATACATTTTGTACGTACATGTATCTGTATATTTATATTAATATGAGTAGCAACATTTTTGGAGCTTGATCAGATGCCGGGTTATCCGGCGTCTGATCTGGCTCCAGACTGTTTGTCGTGAAAATAAAAGTTTTAGCGTAGACGCGTTTACTGTGAAAGAATAACGTCTTCTCCCCTGTAATGTGCAGTGTTTTCACCTTTTTAATACAGTGGAAAAGACGCTGTCCTTTCCCAGTAAACACGTTCAAACTTAAACAAGTATATCTGTTTGCAAACAGTTTGGAGCCAGATCAGACGCCGGGTAACCCGGCGTCTGACCAGGCTCCAAACTGTTTGCTACTCAGATTAAAATGAATCTTGAGCATTTTCCAAAAGTTGTTTTCTACAGTTTATTGCAATACGTTTGCGCTTCGTTTGCCGGAAAGCATGTTTTTCCTCACAGTTGAAAGTCGTCCCATCTGTATCAAAACTATTTGCAACAGTTAACACAAATGTACCTATATTGTACTAAATGTGCAGTAACATTATCTCCTGAAAATACAGCAATATTATCTCCTGAAACGAAAGTGTTGTTTCATGTTCCGGCCTACTGATTCGTTGACAAAATGTACTTTTTAGCTAAAACGTGCTTGCATGTGGTTGGCGATCCTATTGAGTATTGGCAGAATACTATCTCTAATATTCCTTTTTGTGATAATAATATGCAAGTGTTCAATTATTTTCTTGCCGTAAAAAATCGCATGCTTTAAAATTTCATTTGCAACATAACTTCAAATTTACTTTGACATAATTATATTAGTTCATGTATATATAGAGTGAAATTAGAATGAACTTAAGACTCAAAGCATTTGAACCCGGATCAAACGTCGGGTTACTGGAAAATGACAATATGGGCATACGCATTGAATAAAAACATTGGTATGCTTTGCAGCTAGTACAGTGTAGATAGCATATGCCGCAGCCTATCTGAAGCTAAATGGAAGTTTTGTCAGCTAAAGTTAATATCTTATTAAGTCAAATCCTGAAAGATGCGATGCATTTTAAAAGTCGCTTAGGATACCGAACGTTTTGCCACTCTGATTTAGAAACATGTTTAAATTGTACATTTCTAAAAACAGTCTTTTACTACATTTGATGGAACTGCATTTGCTTATAATTTCGTTTGTATGAGAGAAAAAACTGCGTCGTCGCAATTGTATTACACTTTCTATAATTCACATTTTTCCTATTTGTTCGGACTTTTCTTAATATCTCCGGACCTGCTTTTTTAATCAAAATATTTGGATTTTTAAATAAAGATTATTCTATCATTGAAGTAACAGCAAGATTTCAATGATTTAGTTCAAGATATGTGGTCATCGGTCTTACCAACACAAGACTGTCCGTCCCTGGACTCATCGTACCCTGGCAGAGAGCAGTTACACTTGTACGAACCCGGCATGTTGATACAGCCGTGCTGGCACCGGTGTCTATCAGGACTCGCACACTCGTCCTCGTCTATAAAAATGACGGTTAACACAGATGGACAATGGCTGTTCATCTGTTATCCTTACAGTTGCAACTTGTTAAACAATTCAATACCGTGCGGTATACAGGGCTCCAGATAATACTGAGTGAACAAACTCAACAATTTCTCACACATTCAGCACGAAATCCTTTGGTGTTTCTACTCATTAAAATGGTCTCTACGAGACGATTCTAGTAAGTGACACCATAGGTTTTAATGAAGAAATAAAGGGTTTACTTTCTGAAACACACCCCATATCTTGAGTCCTGCGAGTATAGCGCAATATAGGGTAGAATATGTTGTTGTTTTCCGTTTAAACGAAAAACGCAATACAACTAATTGTACAAAAGTACCACTTATTAAAAGAAAATTAATCTGAGTGGTCAACGGTTTGGAGCCTAATCAGTCGCCGGGTTGCCTGGTGTCTGATCTCGCTCCAAACAGTTTGCAGTGGACATAATTGTTTAAGCATAACGCGCCTACTGGGAAAAATTAATGTATGCTCCGTTGTTAGGTATTATTACAGTGTAATATACAACAATGAAACACTGTATAACACAACACAGTCAAGTTCAGTGCATATCAATACAATAGTATACAGTTTTTACACTGCAGTAAAGTATTGCACAATTCTGCAGTGTAGTACCACATTATATACGGTTATACGGTTTACATATAGAATTATATTAAATGACTCAATACATGCAACACAATTCAATACAGTAAAGCACTAAAACGTCTGCAGTACTTTACCATATTATATAAATTATATACAGTGAAACCCCTCTAAACCGGACATGTCTTGGGACAACAAAAATGTCCGGTTTAAAGGGGTTTCCGGTTTAGAGGGGTTTTAAGTTGTTTCTAGTATGGAAGATAGCTGACCACTTAAAGCAGGTTGAAAGTAAAGCAGAATGCGCCTTAGGGCGCATTCTGCTTTACTTTCAACCTGCTTTAAGCTATCATCGGTAGAATGTACAAACTATTTTCTTCAGTGAAAGAAAAAACCAAAGACATAAAAAGGCGTATTTATGGTGTAATGGGTTAAAATAAAGAAGGGTTGGAAACGGGACCAAAGTTTTTGTCCGGTTTAGAGAGGATTCCGGTATTTAGAGGTTCCGGTTTAGAGGGGTTTCACTGTATATTCAATTTTTATGCAATATAATACAATACAGTACATTTGTACATAAAAACACGCTATACAGTCAAACTTCTCTTTTACGACCACTAAAACGAAGGCTAATTTGTTGTATAAAAGACAGGTGATAGCTTAAAGGAAGATAACAGTAAATCAGAAAGCTCCAATAGGAGCTTTCTGTTTTTCTGTCACCTTGCTTTAAACAGTCACCTGTCGTTAATACCTAATAATTAACAAAGTTTAGTGGTCGTAATAGAGATGTTTAATGTACATGTAAGACACTACAGCACACTATGGTATTGCTTAATACAAAATATAAATAAAGAAAAAGGGTCGTAAGAGTGCAATGTAGGCAATAAACTACGAATATTATTAAACACTCTAATACAATACAACATCTCGAGAATCAAAGCTACACGCTTTGTCTTATATGGAAGTGGAATTGAAATGACACCTGAATGCAGCGGAATACAATAGATCACGCTATACAATGCAATACAAGATTTGAGCTTATTATTATGTTATAATGAGTTTGAGTTGAGTCTGAGATCGTTCTCAAGCGTCTGATTGGTCAGATTTGACCAATCAAATGCCTGAGAACGACCTCAGACTCAGCTCAAACTATTTTATAACATTGGGGCCTGGATACTATGCAAGGATACATTGACAGCATTAATAAATCTACACTACACTTCGTATTCTAAAACAGTTTTAGAATTGATTCATGTAGGAAAACATCTATAAATCGTTTTCAGAATGTTTGCATTGTATTAGATCTATATCTATTGGCGATGAACACCCATAAACTAGCTGAGCGACTGTGTTTCTGCTGGTATTGTGAAATACTTTCATATAATCGACGAACGTTTTGGATTTCCGAATCACTTCAACATTTTAAGATTACATTTTAATCTTCAATTTAACTCTTTAACTGTCAATGACAACTATAGAGCCATTTGCAAACAGATTGGATCCAGATCAGACGCCGAGGTACTCGGCGTCTGATCAGGATCCAATCTGTTTGTCACAAATTTTGATGTTTCTTTATGTTAAATGCAAAATAATCTAAATTAAAAATTTACGGCAGACGACAAAATTTAGACAGGCGATAAAAATGGCGGATAAGGAGTTAATGTTTAATAACCGAACAAATAGAGGTCGGTGGGCATGTATGCAGAAATAATTTGTGTAGCAATATACAAGTATTTTAGTGCAAACTGCTAAAACAAACAAAGAGAAAACTCATTATTTCTCTATACCAGACAAAGCCACGTGCATGTAACTAATATCGGCTCTTCTAATAGTTAAATACACGTGCTCAATAGTTTTAGCCCTTTTCTACAATTTTAGCGTCTGCTTAATAAGTATAATCTGCATTGCTTATTCAAAATATTGATTTCTAGCACTTTGTCCGTGACAAATTAAAACGAATTCCAAACAGTTCGGATTCTGATCAGACGCTGAGTTACTCGGCGTCTGATCTGGATTCAAAATGTTGGAAAATGTCAGTTTAGCTATAATTGGTTGCGAAAGAGTGTAATGTTATTTAAACCTTTAGAAACCGTAATATTTTTCTAATAGAAGCTTTTGTCGTCTGCAACAATTATAAAAATAGATTAAATTATAAATTCGTTTTTAAAAATATTCCAAAGGTGTACAAAAGTTTGGATCTTGATGAGACGCCGAGTTACTCGGCGTCTCATCTTGATCCAAACCTTTTCCAAAACTGAAATCAACATTCGCTAGAAGAGTGCTAAAAGGTTTTATGTGTATCGTGTTATACTCCATTATATAATAATCGCTTTGTGAGACACCTGTAGACTATTTAAGAAATAAAAGTTATTGATTTCTGTAACCGATTATGACCTTTAGCACGTGGACACTTTTCGTCCGCACATTTTGTCGTCTGCAGCAGTTCTTAGGCTTGATTTATCTACTATTTCTTTACGACAAATATGACCAGTACTTCAAATAGCTTTGATACAGATGAGGTGCTAAACTATTAAGCGTCTACTATTGGTCTTAATAGTTTGCAAACGATATTACAAATCTACTATGATCGTTTAATGATGCTTTAGCGCATTTACTGAATTCGAATGAACGCATTTGCAATTACAAACTGTTTGGATACTGGCCAGACGCTGAGTTACACGGCTTCAGATCAGCATACAGACTGTTTTACAATCAATATGATGTTGTTTTTTGTCCATAAAATTAAGTTTGGAAAAAACAGCAGACGGACATTGTTTTAGCAAACGATATCATCGAAATGAAGCAATTAAACATTATCATTCTGAGTTGTCGTCTGCTTCAAATATATCGTCTGCGAAAAAAATCAAAATTAGTTTTATCCTTTTTTTTAAACTGAAGATAAGTTGAATATGAGTGACAAACTGTTTGGATCCAGATCAGACGCGGCGTCTGATCTGGATCCAAACTGTTTTCAAATGCTATCCAGGTCGCGGTTAGCACGATACGGTTAAGCATTGTTGTAATTAATAACGAGTGTAATATTTCTATTTCTAGATCTAATGATTATTGCGCACTATTTTCACCTCAGTAGATACTATTTCAGGGAAGTTTCAGTAATAAAGGTTAACCGAATCAAACTATTTCATGATGTATCAAATTGAAGAAATTGCTTTAGAGAAACTTACAAGTCAAACAGGACGCCCACCGCTTATGTGTGTGGTGGCGGTAGGTAGGGAAGCGTTTACTTCTCAATCCATTTCTCTCTTTCTCGTTCTGCTGTCTGTCACTCCGCCTGTCCGTATGTATACATGTCCGTCCATTCGTCCGTTTGTCTGCATGTCTGTCCATCCCTATCCCCTCTCTCACACACTTTATGCCAACAAGTGTCTCTTTTTCTATCTGGCACTCTGTGTGAGTGTGTACGTTCCTATCGATCTCTCTACAGCGACACCCAATGGGAGACACAGATTGTGTGCGTTGTTCGGAGGGAGTCGTTACAGGGAGGGAAATTGGCTTACATTTGCAAACAGCTTGAATCCAGATCAGACGCCGCGTAACGCGGCGTCTGATCTGGATTCAAGCTGTTTTTCACTCGTAATTTATTTCCGTCAAAATGTATATTATGCAAGTTTGAGTAAAAAGCAGACGACAATTTTAAGCAGACGACATTGCAGCCGTGAATAGGTTGGACATAATTGTCCTGTTTATGGAACAGATGCAAGTGTCGTTGTAAGGAGGGAGTTGTTGTTGGGAGGGTCGTTGTAGAGAGGGAGCGCTGTAGAATAAGTCTGTATTTTGTATGTGTCTCACATTCAGCTTGTATATCTGTATGTCTGTCTGTCTATCTCAACAAACGCGTGTGTCAGTGACAAACAATTTAGAACCATTTCAGACACCACGGTCCAAGGTTATAACGTATCTGAGTTGAGTCTGATATCGTTCTCAAGCAATTGATTGATCAGATTTGAGCCTAGGCTCAAATCTGACCAATTAAATGCTTGAGAACTACTCCAGACTCAACCCAAAAGCATTATAACCTTTGAGCCAGGTTTTCTCTCCGATGAAGATTAGACTCTTTTCTTCCTGAACTTTGTATTAAAATTGCAATATTTTAGAGAATGTATTTTTCTAAATGTAATTGCATTGTGGTTTCCTTTCATTTTGACTAATCGCACAATAAATTTTTGCAATTTTTCTGACACTAACAAATTAACCAGACACTATACATGTACTTACCGATACACCTATGTCCCGACACCACATATCCCGTGCGGCACGTGCACAAGTAGGAGCCAGGTAGATTGTGACAGGAATGCTCGCAGCCTCCATTGTCATACTTGCACTCGTTGATGTCTGAAAACAGAATTCCATTGAACACAATGACGTTTAATTTGTATAAGCACACTTTTTTCTAGGGGCCTGACTTGTGGATACCTTTTGGCGAGGAAGCGGGGCTTATGGATCTGCTCTCAGCGAATCAGTTTGTTGTGGTACCTTAGTTATGCCGTTATGGCTGTTCCTTTCAGGGTACACATTATTTGCGTGAACAAACGGACGCTATGCATAAAATGGGCCAACCTTTTCGCAGACAAAATCTTGTCTGATAAAAGTTGTCATATGTAGTCACATCCTAATTATCAAAATTCACTGATATAAAAATGATAAGAGTGTAAATCATTTCTGATCTTGATCAGATGCCACTTTACACGGCGTCTGATCTAGATCCAAATTGTTGCAAGGTCGACTTAAGTCGACTATGGCGATGTAAGGGTAAACTTTTCTGATCTAACATGGAAGAAAAAAAGGTAAAAAGTCACTGTTTCATTCACAGACAATCTTGCTCAATATCCATTCCCTGCATAAAAAATCTGGAAATTTTCCAGAGAAATTCTAACAACCCTTATAAATACTGATAGACGCGGTAAGGCTATCATTTGCAAACACTTAGGGATCCAGATCAGACGCCGAGTAACTCGACGTCTGATCAGGATCCCTAAATGGTTTGTCATTTAAATTAACCTTTCTTCACTTAAAATACTAAATTTTAATAAAAATACTTGCTTGGGAATATGTTGAAGTAGACGACAGTTTAGCAGGCAAAATATTTAACTTTTCTCTACAAAATGAAATCCAATCTTTGTACCAAAATTACAACCAAATATTTTTTTTTCAATCCCAGACAAATCTAATTCTCGCCCCTTCTCCAGCATCAAAACATGGCTTGCTTCAAATATATCCGTCTATAAGTTTATTCAAAATTAGTTTTAACTGCAAAAAATACCAACACTAAACGTTAGTGTCAAATAATTTTGATCTTGAGCAGAGGCTGATTGGCCGGCGTCTGTTATAAATGGGAATCGTTTGCAAATACACATATTATCAATTCTGAAATGCAGGATAAGAGTTTACTTTATCTGAATTCAAATTCACCAGTGCGTCTTTATATGTTTTTGCGTCTGATAATGTCACATATTTTACGTTACAAAACAAAATCAGTCGGATCGCTTTGTTTTCTCCTTCACTGTCATGACGTCATCAGCTTTAAACAATTGTCGTCTGCTTTTAATTTCACAAATTCAAATTTTAGATATTTCGACTTAAGGAATATTAAACTAATTGTCAAACAGTTACGCGGCGTCTGATCAGGATCGAAACAGTTTGCAAATATGAAATCGGGCCAGGCAGATAATGAGATATACATGTAACTATTTCACGGCAATAGGTAGATCTAGTCGCTTTGCAAATAGTTTGGACCAAAATCAAATTTCGCATTACCATGGTTACGCGACGTCTAATCTTGTTCCAAACTGTTTGCCACTGGTTTCATCATTTCTTCCATGACAAGTTGGCATTAAAGCATGCATAGACGAAACATTTTCACCGAAGATTTTTTGTCTGCGAAAAGTTCGATCAGACAATTTAGTGAGAAAAGGGTTTATATGACACAAAACAAAAACTCGAAAAGACGTTTACCAAGTTAAGCATAGTGTCTACTTAAAGTGGACGTTGATACAGTGGAGAAAACGTTATTATTTCCCAGTTAACGCGTTTACGCTAAAATTATTATTTCCAGTGCAAACAGTTTGGAGCCTGACCAGACGCCGGGTAACCAGGCGTCTGATCAGGCCCCAAACTGTTTGCTACTCAGATAAAAATGAAAAGTCAGGATTCTCAAAAAGATGTCCTTTTCTGTATTTTAGTGTTTTGCGTTTGCGTTTCGTAAAAAAAAGTTGCGTTTAAACGGGAAAGAATAACGTTTTCTCCACTGTACAGTGTAAGACACCGTTACACGGTGTCTCATCAGGGTCTACACTGTTTGCTATATCATATGAAAATGTTTTGCTGTATGGACAAACACTGCAGTGTCTTTAGCTCATCCATGTTTATCTGCAATCGAATCTTCCAACACGTATAGTTCATTGCAATAAATAGGTATGAATGGGTTAATGAAACAAAATGAAAACGTATTGAAAAACTATACCAATTATTGCAAGTTCATAACCCCATTCACTGCCTTACCCCGAGTACAGTAGTTATTTGCAAACAGTTTAGATCCTGATCAGACGCCGCGTAACGCGGCGTCTGATAAGGATCCAAACTGTTTGACACTCGTTTCAATATTTCTTAAGTCAAAATACCTAAAAATTGTTTTTTAGAAATAGAAGCAGACGACAATTGGTTAAATTTGATGACGTCATGGCAGTGAAGGGGTTAAATCTGTCAACATTCACTCTTACAGTGAATAGCAAATAATTTGGGCACTCGGCGTCGGGTCTGGTTCAAAACTGACTGCAACGGACAGATCGTCTTAGCTCAACAAGCAATCATCTCAACTTAGTACAGTGGAGAAAACGTTATATTCTTTCCCAGTAAACGCGTTTGTAACGCTTAAACTATTACTTCCAGTGAAAACAGTTTTGAGCCTGATCAGACGCCGGGTTATCCGGAGTCTGGTCAGGCCCCAAACTGTTTGCTACTCAGATAAAAATGAAAAGTCAGGATTCTCAAAAAGTTGTCCTTTTCTGCATTTTAGTGTTTTGCGTTTGCGTTTCGTTTGCGTTTGAATGGGAAAGAATAACGTTTTATCCACTGTACAGTGAATAGCAAATAATTTGGGTACTCCGCGTCGGGTCTGGCTCAAACCTGACTGCAACGGACAGATCGTCTTAGTTCAACGAGCAATCATCTCAACTTAGTACAGTGGAGAATCTGTTATTCTTTCCCAATAAACGCGTTTACGTTAAAACTATTATTTGCAGTGCAAACAGCTTGGAGCCAGATCAGACGCCGGGTAACCCGGCGTCTGATCAGGCTCCAAACTGTTTGCCACCAAGATAAATAAGAATTATCAGAATTGTCCAAAAGTTGTTCTGTTCTACGTTTTAGTGCTTTGCGTTTGCGTACGTTTGCGTTTAAACGGGAAAGAATAACAGATTCTCCACTGTAGGAAAACAACTTTTTGTTTGAATGGTCGTAATACTTCGGGTTCATTAATGACGCAAAATAATTCGGCGTCTCATTTGGACCTAAATTGTGTGAAAGACTGCCTCTCTCTATACGTTAGTATTCTAACGATAATGAATCAATGCTTTTGACACCATCCTCGTGATATTTTCAAAATTACTTCATGTAAAATAATTCTGGCTGAAAGTTAGTAGATCTATATATCAGATTTGATATATTGTAAATATTTATGTATTATGACGAGAAACTGTATAGTTTAAGTCAAATAAACGTTCTTCTACCTTCTTCTTCTTCTTAACATTTAATGTTTAACCCTTTCAATACCGAAGTAGAATACAGTCGACTTTACAAACAGTTTGGATCCTGATCAGACGCCGCGAAACGCGGCGTCTGATCAGGATTCAAACTTTTTGACACTTATATCGACATTTCTTAAGTCATGCTTTGAAACGATCTTGCAGACAACAAATATAAAGCAGACGACACTATAGCGGCGAAGGAGTAAAACCCACACGGTTAATTTGGCACCGAAAGGGTTAAGCAGGTGACACGTTTTACGCAAACAACTGCTCAGCGGGTTGCATTTTCAACATTAAAAAAATCATGTATAAATACCTTTCTTTTTAATAACTTAAATTGCAATTACTCAAAATCCTACAAATATATCTTTATTAGCGCTATTAATGTCAACAATTCTGCATTTGGACATTTATTGATATAACTACAGTTGAACACTGATAATTTGAACCCGCTTAAGTCAATTATACCAAGTTAAAGAGTCATCTATCAACGATATATATGTTTGGATATAAGTCATTTCGGAACAAGCAACAAAATAAATAGAAATTACCGAGGCTTTTCGTATATACATGTAAGAGTACCTTTGAAATACGGTTAAGTTCGATTTAAGAGATTTTGACTTATCAAAGCGCATCTGTAAATGCGCAATTCGGGTTATTTGCACAAGTGCGATTCAATTTGTCAATTTCGCAATTTTGTAAATTGATGAAGTTATTTTGATGCAACAAACAACGGTCTTATTTCAACTCCAACTTAATAATCGTTTTAATGATAGCAATAACACCCACTTTATTATCTCAGGGCTGCCATTTCTCCGGATTTTTCCTAAATCTTCGATATTTTTCTAATACATTGTAGCTTAAAGCAGGCTGAAAGTTTAGGTGCATTCTGCTTTACTTCCAGTCTGCTTTAAGTACTCACGTGTCAACAAAACTAGAAACAGGCGATGGGGTAAAAGAAAAATGCAAATTTGCAAATCTTAGGATTTTTCATGTCAACTTATGGCAGCCCTGTTATCCTTTCACTGCATGAGTCAGGATTATATTAATTCAACTTTGCAAACGGTTTGGATCCTGATAAAATGCCGCGTATAGTTATTTCATCGGTTAAATTGCTTGACATCTTGCTCTGGAATAATTGTTGAGGCAACTTTTGAAAGCAGGCGATATAAAACCCCATTAGTGCTAACGGTCCGATATATTGGACATAGGCAAACAGTGCAGACTATGATCAGACGCAGCATAATACGGCGTCTGATCAGTGTGTATACTGTGTGCTGATATAGCACAAAACAAAAAGGAAAAATTATACCAGGCAAAATGGACTTATCCAATATACATATACGTATAAGCACAACTTGGTTAAATAAAGGTGACAAAGGTGTACAGCGGGCGATAAAAAAGACGATGAAAGGATTATAGCTATATTTCAAAGTTAATCCTTATTTACCCATGCATGATCTGGCACATGCTAACAGTCTGGATCCTGATCAAAATAAGAGAAAACCGACATATAACCAGGACCCAAACCGTTTGACACTTCTAATTTAGATGCCTTATGTTGAACGAGCATCACACTGAATGGGTATGGTAAAGCGCAGACAATACATGTAGCTTCGAAGTGGGCGATATTACGACATGCTACAGCGCCCCCTCTCTACGACACCTAAAGGGAGACAAAGAAAGTGTGCGTTGTTCGGAGGGAGTCGTTATAGGGAGGGAAATCGGTTTACATTTGCAAACAGCTTAAATCCAGATCAGACGCCGCGTAACGCGGCGTCTGATCTGGATTCAAGCTGTTTGTCACTCCTCATTAAGTTTTTTTCTGCAAAATGTCCATTATGTTACTATGAGATAAATAGCAGACGACAACTTTAAGCAGACGATATTGAAGTAGTAGAAGCGTAGACATAATTGTCCTGTTTGGGGAACAGCGACAAGGGTCGTTGTTAGGATGGAGTCGTTGTTGGGAGGGCCGTTGTAGGGAGGGAACACTGTTTTAATAAATATCAAAACGTTCTATAATATTTGATATCTATTCATTTGTTAAAGTAAATAGATATGTACAATGAAGGTGAAACTCACAACTATTTTTGATTTCATTCAAATGCTTTATATTGTTAGTTTATTTGCTATTGGTATTTACTTATTAAAACAATGGAAAACAAAAGAATGTATTTGAACTGTAAAAAGAACATTCCAATGGTAAAACTAGGAATAACAATCAATTTAACACTGAACAGTGCGTATATCAAACATATAATATGCCGAACTCTCTGAACTCGTTTCTCCCCATATTTTCAATTTAATTAAGCCAACAATTAGTCGGATATATCATTAACTCAATATGTGACTATTTTGAGAAAAGAAAAACCAACACAAACCGAATATGTTCGACCAAATCGAGTTCGAGAAATCGAAACTTGACTTACATGTATCATGGTAAAGAAATACCGATGGAACGTAGAATACATGTACCATATCCTGATACAGTGACTGATACTGAACAGACGCCGAGGTTGATCAGGGTCCAAACTGCTTGACATTCTCACCTATATTTCCTGAGATCTGATTTACAAATACTAATACAGACAACAATATGAAAGCAGTCTGCAAAAGAGTTACACCAGGAGGTATTTGGTGTGGAAGGGATTAAACGGTAAATACGGCGTTTCCCGACTGTGACCTAGGGGTGGTGTTAAACGAAACTAAATCTAACGTAATGTCACCTGATGTATTAAATAACACATTTTTGAAAGCTCTGACGGTCAGTTTATTTCAATCTGAGGAGCCTTATCTGATGCCGGGTTACCAGCTATTTTATCTGGCTCCAAACTGTTTCCAAAAACGTAATAGGGGCGCTTGAATGACTCTTTAAAGCGCGTTTGCAAACAGTTTGGATCCTGATCAGACGCCGCACCACTGGTAGTTGGACATGAGACAGAACCCCTTATAGTGCTGCAGTCACAGCAGTACCTTACACCAATATATTTATTGATTGATTAATTGTATGATACTAACCATTGCACCACTGGTAGTTGGACATGAGGCAGAACCCCTTATAGCAGTCACAGCAGTACCTTACACCAATAGATTGATTGATTGATTGTATGATACTAACCATTGCACCACTGGTAGTTGGACATGAGACAGAACCCCTTATAGCAGTCACAGCAGTACCTTACACCAATAGATTGATTGATTGATTGTATGATACTAACCATTGCACCACTGGTAGTTGGACATGAGGTAGAACCCCTTTATAGCAGTAACAGTTGTACCTTACACCAATAGATAGATTGATTGATTGTATGATACTAACCATTGCACCACTGGTAGTTGGACATGAGGTAGGACCCCTTTATAGCAGTAACAGTTGTTGTTCCTTACACCAATTGTTTGATTGATTGATTGTGTGATACTAACCATTGCACCACTGGTAGTTGGTCATGAGGTAGGACCCCTTTATAGCAGTAACAGTTGTTGTTCCTTACACCAATTGTTTGATTGATTGATTGTGTGATACTAACCATTGCACCACTGGTAGTTGGTCATGAGGTAGGACCCCTTTATAGCAGTAACAGTTGTTGTTCCTTACACCAATTGTTTGATTGATTGATTGTGTGATACTAACCATTGCACCACTGGTAGTTGGACATGAGGTAGGACCCCTTTATAGCAGTAACAGTTGTTGTTCCTTACACCAATTGTTTGATTGATTGATTGTGTGATACTAACCATTGCACCACTGGTAGTTGGTCATGAGGTAGGACCCCTTTATAGCAGTAACAGTTGTTGTTCCTTACACCAATTGTTTGATTGATTGATTGTGTGATACTAACCATTGCACCACTGGTTGTTGGTCATGAGGTAGAACCCCTTTATAGCAGTCACAGTTGTACCTTACACCAATATATATATTGATTGATTAATTGCATGATACTAACCATTGCACCACTGGTTGTTGGACATGAGTTAGAACCCCTTATAGCAGTCACAGTTGTACCTTACACCAATAGATTGATTGATTGATTGATTGTATGATACTAACCATTGCACCACTGGTAGGTGGACATGAGGTAGAACCCCTTATAGCAGTCACAGTTGTACCTTACACCAATATATTGATTGATTGTGTGAAAATCACCATTACACCATTGGTAGTTGGAAATGATGTAGAAACCTTTATACATGTAGCAGTCACAATTGTACCTTACACCAATAGATAGATTGATTGATTAATTGTATGATACTAACCATTACACCACTGGTAGTTGGACATGAGGTAGAACCCCTTATAGCAGTCACAGTTGTACCTTACACCAATAGATTGATTGATTAATTGTATGATACTAACCATTACACCACTGGTAGTTGGACATGAGGTAGAACCCCTTTATAGCAGTAACAGTTGTATCTTACACCAATAGATTGATTGATTGATTGTGTGATACTAACCATTGCACCACTGGTAGTTGGACATGAGGTAGAACCCCTTATAGCAATCACAGTTGTACCTTACACCAATAGATGGATTGATTGATTGTGTGATACTAACCATTGCACCACTGGTAGTTGGACATATGGTAGAAGCCTTTATAGCAGTCACAGTTGTACCTTACACCAATAGATGGATTGATTGATTGTATGATACTAACCATTGCACCACTGGTAGTTGGACATATGGTAGAAGCATTTATAGCAGTCACGGTAGTACCTTACACCAATAGATGGATTGATTGATTGTATGATACTAACCATTGCACCACTGGTAGTTGGACATATGGTAGAAGCATTTATAGCAGTCACGGTAGTACCTTACACCAATAGATGGATTGATTGATTGTATGATACTAACCATTGCACCACTGGTAGTTGGACATATGGTAGAAGCCTTTATAGCAATCACAGTTGTACCTTACACCAATAGATGGATTGATTGATTGTATGATACTAACCATTGCACCACTGGTAGTTGGACATATGGTAGAAGCATTTATAGCAGTCACGGTAGTACCTTACACCAATAGATGGATTGATTGATTGTATGATACTAACCATTGCACCACTGGTAGTTGGACATATGGTAGAAGCATTTATAGCAGTCACGGTAGTACCTTACACCAATAGATGGATTGATTGATTGTATGATACTAACCATTGCACCACTGGTAGTTGGACATATGGTAGAAGCCTTTATAGCAATCACAGTTGTACCTTACACCAATAGATGGATTGATTGATTGTGTGATACTAACCATTGCACCACTGGTAGTTGGACATATGGTAGAAGCCTTTATAGCAGTCACAGTTGTACCTTGCACCATTAGATTGATTGATTGATTGATTGGTTGATTAATTGATACTAACCATTGCACCACTGGTAGTTGGACATATGGTAGAAGCATTTATAGCAGTCACGGTAGTACCTTACAACAAGAGATTGATTGATTGATTTATTGATTGGTTGATTGATTGCTACTAACCATTGTACCACTGGTAGCTGGACATATGGTAGAAGCCTTTATAGCAATCACAGTAGTACCTTGCACCATTAGATTGATTGATTGATTGATTGGTTGATTGATTGATACTAACCATTACACCACTGGTAGTTGGACATATGGTAGAAGCCTTTATAGCAATCACAGTTGTACCTTGCGCCATTAGATTGATTGATTGATTGATTGGTTGATTGATTGATACTAACCATTGCACCACTGGTAGTTGGACATATGTTAGATCCTTTATAGCAGTCACAGTTGTACCTTGCACCATTAGATTGATTGATTGATTGATTGGTTGATTGATTGATACTAACCATTGCACCACTGGTAGTTGGACATAAGGTAGAAGCCTTTATAGCAGTCACAGTTGTACCTCACACCGCCAACATGGAGATTACAAATCTGACCACACCCACCATTCTTCTTGAGGCACGGATTGGATGGTGGCTTTCCAGCTGTGTAGAAAAAAAAGCACACGGTTTGAAGAAAATGTAGGATCCGTTTGTTGAGAATGCGGCCTGGCAATGCTAGCACATGTAACACTTCATCAGACCATAACTTCAGATAGTGGAAACAGTGCAGTTTAAGAACGGACGATGGGTTTCCACTGCGGCAGCCGATCTGATTCTACACGACATGTACTTGTTCTGTTCGAAAGCAACTTCTCTCAGGAAATATTTTATTAAATGCAATAATGAAGTTTGGCTCACTTACAAAAAATGCACAAGATGATCTTTTATTCTGCAGAAGACGTTATTCTCTTCCGTTCACATGCAAATAAAGCGAAATGTAGAAAAAGTACAAAGTTTTGAAATTTCTACCGGGATCTGGGTCTGACTCAAAACTGTTTGCAACGAAAACTTGTTTTAACACAAACGCGTTTATTGGGAAAGACTGAAACATTATTCATCGTATACCTTCAATACATTCAGGTTCCGTTGTTGCTTTCCACTTATATTTCTTGCAGTATCTAAAGAAGGCATTTGGATCTTTCAGTTTGAAGGCTCCCTCGCACGTGTAGTTTGCCACCATTACCCACTGGCGCCGCCTGGTGTTGTACCCGTAACCAATCGTATACTCCCCATTCTCAATATCCGGCGGAGACCTGTTCAAACGAATTGATTCTTCATTTAACACGTACCTTGCTTATTAGGCCTAAATAATACAATATACATATAATTATATTTATATAATTAAATTATATGATACTTACGCAACTATATACTATTATATGCTTACTACATGTATATTGATGAGTTTTGTAAAGATGTTGGACCTAGATGAGATGCCGAGTAAGGCATCTCATTCGGAACCAAGATACTAGAAGTAGTATAGTTGATTTATAAAACAATGTCAATTTCGAATTCGTAGAAGGCAGCCCTTTCTAAGGATACAAATTGTTTTAAATGAGGTATAGTTGGGAGTGGTAACTTTTAGAAAAGACATCTTATTCTCGAAGGAAATAATTCAACTTTTGTTAAGCGGCAACCAAATAGAAATAATCGGCGAAATTAAAAGACACATTCCAGCTTAAAGCCAATACAAGAATATGCAGAAAGCTCTTATTACTTTCCCTTGTACTATAAGCTGTCGTCTTTCTTGTAGACGACCAATTAAGCTCATTTAGGAGATTTCCTCATGTGTACATTGCTTTGTAATGCATAATCCTTTCACTGTTTGCAGACTTACTTTAGTCGCCTATGATGCATTGTTAACGAGCTCAATGAAATTTGTATGATTCATAAATAGTCAAACTTAATACGTAAGACTTTTTCTGGTACAAGTACATTATAAATCAAATGTAAAATTTAGTGCCTTTATATTAGTTGAGAAGTTTTTCAAATAGGGTTCAATTTAACCTTTGATCTTCAACGTAACAGTTTGAATTATTGACAATCGGTGAATACCTTTTCACACAGCAATAAACATGTCGTTTTTTGAAATCTTATTTTTTTGTCATTAGAATTCTCATAATTTAGGTTGTTATATCATTTCCTATATCACACTTAAACTGCGTTTAAAAACAATTACAACAACAAGAATACAACGCAGCGTCTGATCAGGATCCAAACTGTTTGTCACTCGTTTCTACATTTCTTCAGTCAAAAAAGCCATAAATATTGCAGACGACACTGTCAATACAGACGATATGTTGGTGGTACAGTAAGAATGTAAAAGCAGACGATAAAACGTTGCAGTGAAAGAGTTAAAGTCAGTGCAGTTATTTATATTGCACTTAAGATAATGATCCTGTTATAAATTTCAAATTAAAGCAAGTACATCCACCTGCCAATGAATTCCTATATACTATATACTATAAATATACCACGTCTTTGAAATAAAGAACATAAACTTAAATTATTAAATAACATGTAACCCTTTTCATGCTCAGCGCAAATTGGCTAACATTTTCAAACAGATTGTAACGCGGCGTCTGATATAGATCCAAACTCTTTGCAACTCTTCTTCAACCTGTCGTCGGTTTGGAATGCTTAAAATCTAAGTTTGATTTACTTTCTCGGACGACATATTTGAACCAGACGAATGATAAGGACTAACCCTCCTGTATCGAAACATTATTTATACATTTTTAAATTGAAGAAACCTTTACCCGTTTTAGCCGAGTCTGGGTCCATGCTTATAAGTCGTTTCAGCTGAGTCTTAAATCATTCTAAAGCATTTGATTGGTCAGATTTGAGCCTAGGCTCAAATCTGACCATTCAAATGCTTGAGAACGAACTCAGACTCAGCTCAAACGCTTTATAAAGACTGGGCCTGATCTAGCTCAAAACTGTTTGCAAAAGCAGTCAAGTCGCGACCGGCAGGTCTTTCACCTGTGTTGACATTTGTTGCCTGTCAGACAACTTTTTTCAGTTTTATGCATACATGACTCCCTCTCTACAACGACACCCTAAGGGAGACACAGATTATGTGTGTTGTTATAGGGAGGGAGAATTAAGACTTGGCTTACATTTGCAAACAACTTGAATCCAGATTTGACGACGCGCGCCTGATCTTGATTCAAGCTGGTACTCACTCGTTATTACATGTATATGTATTCTTTCAAAATGTGCACATATATGTACCTTTGAGAAAACAGCCGACAACAAATTTAAGCAGACGACATTGCAACCATGAAAAGGTTGGGCATTTATGTCTTGTGGAACAGCGGTAATGGTCGTTGACTTGTTAGGAGGGTCGTTATAGGGAGGGAACACTGTATTTTGTAAGCAGGAAGTAATTATGCACACCAAAAAGTTTGAATCCTGATCATAATCCGAGTTGCTCTGTGTATGATCTGGTTCCAAACTGTTCGCAAATACTGATCGACTCGGGTGGGATAAGGGTAAAGTGTACAACTTGCATGGCCGACATGCCTCTTGATCAAAGTGGACCATCATTTCGAAAATAGGTTTTGGCATCTGTGTTTCTTTTTTTTTTATTTGTACACTATTTGTATTTTTCGATACCTAATTTGTTTTTTCGTTTCTGTGTCTTTTGTCACGGCTCAGCTCATCTTTAATTGAGCTTTCTTTTATTTTATATGAGTGATTGACTTTAAATTGGTAATAACTGTTACAGTGGAGAATGTGTTATTCTTTCCCAATAAACGCGTTTACGCTAAAACTATTATTTGCAGTGCAAACAGTTTGGAGCCTGATCAGACGCCGGGTAACCCGGTGTCTGATCAGGCTCCAAACTGTTTGCCACCAAGATAAACAAGAATTATCAGAATTGTCCAAAAGTTGTTCTTTTCTACGTTTTAGTGCTTTGCGTTTGCGTACGTTTGCGTTTAAACGGGAAAGAATAACAGATTCTCCACTGTATCATGCTACATGTAGCAGGAAACCGTGATAACCTTTGCAAACAGTTTGGATCCTGATGAGACGCCGCATAACGCGGCGTCTCATCAGGACCCAAACTGTTTGACACTCTTACCCTTTTTTGAAAATAATTTTTCGAAAATATATTTTTGGAACAGAAGCAGACGACATTTGTTGCAGACGAAAACATTACCCAGCATGCAAAGGGTTAAATGTTTTTTTATTTGTTCTTTTATATAGGTTACTTTGTAAGTCTTAATGGAGACAATAAAGAATCAATCACTCTGATAACTGTTTTATCATTGCCTGCATATACAGTAAAACCTCGCTATTACGACCACTAAAACGAAGGCTAATTGAGTGTATAATAGACAGGTGACAGCTTAAAGCAAGGTAACAGTGAAACAGAAAGCTCCTATAGGAGCTTTCTGTTTCACTGTCACCTTGCTTTAAGCGGTCACCTATCGTAAACACCCTAATAATTAACATAATTTAGTGGTCGTTATAGCGAGGTTTTACTGTAATTGCAAAAAGAAATTAACCTTTTTGTTCCTAATGTCCCTTAATGGGGACATAAGCAAACAGTGCAGAACCAGATCAGATGACGCATCGTGCAGGATTTTCTATTAAGATAAACCAAAAATGAAAAGACCAGGCACACTTTAAAGGTAAAAAATTAACTGATCCAATATATTAGAATGGAAGAACCCACCGGACATAAATGGGTTTATCGCATAGAAGCATCTTTTGACACCTTTAGTACATGTACCTATTTCTAATATCGAGCATAGCGAGCGAGACAAAGGCTCGTGGACGAGGTGGGCTCTTTGGTAAGACGTATTTTTGACGTTAGTTTTACACATGTATGCCTGTTATAAGGTCGTATACCGGCATTTGATAAAGAGCAATAGGGAATATTTTCTGTTTTATGAGTAAGTCGGCGTCTGATCAGGAATCAAATGCATCCCGATATCACATGGTCAATTTACCACACATATAAATTTGAGAAATAAAAGCAGACGAGAATTGATAAAAGATGATGACGTCATAGCAACTAGGGGGTTAATAAGACAGTTAGTTACGTATAGACGTGAGTGCATGTGTTGTCGGCATCCATTACAGCATCTTGATAGCTTTTCTTCGGGGATTGTTCCTCCGCCCCTGGGGCTGCTGTCTGATGTTTAATCTTCCTTGCCGGGTATTTATCTGTAAATACAGTAGAATAACATGTTTGATATACAGAGCAGTAGAAAAGACGTTATTCTTTCCCAATAAACGCGTTTGTGCAAACCATTCTGCAAACCACAGGTATTTGACACATCTTTTTATTTAAATATATATTTCTTTACTATTTACATGTACATGTATCATATAAATGAGAAAAGGCGAGAAAATGTATACAATGGGAATCGAACATGTAGTCCAAACAGTCAACTTGAACTGCTGTTAAACTCGACTAGATGACTGAAATTCGCTTGTCTTGCTCTCGTGAAATTATTATTGTTTAAGATTTACTTTTTATTTGACGAAAATCCGTCAAATAATGCCACAATAAGTGAATTTATAACCAAAATGTGCCTAACAGTTTCACATGTCGTTTCAGACTTCCATACGAAAGTGCGTAAATATAGGAGGATCTAGTCGGTTTTCACAGTAAACGGCCTTTACATCTGACACTTTTACATACTTTCATTAGAGGCAACACTTTTCAGTCAAAATATGATCTTTTTCGAAAAAAGTAATGCGGCAAGTATCTGTGTTGCAAACAGTTTAGAACCAGATTAGACTTCAAAGTGTTTGCCAATCAATTTAAATTACATCTTATTGTTTTAAGGTTTTAATATTCAATAATTTATTTCATTGCATTCAGTACTTTTGTTTAACCCTTTACCCCATAGTATGTTTCTAGTTTTGAAGATAGGTACCCACTTAATGCAGGTTGAACGTTAAAAAGAATGCGCCTTAAGGGACATTCTGCTTTACTTTCATCCTGCTTTAAACTATATACGTTCTGCTAGAATATACAAAATATTTCTTATGATTGATACATGTATCCATGACTGTTTGAATCGGAGCTACTTTTTCAAGTGGATGAATAAGTTAAATGCGCTAAAAGGCGCCATGTGGGGGACATGGTTAAACGGTAAAGAATAACGTCTACTCCACTGATGTATTGTTATATTTCCTGTTTTGTACATGTACTTACATGACATACACACAGAACATCAAAATGGATTGAAATTAAATCGATTTGCACTTAAATTTCACATTAAATGTTTATACATAACCTAAGAAATAACCACATTTGTTTTCACTTTTTACTTACCTACAATCTGTTTCACAATGTTGTTTACAAAATGTGTTCATTTTATATTGCACGACACAGTGTCAAAAACGATATGAGTGTCGATCAGATCAAAGGGAGTTTCTCGACGTATTGCCCGAATCCAAACTGTGTGCAGGATGCCAGTCAAGTCACAATTGGAAGCGCAACATTTAAATTATAGTGGAAAATACTTTATTATTGCCTGTTTATATGACACTATACACAAACGCAATGCAATGCAATGAAGAAAATGATAACGCTTTTCAGTTTAATCGGAGGGGCAAACAGTTTGGAGCCTAATAAGACGTCAGATAACCCGGCGTCCGATTAGGCCTTAAACGTTTTTACTTGGAAAGAGTAATATCCTCTTCCTGATAATGATCTTCCTGGAAATTTATAGACTATACTCACCTCTGCACCTTGTCCTGAAGCCCGACCATTTGTAACCATTGCAGTACCGCCAGCTTGTTCCTACCAGCTTGTACCCAGTGTTACATCTAACCGTTACTATAGCACCATTGTGTTCAAAATATACCCGGCCATTGGTTATGTTTCCAGGATGTTCGCACTCGTTGGCTGTAAATAGACGGAAATACAGTGTAGAGGACGTTTTAACACCCCACAACACAGCGTCTGGTCAGCTCCAAACCGCCCCTCTGTTCCAAAAAGTTTTCATATTCTATATTTATTGCATCGTTTTTTCATTTCGTTTCAAGAATGCATAATATCTGCTCCACTGTATACTGTTTGTATATGACAAGTATACTCTTTAAAGGCACACTGTTTGTAAAAGATGCAAAGTATAGGAACCATCTGCTTTTAGACTGACATGTTTGCGCGTATCCCAAGTATGCGATGTTGCTTGTAAATGGGGTTTTAGATAATTCTAAGATGTATGATATATGAACATGCTGTGTTAATATTAAACAGGGGTATTTTAGACAGAAAAAAAAATCAACATAATATTACATCGACAGTCTAACCACTATAACTCGAACTCATTTAACCCTTTCCCCCATAGAAGCGACTTTTAGCGTATTTAATTTATTCCTCCGCTGAAGAAAATAGTTCCAGTTTAAACCTTCATAAACAATTACCATTACAAATATTATATATAGCCTAGCATATTTAGGTTAAAGCAGGCTGAAAGTAAAGCAGAATGTGCCTTAAGGCACATTCTGCTTTACTTTCAACCTGCTTTAAGTGGTCACCTGTCTTCAAAACTAGAAACAGGCTATATGGTAAAGGGTTAAGTCTAACTTGCCCGTAATTCTTCTGCAAATTTCCGGAAACTCGATCTCGCTTAAGTTTAACATATTTGTATTGTAATGTTAACACATGATTAAGCATGTACGTTTTAATATTGAAATATTGGAATTTCTCACATAACTACCTCCCCTGTTTTCTATAGCGAACAACGATGACGAATATCCTTATCTCCAACATGTGTAAGATCACTTTGATGACGTCACTATAACGTCACTATTTATAACGGCGTTTTGACGTCACCAGGGTTCCAAAAAATGCATATTGCTTAAAAAATAGCTTAAATCGTTGGTAATGTGAGAAAAAGAATCTGTCACTCGTCGATGTTTAAGACAAGTTGATCTCAAACTCGTCTAGAATAGAAAAGTTATTAAGCTCGCCAAGGCTCGCTTAATAACATTTCAATTCTAGGATCGTTTGAGATCAGCTTGTCTTAAACATCGACTCATGACAGATCCTATATGTTAGACATAATTGGTTTCTAAAAAACGTAAATATATTTTGACTCATTTCTCTATTTTGTTTCATGTAGGCTAATTCCATTTACAATTCGGTGTTTTTCATTTAGAGCACATCGGAGAAGACATTGATTCTTTCCCGTTTAAACGAAAACAGAAAGCAAGCGTACATGACAGCCTCAGTTTGAAAATTCTCACGATTTATTTCTATCCTAGTGTCCCGTAATTCTGATAATGATAATACAGGGCTCCCTCTCTACAACGACACCAATGGGAGACAACTATTGTGTGCGTTGTTCAGAGGGAGTCGTTATATGGAGGGAATTGCCTTACACTTGCAAACAGCTTGAATCCAGATCAGACGCCGCGTAACGCGGCGTCTGATCTGGATTCAAGCTGTTTGTCACACATTATTATGTTTTTCTGTCAAAATGTCAAAAACGTAACTTTGGGAAAAACAGCAGACGACAGTTTTTAGCAGACGATATTGCATAAGTGAAAATATTATACATATAATTGTCTTCTTTTGGGAACAGCGACAAGGGTCGTTGAAAGGAGTGAATCGTTGTTCGGAGGGCCGTTGTAGAGAGGGAGCGTTGTATATGTAATAAGGTAATGCAAGATTGAAGCAGAGCTGAAGGCTCTTGTGGGAGCAACAGTGCAAGGGTGTTATATACGTATGAAGTGAACATATAATTGACAACATAAATGAGCAAATATAAAGTTGATATAGCGATGTATGTCTGAAGGCATGTATAGCACACACCTGAACAAAATTAACTCTCTTGCGACCCGAAAGCATGTATCGTCCAAAACAAACTCCTGCATAGCGTCCCGTAAAAAGAGAAAATTAATTGAAGAAATATAGATTAAGTTAATGTTTCGAACTGACATGTAACTTTAAATGGGAATGGCGTTTCATGTATTTTTCAGTCAGGTTTCAGAGAAACCTATTCATTGAAAAATTTCATTTTTATATAAGATCCAGTAAATCTCACAGTAGTCATTTTCATTGAAGCACAATAATTGACATATTTAAATAGATTCCCACCAGGGGAATCGCATACGCCTTTGCTTACATTGGTGTTTATTTAATTCATTCGCATGCACTGGTCTTACATCGACGGGTGAATTAGGCTATTCGTTTTAAAGAGCAGTAGCATATGAATGCCTGACATTGTCTGTAAGTCACTCGGCTTCTTTCCTTTGCACTATTCCTTCAAACGAATGGTGCATCAATAGACAGTAGTCCGACATATGGTCGTCGAACTAAGCTAGTTCCTACTCTTACCCATAATGGTCTATCATATTAGTAGATTGCGGCCCCTCTTTCTAAAGTCAAACATGTATTCTATTTAAAGCTGTACCTTTGAAAAGACAATTACATGTATGTTTGATTTGAACAAGCAAAACTACCGAGGTACAGTACTTAATACCTCTCTATTTGTTGTGTTAATGTTTAGATGTTGACTGCTTATGATAGGTGACAGAAAAACTGAAAGCTTCTTGTATTTTATATAATCAAATATCATCATTCTTAGTTGTCGTTCTAATTATTAAACCGTCAGTAGAACTTAAGTCAAATATAACCCTTTTATGTGTAGCGGTGCCGTAAGCCACTATCCAATCCTGATCACACGTAAATTCTAACACACCTCGCCCACGCCCCTACATGTATATAAGCGAAGAAGGACCGTCTCAGTGTACGAATTTTCAGTAGAACACTCACGCGCTAAACGTTCTAACGTGACGTCATTTGGCTTCGAAAATGCGTACGCCAAGAAATGGAGCGCCGTTGCTTCGGTGCAAATTAAGGTTAAATTATGTGTTAGAATCGAAATATTAAATGATAAACCAGTGTTTTATCTAACAATTGAACACGGTAGTCGTTGAGATGCTTGTAATTAAACCACTCGGCCTAAAGGCCTCGTGATTAAATTACTACGCATCTCAACTCCTACCAGTGTTCGATTGCAAGATAAAACACTGGTAGGAATTTATTATTTCTTAATTTAACACTCAAATTAAAGTTTCTTCAAGGCAAAAATCGCATTAAACTTCATATTTTTAAAGCAGACAAAAGCGTGACAAACTTGCCAGAATATACGACGTTCACGAACGAAAGGTACATTCTACTGTTACAGTTGAAAAAGTCTATTCCTTCCCAATAAATAGAGGATCTTGTACGAGTGCTCATTATTAAATAGAGGGTCTAACATGAGTGCTCATTAATTATCATTTTCAATAAACGAGTTGACTAAAGAAATATGACGCGAGCCTTGGCGAGCGTTATATTTGTTTTAGTCAACGAGTTTATTAAGAATGATAAATGATGAGCACGAATGTTAGATCCTATTTATCACATAAACATTTTAAAACCCTTTTAAGTGAACTGAATCCGTAGTTTTTTGTCTCTACGCCATATGTATTTTCCGCCAAAACTTGACGTTGTTTACAGTAACGCCATGGCATATGACGTCATTTGGCGCCCAGCGCCATGCAGCGCTCGTGGACGAACAGGTAGGGCCGGATCCCAAATATTGATATTTCACTATAGTTTATTGAATGGCTTTATAACACTCCCAGAGTCGGTTTTATGTGATAATCATTTTTAATGAACGAGTTGACTAAAATAATATGACACGAGCCTTGGCGAGCGTCATATTCATTTTAGTCAACTCGTTTATTAAAAATGATAAATAATGAGCACGAATGTGAGATTCTATTTTTATCACATAATAAATTTAAGCACCTATTAAATTGATTGAAACCGTAATTTGTAGACCCTCCGCTATATAGAGTGTCCGCCAAAATGTTACGTTGTTTACGTTAACGTCATAGTTAATGACGTCATTTGGCGTCCCGCTACATGCAGCGCTTGAAGACGAACAGGTTGGGCCGGAGCCCAAAAAACGATATTCCACTAGTGGATTACGATATTTACAGGCTTAATGTCACTCCCAGACCGCAAATTATGTGATAAATGCATTTATGCTACAACCGTAATAACCATTGGAAACAGCTTTGAACCAGGTCAGACGCCGGGTAACCATGCCTCTTATCAGGCTACAAATTGTTTGCCAATCAGCTTACGATAACTCAAAAGAATCAGTTTTAAGTGATGTAATTTTCCATATTTCATTGCTTTGAGTTTTGCTTGCGTTTCAACGAGAAAGAATAGCGTTGTCACCTTACTGGATAAGGTTGTGGCCTATTGCAGACATTGTTACAGTTCTTTATGTTATATAAAATACAGCAAAATTCTCTATTACGATCACTTAATTGTACAAATATTAGGTGTTCCAAATAGGTGACCGTTTAAAGCAAGGACACGGTAAAACAGAAAGCTCTCATAGGAGCTTTCTGTTTTACTGTCACCTTGCTTTAATCTGTTTTCTGCACATGTCTTTTATGCAATTAATAAGGGTTCGTTTTAGTGGTCGTAATAGAGAGGTTTTACTGTACAGTAAAACCTCTCTATTACGACCACTAAGTTATGTTAATTATTAGGGTGTTTACGATAGGTGACCGCTGAAAGCATGGTGGCAGTGAAACAGAAAGCTCCTTTAGGAGCTTTCTGTTTCACTGTCACCTTGTTTTTAGCTGTTACCTGTCTATTATACTATCAAAAAGACTTCGTTTTACTGGTCGTAATAGCGAGGTTTTACTGTATTATCAAACGACACATAGGCTTTGTTAATTTTGATTTACACACAACCTTGGGTGTATGCTGATAACATCGTGAAATTTATTACCAATATATAGCAGTAAATGCGTCACTGGGTGTTTTTTATTATATATGACAGGTGGCGTATCGTTTGTGTATATCATAAATACGGTTAAATATGTGATAAGCGATCATTTCAAAAGAATATCATTTAGCGGTTTTTACTATAGGTGGTACATGTGCTGATGGGGTTGATGTCGGGTATAGGGTACTACAGACATATACCCAGTTACATTTCTGTATACAAACATGTACACTAGGGTACTTATGTGTAAATAGAAATGAACCTTTTGGTACGGGGTATTCCTCCATCTGTAATTAGCTGGATGTCGCTATACTATTGAAATACTGTTGAAGCGACGTAAAATCATAACACATTCAAAATCCAAATCCATTTGGTACGTGGTTCGGCGAACGTTGTCCAGTGGTAACGCGCTCGACTACGGTAACAGGCGCCGTGAGTTCGATCCGCAGCTGGACCAAATTCCTTCGTATGAGACTTTATAAACAGTGGCCCGATGCATCAGTGCGCTTTATACTGGGTTTTTGATAGAACCAGACATGTCTGTCTATAATAAGAGTTGGGCATCGCACCCAGACATATTGTATCCTCCCCTGTCTCTGGGACGTCCAACTAGCCCATAGATGGCAGAAATGAGATGTTGGTGTCTTAAAAACACTACCGTCAAATACACGCACGGATTGTTGTGCGCAGTGCAGGTGTAACAACAATTGTGACAACTTGAATTCCTTTACATGTAAATGTAGAAGCAGGCTACGGGGCAAATGTCTAGATAGAAGGAAACGCAATGCCATTGAATTTAGAAATGAAGGTTATTTTTAGAAACCATGGAGATGTGCATTAGAATCTCTAACAAATTGTGCTAAATTGTCATAGCAAATTTTAGGGGATAAACAGAAACAATCCCTATGACAATTAAGCCGAAGAACCGCGACAAGTTACTTTAAAAATATACGATGGCCAAACGACAATTACAGAACATTACAAGTCTCTAAATTTTACTTTTCACACCATCGTAATACACACACAAAATTACGATTTGAAAATTATAAAATATACAAATATAACACACCATCGTGTAGCCAATTCATTTTTGCTCACTTTAATACCACATGTGTCCACGGTTTGTACTTATACGTATAACAAAGGTCCCTGAAACCAAATGTACAGTTTCTTTATCATCCTGTTAGTATATATCCAGCCACCCCACCCAAATCCATTTAAGAATGCAAATAAACAACATTGTTAAGTATTAAAAAGATGTTCTCTATGACAATTCATTGAGTATTATTTTTCTTTACTCAAATGCAATTTAGACTAGACTTGCCTTATGCAAACAGCGTAAAAGATGGCCTGATGACTCCCACATCAGCCCTCTGACCAGGGCCTACACTGTTTGTCATTTTGCATTACATGTATATTGATTTACAATAAAAAACGGACAAGACATTAAGTAACTTAAATTGTCCATTTGAAGTTTCAATGACAAATGTTTTAATGCGAAATGCAAGCATTGCTGAACGTTTATGAAGGATATCGGTGTTACGTTAGATTTGCAATTTACCCTAGCCCCGAGTATACTCGTCATTTACATATGGTATACCTGTGAAGAGTACACTTATGTGAACAGGGCGTACCCTCCTATCGGGATATGTCTTGAGTGCCATCCATTTTGCAATACATGCATTGCTAAAACAACCCTAAATAGTCAGACATAGACTAAACTGAATTGGAAATTGGACTTGTCGATTAAAAGTTTCAGGGGTGAATTAAATAAGCCATCACATATCTTACATTTAAATTCTCTTGGATGGTCGATCAACTCTATGTAAAACACATATAGTTTTTTAACGATGCATGTTGAATGAAGAAATGGCCAAGTGACTTTGGTTTGATTTGAGTGATATATTTTTAATCAACCGTCACATATGGTGTAAATATAACATAAGCTTGGCCCATTAAACCATTTGTGCCCACGATCCCATATATTATGGAACATAGGCAAACAGTGAAGACTCTGATCAGACGCCGCATAATGCGGCATCTGATCAGAGTCTATACTGATTGCTGATAAGAATTTCAATACATAAAAAAAGAAAATGAAAGTTTTGACAAGGTACCCTTAGATGAAAAAGAACTATTTTAATATACTAGTATAAGCATTAAAGAATTCACCGGGCGCAAATGCGTTAACCCTAGTAACACACGTCCTTAACTAACAATGTAACATTGACGAATACACTAATCGTATTAAAACAGTGCAGACTCAGATCAAAGGGATCCTACAATACCAAGCTGTTTAGATCGGCAATATTTTTAAGTTAAAATACATTAGATTGTAAAACACAAAAACCTAAATTGTAAACAATGGGGTAGGAAATGAATTAACACATCCGTAGTAAAGTTATCGCTTCCCGCAAAAGGTTAACTGCTTAAATTATGCTTTTTTATTTGTAAATCTGTTTTTTTTTAAATAAAACTTGATTTGCACTAAAGCTGTTTTATAACACCAGTGCATGTAATGTCTCAGTTGTTGATTGCATACGGACGTTTTTCTTTCTAAATAAGAAACGTATGATTTCAGTGCACAAATATATAACTTTATGTTTTGCAAGATTCATAAATAAAACATTTGATAAATGAGTTCATAAAAAGTTTATTTACCACAAGATTACCGCAAAAGGTAGTAGTGTAAGCTAGTGCATTACGGAAAGCAACACAGTTCTGCGTAAAAAAGTATCTACTTAATATCGACTGCTTAAAATTGTCATCTAAAATGTTTTTCTATTTTAAACATAGACTTAAACGATTTGGACTGATGAAACATAGCTATGAGTGAAAAGTATAGGTTGACTTCCGATGCCTCAACATAAAGCTCAAATAGAATCATTATAAGATGCTCAATTGAAGGCATATTGCTGATTGAAACAAAACGAAAAACATGCAGAAAAGTCTTACTTCTGTCTGTTTGACTTTCATCTTACTTAGAGCTATAATATGCCATCTGGATTTCATATAATTAGTAAATCCCAATGGTGAGTGCATTGGTCAATACAGGGAAGCGACATCGTACATGTATGGCTCTTTGTGGGGAAAAGGATAAATTACAGTGCTCCATCTCTACAACAACAAATATTGAGAAACAAAGCTTTTGTACGTTGTTCGGAGTGAGTTGTTATAGGGAGGGAAAACAAACGCATTCACTGCCTTACCCGGAGTGCAATTGTAATTTGCAAACAGTCTGGATCATAATCAGACGCCGCGTAACGCGGCGTCTGATCAGGATTCAAACTGTTCGACACTGATTATATTACTTTAGTACTTTACCTGAAATTAAGATTTAAAAAATAAATGTATACGTGCACTACTTAAAGCTGATGATTTCATGAGAGTGAAAAATATTGTTGCCTTGTTTGGGCAAAAGTGGCAAAAGAGGAAATGTAAGGATGGCCGTTGTAGGGAAGAATACTGTATTAACCCTTTCCCTTATAGAAGCGACTTTTAGCGCATTCATTTTATTCATCCGCTGAAGAAAATAGTTCCAAATTATACCGTAATGAATATGTGTCATATTAAATACTTTCCTTATTCTAGCAGTATATAGCTTAAAGCAGGCTGAAAGTAAAGCAGAATGCGCCTTTGGGCGCATTCTGCTTTACTTTCAACCTGCTTTAAGTAGTCACATATCTTCAATACTAGAAACAATGCTATCAGGTAAAGGGTTATTATAATATGACGCCCACGTAATAAAAAAGAAATTAAATCAAAGGTAGAGCGGTTATCATATATCTGAGTATCAATCACAGATTTGGTAAAACACGGTCAAATATTGATACTCAATGGCTTACCAATACTTCGATTTTATCTAATTACTATGTCTCCAACAATCTGAAGTCGGTCATACCCGTGCTTCAAAATTTGAATCGTAGCTAAGCGTGTACATCGTGCATAAAAGAGATTTCGAAAGATTGAGATTCGACGGTATTCGGAAGTTGCTGGTGCACCCTGTTTAAAAATAGATTAACTCTAGATTAAATCTGAATTGATTTTACCTTGCGGTTTACCGCTGTGTTCTATTAAAAGAAACCTTGCTTTGCAGTATGGGTATCATGGCTATAAATGTTTTGTTATATCAAGAAAGATGATCTTTCATGAATGCTTATGACTAAATTTGAGTTACTGAATGAATAAAAAATTCTATAACAAAAGAGGCGTACCCAGGTTTAACGGTTACTCGTGTAATTATTCCTATAAGCCATAAAACTAAATTAATATCCTATTTATATCATAACCTTTGACATGAAGCACAATAATTAATGCGCAATTTAATTCTTAAATTGTTATAATAACGCTTAACGGATATGAAATGTAGTTATTTTGTTTTGTTAAAAGGGAAAACAGTCCTTAACCCTTGTGTTTCGTTTAAACAGGACAGAATAATGTTTCTATTGTACGTCAAATACTATACGTCGACTTATTAAATTTGATGTTTGAGTTTGGCAGTTGTTTTCAATATTCTAAAGAAAATATAATATATATTCATAAAAGGGGAGCATTTGTTAACTAAATACAAACGAAATGCAAATGAAGATCGGAAAGACAAGTTTTGGGTGCAATGGTTAAAAAGGAAAACTATCCATTTTAATCTGAGTGGCAAACAGTAGAGGGTCTGATCGACTTGTTCGGCGTTTCATCTTGATTCAATCTATTTTAGAAGGGTTATCACACAGTTTCACATAGTATGCTGATGTTTAGTGTCAAAGTTTATTAGGATACTATTAAGTTCACCGTATAATGTATCAATCGTCGCGTTCCGTACAATCCTATGATTTAATTATTAGTAATTTAGTATCAATAAAAATTGCAGAGTGTTTTATCAGGAATGCATTTAAAAAGAATCTATTAAATCTCAAGAACAATTTAATCTGATAATTAACATTAATCTCTCTGATGCTGAAGCATTGTATTCTTCAACATTATCGGTTGACGATTTTTCTAATTCAGTTTTTACGTACTGTTAAAGCAATAACAAACATTAATACTAGTATCAAACAGTTTGGATCCTGATCAAACGCCGTGTAAACGGCGTCTGATCCGGATCCCCACTGTTTACAAAATACATATCAATTTGTGGTTAGCATGATAAGGAATTAAAGTGTTCCCCTAGGTAAGTATGTGGTTATCTAAAGGTTTCGTGGCGATTCACAGTACGTGTTGGCTATAACACTTAATGGTAACACGAATCAGTTATAAGTTGATGAAGTATCTATCGCCACTCCCGAGCAAAAGAGTATGAAACATGCAATATTCGACCTTAGAGCGTATTACATGGTACTTTAGCAACAATTCTTAAACAAGCTTTCGCTACATTATCATGTCGGAAATATGATAGCCATAAACGGTTGGAATCAGTTAAACAATTGTTCGACCTAAATAATGACCTTTAAGGAATACGTCTTTTGTTAAAACACCATTTATTTGGTATATAAAGGATTAATAACCTTTTTATATATTACATGGTACTATTTGTTTTCTTTTTCAATAAAGATATTGAATTGAATTAAATCCTTCTTTGCCACAGTTCTGCTTAATTGTCAAAGGGAATCTTTTCTGTTTAGTAAACCGAGATTTCCCCTGCCAAGGACTAAAGGGAAGGCAGGTCGGTGATTTTGTTCCCGTCCGTTGCATGGCAACGAATGAGATTGGCCGAAGTCATCTTCCTGAAATCATCATCATCATCTCATCTCATCATCCCTCATCATTCATCGGCGCTATATGACCTATTTTGTGTCGCAGTGCCGTAAAACCCAACTCATCCATTCTAAAACATGGCCTATGTGAATGAAGCTTTCACCAATTACTAATCATTTACCTAGTTTTGCAGTCGAAAAGCTGAATGCTCTTCACAAAAAGAAATCAATTACTAGTGGACTGTAATATACAATTCTTATAATGCAATTGTCGATTTCAAATATTGATAATTCAACCTTGAATAATTGATAGTTTATAGACAACTTAAATCGATGTTTAAAGTCGTTTCGCTATTGTTTTGAATTCTTAACCCGTTTGTGCTTATAGCGTCGTATAAATATGACAAAGGCAAATGGTGCAGACTCGGGTGCGATGTCGCATAATCACTTTCCCACATAGAAGCGCCTTTTAGCGCATCTAATCAATTCATCCACTGAAGAAAATAGTTCCAATTTATACAATCATGAACATGTACCATAAGAAATATTTTCTTTATTCTAGCAGATTGAAGCTTAAAGTAGGCTGAAAGTAAAGCAGAATGCGCCTAAAGGCGCATTCTGCTTTACTTTCATCCTGATTTAAGTAATCATCTGTCTTCAAAATTAGAAACAGGTTTTGTGGTAAAGGGGTAATGCAGCGTCTCAGTGACATAAATCGGTACGGTTGCTAGCAAAATGAAAACGAAAATGAAAAAATAGACCTGAGAGTCTTTTAATGAGAGTAGACTCGTCAAATATCACAGTGTATAAACGAACTGTACTATAACCGGATAGAGCGACTAGATTTAACAACAAATGTTGACATTTCTTCACAGGCCTTAACTAAACCTGTTAATTTTGGATATTTTCTTAGAACCAATGCCAGCGAACGTAAGTAATAATCGCACTTATACATGTAAATTGTATCGTAGTACACTTGTAAGTATGTACGTAGAGAGGCAATGGTGATCTGATTAAAAATCAACACAGAGTGTCGATTTCCCTCTCAAATTTGGGAACAGTTCTTTGAAAATGTCCTTTGTTTTAATCGCATATATTACAAAACTGTACTGTATGGTTTCTAAATAGACTGCTAAACAAAGCCACCATCTATTGTTTATTTTGAATCGCCATTTGATTATACATTTATGCAAACTTTCTACATGTAGACTGTACCATATATTGCAATAATCTACTATCATTTATAGCGACTACCCACCAACGTGTCTGTATGATATATAGAGACTAGATTCCCCTGACATTTGTATGACATATAGCGACTAGCTATACACGATTACGCAAATTCTGCTTGATGTATTGTTATGATTTCTACATAAAAGTTGTATCAGAGTGATACGTATATGTACGTGCAAACCTCTACTACCATTTACATGTATAGTGTGGTCATGCATGCAAATGATCATTTCGGCCCAATTTTCTGAAATGTGTATGACATATTGCGATTCGCGAAACATGATTTCACCAATACTGCATACTGTTTTGATATTATTTCCCAGGACTGCCATTTCTCCATATTTTTCCGAAATCTTCGGATATACGAATTTTTCCCAAATCTTCGGATTTCTGCTCTTACTTTTAAAATTTGGATCTTAAGCGTATTTTGCGTTGAAAACATTGATATTGGTTACAATGGAGCCCTCTGATCAGGGTCTTCACTGTTTGTCACTTTAACATATATTGTAAAACAAACCCTTAAAAGTCACAAATGGACAAGACTAAATTGAAAATTTGAATTGTCCATTTGAGGTTTCAGGGAAGAAAAGTGCTTTAACTATATATAAACTTAATCAAGGACTTCATTGCGTGTGCAACCATAAGCATAATGTCGGCATCAGCTTGGTGGTTGGAAGGTAGTGGGTTTGATCGCCAGTTGGTACAAGCCAGTGCCGTAAAGTTGTTAGTAGCAGCTCTGTTCTGGGTCTACATTGTAATAATAATAAAAAAATAATAATCTTATTTGTGCACATGTTGATAATAAATATACATGTACATATTGTTGAAATTATCAAAAACTAGATTCACTTTACAAAATAGATATCACATTAAGAAGAAAACATCACAAATAGACTAGTTCAGTTGTTATTTTACGCCAATATATAATTAGGATATTATGGACATTTAGGAAAAGAAATGGTGCACCGGAGTGCCCGAGAAGTTTTGCCCATAAAGAACAAAACTTATTTCCAACAGGGTCCAAGCTGTCACATAGGGATCTTGAGTTAATTAAACATATGTGCATTATTGTAAAACGAGTTGGAAGTAAAAGTAAAGGTATCAACTGGATGGGGCATGCTAATTATCTTTTACATTAGATTTAGTTCCATAACATTGGATACCTTTCATTTTTGTAAAGTGTTCATACATGCTTGGGGCTTGTTTTAATTTTTTTATAAACATGATCTAGTCGTAATTGTTTACATCTATATTCCAAATTTAAAATCTAAGATCTGCCACACGAAGAGATGTTCTACAATGTTAATTATGAATGAAACGCACTTTGTTTTGTGCAACCTGTAGTTTGTGTTTGTCTTTTTAGTACGATCACAGAGCTACGAGGAGGATCGTTACCTATATGGCATTGTATTAAAATAGTGTCTTTCTAAGACATTTGTTTAAACAATCTTGCTGGCGATATAAAATTTAATTCTCGAGTTTACTTTCTTGATAATTTTATTTACAATGGAATCTTCCTGACATGTCTGCATCTAAACATGAGTCCAGATATTTAACTGCACTTGTAGATTTGATTTCATCACCGTTACATTCACGGAAAAGTTTTTGATTTTATTTAATTTTATTCGAGATCCAAACAAAATACTTTCTTTTTTTCCGAGATGTAACAAGAGTTTGTTATCGATTAAACATTTGCTACAGTTTTCTAGTTCTTTTACTAAAAAACGACTGATATAAAATGGATCTTTGTGGGAGAATATAAGTTTCATGTATGGATTCAACTATAAACATTTTATCCAAATATTTGTTTCAATTTGGCAATACAATCTATTCAAATCACCATGTTGTCTATTCAAAAAACCATACAGTTTCAGTTTCACCGGTGCAGTACTTTCAACGTGGGTATTTAGTTAAATTTCACAACTTTTGTGCTTGTACTGCTATCGAAAGAAGAGTACATAATTTAACGCCCGATTAGATGTCAGGGTGCGTAAAAATTGCATATGTAACACATTTGTAAACACGGCCTCGTGTAAATATTGCCAGGTGTTTGATGATGTAATGGAAATATTTTCTTTGGAAAGTTTGATAAAGGAAAAATGACAGTCAAATAAATATCTTAAATCAATGCACAGTATAATGTACGTTTGCTTTTCTTAGTGATTTATTTAGAAAACAATGAAAAGAGAGGAAAACACCTTCCGTACATGTCAGCGTGTCGCACTGAATCGATAGAATCGTTACAATCTAGTCGCAATATTCGGTTATAGTACAGTTCGTTTATACACTGTGAATATATAAGCATAGAAGAATCAACATGACACAACTCTAATTGCATATACAGATTTCCCTCTCTACAATGACACCCAATGGGAGACACATTTTGAGTGCGTTGTTCGGAGGGAGTCGTTATACAGAGGGAAATTGGCTTACATTTGCACACAGCTGGATTCAAGCTGTTTGTCCCTAGTCATTTAGATTTTTCTGTCAAAATGTCCATTATGTAACTTTGAGAAAAGCAGCAGACGACAATTTTAAGTAGACGATATTGCAGCATTAAAAACGTTAGACATAATTGTCCTGTTTAGGGAACTGCGGCAAGGGTCGTTGTAAGGAGGGAGTCGTTGTTGGGAGGACCATTTTAGGGAGGGAACACTGTAACCACATTACAATGGGAACTAGATTAACGTGTTTACTCCACGTGGTGAAATGCGCACATTTGTAACACTATGAGTCAACTATTAGATGAGTAAAACATCTTCAAAAGATCATCTCCATTAAATAAAACATGGTATTAAATTATCAATTTCCCTACGGTCGATTTTTAACAGTTGTTCCACAGCTTTATCATCAATACCCTTGCTACTTCACTAGAACCCTTGCATGATAAAATTTAACGTGAGGACTTTACCCATTCGCCGCCAATAAATTACGCGGCGTCTGATCAGGATCCAATCTGTTTGCAAACGTCCCGTTTGGCGTCATTGACAGTAAACACTATTATTGTTAAATAACATTTGTACATCAATAATGAAATATCCTAGCAAACACACAGGGAGAGTTCATCGCAGTATCAATGTATATATATTTAAATATCAAGTTGTCATAAAATGTTTGACAGCATGCACATGTAATGCCGAGGTGGACAATGTAACTGAGTCATCACAAGATGATAGGTGATGATGATTGAGTAGTTCTACTTCCTATCTATTGTATGGTGAGAAACGTTATTGCTCCCCGTTCAAACGTAACTACAGTGATCCTTCTCTACAACGACATCGAATGGGAGACACAGATTTAGTGTGCTGTTCGGAGGGAGTCGTTATAGGGAGGGACAATTAATAATTGACTTACATTTGCAAACAGCTTGAATCCAGATCAGACGCCGCGTCACGCGGCGTCTGCTCTGGATTCAAGCTGTTTGTCACTCGTCATTATATTTATTCTATCAAAAAGTCCACTTATATGTAACTTTGAGAAAAAGAGCAGACGACAATTTTAATCAGACGATATTGCAGTATAAAGACATTGTTATAGAAATTTTATTTGCGCACGTATGTCTTTAAAATGTTGCAGTACTGAACCTTATTAAATTAAACTGATAATTTCAAGCGAATTGCCATCGAATTGCCATCGAATCAGGCGCTTCAAAAATCAAATCCTACTTTTGAATATTTTTACGCGAATTTTCCGAAGCGGTTGTGACACAAATGGAATTGAAAAAATTAACGAAGGCATCTTTGCGAACATTTGTGAGATACACCATTCAAGAAAACTTACCTGAGGGTAAATTTAGTATTTTGAATCGCAAGCGAATTGCCATCGAATTGCAAGCGAATTGCCATCGAATTGCAAGCGACTCGCAAAAATTGTTAATTTAATAAGGTTCAGTACTGTACACATAAATCTCCTGTTTGGGCAACAGTGGCAAACATCGTTGTTAGGAGGGAGTCGTTGAGTGTAGGATCGTTGAAGAGAGGGAACAATGTGCGTGCACATGCAATAAATGAACAAACTATGTCAGATCAGGCGCCGAGAAACTGGGAGTTTGATTAGGTTCCAAAAGGTGTAATCATTAGGTTGAAATAAATTGCAACTATTTCCAAGATTTTGTAATTTTCTGAAGTGTTACGTTCGCGTCTCTCGTCGATTAAATTGAGATGACAATGTATTTCCCACACTCTGGATACAGTTTGTACACCTTTAGTGTCATGTTTCTGACCATTTCAGAATAACTTTTTGTGAGTTATTGTTCAAATATATCGTACAATGCATTGTTTTCACTTTTTGCAACAAGCTGTTCAGTAATTCGAAATTTCACTTTTGTACTGTTTGACATTTTACAACAGCCCCGCCTTTGTACTATATAATTGTGCTAACCATCCGTAAACGGGCAGTACCCTCTTTAAAAGTCATGGGTCTGTTTTACGAAACGTCGTACGACTATTATTGTCGTAAGTCATATTCTAAAATTTTCATTTTTTTTCTCCATTTAATGCTGCCTTGTGACACCTCTTTAGAATCGTCTTTGAACGACGATTTCAAAGAGATGTCTCAAGACAGGGTTAGATGTAGACATCAGAAATGAGATGTATTTTAAAGTTTTGTCTTACGACTGTTTTTTACGTACGACGTTTCGTAAGACAGGCCCCAGGTCAACAAGAATAAGAATAATAATTGTGCTCTAACAATAATTTTCATTGCAAACAGTTTCGAGCAAGATCAGATGCCGAGTAACCCGTAATCAGGCTGCAAAGGAGATCCTACAAGAAGCTGTAATTTTTTCACATTTAGCTGCAATTGCGTTTGTCATCGAATTCAAACTAAAGAAATATGGATATGTCCGACTTGGGTGAATTAAAGTAATAGAGATTTAACCTTTTCATAAAAAGTTAACATGTACGACATAATACGACTGAGACATTATTTTATTATTAAAATATCAACCTTAGGGGTTGTCCAATATGCAGCACACATGCTCTAATAAACTAGGAGAGTAAATCCAGTAGCAATAAACAGTGAATGAATTCTTACAAAATTTGCTGTTACCTGTTGTTTTATAGAGGTTCTAAAATAAACCGTCTGAGGAAGAGGCTTAACCGAGTTCTGTTAGTGTTTCTGTTCCAAATGGGAGAGGGCGAGGTTACTATGTCACAAAAAGAGCTATGAAAATATCCTGAAATTAACTGATATTAAAAGTCGCGTTTTTCTTATTTAAGGTTTGATAAAAATGAATTATCAATATTAATAAAAATCATTCTATAGTTCTCCTTTTTATGTAGACATATACATTTCATCGAAGAACTAGATACATGTACAGTATACAGTGGAGAATCTGTTATTCTTTCCCGTTTAAACGCAAACGTACGCAAACGCAAAACACTAAAACGTAGAAAAGTACAACTTTTGGACAATTCTGATACTTCTTGTTTATCTTGGTGGCAAACAGTTTGGAGCCTGATCAGACGCCGGGTTACCCGGCGTCTGATCTGGCTCCAAACTGTTTGTAATTGAAATAATAGTTTTAGCGTAAACGCGTTTATTGGGAAAGAATAACATATTCTCCACTGTACTTAAGTTATACTTGGAATATGAGTTTCAAGAAAATAGTTTCTTGTACTTCAGGTTAATGTTATGACTAAATGTATATGTGTGTATTATGAACCATGGTGAGACTGAACGATTCTTCAGTTTTACAATTTTAACTTTATGTTGACAGCAAAAATTAGTTCAATTTGGTAAATAATTTTAGCAAGAGAAGAAGCATTATTCTAATTTCGCTTTCGAACAAGTGTGTACTAAAGTATGGTTGGTCATTGCAAATGAGCAACTCGGCATTTTGTCAGGCCTTAATGTGTTTTGCCATTCAAAGTTTAATAAAATGTTAAAACTTCCATTCATCTATTTTTTTCTAGATTGTATTGCACTGTTTAGTTCGTTTAAGCAGGACAAATCACTTCTCTATTGTTGTAACCACATTCAATACTATTCATATTGTTAATGCTATTTTATAGGAAAATAAGCATTGTTACAGTGGAGAATCTATTATTCTTTCCCGTTAAAACGCAAACGAAACGCAAACGCAAAGTACTAAAACGTAGAAAAGAACAATTTTTTGACAATTCTGATAACTCATGTTTATATTTGTGGCAAACAGTTTGGAGCCTGATCAGACGTCGGATCACCCGGCGTCTGATCTGGCTCCAAACTGTTTGTAAACGAAAAAATAGTTTTAGCGTAAACGCGTTTATCTGGAAAGAATAACAGATTTTCCACTGTACTGTGAGGGAACATCAAACGTCATAAGATTTGTTTTCATTATTTTCTTTGTTGCTTAATTGGTTATAGTATTATCACTATATTACAATGTTTTCATCATCGTATGCCTAAATGAAACATCGAATTGTATTGAGTTACAATGAACAATTGATCATATAATCATCCTACATGTGCATGTATTATATATTCGATACAATACGCCTATACTGTATTAAACCTTTGTAAACAACATTGTCATATACATGCACTTCAAAATCGGCATTGGCATAATTTTTTCAAATTTAACATTTTAATATTCATGTACATGTATATAGAAGAAACCCGGAGTGTTAAATAATTTGAGTCCTGGTCAAACGTTGGATTACACATGCAGTGGAGAAGACGTGTTCTTTCCCAATTATCGCGTATACGCCGACTTCTGACCAGGTTCTAAACGGGTTTCCACTCAGATTATAATGTGTCCTCAAAATTGTCAAACTTTTCTACGTTTAATTGCTGTGCGTTTACGTTTCGTATGCGTTTAAACTGGAAAGAATAACGTCTTCTCTATGGTTCTCCACATTTTAAATGTTCTTATACGTATTTTGCAGTTACAGTGGATAATCTGTTATTCTTTCCCGTTTAAACGCAAACGTACGCAAACGCAAAGCACTAAAACGTAGAAAATAACAACTTTTGGACAATTCTGATAATTCATGTTTATCTTGGTGGCAAACAGTTTGGAGCCTGATCAGACGCCGGGTTACCCGGCGTCTGATCTGGCTCCAAACTGTTTGCACTACAAATAATAGTTTTAGCGTAAACGCGTTTATTGGGAAAGAATAACAGATTCTCCACTGTATGTTGCAGTTATGAGGCTTGACTCATTCACTCCTGAAACTTTAAATGGACAATTCCAATTTATATAATAACGTCTAGTCTATGTTTGACTAATTAGGAATGATTTTAGCATTTTGCAATATGGCAAACAGTGTAGAACCTGTTCAGAGTGCTCATGATGGACGGTTTACACTATTTACAAAGCTCAAATGCGCATTGCAAATGTACACTGTTTGTTAATGACGAGTATACTCGGCGTTAGGATTGAATGTGTTGACTAATCCAACTATTTTGTACAGCTGAGAAAACGTTTTTCTTTCCCGTTTCGACGCAAACGAAACGCAAACGCAAACCACTAAAATGTTGAAAATAACAAATTTTCGACATTTTTCACTATCGATTTTTGTCTGAAAGGCAATCAGTTTGGAGTCTGATCAGACGCCGGATTACAGTGGAGAATCTGTTATTCTTTTCCAATAAACGCGTTTACGCTAAAACTATTATTTCCAGTGCAAACAGTTTGGAGCCAGATTAGACGCCGGGTAACCCGGCGTCTGATCAGGCTCCAAACTGTTTGCCACTTAGATAAACAAGAATTATCAGAATTGTCCAGAAGTTGTTCTTTTCTACGTTTTAGCGCTTTGCGTTTGCGTACGTTTGCGTTTAAACGGGAAAGAATAACAGATTCTCCACTGTACCCGGCGTCTGATCTGGCTCCCAACATTTTGCAATGGTAATAATAGTTTTAGCGTAAACGCGTTTATTAGGAACGAATAATGTTTTCTCCACTGTACATGTACCCAGTGAGTCTGATTCACCATCAAAGTGTAATTTCACTAATAAAGTATTTCCTGTCTTTAACTGATTATAAAACTATGTTTCCCTTAAAAGCTTTCATTCTAGGTTGTGCCGCATTTGCAAAGAGTTTGGAAACAGGCCAGATGCTGAGTAAATCGGCGTTTGACAAGGATTTAAGTAGTTTGACAACCGTTTTGATGTTTCTACAACTTGATAACAAAAGCAACACATTATTTTTATATTCTTCGAAGAGGGCAGTTTGCAGCTAGTATTAAGGCATCATAATGGTAAAGAAACGGTTTGGGTTAATTTAAGGAAAGCTGAGGTTTCTAATATATCTCTGTTTATGAGAATGAACTTTTCAATCATTTAAAATGTAACTGTTTTTTTTATAATGATATGTGCTTCCCGCGGCCGATACAAAAATAACATTGTCTCGGTTTAACTGTCTTAGATCTATATCGATATCGTCATCTTTAAAGTTATAAATGTATGTGCAAAATGTATTTGTGAAAAAAAGTGTTATGTCGAGATCAAACGGCCATTGATGTAGTTTTTGATAAGGATGAAAAGTGTTTCACACTTGTGTCGGTATTTTTTTGTCATTTTAATATCTAGTAAAGCCTCTCTGTTACGATCACTTTATCATCTTAACGATTTTATGTGTAACTCAATGGGTAGCTGTTTAAAGCAAGATGCATGTGAAACAGAAAGCTCACTGATTTAGGCTGACACCTGTCTTTTATACTTTCAATTATTCTTCATTTAGTAGTCGTAATAGAGATTGTTACTGTAGAAATTTAAAACCATTACCCCATGGCCTATTTCTAGTTTTACAGATAAATGACCACTTAAATAAAGCCGGTTAAAGTAAAGCAGAATGCGCCATAAGGCTCATTCTGTTTTACTTTTCAGCCTGCTTTAACCCTTTACCTGATAGTCTATTTCTAGTATTGAAGATAGGTGACTTCTTAAAGCAGGTTGAAAGTAAAGCAGAATGCGCCTTAGGGCGCATTCTGCTTTACTTTCAGCCTTCTTTAAGCTATCATGTGCTAGAATATAACAAAATATTTCCTTTAACATATATTCATGACTGGTTAAATTGGAACTATTTTCTTCAGCGGAGGAATAAATCATATTCGCTAAAAGGCGCTTCTATTGGGAAAAGGGTTAAGCTACTATCTGCTAGAATATAGAAGCTGTTGCTTATGACACTTATTATTGACTGTATAGATTATACTTATTTTCTTCAATGGAGGAATAGAGAAGTGGCATAAAAAGGCTTATTTATAGGGTAATGGATTAAATTATGTTTTGAATAATGGTTACGTTATCAAAGCATAACTAAGGTTATGATTTCCATCTTCTTTGAACCGCAATGTTTCAATTAGCGTGATACTATAAACCCTTATTGTGCTAATCGCATTTATGTTTGCATTCTCAATACAGTTTGCATCCACACCAACCACGTCTGATTAAGATCTAAACTCTGCTAAATTCGTTTTAGCCTATTTCATATGAAATAAGAAATGTTTAAAAAATAACTGCAAAACGACAAATGACGGAGACGATAAATGAATACATATATGGTATAACCTTTTCCTTGCTATCATTTAGTCAATTTCTAATTGGTCGTCAGATTGTAGTTCTAAAATATAAATATTGGAACATTTTGAATCAAACGAACATCGATATGAGTGTAAAAAAAGTTTGAAACCTGGTCAGACGCGGCGTAACGCGGCGTCTGATCTGGATCCAAACTTTTTGAAATTGGCAATTAATTTGGACCAAAGCAGTGCAAGGGTTTCAATAAATGTGTGCATTGAGACTGGAGGGGGTTTATATACTTAGTAGTAGTCGTAAACCAGTTCCTGTATCACCTGACTCACACAGGGGGGGGGGGGGGGGGGGGGGGGGGGGGGGGGGGGGGGGGGGGTGATTGTTATAGATATGTGCTGATGTTTCAAATAGACCAACTCGATATCATGAATCATAAAACATTCAATAATCATGAATCATACCTGCTGTTAAACAGACTAAGTACCTGTTTGCACTACCAAATGGTAGGTTGATACAAAGGAGAAACGTTATTGTTTTCCTTTTAAACGAAACGAAATGCAAAACGAAATACATTGCAATCAAATGACGAAAATGACCATCGTTTTAAATATGTTATGTTTTATTTTAATCTGATTTGCAACCAGTTTTAACATGGTCAGACGCTAATTCCCCTAGCCTCTGACAAACAATTTGAATCCATATCTGGGTTCAAGCTGTTTGCAAGTGTAAGCTAAGTCTTGATTTACCCTCCCCATGACGACCACCGAACAACACACATACAGTGGAGAATCTGTTATTCTTTCCCGTTTAAACGCAAACGTACGCAAACGCAAAACACTAAAACGTAGATAAATACAACTTTTGGACAATTCTGATAATTCATGTTTATATTGGTAGCAAACAGTTTGGAGCCTGATCAGACGCCGGGTTACCCGGCGTCTGATCTGGCTCCAAACTGTTTGCACTGCAAATAATAGTTTTAGCGTAAACGCGTTTATTGGGAAAGAATAACAGATTCTCCACTGTAATCTGTGTCTCCCATTGGGTGTCGTTGTAGAGAGCAAGCACTGTACAGTAAAAGTAGTGTTAATTTCCACAAGAGAAGAAAATGAAGCGATTGCTCTACATAAAGGAAGGGACTTGATGAAGGACTATTGTAATACAGAAAACTCCCATATTTTTACCACACATTAATCAGATACATGTTTAACGAAAAAGCATTGCTTCTTTATACTGAATGACCGTTGCACACATGTGTTACTGACTAATTTCTACTACGATTGCCAAATTAATCGTAAATGTCAATTTGTTTGCATGAATTCGAACGTGTGTGTCAGAAATTCTTTGTTTTTAATGGCAACATGTAGATTATTTGCACTACACGTACAACCATCCTAGTGTTTAACGATAATTCACAGGAAAATCTGTAGAGAAAAATAATTGTTTAATTTACTCACCCAGAAAATTGAAACTGACAACGGTTTAGCTTTGAAATACTCTTATCTTCTACAGTGCTCCATCTCTACAACAACACTCAGTGGGAGACAGCAAGTATGAGTGTTGTTCAGAGGGAGTTGTTTTAGGGATGGACAAATGAGGATATTTTAGTACTGAGCATGACTTAGCTGACATTCGCTAACAGTTTGAACCCAGATCAGAAGCCGCGTTACGCGGCGTCTGATCTGGGTTCAAATTGTTTATCACTTGTCTTTATGTTTCTTCTGTCAAAAATATTCGCGTAACGTTGAGAACGAACAGCAAACGACAATTCTACGCAGACGATAATGCCGTGAATCGTTGTTCGGAGTGTCGTTGTATGGAGGGACTACTGTAATTTAATGACCCAGAGTTATTGAAATTCAGTTGATGAAAAATGGGTAGGTACGAGTTTTTTTTTCAACTTTAGCAAAAAAAAACAACAAAAAAAACAAAAAAAAACAGAACACATATACATGTATTTAACATTCTTTTGATTAGTTTCCGAAACTTAACCAGGGTGCGCTTGCAGTCAATATAAAACATATACATTAAATACACGTTATTGTAATGCATACGCGCATAAGATAGGATAACATTTTTCTAAGTTTCATTAACTCATTATCCCCTGAAACTTCCAATGGACAATTCCAGTTTGTAATAAAAGCTGGTCCATTTTAGACCATTTAGGGTTGTTTTCTGTAATAAATTGCAAAATGACAAACAGTGAAGTCCCTGACCAGAGGGCTCCAACAGGAGCCCTCTGATCAGGGACTTCACTGTTTGCATAGGACCAGTGTACTATTCACAGGTACACATTTGGTAAAGGACGCATATATATGCGTCACTAGGACTCAATGAGTTAAGGAATATCTTCTTCCCGACTCTAACATCCTCGGAAAATGTGTCTAAGAACTGTTTCGAAACGTCACTTTAGGACGACAACTTGCTTCCGTTTTTAACTTTCTCTTACCTTGATACCGCATGCTTTGAAATTATCATCTGCTTGTGTTGTATAAAATTAAGCAGACCAAATTTGATTGGCTGCTTGTTTTATTTTCACACTTTTGTAAACCGCCATATTTTATTCAACCTCAATAAGCTTCTGTTTGCGTATAATCAGGACTTGGCGATTTTACTGAAATTATTGTTAAATAACATATCCTTTACAAATCATAGAAACAAATCCTAATTTTGCTACCAAGATCGACTGTTCTGATATTTTAGTTCTGAAGCAGCCATTCTTTTTAAAACACCTTGTCTTCGTCGTTAACCACACATTTGCGACTTGAATAAACGAGAAATTTCTATCATGAAATATGTTTTTAAGAAAACCAATGTCGTCAAGAAATACATAAACAGATACATATGGAACACCCCAGCTGTCTTACGATGACCATTTTCTGTTTGTTGTGTTCATTCTTTTTTATGTTATGTCCATTCTTCATTATGTTATGTCCATTCTTTATTATGTTATGTCCATTCTTTATTATGTTGTGTACACTCTTTATTATGTTATGTCCATTCTTTATTATGTTGTGTATGCTCTTTATTATGTTATGTCCGTTCTTCATTATGTTATGTCCATTCTTCATTATGTTATGTCCATTGTTTATTATGTTGTGTACACTCTTTATTATGTTATGTCCATTCTTCATCATTATGTTATAATAAAGAATGTACATAACATAATGAAAAAATGCACATAACATAATAAAGAATATACACAATATGATAAAGAATGAACACAAGAAACAAAAAAAGGTCTTCATAAGACAGCTAGGGTTATCAATAGATACAAACATAAGTCGTTTAATGCTACGTTTTCTGTTTTATAATATATTATATATCGACTTTATGGATCGCGGCTGTAGCCCAATTCACTGCCTTATCCTATAGGTGCAATGGCTATTAACAAACCATTTTGATATACCGGTAAATTGTTTGTCACCCATAACAAAATAATTTTAGTAAATTTACCTTAAATCAGAAATTGAGAAATAAAACCAGACGACAATTGTTTAAAGAAGATGACATCATGCGTGTGAAGGCAACACTTTTTACTGTACGGACTGTATACCCTATTGACGATTAATGTACGAAGCATTTCAGAAAGACACGATCGATGTCAGACAAATTGTCTTAACAATAATGCGACGAAATTTGCAATTTCGCTGCAACTAAGCTGCAGTAGAACCTCTCTATTACGACCACTAATTTGTGTCAAATATTAGTCGTTTCAGACAGGCGACTGCTTAAAGCAATGTGAAAGTGAAACAGAAAGCTCCTACAGGAGCTTTCTGTTTCACTTTCACATTGCTTTAAGCTGTCACCTATCTTTTATACAGACAATTGACCTTATTTCTAGTGGTCGTAATAGAGAGGTTTTACTGTATATGCCGATTTCGAATACACTGCCATAAACAAGTCTAGAGATGACTCTACGAATATCTGGAAATGCAATAAAGGACAGTTAGCTGTCAACGGCCACTAATGAAGCACGTGTAGAAATCATGAACAGTTTCTTTTTGTTCTTGCCTGATCAGAGTTGAAACTGTAAGACGAATACTTACGCCATAATGATAGTCAAAAAGTTAAACGTCCAGACGTGAATAAACTGAAGTTCAATATACAGACATGACACCTTTATTCTTCGAAATTATCCTATGCTGTAAAATTGTCGTCTTCATAACTAAAATATATTGAAAGATGCATGACTCAAATAGATTTTCACCAAATGAGGACAGTCTATCTAGAGATGCCTAATTTTCCCCTTTATTCATCCTTTATCATCGTTCAATAGTGCTAATGTATTGACAGAAACTCAAAAATGGCATTTGAATGAATAAAATGGACTTGCCCCATATTCTCCCTCCCTACAAAGACCCTCCAAACAACGATTTCCTCCTAACAACAATGCTTGCCATTGTTCCATAAACAAGACAATGATGTCCCGCCCTTTCACTGTTGCAATATCGTATGCTTAAAATTGTCGCCTTTACGCATTTAAACAAGAAACATAAAGACGAGTGACGCGGCGTCAAATCTGGGTTCAAACTTGTTGCATATATACCCTAAGGGTCTTAGTGTCCATCCCTATAACAACTTGCTCCGAACAACACACACACTCTTTTTATTGGGTGTTGTTGTAGAGAGGTAGCACTGCAGTTGTTTGTTATTCCAAGCTATGATCAGCTGTAAAGTAACTAAACAGTATTAATTAAAACAATTGGACCAAGAAAGAGAAACCAAGTAATTTTTATAAAACAAATTATATATTTCATATATTATTGTGTGGAATAAAACCATTATATAAATATCGTAATCCACTATAGGTGAAATATCGGTTTCTGGGCTCCGGCCAAACATTTTTGTCCACAAGTACTGCTTGTAGCGGGGCAACAAATGACGTCATTTGCGATGACGTTACCGTAAACAACGTCATGTTTTGGCGAAAAATCTATATAGCAGAAATACTATTATTTGATAGGCGTTTTAAATTTGTTATGTGATAAATAGAATCTCACATTGGTACACATTCGTACTTATCATTTTTAATAAACTCCAAGGCACGCGTCATTTAATTTTGGTCAACTCGTTTATTAAAAATGATAATTAATGAGCACTCATGTAAGATCTTCTATTTCTAGACTCATTTCTTGTCTTAATAACTGTTACGACAAACAACAAAAGAAGCCTGTTTCCGAGGAAAAATGCTGAAAGAATGTACATGTATGTCCCAAAAGAAGCGATCGATGTCAGACAAATTACTACAGCAATAATCCCAGGGCTGCCATTTCTCCGGATATTTCCTAAATCTTCGGATTTTTTCCCAGTTCACAGTAACTTAAAGCAGGCTGAAAGTAATGCAGAATGCGCCTTTAGGCGCATTCTGCTTTACTTACAGCCTGCTTTAAGTAGTCGCATGTCAATAACACTAGAAACAGGCTATGGGGTAAAGGTACGATACGTAAAATCGCACTTGAAAAATGCAAATTTGGAAATCTTAGGAATTTTCATGTCAACTTATGGCAGCCCTGTAATCCGATGAAGCTTGAAATTTCGCTGCAATACGCTATTGACCGTTTGGGAATATAGGGACATAAACAAACCTAGAAATGACTCTAGCAATGACTGGAACTGCAATAAAGGACAGTAAGCTGTCAACAGCCAACAATGAAGCACTGTAGAAGTCCTAAACAGTTACAGTAGAACCGCAATCAAATTATTCGGGAGATTTTACCCCTTCACCGCTTTATTGTCGTCTGCTTCATTATAAACATTATCTGCTTAACGATAAGAGTGTCAAACAGTTTGGATCCTGATCAGACGCTGCGTAACGCGGCGTCTGATCAGGACCCAATCTGTTTGCAAACGCGCTTTAAAGCGTCATTGAGAGCGAAAGAGTTTACTCTTTTAACACCATGGACATGGTTAAAAAATACTCTGATCAGTGTCTACACTGTTAGCTAATTTAAAGCAATATTTATTAAAGTACCAAAAATTCCAAGTCGACTGGTACATGTTTTGATAACTAAAATAATCCACAAGGAACCTAATAAAACGCAAAAAGAAGTTTGTTTCTGAGGAAGAATGCTTAAAGAATGTATGTCCAATTGACAATACGTGAATAAGGTTTTCCCAAAAGAAGCGATCGATGCCAGACAAATTACCACAGCAATAATTCGATGAAGCTTGCAATTTCGCTGCAATACGCTATAGGCCGATAGGGAATAGAAGGGACATAAACAAACCTAGAAATGACCGTAGGAATGTCTGGAAGTGCAATAAAGGACAGTAAGCTGTCAACAGCCAACAATGAAGCACGTGTAGAAATCGTAAACAGTACTGTAGAACTGCAATAACTCGAACCAACTTAACTCTTTCATGATCAAATTATTCGGGAGATTTTTACCCCTTCACCGCTATACTGTCATCTGCTTCATTATTGTTGTCTGCAAGATACGTTTTAAAGTTAGATTTAAGGTTGTATTACTTAATAATTAACGATAAGAGTGTCAAACATTTTGGGTCCTGATCAGACGCCGCGTAACGCGGCGTCTGATCAGGACCCAAAATGTTTGCAAACGCGCTTTAAAGCGTCACTGAGAGCGGCGTCTGATCTGGATTCAAGCTGTCACTCGTTATATTTATTCCATCAAAATTACCACTTAATGTAACTTTGAGAAAAGAAACAGATGACAAATTTAAGCAGACGGTATTGGAACCATGAAAATGTTGGACATAAATGTCTTGTTTGGAGAATGGCAGCAAGTGTCGTTGTAAGGAGGGGGTCGTTGATAGGATGGAGACCTGTATTTGTCTAGGAGTACATGATGTAAAACGTCTGGTGTTTGTCAGATGTGGTCGATATTTACAGTGGAGAATCTGTTATTCTTTCCCGTTTAAACGCAAACGTACGCAAACGCAAAGCACTAAAACGTAGAAAAGAACAACTTTTGGACTATTCTGATAATTCTTGTTTATCTTGGTGGCAAACAGTTTGGAGCCTGATCAGACGCCGGGTTACCCGGCGTCTGATCTGGCTCCAAACTGTTTGTACTGCAAATAATAGTTTTAGCGTAAACGCGTTTATTGGGAAAGAATAACAGATTCTCCACTGTAACGACAGTACAAGGGCAATTTAACCAGTGACCTTGGGAGTCTACGTCTACGTCTGTCTTACCAAATAAGTGGCGATTCTTTCGAACAGTTTTGAGTCTGATCAGACACCAAGTAACAAGACGAATAACCAGGATATGTCCTGTTTGACATTCAAATGAAAATAAAAAGTGATTGTTTCTCAATACTTTTGTATTTTTTCTCAATTTCATTGCAATAAAACGGGGATGAAAACATTAAGTATTTACAAATATTAATAATTTCACATTGAATGTCATGGACTTAAATAGATTTAGAAACCAAGCTTCGCATTTCAAGCGCATCTGATACATGTATATTTATTTCATAGGTTAATAAGAATACATGTATCAATAGATCTACTAGTATCTTCTTTGTTTTTCCCGATTTTTGGTTCGTTTAATAAACTCTGCTCTGAAATCAATTTTGTAGAGAAGACAGGGTAAATTTAACCCTTTACCCAATAGCCTGCTTTTGATTTTGAAGGCATGTGGTCACAGCAGGTTAAAAGTAAAGCAGAATGTGCATTCGATTCTATTATCTTCAGTCTGCTTTATGCTACCATCTGCTTTGATACAGAAGAATTTCTGATGGTACATGGTTACATGTATAACTATAAAATACACATGTATTTTCTGCATTTGAGGAATAAATTAAATGCGCTAAATGCTCTTCTATGAGGTAACCCATTCAAGCCTAGAGTCTACGAAAAAAGTGAAGGCCTTTGTGCGACGGTGCATTAAATGACGTCTTATCAGGGTATGCACTGTTTGCTATTTTAGTATGCAATATATTGTTCTATTGACAAACACTGGACATCTTTAGATCAAACATTATATAAATGAAATCTTCCATCAAGCCCATAGGGAGAGTTCATTGTGATCTCCAGGCATAAATGGGGTAAGCGTTGGCAATACATGTAGTCTTGAGAGTCGCCTAAAGCAAGTTTAGCTCTTAAAAATTGGAGATGTCATTGGGTAGCAATGAGTTAAATGTTATGGGGTACAGTGGAGAAAACGTTATTCTTTCTCAGTAAACGCGTTTACGCTAAAACTATTATTTCCATTGCAAACAGTTTGGAGCCTGATCAGACGCCGGGTAACCCGGCGTCTGACCAGACTCCAAACGGTTTGCTACTCAGAAAAAAATAAAAAGTCAGAATTGTCAAAAAGTTGTCATTTTCTGCATTTTAGTGTTTTGCGTTTGCGTTTTGTTTGCGTTAAAATGGGGAAAGAATAACGTGTTCTCCACTGTACAAGTTTGCAACAATATATTAACAAGCACCTCTTTATTTTGCTTAGCAACCGTCAGCAAAGCAGTGACAGTTTTGACATTATATTTGATGAGCAATTTTTAAACCCATGATAATAATTAATGTGCGACTAAATATACAGCCAAAAAGATAAGATTGAAACTGATATTTTGCAAAAAGTCTTTGAAAATACACATAATATTTTACCGCATATGTTGTTTCTACTTTTGAAGACATATCACCAGTTATTTAAAGCAGACTACAAGTAATGCAGAATGCACCACAAGGCTTTAGTAGCAGTTAACTTTCAAAGCTAGATTGTAGAAACTATGTCTTGTGCTGCATATTCATGCCTTTTTTAGTGGAATCAGCAATGCATTAAAGGCGAAAACATGCGTTATTAAGGCGTAAGGGGTTACATGTAAGCTAAAATTAGAAGAAAACGACACTTAATGTTATATAGCGGACTTGCTACGTTGGGCTCGAGAGGTTTTTACAGCTTAACAAATACTGACTATAATATCTCCAAACAATATAGACCGATATAAAACGCCACAAATTGTGGCGTTCTATCCGGGTCTACTCTGTTTACATGTTTTATGTTAAACATTAATTTCAGCTTTATGAACAATTAATACATTGTTCTACAGCTCCTCTATAAGCTGATTATGGTATCGTCCAATAAGCAAAAGGGAAGAATTCATTGGGTATATCGGTTTTATTGGGTACACACGCTATACTTAGCACGACTTGGAAACATTGGGTTGCAGTTGGTATCCAGATCAGACGCAAAGTGTTCTGCATCTGATCTGAAACCAAACCTTTTGACTGACAGTTGTATCGAAAGTTTCGTCCTTAATTCAGTCTGACAGTTAAACATTCCTGAGTCGAGTTCAGTAAAGAAATCGATGGCCGCCGATGGCCATCGATTGCGAGTTGGCCACCAGTTTGAAATACAGTGGAGAAAATGTAATTCTTTCGTTCAAACGCAAACGCATTGCAATGAAATATTGAAAATTACAACGTTTTGATAACATAGACTACCAGTTTTAATCTGAGTGGCAAACAGTTTGGAGCCTGATCAGACGCCGGGTTACATGTACCCGTCGTCTGATCTGGTTCCAAGCTGTTTGCAATGAAAATAATAGTTTAAGCCTTACCGGGATTATTTGGAAAGAATATGTTTCTCTACTGTACTCTGCACGCTGCACACGGGGCACAAACTGCTAACATAAATAGCAAACAATGGTAATTGAACACGCCACTTGTTTAGTACATTGGTTGATAAACTGAAACGGCGGAGAAAACGTTATTCTTTCTCGAAATGTAAAAAAAAATGAAACTTTTTGAAAATTCTTACGATTTATTATAATCTGAGTGACAAACAGTTTGGAGCCTGAACAGACGCCGGGCTCCAAACTGTTTGCAAAGTTATAAAAGTTTTAACGGAAATTAGTTTATTTGGCAAGAGTAACTAATCTCCTATTGTACGTCTGCACTAAAATAGTACGCAAGACCTACATATTTATAATACTGTACATTCATTTGATACATTGTCGATGACACCATTGTGGTCTGAAATATCGTTTCTAAGTTTGATTCCAGGCAGTATACATGTAACTGACGGAATTTCAAGACGCCGCCTTACGCGGCGTCTGATCAGGATCAAAACTGTTTAGTGTGCTTTATGACGTCATTGAGAATGAAAGGATCAACATTATCTGCAGCAATAAACTTTTTTTGTCGTTTTGTTTAAACAAATAAAATTGGAATGTCCATTAAATCCGCGTAACTCGGCGTTTGATCATATTCAAACTGTACCTCAACCACCCCATCGCCATAAGCGACTAAAGTCGACTTTTCAAGGAGTTCGGGTCCATATCAGACACCACTTCTAGCAATCGTATAAATATTTTATCAACTACCTGCAATCTAATTCACAAAGAATGTGCATGCAGACGTCAATATAAAAGCTGACGATATCTTGTACAGTAAAACCTCTCTAAAACGAACACTTAGATTTGTTATTTATTAGGTTTTTAAAGCATGTGATTGCTTAAAGCAAGGTGACAGTAAAGCAGAAAACTCCTGTGGCTCACCTTGCTTTAAACTGTATTTATATATCCATTAATGCCTTCGTTTTAGTGGTCGTAATATAGAGGTTTTACTGTATTTGACAGGTTAAAAGCAGACGATAAAACACGACATTGAAATGGTTAGAATTTATTCAAATAAAAACGTGTAATAATGCAGACAGAGCTAAACATAGTAACATTATATAATGCATATATTTAGATTTTTGCGGTATTGACATTTTGATGCGTATGGACTGAATCTAAATTGAAAAGTTCGATAAAACCTGTGCTTAATGACATTTTAAATAGATAGGCATTACTGTTTCCAAAGCCATTTATTTGCTTAATGCAGGGGAAAGTAATGCAGAAAGCTCCGAAAGGGGCTTTCTGCATTACTCTTCCCACTGCATTGAGCAGCTACATGTATGAATGTACTCGTCAATAAAAAAGACTGTTCGCGTAGACTATATTGAATTATAGGTTTAATACAGGTGTTACTGTATTCCTACGTAAAGGGTGTATCATAGCCCAAAAAATAATAAATGATATTTTAAAAAGGCAGACGAAATATTTGTTCAATCATCTGAAATGATTGGGGCTACACCTCTCATTGAAAGTTCGCCCAATCGACTGTGAGAAAGAGCAGTATACTATAGAGCAGCGTTTACCAGCGCGTGTCTCGCCACAGACCTAGAGGCTTTACGCTATATTAGTGCAGTATTTACAAAATACAGTTGAGCGAATACGACCGCCTTGGCTTTTTATGTACTTTATTATAAATCGCAGTTTCCGGAATGTGAAAAATGCACGCTTTTAAATTCCTGATTCGTTCAATCTCAGTTTGATACCGTACCAATGACTAAATATACCTGTCAATAGACATTCTTGGAAGGATTAGGATTAACATAAATAAGGAGGGAGGCAGGTGAAAAAATAGTGCATGTTTGGATGGATTGGGGAAATAAAACCACGTCATGTGAGGTAGGCAGTTTCATAGATAAACTGTGTATAATAGAGGACATTGACTGAGGGGGTTGTGTAAAGCATTTTTGGAGAGGTAATCACTAATCAGTCACCCTAATTAAGGAAGTTGACTTAATAATAATAATTAAGACTTCTGTGAAAAAGCTTTTTATACAAGCTTTTATCAATACACTGTATCGTCGAAAATAGAACAAAAAGAAAAAAATCCTAACGAGGACTTGGTGTTGTAATCAACAACTTCGTCTGGGTGACACACGTAACTGACAGGTATGTTCATTACATGCATGATGTACATGTTCGTTAAAAAACCTTTCATCTGTAAATTATATCGTCTGCTTTGAGTTATGTTGTCTGCAATGAAATTAGAATGAATTATAAGTGTACATGTATTTTAATTACACGAAATCAAAATACGAGTGGAAAACAGTTTGGATCCTGATCAGACGCCGAGTTACTCGGCGTCTGATCTTGATCAAAACTTTTTGTAATAGCAAGTCAATTTGGTCATTTGGAGGGTGAGAGGTAATGTTTTAATTGTGTGCATGGTAACAGACAGGTGAATTTAACCCATAGCACCTTGATGTTTAAACTGACAGCTTCCATAAGACGTGATCGAACCAATTATCAACTAGAGGGGAATTGTACATATCTTTCCTTAAGTCAATCACCTCTGAAACTTTTAATGCAATTTCCTTTCAAAATATGTCTAGTCCATTATTGACTATTTAGGGTTCATTTTAACAATAAATAAGGGTATACACTGTTTGCATGGGACAAGTGTAATTCACACAGGTATATTGTTTGTAAATGACGAGTATACTCGTCACTAGGGTTTGAAGTGTTAACAGGTTACATTAGTGAAAAGTGCAGATCCAGACGAGTTTTGGCGTTTTAAAGTGGCACTCATCAGGATCTACTTCATTTTCATGTCTACTTTTTTCAGGGCAATCTAATGGGTTGATTTCTTTTCAATTTCGTCTTAAGTAAAAGAGATTGTACAACTATTTCCTTTAGTTTAATTGTATTGGAGAATGCCTTATTCTTTATTCGAAATAAACGCGTTTATGCTAAACCCGATTAAGACCATTACAACTAGTTTGGAGCCAGATCAGACGCCGGGTAATCCGGCGGCTGATCAGGTTCCGAACTGTTTGCTACGCAAATAAAAATAAATTGTAAAATAATTAAAAAGAATGTTATTTTCTACATTTAATTGTATTGCGTTTGCGTCTCGTTTGGTTTTAATTTGAGAGAATAACGTCTTCTCTACTGAACGGAAATATCCTGTTGACGTTAAGCATTGTTACAGTGGAGAAAAAACGTTAACTTAACCAATAAAAGCGTTTACGTTTAAACTACAATGTTCACTGCAAACCGTTGTGAGCAAGATCAGACGCCGGGTAACTCGGTGTCTGATCGGGCTCCAAACGGCTTGCCACTCAGATGAAAATAAATCGTCAGAGGTTGTCATTTTTTATAATTTAGTGCATTGCGTTTGCGTTTCGTTTACGTTTAAACTGGAAAGAACGTCGTATCCACTGTATGTGAAAATATAGTGTTGGCGTTAGACATTGTTATGTTTACGACTGGACTATGAACTATAAAAACTCGCTGACAGATCTGAATCATTACTGTTTGCCAAATTAGTCATGTGACATTTCATGCGCATAGGACGTTGGCGCCTAAAAGTCAAATTCCGTCTGCTTCAGCGACTGACAACGGACGGCTACAGTGCCAAATAACTTATTATTTCCCGATTAAACGCAAACGAAACGCAAACGCATGCAAATAAAATAGAGAAAATAACAGCATTTTGACACATGTGATTCTTTATTTTAATATGAGTGTCAAACAGTTTGGAACCTGATCAGACGCCGGGTTACCCGGCGTCTGATCTGGCTCCAAACTGTTTGCAATAAAAATAACAGTTTTAGCGTAAACGCGTTTATTGGGAAAGAATAATGTCTTCTCTACTGTTATAGTAAAACATTATCTATTTGATCATAATCGTGAAAAGCGTTTAAGGTATTGACTGATTAATTATCGACGTTATTCTTTGTAGGCTAAATAAATGTTTCTTGTGTAACAAGTGTCGTCTGCTACTGTTCTAAAAAATAAGCATTTTTCAAAATTTTGGTTTTTAGTTTCTAACTAGGGAAGATCTAGTATTGCTACACAGTTTGGATCCTTATTTGTCGTCGCGTTTCTTGGCATCTCATCTGGATCTTAACTGTTTACAAAGGTATTATCCTTCACGTTTGCCGCTAACGTGCAAAAAGTAAAGTAATTTATTAAACAATTTTTCTAACTGTGTATTGAATGACATTTTTCAAACAGTATGGAAATTGAATCCAGACTGTACAGTGGAGAATCTGTTATTCTTTCCCGTTTAAACGCAAACGTACGCAAACGCAAAGCACTAAAACGTAGAAAAGAACAACTTTTGGACACTTCCGATAATTCTTGTTTATCTTGGTGGCAAACAGTTTGGAGCTTGATCAGACGCCGGGTTACCCGGCGTCTGATCTGGCTCCAAACTGTTTGCACTGTAAATAATAGTTTTAGCGTAAACGCGTTTATTGGGAAAGAATAACAGATTCTCCACTGTAAGATAATTTGGTTTGCAATGGAAATACTTGTTTTACGCGGCATTATAACGATTTCCACACTATGTGATGAGACGCACATATGTTCTATATTGACAATACGTAGATGAATTGAAACTGTTTAGCAGAAATTAAAGGCTTTAACCCTTTCCCCCATAGAAGCGCCTTTTAGCGAATATGATTTATTCCTCCGCTGAAGAAAATAGTTCCAATTTAATCAGTCATGAATATATATTAAAGGAAATATTTTGTTGTATTCTAGCACATTATATCTTAAAGCAGGCTGAAAGAAAAGAAGAATGCGCCCAAAGGCGCATTCTGCTTTACTTTCAACCTGCTTAAAGAAGTCACATATCTTCAATACTAGAAAAGACTATCAGGTAAAGGGTTAACCAATTCCTCAGTTAGGAATATAGCTGTCCTTGACTATTGGATAGTTCAAGACAATACTTGAAAAATGATCTGTTCAGCTAATCAAAGTACTGTAGTACTGCAGGCTCGGACTTTCAGTTTAATGTAGAACAAAGTAATGCAGAAAGATAATTATGGAGTTTCTGCATTACCATTGCCATGCATTAAGCAGAAACCTGCAGCGCTTAAAGACCCTAAAGAATTTTGTAATATGCATGTCTTATAATGCATCGTCTGCTATGACTACTAGGTGAATGTTTATTACAAGGGAGTAAATACGGTGTTTAAATCACCACAGGTACAGACTCAGGATCCTGAGTTTAACTCAGTGCTGTTACACGGTTTGTCTGATAGTGACGTACCAAGCAACTGAAGCTCCGTTAGATAGCATATGTAAACCCCGTATGACAGGATTTGTTTGCAGGGGGAGCTAGATTCGCACACATTTTATACTTTAGGATTCGATATAGGCTCGTCCGAGCCAAAAATCAGAAATACGAGAAGACGTCATTCTTTCCCAATACACGCGCTTGTTTAAACAATTATTTCCACCGCAAACAGTTTAAAGCCAGACTCAAAAGTGTTGCCACGCGAGTATAAATAAAGCATTATACTAGTTATGGCATTTGAGTTGTCATTTTCTATAGTTTGTTGCATTGGGCTTGCATTAAGTATAGCTTGAACAGGAATGAAGATTATTTTCTCCTCTGTAAGCATTTGGATATATGATTTGACCCTTATTATATAGCTTATTGCTTATAATTGCTTATATTGCAAAGTTCAACTGGAATATTTTTGGCGAACTGTTTGGGTCCAAAATGGTATACAGTGCTCCCTCTCTACAACAACACCCAATGGTAGACAAATAGTATGTGTGTTGTTCGGAGGGAGTTGTTATAGGGAGGAAAAACTCATACCCTTCAGTGTACATTTGCAAACAGTTTAACCCCAGACCAGACACCGCGTAACGCGGCATCTAATCTTGGTTCAAACTGTCTGTTATTCGTCTTTGTGTTTCTTCTGTCAAAATGTCCAATACGTTACTTTGAGAAAAAAACGGCAAACGGCAATTTTAAGCAGACTATATTGCAGCAGTGAAAGCGTTAGACATCATTGTCTTGCTTGGTGAACAGCGGCAATCATTCTTGTAAGGAGGGAATCGTTGTTCGGATAGTTGTTGTAGGGAGGGATGGAGCACTGTATATGGTTCGACTGAAAATGGCATTTGAGAACCATTTGGTACATAGCATCAGCGTTTCTTCAGTAAATACAGTCAAACCTCTCTATAACGACCTCTAAATTGAGTTAATTATTATGTATCTAAGACATACGACTGCTTAAAGCAATGTGACAATAAAACAGAAAGCTAGTGTGAGAGGTTTCTGTGTTACTACAGTGGAGAATCTGTTATTCTTTCCCAATAAACGCGTTTACGCTAAAACTATTATTTCAATTACAAACAGTTTAGAGCCAGATCAGACGCCGGGTAACCCGGCGTCTGATCAGGCTCCAAACTGTTTGCCACCAAGATAAACAAGAATTATCAGAATTGTCCAAAAGTTGTACTTTTCTACGTTTTAGTGTTTTGCGTTTGCGTACGTTTGCGTTTAAACGGGAAAGAAAAACAGATTATCCACTGTATCACACTGCTATAACCTGTTGCCTGTCTTTTATACATTGTACAACCATTTATCCTTCGTTTCAACGGTCGTAGATCTAATAGAGAGGTTTTACTCTATACACAAAATTTAAAAATGTACTGATTACACTCTAGAAGCAAACAGTATACAGTGAATAATGCAGGGTTTTCTCCAGAAAAATTGGAAGGCGCTGGGGCAGGAGGAGGGTGCGGGAGGGGGTATTACCCCCTTCCGTATGTCGAAAATTGTTGAAGTTTTAATGTATAAATGGTGTTCCCTGAGCCACTTTAAGCATTATTTCAATGGTATCCTAAAGATAAACAGCCTACTAAAACGTTTGTTTTTATTAATCAATTTAAATTTCTTTATGACAAGAACTTGCTAGAATCTATATCATAACGGTAGATACAAGGAGTACAGAATTACTGATATGTTATTTTGTTTACAAAAAACTATACATCTTAATTCTTATAGATGAAAGGGTTTGACAGGGTTTGACAGAAATATATAGAAAGACACATTACAAATGCTTTCATACTTAACCCTTTACCTTATAGAAACGCCTTTTAGCGCATTCCGTTTAATTCTCTGCGGAAGAAAATAATTCCAATCTATACAGTCATGAATATGTATCAGAATGAATAGTTTCTTAATTCTAGCAGGTGGTAACTTAAAGCAGGCTGAAAGTAAAGCAGAATGCGCATTCTGCTTTACTTTCAACCTACTTTAAGTAGGCAAATATTTTCAAAACTAGAAACAGGTTATGGGGTAAAGGGTTAAACGAAACTAAACGAAAATGTAGTACTGTAGAAAATGGAAATTTCGTTAAAAAGTGAAACGAATAGCTTTTTTTCTGAGATGCAAACAATTTGGAAACTTATCAAACGCAGGGGTATTGTTTTAGCATAAACACATTTATTGGAAAAGAATAACGTCTTCTTTACTGTAGAAGCAGAGAGCGCTAATGTAGCAACAAGACAAGTGTGAATAGAATGTATAGAAACACAGTCTATTAACTTTAATAACATAAAGACGACACGAGCATGCATGCACATGTACAGTGGAGAAGATGTTACAGCGTTCCCTCTCTACAACGGCCCTCCCAATAACGACTCCCTCCTTACAACGACCCTTGTCTCAGTTCCCAAAACCGGACAATTATGTCTAACGCTTTTACTGCTGCAATGTCGTCTGCTCAAAATTGTCGTCTGCTGTTTTGTTCTTAAAATTACACATAAGTGGACATTTTGATAGAATAAATATAATTATGAGTGACAAACAGCTTGGACCCAGATCAGACGCCGCGTTACGCGGCGTCTGATCTGGATTCAAGCTGTTTGCAAATATAAGCCAAGTTTTTATTTCCCTCTCTATAACGACCCCCTCCGAACAACACACACAATCTGTGTATCCCATTGGGTGTCGTTGTAGAGAGGGAACACTGTACAATGTATTCGTTCCCAATAAACGCGATTATGCTAAATATATTGTGTCTATCGTAAACCATACGGAGCCAGCTCAGACGCCGGGTTGCTCTGCGTCTATTCAGACTCAAAAGTGTTTGTCACACAGATTTAAATTAAACTTCATACAGTGGAGAATCTGTTATTCTTTCCCGTTTAAACGCAAACGTACGCAAACGCAAAGCACTAAAACGTAGAAAAGAACAATTTTTGGACAATTCTGATAATTCTTGTTTATCTTGGTGGCAAACAGTTTGGAGCCTGATCAGACGCCGGGTTACCCGGCGTCTGATCTGGCTCCAAACTGTTTGCACTGCAAAAAATAATTTTAGCGTAAACGCGTTTATTGGGAAAGAATAACAGATTCTCCACTGTACTGTTTGCAATGGAAATAAATGTTTTAGCATAAACGCGATTATTGGGAAAGAATATAGCCATCTCTACCATAGGTAAAAGCTTAGAACGACAAGCTTTAACGCAGAATGCTCCTTTAGGAGCTTTATTCTGTTTTACTTTTGTTCTGCATTAAGCAGTCACCTGTCTTACGCAATCTAACTGCTTCGCACAGGTTTGACTGTGTGCAGAGGAAAAGACATTATTTTTCCCCATCAAAAACGCGAACGAAACGCAAACGCATCGCCATAAAACGTAAAAAGCAACACTTTTTTGACAACACTGACTATATATATCTATTTCAATCTGAGAAGCAAATAGTTTGGAGCCTGATCAGAAGCCGGGTAATCCGGCGTCTGATCTGGCTTCAAACTGTTTGCAACGGTAATAATAGTTTAGCGTAAACGCGTTTATTCGGAAAGAATAACGTATTCCCACCGTACTCATTGTCTTTCATTGGATAGCCACCTGTCTTATAGATAGCTCGTATATCACATTTGGTTTAAAATCAGGGCTCCAGATAACGGGAGGATTTCAAAAAACATTTTTTTTGTTTCTGAATTAAACCTTATGGTGTAACTACTCATTAGAATCGTATCTTCGAGACGATTCTAATGAGTAGTAACACCATAGGTTTTGCTGCTGAATTGGGTGAGATAATGTTGGATTTGTTCACTTTACTCCCTCTTATCTGGAGCCCTTGGTTTTTGAAATTATCGTCGTCTGTACATGTGGCCGCTTGTCATTTCAAAAATCCAAAGTGGTAAAATATATCTAATCTAAATCTTAACACCACGAGTAACTCGAGCCGCCGTAAACCCCGTACACTATCAATTAATGTATCGGCTGACACCATTTCCAAAAGAGACTATTTACATATCATCAGGCTGTATTTAATACGAAAGAATCCCACTTCACTGTGCAATTTACGTGTCCATGGCCTTAGAGGTTGGTAACAACAACAACAACAACAACAACAACAATAACAACAACTACAACAGCAGCAACATTGACAATAACTATTGCGAGAATTTGTTCTCTCTAAAAAGCGTTTATGCTAAAACGTTTTATGCCAAATGCAAACAGTTTGGAGCTACATGTATATCAGACATCGGGAAACCAAGGCTCCAAACTGTTTGCCATTTAAATTAAATGAACATTCAAAATTGTCAAAAAGTTGTCATTTTCTTTTTCATTGCAATGCCTTTGCGTTCCGTTTGCGTTTGAACGGAAAAGAATAACGTCTACTTACACTGTGCATACAGTGGAGAATCTGTTATTCTTTCCCGTTTAAACGCAAACGTACGCAAACGCAAAGCACTAAAACGTAGAAAAGAACAACTTTTGGACAATTCTGATAATTCATGTTTATCTTGGTGGCAAACAGTTTGGAGCCTGATCAGACGCCGGGTTACCCGGCGTCTGATCTGGCTCCAAACTGTTTGCACTGTAAATAATAGTTTTAGCGTAAACGCGTTTATTGGGAAAGAATAACAGATTCTCCACTGTATGCATGGCAAACGCAATTCAGCATAAAAGAGAAAGACGATATTTCATTAAAAAAGAGATAAACGAGTTATATATTAAAATGTATGTTGCGACAAAATTATTGTTATTACAAAAATTAAACCAGATCTAAAAGGGAGAAAACGCCAATTTCCCAATACAAACGTCCATGCTACAGTGGAGAAAACGTTATTATTTTCCGTTTAAAGGCAAACTTAACGCAAATGCATTGCAATAAAACGTAGAAATGCATGAATGAATGAAATGAAAGACTTTATTTAACGAGGGTAGCCCATTTAGTCTAATAACTAATCCTCCATGAGGCCCTCCATTAAAGTATTACATACATATATATTTTTCTATAGTTTTAACCCTTATCCTGCTATAATATCGACTCCTTTGAAATTGTCGTTTACAAATTTCGTAACATTCAGATTTATGCAATCTTTAAAGAAAATGTCAATTTTGACAATTCTGCCTATTTATATTAAACTTGGTGGCAAACAGCTTGGGGTCTGATCAGACGCGGTGTCTGATCTGGCTCCAAAATGTTTGCGATGGAAATAATAGTTTTATTGTAAACGCATTTATTGGGAAATAATAAAGTCTTCTTCACTTTAAAACGGTTATTTGTATTGCAAACAGTTTGAAACCAGATAAGACGCCGCTTGACTTGATGACCAGGCTCTAAATTGTTTGTATTATGAATACTCGAATTTGCACAAAAAACGTTTACTTGGAGAGAATAATTATCCGAAGCATTTCTGTGGAAACCTTCATTGCATGCAGAATCCTTGCTTCCAATCGTGTTGTCGTGCATGTAGCGACGGTGTTTTATTTTGATAGCGTTGTGTTATTGATATTGTCATGGTAAATGGATTACTTGGCTAAAGGCATTGGTGAACTAGACACAAAGAATGATTAGGTTTTCAATAGCAGTATGTTGTTGTTAGTTGTTGAAATAGTTGCTTTAACAGTATTTCAGTCATATCGCAACTTCAGGAGACAAGTTGCCAGATCAGCACTTTATTTGCACTGATCTAGAAATATGATGCATTGATCTAGAAATTTGAACCCTGACCAGAATACCAGAGTTACAAATATTCTGGATTTTAACCTTTTTAGTACTTGGATTGACGTGTATTACAGTGGAGAATCTGTTATTCTTTCCCAATAAACGCGTTTACGCTAAAACTATTATTTGCAGTCCAAACAGTTTGGAGCCAGATCAGACGCCGGGTAACCCGGCGTCTGATCAGGCTCCAAACTATTTGCCACCAAGATAAACATGAAATATCAGAATTGTCCAAAAGTTGTTCTTTTCTACGTTTTAGTTCTTTGCGTTTGCGTACGTTTGCGTTTAAACGGGAAAGAATAACAGATTCTCCACTGTATCCATCAATCGAATCATTTATAAGGTTACACCTTTTGGCAGTCTTCTACTGTACCATACAATGCTATGGCAGTGGTTCCCATATTTTCTGCCAGCTGACCAAGCTTGCATGCCCCAGAACCACATTGGGTGAATAGCAGTCTGTAAAATAGGATTACTTCAACCCACACATACACAAGCCTTTTGTAACCCTTAAAATCGTGACGTCACTTGCATTTTCAAACAGTGTGTATCCAGATCATACAGGTATAGATGCAATGGAATTTTCATTGAAGGACAATTACAGTAGAGAAGACGATATTCTTTCCAATAAACACGTTTACGCTAAAACAATTATTTCGTCTGCAAACAGTTTGGAGCCAGATCAGACGCCGGGTTACCCGGCGTCTGATCAGGCTCCAAACTGTTTGCCGCTCAGATTATAGTAAAACCATGAGAAATTTTAAAAACAAATCTGCATTGTAGTGCATTGCGTTTGCGTTTGCGTTTAAACGAGAAATTACAATAATAAATTCTCGACTGTACCTATTCGATTTTGATTTATGACCACATTTTGTATGTGTGGGATATTGAACGGCCAATTTACCTAAGAATGAAGATTGACTGCCATAAACATCATATGACTTTTCATCTACCTAACGATATGTGATTTATTGCTATCTAAATTCATCTTTTATTCGAAATATATTAACTTCGTATTCAAGCGAGCGTTTCATACAACCCTGTTAAAGTTTTAAGTTCTGTGACCGAATATTTCATCATATGCAAACAATGTAGACCCAGATCAGAGGGCTCCTGAAGGAGCCCTCTGATCAGGGTCTGCACTGTTTGTAATAATGTTAGATATTTAAGAACGAACCACAAAAGAGGCAAAACTTAGTTTTATCCAAAATAGGGCGAGTCAATTTCAAAATTCAGCATTTAATATGTTAGTCCTTTTCGAGTTTCACGCTAATTGTTTTGTTTTGCAAACAATTTAGATCCAGATAAGATACAGAGTTACGTAACCTCTGAATAGGGATACAAACTTGTTGACCTTCGCATTGATGTTTCTTGAGGCAAAAGTGCATTTAGACTTTTTCGAGTTCTCATCGAAAATATTTTAGACGTAAACAATGATAAGATCGGGATAAGGGATAATTGACCATCGGTAGCGTTACTGGACTATTTATGATCGAGTCGGGTAACCAACCTAGTCACATCAAAGATTACACCCTATTAAACATACTCTTTCATGCTGAATTCAACATATGGACCATTCCATTTTGGAAATATGACACGTTTGTGCTGTTTTTAATATATTAAAAATAAAACAAACCAGTGCATACCTCTCTCTATGTCTGCCTATGTGACTCTGTCTCTATCTCTGTCTCTCTCTATAAGTTGTTTGTGTAAGGAAATTGTTGCATAAAGCAAGATGCCTATAAGTGAAATCAACCAGGGCTCCAGATAAGAGGGAGTTAACTGAACAAATCCAATATTTTCTCACTAATTTCAGCACCAAATACTATGGTGCTACTACTCATGAGTAGGGGCATCATAGGGTTTAATGCAGAAAGAAATATTCTAGTATTTTAAATACTCTCCTTATCTGCAGTCCTAATTTACCCATATGTGCCCACGATCCCATATATGGACATTGGCAAACTGAACACTCGATCAGACGTCGCATAATACGGCGTCTGATCAGCCTACACTGTTTGCTGATATAGGAATTTCAATTTAATACCAGAGACCAGGAATCCGTTAGATAAAAAATGGACTAATCCAATATATAAGCATGGAAGAATCAACTGGGTGCAAATGGGTTACAGTAAGCTGATAGTCGGTACGTGCACGTAGCTGAAATTTACTGCATGTACAACAATATTAAATTCATTGCCGTAATCATTTATTTGATGCAAAACGATTAAAATTCATGAAGTGTAATTAATGTTATTTTTGTCCTGCCAAATGCATTCTTTATATCTTTTATTTCTCAAATTTGCATTCTATTTGTTTTTACTTAAGAAATATTGAAATGAGTGTCAAACAGTTGGGATCCTGATCAGAATTCAAAATGTTTGCAAACATCATTTGCGCTCGTGGTAATGAAGTTAATGGGTTAATCATGATTTGTACCCTTCTCCATATTTTCAAAACTACATGAAACAACTCCCGGAGTAACTCTTGTTGGTCATAAATTGCCGTAAATCTAACTACATGTACGAAAATGAGAGCCAGTCTACTTGGAATTCTGGGTAGTTTAATAAATCATGCTTTTAAAAGTAGCAATGTAGACCCTGATCAAAGGGCTCCTATAGGAGCCATTTTATCTGGGTCTACACTGTTTGCAAATTTAATGAGTATAAAAAAAGGCCCATGGTGAAATAGTTAAATAGATTGGATACTGATCATATCTCGCGAACCTCGCGACGTCGTTTGATCCAGATTCAATATATTTGTAAATTCAAGTCAGATATCTGTTTCATGTAGCACTCGAAGAGACAAAATAAACATGATGCTCAAATATGACACTGAGACGTTTATTGACGTTGTATTTGTCGGCGCTATTTATAAATTCCGCAGGCTGAAAATAACTGTCTCGTAATAGAAATCCTATTTCTAATTTGTCAGGGCGCTCCTAGAAATCAGTCGTATTCAATGGTCCAGACAGAATATCTCCAATAGATAGGTCTCATCAGGATGAATGTTATGCTACAGTGGAGAAAACGTTATTCTTTCCCAATAAACGCGTTATGGCTTAAACTATTATTTCAATTGCAAACTGTTTGGGTAACCCGGCGTCTGATCAGGCTCCAAACTGTTTGCCACCCAGCTACAAATGGTTAATCAGAATTGTCAACAACTTGTCATTTTCTACATTTTATTGTTACGCGTTTGCGTTTCGTTTCGTTTAAACGGGAAAGAATAACGTTTTTTCCACTGTATACTAATTACTCGCCTTCCTAGTGATGGGAAACTCAAAAGCAGCCCAAAGTCCGGACTGTTGTAGCTCACCTGGGGCCCGTTTTACTAAACTACTTACGCAAAATTTTTGCGTAACTCAAAATCGTTAACTCTTATTTTTCGATCATAAACGTTTGCAAACAGCAAATAGCAAGATCAGAGGACGCGCGTAAAGCGCGTCCTCTGATCTGGCTATTTGCTGTTTGTAGCAAGTGATAATTAAAAATATAAATTAAAGTTTAAAATTTTGACTTACGCAAATAATTTGCGTAAGTTGTTTAGTAAAACGGGCCCCTGAGCACGAAGTGCTCAATGTTTAGCTTTTGTGGTCAGTCAATGTCCAGCGTCCGTCGTTGTGCGTTGTTGGTTGTGCGTTGTGCGTCGTACATGTACGTTGTGTGTCAACAATTTCTTTATACAGCTTCTTCAAAACCACTGGCCTGGTTGCAACGAAACTATTCATGTATGTTCCTTAGGTCAAACTCTTTCAAACCTGTTCAAAGCATTTAAAAGGGCATGTGCTTAGATATTTAGCACATAGCATCATCTGTAGGCCATTTATAAAGGTTGTTCAAATTACATGTATGCCCCTAAAATTTTGTGAAATCTACAAACATCTTCTTATCAAAACAATGCATAAGGGACTGAGCTTAGATATTTGGCACAAGGCATCATGCAACTGGTCATCTATCAAGTTCGCGTTTTCAAAGTTTGCGCCTGGGGTTAAATATGCCCCGTTACCTGGGGGTAAAGGTTTTAACTAGATTTGATATGGAGAAATCTTTATATATATTTTCCTCTAAAACTAATATAGCCAGAGCTTTGATATTTGTTGTTGCAACTTCGAGAAGTCCTTTAACAATGTTAGTGAAATTGTTTCGGTCCGTTACATATCTACATGTCACCGGAGATAAAAATATTTATTTTCTGTAAAAATTTTAATAATCGTATTGTCTGATACAGTACTGAACCTTATTAAATTAGATTGATAATCGCAAGCGAATTGCCATCGAATCGCGATCGAATCGGGCGCTTCAAAAAACAAAGCCTACGTTTGAATATTTTTAAGCGCATTTCCCGAAGCGGTTGTGATACAAATGGAATCGAACAAATTTATTAATGCATATTTGCGAACATTTGTGCGATACACCATTCAAGAAAACTTACCCGAGGGTTAAGTTCGTATTTGAATCGCAAGCGAATTGCCATCGAATTGCCATCGAATTGCAAGCGAATCGCAATAATTGTTAATTTAATAATGTTCAGTACTGTATACATGTCCCCATTAAAAAAAATAATATTACACAAATGCTTTCTCAAAAGAGACTTATTAGCTTAAAAACAAGGCTGCCAGTGGATTAGGCTGATTTTCCTTATATAATATCAGATAAATTTACAAATCTTCTTTTCTGAAACCACATCACCTTCAACAGGTGAGCGATTAAGGGCCACTCTGTCCCTCCTGTTTCAATGATGTTATATGGCATTGTTCTCAGATATGAAAGCCTTTAAGTCAGGTGTCTTCTAAAGTGGACATTGGCAAACAGTGTAGACCCTGATGAGACGCCGCGTTACGCGGCGTCTCATCAGGGTCTGCACTGTTTGCTATGCCATATAATATTTTGCTGTCTGGACAAAGGCTGTAGTGTCTATAGACCACCCATGTATATATACAATGAAATCTTCCAGCAAGTATACAGGGAGAGTTCATTGCAATATCCAGGCAAAAATGTGATTAATACAGAAAAACAATCTACAATTGGTAGCAGTAGATATTCAAAGCAATAGATAGATACATGTATTCAGGGCTCCAGATAAGAGGGGGTAAACTGAACAAATACAGCATTTTCTCACTCAGTTTAGAACCAAATCCTATGGTGTTACTACTCATTAGAATCGTCTCTTCGAGACGATTCTAATGAGTAGTGACACCATAGGGTTTAAAGCAGAAATAAAGATTTTAATTTTTGACATACTCCCCTTATCTGGAGCCCTGATATTATAGGGACTTGTCACAGCAGATCAATGATGATACAATGAAGCTCACTTATAACGAAGTAGGCATGCAGGACCGTCTGGTTTCTTTCGTTATATCAAAATTTCGTTCTACAGTACTGAACCTTTTTAAATTAAATTGATAATCGCAAGCGAATTGCCATAGAAATTGCCATAGAATTATCATCGAATCGGGTGTTTCAAAAGGCGAATCTTACGCTTGAATATTTTTATGCGATTTTTCCGAAGCGGTTGTGACAAAAATGGAATTGATAAAAATAGCGAAAGCATATTTGCGAATATTTGTGAGATACACCATTCAGGCAAACTTACCCGAGGGTAAAGTAACTATTTTGAATCGCAAGCGAATTGCTATCGAATTGCCATCGAATTGCAAAAAAAAAGTTTATTTTATAAGGTTTGTAGGAGTAGTTTATCAGGTTCATTTTACTATACATTTAATAGAGATGGGGAATACAATTTGTTTTGTTATATCCAGTATTTCGTTATACATGTATCTAATTTCGTTATAAGCGAGCTTAACAGTACTACATGTAGCCTTGACAGAGCGGGCTCACTCCACCATCCTGGATTCTATTTTAGGTGTCTATGCATGTACTATCTAAATTGTAAAACTTGTTATTGCATGTTATTGCTCATGGACATGTTATATCTTTTGGTGAATAAAACTTATCTATCTTTTCTAAATTGTAACTATTGTCTGGTACAGTGGAGAATCTGTTATTCTTTCCCGTTTACACGCAAACGTACGCAAACGCAAAGCACTAAAACGTAGAAAAGAACAACTTTTGGACAATTCTGATAATTCTTGTTTATCTTGGTGGCAAACAGTTTGGAGCCTGATCAGACGCCGGGTTACCCGGCGTCTGATCTGGCTCCAAACTGTTTGCACTGCAAATAATAGTTTTAGCGTAAACGCGTTTATTGGGAAAGAATAACAGATTCTCCACTGTAACCCATCTACACCTGAATATTGCAATGAATTCCTCTATATGTGCTTAATGGAAGAATTTTTTATCCACGCTGTTTGACACTCTTATTGATATTTCTTCAGTAATGAAACCTTAATTCTAACTTTGAAGCGTGTCTTGTAGTAGACAACAATACTGAAGCAGACGACAATAAAGCGGTGAAGGAGTAAAATCTCCAGAATAATTTAACCCATTACACCATAGCCTGTTTCTAGTTTTGAAAATAGTTGACCACTTAAAGGAGGTTGAAAGTAAAGCAGAATGCGCCTTAAGGCGCATTCTGCTTTACTGTAGCCTGTTTTAATCTATTATCTGGTTGAATATAGAAAAGATTTCTTATGACTCTTATTTATGACAGTGTAAATTGGAACTAGTTTCTTTAGTGGAGGAATACATTTAAGGCGAAAAAGGGCGTATTTATGGGGTGATGGGTTAAATATGAAAGAGTTAAGAGACTGCTGAAACTCTCAAGAAGACAATTCTAACAAGTAATAAGTCAACCGTGTAAACAGATTGAGAGAAAATACGAGGAAATTTTATTGACGGTTTTTACATGATTTCTGATAGTATTGCCAATACATTGGAGAGTACGAAATTCTTTCCCGTTTAAACGCAACCGAAACGCAACGAAGTACTCTAAAATGGAGAAAATAACAACTTTTTGATAATTCTGACTATTCTTTTTTAAACTGAGTTGCAAACAGTTTGGAACCTGATCAGACGCCGTGTTACCCGGCGTCTGATCTGGCTCCAAACTGTTTGCATTGGAAATAATAGTTTTAGCGTAAACGCGTTTATTGGGATAGAATAACGTTTTCTACACTGTATTTACGACCTGTTCTATCAATCAGATTTCCCCAAATAACATCAAGTTTCAGAAATAGCCTGATTGGTTATTTGTAAAGATTCTGAACTCAGAATAGAAATGAATTTAAACCTGTAACACCGAATGCCAGTAAATGATCGACTTTGTTCCCGATGAGAGGCAGAGAAAATCGTTGTTTCATCAGGATCAGAACTGTCTTATTCGCCGTATACAGTGGAGAAAACGTTATTCTTTCCCAATCAAATGAAACGCGTTTACGCTAAAACTATTATTGCCATTGCAAACTGTTTGAAGCCAGATCAGACGCCGGGTAACCCGGCGTCTGATCAGGCTCCAAACTGTTTGCCAACCAGCTAAAAATGGTTAATCAGAATTGTCAACTTGTCATTTTCTAGATTTTATTGTTAAACGGGAAAGAATAACGTTTTCTCCACTGTACTAGGAATTGGTTTCAGCAAATATTTCTATATCATTGAACTCTGTTTTGATCTTTTAAAGCGACTCGCAACCAGATGGTGCATTTGCAAAAATAAACGAAAATACTCAAATATAACCAAAAGGGTAGCATTATCGTGCATCTGGAATTGGAAAAATATGACCAGTCTAAAAACACCCTCTAGAAATGTCTTCAAATCTTAGTTTTTAGCTCACCTGAGCACAAAGTGCTCAAGGTGAGCTTTTGTGGTCGGTCTTTGTCCGGCGTCCGTCGTCGTGCGTCGTGCGTTGTGCGTCGTGTGTCAACAATTTATTCAAACATCTTCTTCTCCAAAACCACTTGCTTGATTGCAACCAAACTTCACAGGAATGTTCTTTGGGTCAAGCTCTTTCAAAGTTGTTCAAAGAATTTGAAACCATGCAGAACTCTGGTTGCTATGGCAACCAAAGTGAAAACATAAGGAAATCTTAAAAAATCTTCTTGTCACAAACCACAAGAGCCAGAGCTTAGATATTTTGCACATAGCATTACCTATAGGCCCTCTATCAAAGTTGTTCAAATTTTGCCCCTGGGGTCAAAATTGGCCCCGCCCCGGGGGTCAACGTTTTACATAGAGTTATATAGTGAAATGTTCAAACATCTTTTTCTCTGAAACCAATATGTCCAGAGCTTTGATATTAAGCATGGTATTACTTCTAGAGGTATTTGACTTATGTTGTTGAATCGGTTCCGGTCCGTTGCATATCTTGGTCACCGAAGCTAAAAATATATTTTTTTTCCATGAGAACTTAAAAAATCTTCTTGTCTGAAACCATAGTACACCTAGCTTAGATATTTTGCACATCGCATCGTCAACAGATCCTCTATCAAAGTTGTTCAAATTTTGTCCCTTGGGTCAAAATTGGCCCGCCCCGGGGATCACAGTTTTACATAGAGTTATATAGTGAAATGTTCAAACATCTTTTTCTCTGGAACCAATATGACCAGAGCTTTGATATTTGGCATGATGTAACTTTTAGAGGTCCTTCACATATATGGATGAATTGGTTCTGGTCTGTTGCATATCTGGGTCACCGGAGCTAAAAATAGATTTTTTTCAATGAAAACTTCAAAAATCTTCTTGTCTGAAACCATAGTACACTGAGTTAAGATATTTTGCACATATCATTGTTTACAGGTCCTCTATCTTAGTTGTTCAAATTTTGCCCCTGGGGTCAAAATTGGCCCCGCCCTGGGGGTCACCTTTTACAAATCTTCTTTTCTGAAATCACGTGACCCATCCTAGTGTCACCATTGTCAGGTGAGCGATCAAGGGCCATTCTGGCCCTCTTGTTTAGTTATTTTCCATCGTATTTATCCATAGCGTCTACAGTTGCTATAGAATTTGATCACGGGCTAAGACATAAACTCGAGCCGAATTATGCAGTTGTATACGTACTCTTCATCGCTTCCCACTGAACTACGTTAAATCGATCCCAGATATAGGAATAGTTCCGTTGCCCAATGGGTCAAACGGTGTCCTCATTTTGAATTATGTCCGCCCATGCCGGGTCACGGGTTCGATTCCCACCAGAGCTCAATATTTCTTTTATTGAAATACATTTTTTTAAACAGAATTTCTTATCCTAAACTACATCTTACCCGTTTATATAAGCGTTCGTCACATATTTACAAATTACTATTTTTAATGCTATATCTGGTTGCGAGTCTCTTTAAAGTGTCGGGAATACACCCCCACACACACATTGATGGCAAGCGAAAAATGTATGTGTCAAGAACATTAGGTACAGTGGAGATTCTGTTTTTCTTTCCCGTTTAAACGCAAACGTACGCAAACGCAAAGCACTAAAACGTAGAAAAGAACAACTTTTGGACAATTCTGATAATTCTTGTTAATCTTGGTGGCAAGCAGTTTGGAGCCTGATCAGACGCCGGGTTACCCGGCGTCTGATCTGGCTCCAAACTGTTTGCACTGCAAATAATGGTTTTAGCGTAAACGCGTTTATTGGGAAAGAATAACAGATTCTCCACTGTATTGTTTGATCCTTATCCGGCTGTGAAATCGTCTGTTTTGAAATTATCGTCTGCAAAAATTGTAAAATTTATATTTATGCATTTTTAGTTAAGTAACCTAAACACGAGTGTCAAACAGTTTGGACACAGATCAGACGCTGCGTTACGCGGCGTCTGATCTGGATCCAAATTATTTTAAAATAGCAGCTATTACCCAATAGATACGCCTTTTTACGCCTCTAACTTATTCCTCCACTACAGAAAATAATGCCAATTTATACAGTTATGAATATGTATAAGAAGAAGTTATTCTTTCCCAATAAACGCGTTTACGCTAAAACTATTATTTTCACTGCAAACAGTTTGGAGCCAGATCAGACGCCGGGTTACCCGGCGTCTGATCAGGATCCAAACTGTTTGCCACCAAGAAAAACAAGAATTATCAGAATTATCCAAAAGTTGTACTTTTCTACGTTTTAGTGTTTTGCGTTTGCGTACGTTTGCGTTTAAACGGGAAAGAATAACAGATTCTCCACTGTATTAACAACAGTATAATTGGGTAATGGGTTAAACACAAGTAACTTAGTTGGTGCATGACGTAGAGTGGGGAAGCTGCAGAAAAGTTACTACAAGAGCTTTCTGCAATAGTCTAAAACATATTTAACCCTAGCGACGAGTATACTCGTCATTGTACACGCAATGGATACAGTGGAGAATCTGTTATTCTTTCCCGTTTAAACGCAAACGTACGCAAACGCAAAGTACTAAAACGTAGAAAAGAACAACTTTTGGACAATTCTGATAATTCTTGTTTATCTTGGTGGCAAACAGTTTGGAGCCTGATCAGACGCCGGGTTACCCGGCGTCTGATCTGGCTCCAAACTGTTTGCACTGCAAATAATAGTTTTAGCGTAAACGCGTTTATTGGGAAAGAATAACAGATTCTCCACTGTAATGCAGTTGCCTTATGAAAACAGTGAAGTCCCAATGTCTGCAATGTTAGTCATTTTGAAGTTAATTGTTAAAACCACCTCCCAAAATAGTCAAAAATGGACTAGACTTTATTAGAAACTACAATTGCCCATTTAAAGTCCAAGGTATCAATAGGCCATCCTGCATTAATCAGATGCCCAAGTTACAGTGGAGAATCTGTTATTCTTTCCCAATAAACGCGTTTACGCTAAAACTATTATTTACAGTGCAAACAGTTTGGAGCCAGATCAGACGCCGGGTAACCCGGCGTCTGATCAGGCTCCAAACTGTTTGCCACCAAGATAAACATAAATTATCAGAATTGTCTAAAAGTTGTTTTTTTCTACGTTTTAGTGCTTTGCGTTTGCGTACGTTTGCGTTTAAACGGGAAAGAATAACAGATTCTCCACTGTACAGTGATCCCTCTCTACAACAATACCCTATGGGAGACAGAGTGTGTGTTGTTCGGAAGGAGTAGTTATAGGGAGGGAACATTCCCTTTGAGTGCTAGATTCAAGCTGTTTGCCACTCATGATTATGTTTGTGGTCAAAAACTGTCCAATGTGTGACTTTGAGGAAAAAAAGCAGACGATAATTTTAAACAGACGATATTGCTGCAGTGAAATGCTTAAACAATAATTGTCATGCTTAGAGCAAGCGACAAGCGTTATTGTATGGAGGGAATCGTTGTTCGGAGGACGCTGTAGGGAAGGGGCACTGCATTTCGACGGGTTGTCCCTAAGTACAAGATTGTCTGTACTTGACCTTTTTCATTATTTCTTTATTTAGCAGGATCATTAATCATCTCTGATCAAATCTGACAGTAACAGGCCACAAATAACTACTGTAAATATCAGTTAATCGTATGCATCTGCAAAACCTTTAATCATTCACTGTTATTGAAAACATTTAATTGAAACTTTCTTTTTCCATTCTTTCTTTCCTTCGTTAGGTATTCTTTCAGTTTTTGTCTACTTTCTTAACCCATAGCAACATTTCTCCAATTCAATTTAATTCAATTCAATTCAGTTCAATTCTTCTTTATTGCATTAAACATACATCGTATACATGTATCCTTACAGTTAGCATGTTATAATAATACAACACAGTATCAATCGGCAAAAACAGTTGTTCGACCTATACCTCTTTCAAAGACTAAAGTAGAAAGTTAAGTTTTTAATATAATGTTCCTGGAAGAGCTCTTTCAGATTTTTGAAATTTGAAAATTTGTAAAACGAAAATTTGAATTTTTAATTGATTTGTAAACGGTTTGGAGTCCAATCAGATCCCGGGTTACCCGACGTCTGATCTTTGCAATGGAAATATTTAATTCAATATTTACACGCCTTTATTTAACCCATTTTATGCGGGATACACTTGTAGGTGTACCTCTTTGCAAACAGTTTTGATCTGAGATCAAAACTGTTTGCAGCTAGTTCAGTATTCTATCAGAAACTGCAAAAATCTTTTGAAAATATTTGAGTTATACCCGCTACAGACGACATTTTAAAATGGCCGCCAAATACTACCCAGCATGCAATGAGTTAAAAAAGAACAACGTTTTTTCCACTGTACATTACTTGGTGAATTTGTAATAATCGTTTCAAACGTTGATTCAGAGTAATTCGGCGTTTCATCTGGGTCGAAACTGATTGACACTCTGAAGATATATTCAGAAAAGAAACCCGGACATACAATGTAAATCAACTCCAAGAACTTTTGCATACAACAACTACATGAACTACATAATGTGCTAGAGGTTGATACATGTATAGTTACAGGGGAGAAAACGTTATTCGTTCCCGTTTAAACGCAAACGAACGCAAACGCATTGCACTAAAACATATAAAAATACAACTTTTCGACAATTCTGACTATTCATTTTGATCTGAGTGGCAAACAGTTTGGAGCCTGATCAGATGCCGGGTTACCCGGCGTCTGATCTGGCTCCAAGCTGTTTGCAGTGGAAATAAACGTTTTAGCGTAAACGCGTTTATTGGGAAAGAATAACACATTCTCCACTGTACCGTAACGACCCTAAGTATAGTTGGACAACCATACCTGAGCAAACAGTGTAGACCCAGATCAGACTGCTTGCTCAGGTATGGTTGTCCAAATACTTAGGGTCGTTACGGTTTGATCATTCAGTTTGCACATTTTGCACAAAATACAGTGAAATAACATCAATTATTACATTTTTTTGATAATAACACCAGTTATTCACAGGATTTTTACGGGTATTGCATAGTTTCAATTATCCGAGCTGAAATCTCATCTTTTATCACCTGATAACGTTACGCAATTCACTTCGACAGCCTGCTGCCTGGCTGTCATATTTTGATAGTTCGCTCTAATTATATTTTACCTTTTTATGACTTGAAATTGATTAAACTTTCGTCCTGCTACAATATTGCTTGTTTCCTAGTGGTCGTCTGCAGCTGTTTTTAAAATTTATTATGAAAGGTCTTTTAACTTAAAAATCCTTAAAACTAGGGTTAAACAGTATTGATCAAGATCAGACGTCGAGTTTCGAAGCATCTGATCTGGACCCAAACTGCAAAGATTAGTAGGCCAAGGGTTGGTCCTTTATCCGTCGTAATATCGTCTGCTTATAATAAAATCATTTGAAAACAAAATGTGTTTATTTCAATCATTATTATTTTAATCTGAAGAAGCATCATTGTCCAAATAGTTTTGATTCAGATCAGACGCCGAGTTACTCGGCGTCTGATCTGAATCAAAACTGTTTGGCAAATACCAGTCATAGGAGAAGGGTTTAAATGTCTTCTGTTAACACCAACGTGTTAAGTCTCGTGCTGTGTTAGGTATTTTAACCTATTCATTGCCATTGTGACGTCATAACGTCTTTCACATGCCCTCTTCATAATTTCGTCTGCTAACTAAAATATCGTCTGGTTTTATTTTCAAAATTTAGAACGTTAGGCAATATGACTTGAAATGCATTTTTGTATCTTGATCACGCAGCGTCAATTCAGGATCCAAACTGTTTGTTTAAGCCTGCCGTGGAAAGGATACATTTTTCACTGTCCATGCTTCACCGTTTCTGAATAGATCCACCCACGTATTTAAAGTTTAAAATCCATTTATGCCTTAAAATTGCAATGCACTCTCCCGCTGTGTTTTCTAGAAGATTTCATAAAGGTTGAGGACCCCTAATGAGATCCGACCAAAATCGGTATTCTATACGAGAATGGCCGATCGTTCTCCGTAAAATATCGATATTGACAAACATTGGCCCGATCTCATTAGGGGTCGATGTAAAAATGATTTCATATCAAATTCAAACAGTGCAGAACCTAAAGAGACGTCACAATTCCCAGAATCTTTTCAGGGTCTACACTGTTTTCTAATCGGGAATATTCTACTTTTGCTGGCGATTAACTATTCTAACTTAATATCTCAATTGGGTTTACACTGTTTGTCATTTAGCACTATACATGAACCTTAAACAGTTAAAAAACACACGGTGTCTGGTCAGGATCTCAACTATTTGAAAATAACCATTGTACTCGAGGTCATAATTTTTTTTTATTATTCAATTCAATTCAATCATTTATTGCATAAAACATACATCAGCATACTTAGAGCAAGATCAAATATAAAAAGCAAAACATGAATTGACAGAAGAGCTATATAGTCGTGAACGGTTATGTATTATTACTCGAGGTAAGATATTATGAGGGTTAACCCTTTACCTTATAGAAGCGCCTTATAGCGCATTCCGTTTAATCCTCCGCGGAAGAAAATAATTCCAGTATAATATACAGTCATGAAAATTTATCAGAAAAAAATATTTTCTTAATTCTAGTTGGTGGTGACTTAAAGCAGGCTGAAAGTAAAGCAGAATGCGCCTTAGGGCGCATTCTGCTTTACTTTCAACCTGCTTTAAGTAGTCACCTATTTGCAATTCTAAAAATAGGCTATCAGGTAAAGGGTTAATTAGGGTAATGTTCAAAGTTCATTAATAGACAATACAAAACTATAGAATTAATAGATTCGTACTTTTCTTCTTTGTCCAGTATGAGTATGTACTATTTTCAAGTGTTTTAATGTTAGCAAAACATACGGTGTTATCAAGTTCGAATATTTTGGCCCGGTATTGAGTCAATATTGGATGTATTTCAATAGTTTCAATTCACTATTAATCTGAATTATACGATACCCAGTGACATATGCCTACTGCTAAGGAGTGCAGTTTTTTTCTGTGAAACTGGGATCATGGATTTTTTTTATACATGTACAAAAATAAGTATCAACGTACATATAAAGATTAGAATATCACGAAAAGTAACACTCAAACGCAAAATATAAATTGAAGCAAAACAAAATCTCTTTCATTTACTTGAGAATATGCACAGATAAAGGCCTCCATATGATCCCAAATACTTCAGCATTATCCTGCATTGAAACCGCTCGTTTCGAAATTGTCGACTACTTTCTACTTGGGATTTTAAGTTTTGAAAGGAACACTATTGATACAATTATCAAATAGTGTAATCCTGATCAAACGCCGGATAACTCGGCGTCTGATCTGGATATAAACCAGTTTCAAATGTAGTCAAGTCGATATTTTGGCTAACCTTAATACTGCCAGACATTCGTTTGCCTCAAATTTATCGTTCACAAGAATTCCTAAATTTAGTTGTATCTACTTTTTGATCAGCGAAACCGTTGAAAACGAGTGTCAAACAGTTAAGTTCCTGATCAGACGCCGGGTAACCCGGCGTCTGATCAGGAACTTAACTGTTTGCAATGTCCATAATTGTACACGTGAATCAGGGATAAAAGTTTGTCAAAGCACTTCAGCTTGTTGGTTACGCAAATATGATTTGCATTTTTATTCAATCTAAAGTGGTGTCAAATAATTACTCCCCGTCTATGGAATCCCAAACATTTTAACGATTTATCAATTGATTGATCTAAGAGAAATTGATATTCAGCGACACATCTTTTATGTTTGTCGTGCACTTTTCAAATCGTGGGGGTGAGTGATGTAATGCGTTATATTTATATTTTTATAAACTGTTATTGAATAGTGATACACCACGTTTTCCTTTCAAATAACCACAAAGAAGATATTTTATATAAATAATTCAGCTGACTTTAACCCTTTCAATGCCGCATATACATGTATCAGGAACATTCTAAACCTGAACACTTTATTGATCTACGTGATTCTGACACTAAACACCTAGTTGTTCTCAAGCATTTGATTGGTCAGATTTGAGCCTAGGCTCCAATCTGACCAATCAAATGCTTGAGAACACACTCCGACTCAGCTTAAACGCTTTATAACTTTGGACCCTAATGTTCTACATAGGCATTCATAGCTGAACACATACATGTAGACATTTAAAATCTGAACACACGATGCTTTGATATAGTCTGTCTTTTAACACTTTTTCGTTGAGCTTGTAAAAGGCGTGCAATATCTGCTGCATGACTTTTGAAAGCGCCATGCATTCAAAAGTTGAACACTTGACGTGTTCATTAGGTATTTAGTTTAGGAGCACCAAGTGTTCAACATTGAGCACAACCATATAATTTTAACACTTTCTGAACGCTTGTCTTAAACATTTGAACACAATGACGCGTGCAATATATGTTGCAAATATCTGTGGCATGTACAATTGTCCTATGAGAACAGTGAATATCCTGATCAGAGGGCTCCTGATCAGGGTCGGCACTAATTGTGATTTTGCCATAATTATATTGCCCAAAACATCGTCATATAGTAAACAACGGACTAGATTTAATGGACATTGGAATTGGTTATTAACCCATTTGTGCCCTCGATCTCATATATGGGAAATAGGCAAACAGTGTAGACTCTGATCAGGCGCCGCATTATGCGGCGTCTGATCATAGTCTACACTGTTTTCTGATAGGAATTTCAAAATAAAACAAAATGAAAAAGAAAAGTTTGATCAGGCATCCCTTTGATAAAAAATGGACTAATCCAATACATAAACATGAAATAATCCACTGGGCACAAATGGGTTAAAATATTCAGGGGAGAATGAGTTAAATGATACTCAAGACAAAGGCAGTTTCGTTTACACTTCAAGTGATCGGTTTTCTTACGTGTAAATATACCTCATAAAACATGTGACATAATCTTTATTAATTTCAAATTTCCTATCATGCACCTGCATGCATGTCTGATTTAAATGCACTTTAACTGATGTCATGTATTCTGCTTAAAAGGTCTATAATTTATTTCAGTATACATGCACATTTGTATTTGATTTTTTTCTTTACCTCATCTACCCAATATACATGTATACGCCTTTTTAACGCCTTTGTTTATTCCTCCACTAAAAACATTGTTTAACCCCTTCACTGCCTTACTCCGAGTACAAAAGTTATATGCAAACCGTTTGGATCCTGATCAGACGCCGCGTATCGCGGCATCTGATCAGGATCCAAACGGTTTGACACTCATTTCAATATTTCTTAAGTCAAAATACCTAAAAATTTAATTTGAGAAATAGAAGCAGTCGACAGTTGTTTCAAGTTTATGACGTCATGGCAATGAAGGGGTTAACTTCATACAGTAATGAATATTCACTATAAGAGGTTTTAATATGAGTTTGCGTCTGACGTCTGATCTGGCTCCAAATTGTTAATTTAGACATTTAGCTAATTTAAGCCTAGTGTCTTCTGAATTTGACATTGGCAACAGAGTAGACCCAGATGAGACGCCACGTTATATGTGTCTCATCAGGGTCTACACTGCTTGCTATATAATGTGAAATACTTTGCTGTATGGACAAACACTGTGGTGGCCCCTGCACATTTTCGTTATAATTCACGTACTGTGGCGTTATTTGACGGAATTTGATGAAATAAAAAGTAGATATTGATAAATTAATCCTTTCCCGAGGGTACCACAAGAGAATATCGGCGATCGAGTCTATTTTAGCATCAGTTTAAGTCGATAGTAAAGACTAGGTGTCGAATTGCGCTGTTTACCTTGTAGCTATAATAGAAGTATAGTAAAAAAAAAAAAAAATTTTAAAAGGGGCGGGGGGGGGGGGGGGGTAATAGATCTAGATGTATGTGTCAAGTACATGTGGTATAAACGCGTTCATTGTGAAAGAATAGGCTAATCTATTGCACAGGTTCAGACGTGTGTTCAGTTGCCACTGTTTGCTGTTTAGGTTTGAAGTTTGTGCCCCGTGTGCAGCGTGCAGAATACAGTAGAGAAAATGTATATTCTTCCCCAATTAACGCGTTTACGCTAAAACTATTACATGTATTTCCATTGCAGACAGTTTGGAACCAGATCAGACGACGGGTACTCTGGTAGTCAGAATTGTCAAAAAGTTTTCATTTTCTATATTTTATTGCAATGCGTTTAGATTATAGTTTGAGTCAATTTTGTTCTGGCTTTCACGTGTCTCTTGAAAGAAAAACACAACCTAAAACATAATTATTGCTGTATACATATCAAAATTGAATTTTCCTTGTGTAAAGAATGGCTCAAATATCAGTAACGAATGCATTACTCTTCCTAATTTAAACGAAACGAAAGGAAAAAGTAATGCAAAAAACTATAGAAATTACAGTTTGCGACGACGGTACAGTTTAATCAAAGTGGCAACTAGTTTGGAGCCTGAATAGACGCCGTGTTACTTCGAACTATTCCATTGGATAATAAAATAAGGAAAATGTTCGCCGGGAAAGACTGTGGAATCATGTGAGCTATGTAAAATGTCTGATCTGTTTTTAACAGTGTCTGTTAACGCCAATAGCGAGAGAATGGCTAAATGCAAGGATACGGATGCATTTGTTTATATGTGTTTTTCTTATCTAAAACTAAACGGCCGTAATGCAATCTGTCACATTTGATCTGATTCATACACGTGCACTTTAAACCTTTACCGTGCCTGCATGCACACTGGCTACCATTTTCAAGCAGTTTCGATCTGCATCAGACCAGGAACGTATATTAAAGATCTACGTCCCTGATCAGACTAAGACGTATTCGGTGTGTGACTAGGATACAAATTGCTTGCAATGCATATGTCATTTAAAATTAAAATAAAAATTAAACTCTTTTTTTTTTGAAAAATATGCAGACGACAATTTTAAAGTAGACGATGTAGCTCCTTTTCTAGCCAGAGCCCGACTATTGTGGTATTGGTAAATAATTAAGATATAGAAAGTTGGAGTAGATCTAACTCGGTGTCTGATCTGGATCCAATCTGTTTAAAACTCACATCTACTTTTTCAATTGAATTGCCTAAATTTAAAATTTGAAGAATAACAGCAGACGACTTATTCTAACCAGACGTTATTTCTGAAAGTGCAATGGGTTATTCCTTATCATGCTGAGCGCGACTTGGCTAACATTTGCAAACAGCTTGGATCCAGATCAGACGCCGCGTTACACGGCGTCTGATCTGGATCCAAACTGTTTGTCACTCATATTCAACATTTCTTCAGATCAAAAACACTTGTAATCTGTTTTCGCAGACGATATATAATTTGCAGCAGACGACAATTCAGAATGATAAGGGTTGAACAACGGACGCTTGTGTATGTGCATAACAGTCTGCACCCATACCCATAAAAAACCTTCTGTCACATTAAAAACACATAAATGAACTCAACGATGCAGTTATAACATTTAATAACTGCCTTCGGTGTTGTTGTCATGTTGTAAGATAGTCATTATTTGATTTTTATTCATGGAAACACGCGTAGAACTTGACTCGAGACTTACATAATAGTAAATGATTATTTCTTGTAACCCTTACACCGTTCGTCATGCATGTGCGACTAAAGTTGACTTTACAAACAATTTGAATCCTAAGTGATCAGACGCCGCGTTACCGGTGTACGGTGGATCGGACGTTATTTTTTCTGAACGAATGCATTTACGCTTTAACTTTTATTTCCATTGCAAACACTTTGGAGCCGGATCAGACACCGGGTTACATAAGGTGCTTAGCATATCATCGTTTATTGGGCAAGACTAATATATTCCACACTAAAATACCAAATTGCGGAAGCTGCACAATTCAGTCATTTATTCTCGGTATTTATCAATTGTAAACAGTCATAAGCATGTTCGTATTGCATGTTGAATTTCGCTTGAAAATGTTAAGAATCACGCTTTATTATCGTCGGTTTTAAAAGTTTCATCTGCAAATGAAACGAATTCCAACATGCAAACTGTGGAGAAGACGTAAACGTGTTTAACCCTTTCCCCCATAGAAGCGCCTTTTAGCGTATTTAATTTATTCCTCCGCTGAAGAAAATAGTTCCAATTTATACAGTCATACATGTATTTAATGACCAAAAGATAATTGTGCTATACCTTAGCAGATGATAGCTTAAAACAGGCTGAAAGTAAAGCAGAATGCGCCTTAGGGCGCATTCTGCTTTACTTTCAACCTGCTTTAAGTGCTCACCTGTCATCAAAACTAGAAGCAGGCTATGAGGTAAAGGTTTAAATGGAATAAGAAAATAAATAGTGACTCGGAAATTTCGAAACTGTCATTTTCTGCATTTTATTACATTGCGTTTTGCGTTTCGTTTGTGTTTAAACGGGAATAATAACATCTTCTCCACTGTAAATGTTTTGACGCATGCAGTATCAATACTAGTGTCAAACAGTTTGTTTCCTGATAACACACTGAATTAGTTAGCACCTAACCAGGATCCAGACTCCCGAAAGAAATTCATCAGGATAGCATATAATTCAATCATCTATAGGTTCCAAACACATATCCATTACACAGTGGAAAAAACGTTATTCTTTCCCGTTTAAATGCAAATGAAACGCAAACGCAAATCGTTTAAATGAAGGAAATTACCATTGTTTGACATTTCTAATTGTTGTTTTTTAACCTGAGTGGCAAACAGTTTGGAGCCTGATCAGACGCCGGGTAACCCGGCGTCTGATCTGGCTCCAAACCGTTTGCAATGGAAATAATAATTTTAACGTAAACGCGTTTATTGGGAAATAATTACGTCTTCTCCACTGTAATTTTTTACCTTGTGTGACAGTTTCGGTACATATTCAGTCTGAGGAAGGTACACCAATGGTGTACCAAAACTGTCACACAAGGTTAAAAAGTAATGGATATGCGATTCGAACCTATTTTAAAATGACCCAGACTGTTTGCAAATGCACATCAAGTCGTGCTTAAACACCTGTAATCATCGCCAAATTTATCGTATGGTATTTACCCATTCACTACTACATGTATAATATCGGCTGCTTCAGTATTTTGTAAACATTATCTTTAAGACAGAAACTAGTGTCAAAATGTTTTGATCCTGAGTCTGATTGGGTTTCAAACTGTGTGCAAGGGCGTGTTTTGGGGCCATTGGCAGTGAAAGGGTTATGTGAACATCACTTTCTGCTAATTCAGCTAGTCACCATTTAAACCTTTCATGATCAAATTTGTGGATAGTTTATTTTACCCCTTTACCGCCATAGTGTCGTCGTCTTCAATATTGTTGTCTACAATATCGTGTAGCCGGCTGCTATCGTGCAGCCGGGACCAAATCAATCTATTAACATTAGGTGCACTACATATAAGGAAATGGACCATCAGCCTACAGGTGCAATCATTACAGACACATCAAAATCTGCATTACCACACTTCATTGACACCACACCTGCAGTTGTACACTATGACCAAACAAACAAAACAGACATTTTAATAAACATTTCAAATTTAACCACACATACTGTGAACATAGCTCCAAAAGCAATCATTGCAGAACTACTGCCAGTTAAAGTGGATGACTCAGTTTATAAGGACACCAACTCAGATCACTCATACAACATTTTTGATGAGATACACATTGGAGAATTAGCTACAGATTAAGAAAGACAACTCCGGGCATTATTGTTGAGCCATAAAGATATATTTTCGAAAGGGGAAACCGACATAGTAAAATTCAACTTGTTCAAACATAGGATCGAATTACATAATGATATACTTTTAAACACAGTCACCGCAGAATACTGCCAGGAATGACCGAGGAAGTTAGGAAACATTTAGAGCAACGTTTGGCCGGAGGAATAATCAGAAAATCAAAATCGCCTTTGGCATCGAACATTTTGGTAAGGAAGTAAAACGGAAAGCTCAGGATGTGTGTTGACTACCGCATGCTGAATAATAGGGGCATAATGGATGCATATGCTTTGCCCAGGATAGAAGATGTATTCGATTGCCTACAGGGTGCGATTTATTTTTTCACCATCGATATGAAAAGTGGCTTCCACCAAGTAGAGATGGAAGAAGGGCATAAAGATAACGGCTTTCAACGTGGGTCCATTAGGGATTTTAGAATATAGCAAGATTCCGTTCGGATCATAGAAGTGCTCGGCAACGTACCAACGTCTAATGGAAGGATTTCTCGGAGACTACAACATAACGATATGCTTCATTTACTTAGATGATCTTATTGTATGTAGCGATAGCTTTGGCTATCATCTTGAAATTTGGACCAGATTAAGAGAAATTGTCATCTTTATGCAACGGAAAGTAAAATTCCTTGGGCACGTAGTTGGAGAACATGGGATTGAAACGGACCCAGGTAAGGTTAAAAAAAAACCAAGAATTACACAACGCCAAGATATTCAGATGAGCTCAGATCTTTGTTAGCATTTTGTGGCTCTTATAGAAAATTTGTCAAACATTTCTCCAAATTAATTAGATCTTTGTCAGATCTTTTGCCACCAACATCAGCTAAGAATAAAAGTAACCCAAACCAAGAAATGAAAGAATGGGAGTGAGAAGAAATCCATCAAAAGACTTTTGAACTACTTACAAGCCCTCAAAATTTGGTGTTTATTAATTTCTATTTGCCGTTTGAATGTCAAACCGATGCAAGTGCACAAGGACTTGGCGTGGTATGTATTGTATCAAAAACAAGATGGGAGGAAGAAAGTTGTAGAATATGCAATCCGCAAGTCGGAAAAGAAAAGGTTAATTTTTCGGTTGGTTGCTATAACAACATTGGACAGCTACAGAAAGGTAGTATGTTACATGTTGTGAATATTTTGCTGATACTTGCAGCCTGCTTCCTTATAATTGCTCATATTACAAGCTTAAAGAAACAATTAAAAGCAAACACAATCAATTATGAACAGGTTCTGGTTGACACAAGATCAAATGCTTCATCTAGAAACTATAGATCCGGATACATTCTCCCACTGCAGGATTATTTACTCATTGTGTAAACACATTGTTTCATCTTATCTAAGAACTGAAAATGTTCATTAAAGCTCTGGTTGTCTTATCTATAGTTTTAGCGGAATTTCACCAGAGCATGCAATTTGTTCATAAATTATGATTCTAAGGGGTCAGATGGTGACAGATGGTGACAACAGGCATATCTGGGGCTCCGATAAGTAACTTAGCGATATCCCTTACTCTTACAACACTGTGGCAATATGCAGCTAACAGAGTCGTGTCTTGCAATTACATTGTAGTTTCAATTTATCTGAGGTCCACACAGCCTAACCAATTTACAGCGATTGAAAACTGATATTATTCCTTTCAAGGCCAATTTAATAGTCTGCATTAACCCACTACCCAATAGTATCTTTCTGATTTTGAGACATGTGACCACTTAAAGCAGGTTGAAAATAAAGCAGAATGCGCCCTATTGAGCGTTATGTTTTACCTTAAGTCTGCGTTATAGAAAAAGGATCTTATGGTGCATAATATAATGCATGACTGTTTAAAATGGAAGTTCTTCTTCAGTGGAAGATTAAGTGAAAGGGCGTATTTATGGAGTAATGGATTGACCCTATTGTATATACAGTGAAACCCCGCTAAACCGGAACCTCTAAATACCGGAATTCTCTCTAAACCGGACAAAAACGTTGGTCAGGTTTCCCACCCATTTTTACGTCTTTTATTTATTCCTTAACTGAAGAAAATACATGCATGATCATATATCATCTGGAATATGTTCTATATTCTTACAGATGATAGCTTAAAGCAGATTGGAAGTAAAGCAGAATGCGCCTTAAGGCGCATTCTGCTTTACTTTCAACCTGCTTTAAGTGGTCAGCTACCTTCCATACTAGGAACAAGCTATGGTTTAAAACCCCTCTAAACCGGAAACCCCTCCAAACCGGATGTTTTTGTTGTCCCCACACATGTCCGGTTTAGACGGGTTTCACTGTATATGTTCGTCTGCTTTAAAACTGTTTTCTAAACTAATGCGCAGATTAGATTTAACGTAGAATTGCTGCATAAATATCGTTACAAGTGTCAAACAGTTGGAATTCTGATCAGGAATCTGATCTGGATACAACTGTTCGACGTTTACATGTATTGCCCTTGATGTTAAATCAATATTTTCTGAATGACAATATGGTTGCATTTTCGAATGCATCAAATAATAGTGCCGTTTGATTGGGTTTGGACACCTTCGAGACGTCAAATAAACAGGTGTCTGATCTGGATCTACATTGATAGACTCTCTGAAGCTATTTGCTGGAAGCAGATTTATATAAATCAACTTTTAAAGTTGTTGCAGACTACAAATATAACAGACGACTATTACATGTCGTGCTACAGTAAAGATGACGTTATTCTTTCCCGTTTAAACGCAAACGCGTTGCAATAAAATGTAAATAATGACGACTTGTTGATAACTCTGACAATTCATTATAACTTATTGGCAAACATTTTTAAGTCTGATCATGCAGACGCCGGGTTACCCGGCGTCTGATCTGACTCCAAACTGTTTGCAATAGAAATAAAAAATACAGTTCAGAAAACGTTATTCTTTCTCAATAAACGCGTTTACGCTAAAACTATTATTTCCATTGCAAACAGTTTGGAGCCAGATCAGACGCCGCGTAACCCGGCGTCTGATCAGGCTACAAACAATTTGCCACTCATATTAAAAAAAAAAGTCAGAATTGCCAACATGTTGTCATTTTTTAATTTTTATTGCAATGCGTTTGCGTTTCGTTTGCGTTTAAATTGGAAAGAATAACGTTTTCTCCACTGTATAACACAAACGTGTTTATTAGGAAAGAGTACTATCTTCTCCATTGTTAAGCCGAATGGACAAAAATGCTGAACATGGAGTTTGAAACCGATTGTATATTGTGCCAAGTAGCGGCCTCATTTCATAGCAAATTAGCCTTTAACCCCTTCACTGCCGTGACGTCATCAATTTTAAACGTTTGTCGTCTGCCTTTATTTCTTAAATTTTAATTTTTGCTATTTTGACTGAATAAATATTTAAATGAGTGTTAAACAGTTTGAATCCTGATCAGACGCCGCCTAACTGTTTGCAAATTACTCTTGCACTCGGGGTAAGGCAGTGAAGGCGTTAATAGACAGGTGATTGTGCAATGATGTACAAAAGTAAAGCAAAAGGTGTGCATTTGGACTTGCCCTGCATTTAAAATACAGTACACATATTTCAAGACTGTGGAGAAGATAAATATGTTATGCAAATGCAATTGCAAACAGTTCGGAACCAGGTCTCAGGCTCTAGACTGTTTGAAAATCAGATTAAAGAAAACAGTCATGATTGTCTATACACATCGTCATTTTCTACGTTTTATTGCAATTCATTTGCGGTTAGTTTGCGTTTAAGCGGGCAAGAATAACGTCTTCGCCACTGTAACGAAGGCTTGACAGTAAAGAAAGTTGTTATAATTATACTTTATTTCTGTGTGGTAAGGTTTAAATCGGGGTAAATGCGATGACTGTTAGATTACCAGGTATCAGGTAGCTAATAAAATGTGACGCAAGATTCGCTAAGATAATGTTAATAGAACGTCTGTACCATTTACAGTGGAGAAAACGTTATTCCATCCCAATTATTATTATTATTATTTATTATACCCGATTTATATAGCGCTCTTTTCACACAGGAGTTGTGCGTTCAAAAGCGCTTCACATGAAATTATATAAATGTACCTACAAAGCGAGAAAGACAAATAACTACATTCACAATAAAAATGATACAATATTGAGATGCATGGAAACAAAGAATTTCTTCCAATATTACTACCAAGATTATAAAATTGTTATAGTAAGCTTGTAAGATCATTTTTAAAATGAGTCAAATAATTAAAAGATCAATGGCATGATTAAAAACAGAGTGGTGTTTTGTTTGTTTGTTTGTTTGTTTGTTTCTGTGTAGAGCCGGAGAGTAGTTCACAAGTCGTAAAACGAATGTTTAAAACAATACTCTCCGTGTTGTTTGGTTGAATTTGTTTGTTTGCAATAAAACGCGTTTAAACTAAAAACAATTAGATCCACTTCCATTGCAAACAATTTGGAGCCAGATCAGACACCGGGTAACCCGGCGTCTGACCAGGCTCCAAGTAATTTGCCACTCACATAAAAATAAATCATCAGAATTGAAAAAAAAACCTTTATGACAAATTTGTTTGTTTGCATAACGTATGCATTTAAACGAAAAAAAAACCCGTCTTCGCCACTGTAAATTAAACAAATGTTTAAAATACGAACAACATTTGTACATGTAGGTAGTTTATTTCGGTATTTAAAGACAGTGTACATATGAAAGCAGGATGAAAGAAAAAGCAGAAAGTTCTTAAAGGAGTGTTCTACTTTGCTTATATCCTGCGTTATGCAGGCACCTGTCAAAGAAATCGAAAACAGGGCCTTTTATTGGTAGTCATTACATCGGAGTTTAACTGGAAATGAAGTTTGCATATCATAGATACGCCTTATTACCTCTTAGATTTATTCCTCCACTTAAAAACAAGTTTCACTCTACATGTATACAGTCATGAGTATGTATAATAAGAAATGTGTTCTATATACTACATGTGGCATATTGTAGCTTAAACAGGCTGAAAGTAAAGCAAAATGCACCTTAAGGTGCATTTTGCTTTACTTTCAACCTGCTTTAAGTGATCACTTGTTTTTGAAACAGGCTTTAGAGTAATGGGTAAAAAGCGACTGTTATTATCTAAGTATGTGAAAATATACTAAACCATAACTTTGTTTAGTTTTTCCTTTTCATTTAAATTATTGCTGTCGATGAGTTAGCATATTTGATTAATTGCTTTTTCTTGATCGTTAAAAAACAGTGAATATAACGCCGACTATCTGTCGAGACATATACGTTATAAAAATACATGTTTGAATTATTAAAAAAGATTTATAGATAGAAAATAATCAACCTTCTCTCCTTTTTGTCTGAAAAATCCCCGGTATTTAGCAGTTGAGAAAACGTTATTCTTTCCCAATAAACGGGTTTACGCTAAAACTACTATTTCCCGTGCAAACAGTTTGAAGCCAGACCAGACGCCGGGTAAACCGGCGTCTGATCAGGCTCCAAACCGATTGCCATGCAGGTTAAAAAGATAATTAGAAATTTCAAAACTTTGTCATTTCTGCAAACTGTTTGCAACACAGATAAAAATAAACAGTCAGAATGGTTGTCTGTTTCTACGTTACAGGATTTCCTACGGGCCTGCGTTTTATTGCAATGCGTTTGCGTTTCGTTTGCGTTTAAACAGGAAATATTAATGAATTCTCCACTGTATGACTAGACTCTTTAGAATCGTCCCTTTGTGAATAGTGTTGAAAACGTTATTCTTTCAAGTTTAACCCTTTTACTGCCCTGTCCCGAATAAAATGGTTATTTGCAAACAGTTTTGCACCCTGACCAGACGCCGCGTAACGCAGTGTCTGATCAGGATCCAAACTGTTTGACACTCAGTTTAAATACCTAACATTTGAATTTGATAAGTAACAGCAGACGACAATTGTTTAAAGCTGATGACGTCATGGCAGTGAATGGGTTAGCCCATTTTATGCGGGATACACTTTTAAGTGTACTTCTAGGCAAACAGTTTTGATCTGTGGGCCTGATCTTAGATCAAAACTGTTTGCAGCAAAGTCAATATTCTATCAGTAAAAATGCTAACATCTATTGCAAATATTTGAGTTATACCCGCTGCAGACGACATTTTAAAATGGCCGCCAAATATTACCCAGCATACAATGGGTTAACTAAACGCAAGAAACTTGCAATAAAACGGACGGAAAATGATAGTGAATATTTGAATAGAATTTACGATTTTTAAAATGTGAGTACCACACAGTTTTGGAGTCTGATCAGGGGCCGTGTTACCGGGCTTTTAATCTGACCTCAATTGTTTGCAATTGACATAAGAATAAAGTTTCTCAATTGTACATGTAGCAGGGTTCATGTAATCACTAACTTTGAGTTTTTAATATTTCGAGATCGGTAACGTGATTTATGCAACTGCGCTGTATACTAAAATTATATGGAGATTTATAACCCTTTGGTTGCCTCCTTCCAAGTGCACGTGCCTTTGCATGTGCAAACAGTTTGGATTCAGACCAGACGCCGAGTAACACGGCATCTTAGCAGAACTCGAACTGTTTGAAACACTCATTGATGCTCCGTAAGTGAAAATGCATGAAATATATTTTCGGGAAATAAAATCAAAGGACATATTTAAAGCAGAAGAAAATTTCATGGCAGCGTTTGAGTTATATATTATGTATGGAGTAAAAAGTTATTCTTTCCCAATATACGCGTTTACTCTATAACAAGTACATGTATGTATTTCAATTACACACAGTTTGGAGCAAGATGAGACGCCGGGTAACCCGGCGTCTCATCAGGCTCCAAACTGTTTGCCACTCAGATTATATGGAATCGTAAGAAGTTTCAAAAGGTTTGAATTGTCTGCATTTGTGTGTATTAAGTTTGCTTTGCGATTGCGTTTAAACGGGAAAGAATAACGTTTTCTCCACTGTGCATGTATATTATGAATATTGGGACTATAGTGTATCATAACCATGCTGAGAAGGAATTTTGCCAACATACAGTGGAGAAAACGTTATTCTTTCCAGTTTAAACGAAACGCAAACGCGTAACAATAAAATGTAGAAAGTGACAAGTTGTTGTCAATTCTGATTAACCATTTTTAGCTGGATGGCAAACTGTTTGGAGCCTGATCAGACGCCGGGTAACCCGGCGTCTGATCTGGCATCAAACAGTTTGCAATGGAAATAATAGTTTTAGCGTAAACGCGTTTATTGGGAAAGAATTACGTTTTCTCCACTGTATATTATGAATATTTGGACTATTATGTATCATAACCATGCTGGGAAGGAATGCGCCAACATAACACTTCCTTGGAAAACTGTGAGAAACCCTCCTGGTCTAATTTAATTGATTTGAAAGTTTAATTTGACATATAAACGAGCATTTTACTGCCAGTTTTAGTACAGTAACGGCAAATTATATGGATGGATGGAGGGGCGAACGGACTTATATTAAGACGGATGGATAGATAGACAAACGGATATAGTGGGAGAGAGAGTATGAGAGAGAGAGTGAGAGAGAGAGAGAGTAGAGACCCATTGAGAGACAGACAGACAAACTGACATACAACAGACGGGCAGATAGACAGAGGGAAATAGAGAGAACAATATGTGTGAGTGTAAAACACTGTGCTTCCTGATGGTCCATGCTAGATTCTTGTACTCTTAGGTGGAATTCACAGTACGATGGCAAAGGTACAACTGTAATACAGACAGACCAATAAACAAATCAACTAACAAACAGATACATGTACTATGTAGACAGACAGGCAGACCAATACTCATATGCCAACGTCCCGGGATCGGTCTTAGTAACAAAAACTACGGACAAATAGGTGTTACAACAGTTAATAGTTATTTCTGCTTTGCTTTTATCCAATGTTTATTGTGTTTATGGCGATAAACATGCATAGCATGTTTGAGCTGAAAATAAAAACTGAAAAAACTGAAACTGCTTTTATCCAACTTTAATGAAGCATCCTGTTTGCAATACCAAAACAACCCTTCACTCCAGTACATATAGTTAACAAACAGTATATATTAGATAATATATTTTCCTTTCCCGTGAAAATGAAACTAAATGCAAACAGCGCAATAAAATCTCGAAAATGACAGCTTTCCGAAAAATTTACGATTTACTTTTATCGGAGTGACAACTATATAGTTGGGAGCATAACCAGACGCCGGGTTACCCGGCGTCTGATCTGGCTCCAAACTATTTGCAAATGCCAATTTAAATAAATTGTTTTAGCACAAATGCGTTTATTCATGTATTGGGAAAGAATAACGTCCTCTCCGCTTTAAGAAGAGTTGAGTGCGCACGGTATTGCGACTGTATTTTCTACACTCAATAAATCTTTGTGACTTTCGGTTTATGATCCGAAATCCCGAACCTTGTTTCCGTTAGAGGGGTTAACCCGTTCACCGCAAATGGCGACTATACATGTGTACGATTGTAATTGCAAATAGTTTGGACCCAGATCAGACGCCGAGTAACTCTGAATCTAAAGTACTTGATCATGTATCGATATAACATAAGTCATAAATGTCTTGTTTTAGGTTTGAAAACATGTTACGCTTTATAGAGGTGCACTTTTAAAGCAGACGGTTGTATTGACACGAAAGGGCTTAACCTTACCGTGCTAGGCGCCACTTGGCTAATATTTGCAAACAGCTTAGATCCAGATCAGATGCTGCGTCTGATCTGGATCTAAGCTGTTTGCCACTCATACTAATAGTTTCTGAAGTTTAAAAATGTTTAAATTGAATTATTAGTTTTTTTCGCAGACGATATGTTTTAAGCAGACGACAATTCAGTTCGATAAGGGTTTAGCAATTATATCTGAAAATCAAATTTATTTCTGCCATAATATCGTCTGCTTAAAATATTTGTCTGTAGTATTGTCATTTTCAAATCAAAAACATATGTTTTTGAAACCTAACCTCTTCGCTGTTTTTACCATGAGTACATTCGCTGTTTGCAAATAGTTTGGATCATGATCAGACGCCGTGTTACGCGGTGTCTGATCAGGGTCCAAATTGTTAATGCTCAATACAGTATCTTGAAGTAATAGATACAAATTCGGATTTAAGAAAAAAGAGCAGATGGGCTTGTTTAAAACATATGACGTCACGACAATGAAGGGGTTCAGACCCTTCGATAAAAATGTTTAATGTCAGTAGAGTTACTCGACGTCTGATCGAGGACAAACTGTTTGTATGTTTATATGCCAGTCACATTAGACATTGGTACGGTTTAAATCATAAATACATTCGAAACCCGATAATTCGAAATCGCGTTAGTTCGAACATACATGTACCCATATTTCAAAGTTAAAACGTGGCCTAGCCACGTTTTAACTTTGAAGTACGGGTAATTTCGAGTTAAGCGAAAGCTTGTAATCGAAATTAAACTTATGAAAAACTGCTTAGGTTGACTAAAAGCGAGTTCTAAGTATTAGTCCTGTACCTGACCTGAAGACCCGTTTGCAAAATGGTGTTGAGAGAGTTTCTCACTTGATGTGAGTTAACGAGACCATAGACATCACAAATCACCGAGGTGCTTGTCTGCCACACTGTCACGTTTCCCACAATATCCAAATCCAATATGGCCGCCGCCAGCCATTTTGGAAAAGCTAACTTTTTTGTTTTTTGGAGAATAAATAAGTGTAATACCTCTAAATTGATTGTTTTTTGGTGTGGAACTCATTTCTGGTGCCCTTTGTGCAATCTGGGGTGTCTTTGATTTGGAAAGGTCAAATTTCACATTAGCCAAATCCAAAATGGCCGCCGCCAACCATGTTGGAAAAGCTTTTTTCGTTGTTTTTTGAAGAAAAATCAAATATATTACTTCTAAATTGATTATTTTTTAGAGTATAATTCACTTCTGATGCCCTTTGTGCAATCTGGGATGTCTTTGATTTGGAAAGATCAAGTTCCACGATAGCAAAATCCAATATGGCCGCCGCAAGCCATGTTAAAAAAGCTAACTTTTTTCCTTTTTTGGAGAATAAACCAATGTAATACCTCTCAATTGATAATTTTTGGGTGTTGAACTCATTTCTGATGCCTTTTGTGCAATCTGGGATGTCTTTGATTTGGAAAGATCAAGTTCCACAAAAACCAAATCCAATATGGCCGCCGCAAGCCATGTTAAAAAAGCTAATTTTGTTTCTTTTTTGGAGAACAAACCATTGTAATACCTCTCAATTGATAATTTTTGGGTGTTGAACCCATTTCTGAGGCCTTTTGTGCAATCTGGTATGTATTTGATTCGGAAAGGTCAAGTTTCACAATAGCCAAATCCAATATGGCCGCCGCAAACCATGTTGAAAAAGCTAATTTTGTTGGGTTTTTTGGACAAAAATCAAATGCTATACTTCTAAATTGATTATTTTTTAGAGTAGAACTCATTTCTGATGCCCTTTGTGCAATCTAGGGTGTCTTTGCTTTGGAAAGATCAAGTTCCAAAAGAAGCAAAATCCAATATGGCCGCCGCAACCATGTTGAAAAAGCTATTTGTTTTCTTTTTTAGAGAATTATCAAATGTAATATCTCTAAATTAATAATATTTTGGTGTGGAACTTATTTCTGAGGCCCTTTGTGCAATCTTGGGTGTTTTTGATTCAGAAAGGTCAAGTTCCACAATAGCAAAATCCAATATGGCAGCCGCAAACCACGATGGAAAAGCTAATTTAAAAAAATAATAATTAAGAAAGATCAAATATACATGTAATACATGTATATCTTAATTGGTTATTGCTTGTGTTTAACTCATTTCCTCTCTGAGGTCCTTTGTTCAATATGGAGAGTCATTGGTTTGAAAAGGTCAAGTTCAATGTCTTTTTGATACATTAACGACCTTTGGCTTAGCTTGAACTGCAGTAGTCAGTATGTAAACAAGATGTAAGTAAATGGCAACTCTCTGACATTAGACAGAGAAAACACGACAGTGAGCAGGACTCAATCCTACGTCATGAGGTAAGAGGCTTTTATCCTAACCACTAAGACTACCACAGGCCCATGGAGAGACGGTAGGGCCGGGGCAGAATATATAACACCTTGTTCCACATGCATGGAAAGATACATCAATAAAGCATCAACAATTGATTAGATACACATGTAGTTCCAAAGTCATTTCGTGCCGGGTTTTCACAGGGTGAAGAAACTGAAGACAGACATGCAACAAAAGTGTCGGTTCATCAATTTTTATTCATGATATGCCCGGTTTTGTCAAGATAGGGTGAGAATATACTGACAATCAGTTGCATCCCTTTTCTCTATTTATCCCTTCTGACGATTATTCCCCTCAAAATCAATCGTGTCGGATCCTTGTGGTAAGGAGTACATTGGTACTCTGCTGCCCTAAAAGTGCCTTAAGCCTTTACCATAGAGTCTGCTCACATTGTATTAGTGTACAGAGACGTGTGATACTCGTTGATGTCTTTGCCGTGCTGCAGAGGTACTTTTTGCAACACATTTTGTCATGGAAAACTGGACACTTCAGTTTCTTCACCCTGTGAAAACCCGGCACGAAATGACTTTGGAACTACATGTGTATCTAATCAATTGTTGATGCTTTATTGATGTATCTTTCTATGCATGTGGAACAAGGTGTTATATATTCTGCCCCGGCCCTACCGTCTGTCCATAGGCCGGTGATAGTCTTAGTGGTTAGGATAAAAGCCTCTTACCTCAGGACGTAGGATTGAGTCCCGCTCACTGTCGTGTTTTCTCTGTCTAATGTTAGAGAGTTGCCATTTACTTACATCTTGTTTACATACTGACTACTGCTGTTCAAGCTAAGCCAAAGGTCGTTAATGTATCAAAAAGACATTGAACTTGACCTTTTCAAATCAATGACTCTCCATATTGAACAAAGGACCTCAGAGAGGAAATGAGTTAAACACAAGCAATAACCAATTAAGATATACATGTATTACATGTATATTTGATCTTTCTTAATTATTATTTTTTTAAATTAGCTTTTCTATCGTGGTTTGCGGCTGCCATATTGGATTTTGCTATTGTGGAATTTGACCTTTCTGAATCAAAAACACCCAAGATTGCACAAAGGGCCTCAGAAATAAGTTCCACACCAAAATATTATTAATTTAGAGGTATTACATTTGATAATTCTCCAAAAAAGAAAACAAATAGCTTTTTCAACATGGTTGCGGCGGCCATATTGGATTTTGCTTCTTTTGGAACTTGATCTTTCCAAAGCAAAGACAACCTAGATTGCACAAAGTGCATCAGAAATGAGTTCTACTCTAAAAAATAATCAATTTAGAAGTATAGCATTTGATTTTTGTCCAAAAAACCCAACAAAATTAGCTTTTTCAACATGGTTTGCGGCGGCCATATTGGATTTGGCTATTGTTAAACTTGACCTTTCCGAATCAAAACATCCCAGATAGTAGAAAAGGCTTCAACACCCAAATATTATCAATTGAGAGGTATTACATTGGTTTATTCTCCAAAAAAGAAACAAAATTAACTTTTTTAACATGGCTTGTAGCGGCCATATTGGATTTGGCTATTTTTGAACTTGATCTTTCCAAATCAAAGACATCCCAGATTGCACAAAAGGCCTCAGAAATGAGTTCAACACCCAAACATTATCAATTGAGAGGTTTTACATTGGTTTATTCTCCAAAAAAGAAACAAAATTAGCTTTTTTAACATGGCTTGCGGCGGCCATATTGGATTTGGCGATTGTGAAACTTGACCTTTCCGAATCAAATACATCTCAGATTGCAAAAAAGGCATCAGAAATGAGTTCAACACCCAAAAATTATCAATTGAGAGGTATTACATTTGTTTATTTTCCAAAAAAAGAAAAAAGTTAGCTTTTTTAACATGGCTTGTGGCGGCCATATTGGATTTTGCTATCGTGGAACTTGATCATTCCAAATCAAAGACATCCTATATTGCACAAAGGGCATCAGAAATGAGTTATACTCTAAAAAATAATCAATTTAGAAGTATTATATTTGATTTTTCGTAAAAAAAAACGAAAAATGCTTTTCCAACATGGTTGGCGGCGGCCATATTGGATTTGACTAATGTGAAATTTGACCTTTCCAAATCAAAGACACCCCAGATTGCACAAAGGGCAGCAGAAATGAGTTCCACACCAAAAAACAATCAATTTAGAGGTATTACACTTATTTATTCTCCAAAAAACAAAAAAGTTAGCTTTTCCAAAATGGCTGGCGGCGGCCATATTGGATTTGGATATTATGGGAAATGTGACAGTGTGGCAGACAAGCACCTCGGTGATTTGTGATGTCTATGGTCTCGTTAACTCACATCAAGTGAGAAACTCTCTCAACACCATTTTGCAAACGGGTCTAGAGGCCTAGTCCTGGACTATATCGAATTTTGACTGTATTATAATTATCACACGTAATAATTTGTACGTGCCAGCCCGTTACGGGACCCTTTCTTTAACATTAGTTTTAATTTTGTTTGAAATGTTTTGTGGGAAATATCTAAATGTCTGCTGCGTCTCCACAAATAATTGTATATATGGAATTTACGAGACAGGATTTAAAAAGATTAAATTCCACTGTCTGCTTTCAGAAAAATCTACAAACTTATCAGACAGTTTTCATTGAACTTTTATTGAAGATTTCTAAATGTGAATGTCATCGATTTAAATCCTAATAATGTACATGTAAGAGAATAGTTTGAATATACAGTGCTCCTTCTCTTACTACAACGACACCCAATGGGAGACACAGATTGTGTGTGTTGTTCGGATGGAGTCGTTATATAGAGGGAAAATTAAGACTTGGCTTACATATGCAAACAGCTTAAATCCAGATCAGACGCCGCGTAACGCGGCGTCTGATCTGGATTCAAGCTGTTTGTCACTCGTCATTATATTAATTCTATCAAAATGTCCACTTTTATGTAACTTTCAGAAAAAACAGCAGACAGAAAAAACAGCAGACGGCAATTTTAAGCAGACGATATTGCAGCAGTAGAGCGTTAGACATGGTTTTCCTGTTTAGGGAACTGCGACAATGGTCGTTATACGGAGGGAGTCGTTGTTGGGAGGGCCGTTGTACGGAGGGAACAATGTACTTACATGAAGCCCCCGATTTGGATCATATCTACAGTGCTCCCTCCCTACAACGGCCCACCGAACAACGATTCCCTCCGAACAGCAATGCTTGCCGCTGTACCCTAAACAAGACAATACTGTCTGACCCTTTCACTGCTCAAATATCGTCTGCTTAAAATTGTCCTCTGCTGTTTTTCTTAAAGTTACGTTTTTGGATATTTTGACAAAAGAAAAAAAATAAAGACGAATAACAAACAGTTTTAAATCCAGATCAGACGCCGCATCACGCAGCGCCTGATCTGGTTTTACATTGTTTGCAAATGTAAGCCAAGTCATATTAAGCACTTTTAGGGTATTAATTTTCCCTCCCTATAACAACATAATCCGAACAAGACGCATAATCTGTGTCTCCCATTGGCTGTTGTTGTAGAGGGGGAGCAGTGTTTTATCAACATTTTGAAATATGTACCATTTTTCTTCATTTTATTTCAATGCATTTACTGTCAGTCTGATGAGAAATAGTTAAGTTTTCCAATGATGTATATCTGCCCTTTTGCGTATGTTCGACCAATTATGATTTACAAACTCCGTATAGACAGATTTTGAAAGACTTTATTTTTGCAGTAGCAAAATTCACAACATAAAGACATTCTCCATTTGTAATAATTCAAGTTAATGGCCAATAGTCTCTGGTTTTGGCCATAAGAAAAAGCAGGTTTCCATTTATCATTACATATTTCCATGTGTCAGTACCGCAATTACTGTCAAAGCAAAATCGCGTATGACATAGTAAATCCCGTTGCCATGACAACTCAAGATATATCTCTTTTCTGTCTGTCATTAAAAGAGTGGCTGCTTCAACCAAAATTAAAGTTATGAGATATTTGCTTTTATTCTGCACCCCTTTCTTGTTGAATGGTAAATGTAGAAATAGCAAGAGCTGCAGGGGAAAGGTAGTTATTATGTCCAGTTTAACCAAAACAATGCAATGTAATGTACAACATGGCAATGTTTTAAAAATGAACCCATGTTACCTGGCGTCTGATCAGGTTCAAAATTGTTGGAAACTCGGATAAGTCTAAATTGCAGACATTGTCAAGGAAATGCTACATTCAAAATTAGTTTATATTGCAATGCGTTTAGTTGTCGTATCTTTAACCCATTTAAGCCTCGTGTCTACTGAATTGGACATTGGCAAACAGTGTAAACCCTGGTCAGACGCCGCGTTTACACGGCGTCACTTCAGGATCTGCACTGTTTGCTATATCATATGAAATAGTTTGCTGTGTGGACAAACATACATTGCAGTGTCTTTAGATCAACCTGTTATATTCTATTATGAAATATTCTAGAAGTAATGAAATGAAATAGCAAACAGAGTAGACCCTGATGAGACGCAGCGTTACGCAACTGCCTTCTTTAGGGGACACTATGAATTATTGCGTTAACACATTCAGTTAACACATTCAGCCCTAGCTGAAACAGTGTACCTGTGAAGATTACACTTGTCCAATGCAAACAGTGTATACCCTAATCAGAGGGCTCCCTAAGGAGCCCTCTGATTAGGGTCTACACTGTTTGTCCTTTCGAAATATATTGTTAAAATCATCCCTTAATATTAAAAAATGGACTAGGCTTATTTTGAAATTGGAATTGTCCAGTAAAAGTTTCAGGGCTGAATGAGTTAAGAGGGAATAGAATAACTATAGCATGCTAAAGATTATAGGAAAGAAAAATGATTATTGTCACTATTTAATGTTTTCTGACATAAAAGAAAAACCGTCCACAAAGCTGTAACACTTATGCATTCCATAATATTGTCGGCCTTAAATTGCCGACTGCTTGAAAATATAATTTAGTTTTTATGAGGTTTATAATGACGATACCAAATATGATATGTAAAGTAAAAACTATTTACATCTTGATCAAGCATCTGTTTACTTGGCATCTGGTCTGGATCCAAACCGTTTGCAAATGTATGTAAACTTATTTCAACTTTTTTATCACAATGAACCTGTTATAAACCCAGTAAACCCAGATCAGAGGGTTGTTTTTTAATATAGGCTTATATTTATTAAACTACCCAGAACTCAGAAGTAGACTGGTTCATGTTTTGGTAATAATAAAGATCCACAAAGGAACTTAGTAACCCCAAGAGTTACTAAGTGTTCAAAGAGTCAAGCAGGGTCAGGGTCAATTGACATATGATGGCTAGAAATAGTTGTGTTAAATGTATGAGTATAAGTTTTTAAGTTGCCACAATGTTTAATTATTTCTTGCAAGATTGAAAGCGATTAGAATAATTTTCCAATTATCATCTTGTCCTATAAATGGTTCATATTACTTTTCATACAGACACACTTATTATATTATCAATAGGAGGGACACTATATAAACGCTTCTTTCTTACAAAATTAGTGTTTACGTATTTACCGTTTCCTCATACAAACGCATTTTCTCGCATTGACATGAACCTATTCCCCCCTAAGAAAGGCATTTAACATTATTACTTGTTCCTTGTACATGTATAAATGACTCGTCAAAGGTCAAACTATAACATATTCCCCATAGAGATAACTTATATTTCATATGTTCTATGCTGTAAAAGAGATATGAATTAAAAGTCTATTTAAGGCGACCACCTGTTTTAAATAATGTAAACAAGCTTTTGGAAAACTGTAAAAAGAAATGGCGTCTGTTATAATATAATTATAGTTTTGGCATTGATGATGTTTTATATCTTTATCTTTATTTCCCATTAGATCTGGTTTTTTTTGCACAAGCAATGTTTTAAAGTGCAAATGATTAAGACTGCGATCACGTACGTGTAATTTGAATAACATTTTAGTAACAAGGTTGCACGTAATCAAACATTTAGTATGCTTAATATGATTTGTACTTTAATTTGTTTGCAAATATATGAAGCGTATATCCAGTAAAGACGGCGATGACAAATAAGCACTCGCTGAGAATCTTAACCGCTCGTGCATGTATGTAAAATAGTAGACCTCAAACTCATTTCTAAAACAATTATTTAGCTTTATTTGAAGCAGACAGCATTATAGGGTGAGGGTTAACATAATTATGTTTGAAATACAGTCGATTTTGTGTTAAGTTGCCACGCAAAAGAAGGTGAACGGAAATGTTAATGGTTTTAAGATAGATGGTAGCTTAACACATTGGTGCCACGATCACATATATTGGACAGAGGACTCTGATCAGACGCCGCATCATGCGACGTCTGATCAGAGTCTACACTGTTTGCCGATTCATGTATGAATTACAATGTAAAAGTAAACGAAAATGACAAGTTTGACCAGGCACCCCTTAGATAAGAAATGGATTAATCCAATACATAAGCACGGAAGAATCCACTGGGATGTGAATGGGTTTATGCACTGCAGGACAAGAGGAAGTAAAATATTGTAAAACTAACCCTATAGATACATGAACTAGTAGTTTAAATATACTAGATTTAATTGAAATTAAGAATACATGTGATCCATTGAAAGTTTAAGGGGTCACTGAATTAACTCTTTCCCTTCAATTACAGTGGAGAATCTTTTATTCTTTCCCGTTTAAACGCAAACGTACGCAAACGCAAAGCACTAAAACGTAGAAAAGAACAACTTTTGGACAATTCTGATAATTCATGTTTATCTTGGTGGCAAACAGTTTGGAGCCTGATCAGACGCCGGGTTACCCGGCGTCTGATCTGGCTCCAAACTGTTTGCACGGGAAATAATAGTTTTAGCGTAAACGCGTTTATTGGGAAAGAATAACACATTCTCCACTGTAACTAGGTTAATTGACTTTTGCGAACTGTCACGGACAGCACCAGATACTGTGTAATTTGTTGTATGATCGGGGTCCAAACTGTTTGTATTCGTACGAATATATTGTTCCAGGCGGAATTTCAAAAACTGATTTTGAAACAAAACAGTTGGAGATTGAAACGATTGTAATGCAGTCAGCAAATGTGTTGAATGATTATGCATACATTTACAAACGGGTTGGATCCAGATCAGACGCCGAGAAGTCGTTTAACTGATCATTGTATAGAGACTACATTTACAAACGGGTTGGATCCAGATCAGACGCCGAGAAGTCGTTTAACTGATCATTGTATAGAGACTACATTTACAAACGGGTTGGATCCAGATCAGACGCCGAGAAGTCGTTTAACTGATCATTGTATAGAGACTACATTTACAAACGGGTTGGGTCCAGATCAGACGCTGAGAAGTCGTTAAACTGATCATTGTATAGAGACTACATTTACAAACGGGTTGGATCCAGATCAGACGCCGAGAAGTCGTTTAACTGATCATTGTATAGAGACTACATTTACAAACGGGTTGGATCCAGATCAGACGCCGAGAAGTCGTTTAACTGATCATTGTATAGAGACTACATTTACAAACGGGTTGGATCCAGATCAGACGCCGAGAAGTCGTTTAACTGATCATTGTATAGAGACTACATTTACAAACGGGTTGGATCCAGATCAGACGCCGAGAAGTCGTATAACTGATCATTGTATAGAGACTAGAATCTTCCAATAAGTACATGTACAAAGGCAGAGTTACATATAATTGCATTGTCCAGGTACAAGTTGGTTTAAAGGTCATGCCTACATGGAAGAATACTTTTCTAGACAGGATCCATCAACAAGTTTCATAATAACATTATGTGTCCCTCGACCTTAGTTCTGGAGAAAATTAGTTTCGATTTGATGTCGTAAGCTATACACTAATATTACGTATCTTGAAGACAATCTTGACTTGAAGATAGATCTTTATTGCTGATGCAGTTTCCCAATTATCGCGTTTATATTTCACCATTGAAAGTTTAAATGGACAATTCCAGTTTGCATTTAAATATTGTCCATTTTTAAATAATGAGGGTGAATTTAGCAAAATTTAACGAAATGACAAACAGTGTAGACCCTGATCAGAGGGCTCCTTAAGGAGCCCTCTTATCAGGGTCTACACTGTTTGCAAAGGACAAGTGTACTATAGACAGGTATATGATTTGTTAATTACGAGTATACTCGTCGATAGGGTTCGATGTGTCAATTCCCTTATACTCATTGCAATGAGTGATTTTCAAAATGTTGATATTTTCTTCATTTTATTGTTTTTCCTTTTGTTTTGTTATCGCTTTAATGGGAAGGAATATCAATAACTTCTCCGCAACTGTAGGCAATGTCTTTAGCCCTTTTCCATGCACAAAGCCTGCTTCTTGTTAGACAGACGGCCACTTAAAGCATGTTGAAATTAAAGCAGAATGCGCCTTAAAGCTATACTAGCTGTTAGGATACAGAAAATATTTCTTATAATCAAACTATATGCATTTGAACTATTTTCTTCTGGAATAAATTGAATGCGTTAAAACGCGCTTAGAACTATGGGGTAATGGTTAAATGAATACATTTTGTCTGCGTCAAATCGTTGTCTGCAGAAATAATGAAATTTAACTAGTTCCTTTCTAGAAATACATAAAAAGCTACTAACAGTTTGGGTCCCAATCTGACTCGTCGTCTGATCAAGATCTAAACTGTTTGCAAATGCAAGTTACAGTGGAGAAAACGTTATTCTTTCCCGTTTAAACAAAAACGAAACGCAAACGCATTGCATGAAAAATTGAAAATGACAAATTATTGAGAATCGTGATTATTAATGTTAATCTGCGTATCAAACAGTTTAGAGCCTGTTCAGACGCCGGGTTACCCGGCGTCTGATCTGGCTCCAAACTGTTTGCAATGCGGAAATAATAGTTTATACGTAAACTCGTTTGTTGAGAAAGAATAACGTTTTCTCTACTGTAAATCACTCGATAGCTCTCACAAATACAAAGTTAATACAGGTATTTATTAAGAATGTAATAATCGAGTTATCAAAGGAATACCGACTTTTGATCTTAAGAAAAAAGAAATTATGATGGCAAACATTACATGTCATCATTTAGATCTATAGTAATAATGTAGTAATAAACAGCTTGAGAGAATTTGCAACTGATTTTTTTTTTAAATTCTACGTATTTTTTCCAATTTTCCTTTTTATGTCCATTAGTTAAATATGTACTTATCGTGCATTAAAATCGTCCCCTTCTAATTGATGCTTGTAAAAAATAGCATTCCGTTTAATATAACCCCTTCACTGCCTTACACCGCGTACAAGAATTACATGTGCTAACAGTTTAGATCCTGATCAGACGGCGCGTCACGCGGCGTCTGATCAGGATCAAAACTGTTTGACACTTATTTCAATATTTAATTTATCTATTAAGTCAAATTTAAATATCTACACTTCAAATCTGAGAAATAAAGGTAGATAACATTTGTTTAAAATTTGCGACGTCATTGCAGTGAAGTTATTAAGCATGTCTAAATGAAGAAGTTAAGAATATTTTAAAATTGTGTGGGATGCCAATGTTATTAATAATGTAGTAAAATGATAAAAATGTGATCAGCAAAACAGACAGCTTTGAAGTAAAAATAATTATATAACGATTGCACGATTTTATTCTTTTCCTGTTATAATATTGTTCTCTGCAATATTGTCACCCGTCTTTCCTTACAAGTTTGGATTTTAGGTATTATTCTTTCTGAGAAATATCAATATTAATATCAAACAGTTTCGATCCTGATCAGACGCCGAGTTACTCGGCGTCTGATCAGGATCAAAACTGTTTGAAAATGTAAGTATGATCATATTTATCATCTTTCAGGTTTAATGGGTTTGAGGTAGACACTGTGATTTGAACTTAGCTGAATATACTGTGATCAGTCTTCGGTTGCCGTATTTTGTAATTTCAAAATGCATATGCTGTCTGCTATCAAAACCCAAACGTAAAACATTGTCGGCAAGAAATTTAACTTCCAATTTCCTCCCAGATTATACACATGATTGTCCTAACCGTATTGTTCAACATAGATCAAGTACAGTTGTTAATTAGCGTATGGTCAGGAGCAAAACTACTATGAAAATACCAGCTGTTGGTTATTATTGTAGACGGTAAATATTTCGACATATTTGACACATGGGGTAGAATATGATGCCTGAACATAATACAAATATTTAGCATAACGTATGTTAAATCTATGTATCCTTTCAGGTCATAAGAAAATAAATTTCAATGCAAAGACATTTTCAGTAATAAAGAATTAACTTCATTTTATGTCAATGCATTTTAAGCAATTAAGAATTCACCACTACATGTACCTATCTATCCTAAATTCATTTGATGTCAATGCATTTTAGAAATGAAGAATCCACCACTACATGTACCTATCTATCCTAAACTCATTTGATGTCAATGCATTTTAAGCAATTAAGAATTCACCACTACATGTACCTATCTATCCTAAACTCATTTGATGTCAATGCATTTTAAGCAATTAAGAATTCACCACTACATGTACCTATCTATCCTAAACTCATTTGATGTCAATGCATTCTAAGCAATTAAGAATTCACCACTACATGTACCTATCTATCCTAAACTCATTTGATGTCAATGCATTCTAGCAATGAAAAATCCACCACTTCCTAACCACCATTAACTTATTTAATGTCAATGCATTTTAGCAATAATGAATTCACCATTGCCTAACCATTCTAAATTCGTTTCATGTCAATGAATTTTATTAATAAATAATCCACCACTGCTAACCATCCTAAACTCGTTTAATGTCAATGCATTTTAGCAATAATAAATCCACAATTGCCTAACCACTCTAAACACAATTACTGCAAATGCATTTTAGCATTAATGAATCCACCATTGCCTAACCACCCTACACTCGTTTGATGTCAATGCATTTTAGCAATAAAGAATCCACCACTGCTTTACCATCCTAAACTCGTTTAATGTCAATGCATTTTAGCATTAAAGAATCGACCTATGCATAAACACCCTAACCACATTTAATGTCAATGCATTTTAGAAATGAAGAATCCACCATTGCCTTACCATCCATAACTCATTTAATGTCAATGCATTTTAGAAATAATGAATCCACCATTGCCTAACCACCCTAAACTCATTTAATGTCAATGCATTTTAGCAATAAAGAATCCACCACTGTCTAACCATCCTAAACTCATTTAATGTCAATGCATTTTAGCAATAAAGAATCCACCACTGCCCGCCCATCCTAAACTCGTTTGATGTCAATGCATTTTAGCAATAAAGAGTCCACCATTACCTAACCACTCTTAACTCTGATGTCTATGCATTTTAGCAATACAGAAATCACCACTACCTAAACACATTTAATGTCAATGCGTTTTAGCAATAACGAATCTATCACTGCCTAACCATCCTAAACTCGTTTAATGTCAATGCATTTTAGTAATAAAGAATCAACCTCTGCCTAACCACCCTAAACACCTTTAATGTCAATGTATTTTAGCAATAATGAATCCACCATTGCCTAACCGTCATAAACACGTTTAATGACAATGCATTTTAGCAATAAAGAATCCACCACTGCATTACTATTGTAACCTCGTTTAATGTCAATATATTCAAGCAATAAACAAGCCACCACTGCCTTACCATCTTAACCTCGTTTAATGTCAAGGCATTTTAGCAATAATGAATCCATCATTGCCTAACCACCCTTAACTCGTTTGATGTCTATGCATTTTAGCATGAACGAATTCACCACTACCTAACCATCCTAAACTCGTTTAATGTCAATACATTTTAGCATTAAAGAATCGACCTTTGCATAAACACCCTAACCACATTTAATGTCAATGCATTTTAGAAATGAAGAATCCACCATTGCCTAACCATCCATAACTCGTTTGATGTCAATGCATTTTAGCAATAATGAATCCACTATTGCCTAACCACCCTAAACTCATTTAATGTCAATGCATTTTAGCAATAAAGAATCCACCACTGTCTAACCATCCTAAACTCATTTAATGTCAATGCATTTTAGCAATAAAGAATCCACCACTGCCCGCCCATCTAAACTCGTTTGATGTCAATGCATTTTAGCAATAAAGAGTCCACCATTACCTAACCACTCTTAACTCTGATGTCTATGCATTTTAGCAATACAGAAATCACCACTACCTATACCCTTAACTCATTTAATGTCAATGCATCTTAGCAATAAAGAATCGACCTCTACATAACCACCCTAAACACATTTAATGTCAATGCGTTTTAGCAATAAAGAATCTATCACTGCCTAACCATCCTAAACTCGTTTAATGTCAATGCATTTTAGTAATAAAGAATCAACCTCTGCCTAACCACCCTAAACACCTTTAATGTCAATGTATTTTAGCAATAATGAACCCACCATTGCCTAACCGTCATAAACACGTTTAATGACAATGCATTTTAGCAATAAAGAATCCACCACTGCATTACTATTGTAACCTCGTTTAATGTCAATATATTCAAGCAATAAACAAGCCACCACTGCCTTACCATCTTAACCTCGTTTAATGTCAATGCATTTTAGCAATAATGAATCCATCATTGCCTAACCACCCTTAACTCGTTTGATGTCTATGCATTTTAGCATGAACGAATTCACCACTACCTAACCACCCTAAACACGTTTAATGTATATGCATTTTAGCAATAAAGAATTCACCACTACATGTACCTATGTATCTATCCTAAGCTCATTTGATGGTAATGCATTTAATCAATAAAGCATCTACCTCTGCACAACCACCCTAAACTCATTTAATGTCTATGCATTTTAGCAATAAAGAATCTACCATTGCCTAACCACCCTAAACTCATTTAATGTCAATGCATTTTAGAAATGAAGAATCCACGACTGCCTAACCACCCTTAACATATTTAATGTCAATGCATTTTAGCAATAATGAATTCACCATTGCCTTACCATCATAAACACGTTGAATGACAATGCATTTTAGCAATAAAGAATCCACCACTGCATTATTATCATAACCTCGTTTAATGTCAATGCATTTAAGCAATGAACAATCCACCACTGCCTTACCATTATAAACTCGTTTATGTTAATGCATTTCAGCAATAAAGAATCCGACGCTGCCTAACCACCATAAACTCGTTTAATGTATGTGAATTTTAGCAATAATGATTCCACCACCGCCTTACCATCATAAACTCGTTTAATGTCTGTGTATTTTTATAGCAATAAAGAATCCACCATTGCCTAACCACCCTAAACTCATATAATGTTATTGCGTTTTAGTGATAAAGAATCCACCATTGCCTAACCACCATAAACTCATATAATGGCATTGCATTTTAGCAATAAAGAATCCACCATTGCCTTGCCATTCTTAACTCATTTGATGTCAATGCATTTTAGCAATAAAGAATCCACAAGTACTTTACTATCCTAAACTAATTTAATTTAAATGCATTGGTGTAATAAAGAATCCACCACTGCCTAACCGTCCTTAGCTTGTAATGAGTTTAAGACTCCAAGTTACTCGGCGTCTGAACAGGATCGAAACTTGTAGCTGATCAGCTTACAGCATCGACATTATTTCTCCAGCGACATGGTGTACATCTAGATTTGAGAAATAAATACGTTCGACAATATTTAAGCAGCTGATGATATTGCAGTAAAGGGAATTTGGTATTCTTTGATTAAAAGACATTAAACGGAATACAGTAAAATGGAAAATTGAGGGTTCTTACAATATAGACCATATATTTTAACATAAGCGGCAAATAGTTTGGGGCCTGATCAGACGCCGGGAAACCCGGTGTCTGATCAGGTTCCAAACTGTTTGCAATGGAAATACATGTAATCGTTTTACTGCACACATGCGGTTATTTGGAAAACAATAACACATTCTACGTTGCAAAGACAGTGCTTCTCATGATGAGGGTAATAAAATTACGGAAGTTTGCATAGAGATTTTGACAAGTTAATTACCAACTGTCCGTTTGTTGTAGTTACTAAAAACTAAAAAGGTGAAATTGTCACATTCCAGCTTCGTGTTTTGATTTATATGCATTTAAGCTGTCCAAGGTACTTAAATATAGAAATTTATTTGTGAAAAGACTGAAAAAAATGAACGTTTGCCTCGGACCCAAAGTATTGGTTTTTTTTGTACGATGTTATATTATTTTATATTATATTATAGTACATGTATATTATACAATATTTTGTTAATGTTATATTATATCATATCATATTATATTGTTTTATAGTATTATCTCAAACTTTTGATAAATGCATCGACAATTCAAATGTCTGCTTTTGGCGCTTGCGTAATTTTGTCTGCTTTGATAGTGTTGAGTGCACTAGTGTTCTAATGAGGTTTAAGAATGTTTTATAAAATAAAAATACCAAGTAAGATTTTCAACAATTTGTAGTTTGCACAAAAGTTGATTTTCTGTGTCTCGAAACATTAGGAGAAAGAAAAAATCGTCAACATGTTCGAGTCACTCGGCATCTGATTTGGGCCACAACTTCATGTTCATGTACCAAGATTCTTCAGTTGAAATAGTACTTTAATCCTATATAGATACTATGAAGTTATTTAAAGCAACATTTTAAATACAGCGAAAGTGTATGCCAAGACAAGGCGCTACAAAGCACGGTCTTTTCAGGGACTATACTGTTTAGCTATTAGAAACTTAAATTGTTTTAGCTACTGTAGTGCGTTCAGCAGGGTACCCTTTCCTGTCTTGTTTTGCTCCCCCTCCCTTTCAAGGGCCAAACACTTACAAAATTGTTTTTAACCGTTAACCCTTTCATGGTCAAATTATTCTGGATAACTTTGCCCCTTCACCGCTTTATTGTCGTCTGCTTCATTATTGCTGTCTGCAAGACACGTTCAAAGTTAGATTTAAGGCTGTATGACTTACTAAATATCGAAAAGAGTTTCAAACAGTTTGGGTCCGGATCAGACGCCCATATGCCCTTCCCCGAGAGTTTGCCCCTTGGGTATTTTCTGCCCTCTGTCCATTTTAGAGCTCTGGCTAAAACACTACATACAGATGATACAGTACAATATCTCTTCACTGACACATAAAGTAAGTTTCGATATGTCTCTTTAAGTGCAGTGTGAAAGTAATACAGAAAACGCATAAAGTATATCTTGCCTTTGTCTTGTGTGCTTCATCTGATAAACAGTCAGCTGAGATTTAAGACTCTATTCGTCCTTAACCCTTTCCCCCATAGAAGCGCCTTTTAGAACATTTAATTTATTCTTTCACTGAAGAAAATAGTTCCAATTTATACAGTCATGAATATGTATGATAAGAAATATGTTCTATATTCTAGCAGATCATGACTTAAAGTAGGCTAAAAGTAAAGCAGAATGCGCCTTACTTTCAAGCTGCTTGAAAAATTCACTTATTTTCAAAACGAGAAACAGGCCATTGGGTAAAGGGTTAAAGAGATGGCGCTTTGGTATTGTTTTTAATTTGAACTTGCAGGCAGATACAATGTACCTGCCTTTTATGATCATTTCTACTAAAAGACATTTGAGTTTTGCCAACATCAGTTTGGATATCTATTATTTCAAACCCACATTTGTTCCTAAAGATTCGAAGAGGGTTTGACAGTATATCTGCCAAAATTTAAATCAGTAATTCGGAGGAAACAAGGCGTTAAAAGCCTGTAATTAAGCACATGTTTGAATAGGCTTGTACTGAAAGTCCATTAGCTGATGAGGCAATTCAAAATGGGAATGTCCTGTTTCCCACAACTGTCGTGGTAAAATTGTCTCCTTTTACTGTAAAACGTTTTATCTCTTGTCACTTTATTTTCTGGAAATCTTGATTTAATAACGAAAAGTACACATGCTTTTAAAAAGTCCGCAACAGACTTGGCAGGCGCAGGTTTTATACAGTGGGGGTGCCATTGTTCTTTCCCAATAAGCTCGTTTGTACTAAAATAATTCTATTCATTGCAAGCAGTCTAAATGTGGTAAATACAACTACATGTAGTGTATCATATGTATCTTGCAGAACAATCACATCACTTTCATTACCCCAACATTTGAGACAATTTGTTATAAATGCGAATTAGTACAATTACAAACTGTGTCCTGAGCCAAGTAAAAAACTTGTCTTAGCTTGCTATACCATCGGTATTCTACAATAGTCTCAAAATACTGTATGTGTATGCAAGACAACATTTTAAAGTCAAATACTGATGTAATGTTTTAATTTCTTTTATAAATACATGTACTAAATCTTCTGACATTTGCATTCAGCTTAGATCCAAACCAGACATCGAGTAACTCGGTGTTTGATCTGTTTCCACACTGTTTAGCACTCATCTACCATTATGGTTCATATATTTCAAAAGTTGCACTTAACTGCATTGATAAAAAAAATGCTGATATCATATTAAACATGCCGTCAATCTTGCGACCACTTAAAGCAAACCCCTTTGAGAATATAGAATACAGGTGGTTGCTTAATGCAAATAACAACTACAAATACAGAATGCTGTTATAGGAGCTTTGCGTATTGTTTTTATCCCGCATTAAGCAGTCACTTATTTGAAGAGATCTCAATGCTACTTCAGTTATGTGGACGCTTAAATCTTTACACATTTTTACGCATTTGATTTATTCGACCACAGAAGAAAATAGTTTCAATTCATACAGTCTGTGTATTATAAAAAATATTTTCAATTTTCTAGCAGATGGTAGCTTAAAGCAAGCTGAAAGTAAATCAGAATGTGCCTTTAGGCACATTCTGATTTACTTTCAACCTGCTTTAAGTTGTCACATGTGTGCAAAACTAGAAACGAGTTATGGGCTAGTACAATATTGACTGCAGACAATATTACTGCAGGAAGGGAGTAAAACATAGGGTGTACATGTGGTCTAAAATTACACTTTGTAACTGTAAAAACATACCTGTTGCATTACTAAGTTACACTATATAGCACCCCACGACCCGTTTGTAATTACTTCTTTATTTCAGTTTTGATGTGTTTTGCACATAATTTCGTTTGACCTATTCACTGCCATTATGACGTCATAAAACATCTGACACTATCACTGCTAAAATATCGTCTGTTAGAAAAACTATCGTCTGTTTTATTTTTTCCTAAAGTTTAGAATATTTGGCGATTTTTATTTAAAGTATTTATATGATTGTCAAACAGTTTGGATCCTGATCAGACGCCGCGTTATAAAGCGGCGTCTGATCTGGACCCAAACTATGTGCCAATGAAAATGATGTCAAGCCTTGCACGGAAGGGGTTTATTATATCTATCATTGTTCTATTATTATTATTATTCGATCGATGTTACGCGAGGGTTATAAAAGTCACATTTGTGTACGCAGTTTGTGTGTTGTTTTTCGAAATTAACTGTCTATCTATTTCAATCGAGTGGCAAGCAGTTTGGAGCCTGATCAGACGCCGGGTTACCCGGCGTCTGATCTGGCTCCAAACTGATTGCATTGGAAATAATAATGTTAGCGTAAACGCGTTTATTGGGAAAAGTACCGTCTTCCCCACATTATCTGGCCTTTGCAATTGAACAATGTTCAATTTATTCAGAGGGCTGTTGCCTGCGGAATTGGTCATAAACTTACATGTTAACAAGGCATGAACATGTATGTTCTATTCGGAGTGTACCCTTTCGCTGCCGAGCATACACTAACAATGCATATTTTGGTGTAGGCAAACAGTTTGGATTTTGATCAGACGAGTTACTCGGCGTCTGATCATGACCCAAAATGTTTGAAAGTCTTTCAGACATGACATTTAGAACTACTGTCCAAGTGCTACATATCTGAATCAAAGCAATGCAGATAATAATGTGGACAGGCGATATTTAGTCGTTGCATGAGTTAACCCCTTCACTGCCTTACTCCGAGAACACTAGTTATTTACAAACAGTTTGGATCCTGATCAGACGCCGCGTTACGCTGCGTCTGATCAGGATTCAAACTGTTTGACACTCGTTTCAATATTTCATAGGTCAAAATACCTACAAATTGATTTTCAGAAATAGAAGCAGACGACACTTGTTTAAATTTGATGACGTCATGGCAGTGAATGGGTTAAATACGACTATAAACGCTAGCTAACTATCAACTCGACACGTTCAGTGCTAGTAAGGCTATAAAGAAACCCAGTAGAACCTCTCCAGTACCGGTACTTCCATTGAAAACCATATCAATCGAAATAAAGAGCACCGAAAGAAGAATGAAAATAAACCAGAAAGCTCATTTTTGGAGCCTTCTGTGTCACTATCATTCAGTGTTAAGCAGAAATTAGAGTTTAACCCTTTACCTGATAGCATTGTTTCTAGTATTGAAGATATGTGACTACTTAAAGCAGGTTGAAAGTAAAGAAGAATGCGCCCTAAGGCGCATTCTGCTTTACTTTCAGCCTGCTTTGAGCTATTATCTACTAGAATAAGGAAAGTATTAAATATGACACATATTCATTACGGTATAATTTGGAACTATTTTCTTCAGCGGATGAATAAAATGAATGTGCTAAAAGTCGCTTCTATAAGGGAAAGGGTTAACGCTAGAAACAATTATTTTGTTAGATACACATGTAGTCGAAACTTGAATAAAAGATCCACTGTATAGGTGTATGTTTTCATTTGTTTAGTGCAGAAATAATTTGATGTCATGAAATTGCAAGTCAGCAAGAATATGAATGCTTTTTAATGTCCGCGTAGCAATGTTTGCTTAGTAAATTAAATTGATAATCGCAAGCGAATTGCCATTGAAGTGCCATCGAATTACCATCGAATCCGGCGCTTCAAAAAACAAATCCTACGCTTAAATATATTTACGCGAATTTTCCGAAGCGGTTGTGACAAAAATGGAATCGAAAAATTTAAGGAATACACATTTGCGAGCATTTGTGAGATACGCCATTGAAGAAAACTTACCCAATGGTAAAGTTACTATTTAGAATCGCAAGCGAATTGCCATCGAATTGCAGGCGAATTACCATCGAATTGCAAGCGAATTGCCATCGAATTGCAAGCGAATAGCAAAACTTGGTAATTTAATAAGGTTCAGTACTGCTTACTATATGTTATATCTAAATGATTTACTAAAATCAATGTTTAACACTTTCAACCCTAGCGACGAGTATACTCGTTATTTACAAACAGTGTACCTATTAAGATTACACTTGTCCCATACAAACTGTGTAGAGCCTGATCAGAGGGCTCCTTAATAATCCCTCTGATCAGGGTCTACACTGTTTGTCATTTGAAATATATTGTTAAAAGTCAACCCTAAAAATGAAAAATGGACTAGACTTATTTTGAAATTGAAATTGCCCATCAAAAGTTTCAGGGGTAAATGAGTTAACGTCCCATAGATACAGTGGAGAATCTGTTATTCTTTCCCAATAAACGCGTTTATGCTAAAACTATTATTTGTAGTGCAAACAGTTTGGAGCCAGATCAGACGCCGGGTAACCCGGCGTCTGATCAGGCTCCAAACTGTTTGCCACCAAGATAAACAAGAATTATCAGAATTGTCCAAAAGTTGTACTTTTCTACGTTTTAGTGCTTTGCGTTTGCGTACGTTTGCGTTTAAACGGGAAAGAATAACAGATTCTCCACTGTACTGGTTAATTTGCAATTCAAGCAATCACAGCAAATGTAGACTTTGAGAAGATAAACGACATGCGGTGTCTTACAGGGTTGGTACATGCGATATGAGAATATACGATAGTTACATAGCAGCTTCAATCCTTATGGAGCTACATGTATCTGCTTTACTTCCTTCGTGTTCTAAGCACCAACTATAGTGAATAATACAGTGGAGAATCTGTTATTCTTTCCCAATAAACGCGTTTACGCTAAAACTATTATTTTTAGTGCAAACAGTTTGGAGCCAGATCAGACGCCGGGTAACCCGGCGTCTGATCAGGCTCCAAACTGTTTGACACCAAGATAAACAAGAATTATCAGAATTGTTCAAAAGTTGTACTTTTCTACGTTTTAGTGCTTTGCGTTTGCGTACGTTTGCGTTTAAACGGGAAAGAATAACAGATTCTCCACTGTATGTACAGTAGAGAAGAAATTATTCTTTCCCGTTTAAACACAAACGAAACGCAATAACACGTAGAAAAGTACAACTTGTTTGACAGTTCTGACGGCGTCTGATCTTGCTCCAAACTGTTTGCAATTGGAAATGCCATAGATCTAATAGTTTTAGCGTAAACGTGTTTATTGGGAAAGAATATAACGTATTCTCCACTGTAATGGTCTTTTTCGACAATTCCTATTTCGATATCCGTTCATAATAAAACCGGAAAGAATATACATAATTATGTTCATTAAATGTGTATGTTGTGGTTTAATAAGTATCCTATTTATTTTGCATTACAGGAAGAATTCGTTCTGGATATACTGCTTAAGAAAGGCATCTATCAGAATTCCACCAACAAACTGTAAGTACTGTCTACTGATATTCTTAGATATATTAACCCCTTCACTGCCATGACGTCATCAATTTTAAACAATTGTCGTCTGCTTTTACAAAAATGTATTTCTAAAACTAAATATTTAGTTATTTTGACCTATGAAATATTGAAATGAGTGTGAAACGGTTTGTATCCTGATCAGACGCCGCGTTGCGCGGCGTCTGATCAGGATCCAAACTGTTTTCAAATTACTAGTGTACTCGGGGCAAGGCAGTGAAGGGGTTAAATCGCCTCTATTACGACCCTAAATTGTGAACAACAGAACAGAACAGAACCTTTATTATCTTCACACGTTACATACATGTACAAAAGCAACAATATGTGAGCATATAAAGTAGATTTCTCTATAAAGCGTAATAGAATTATAGAATATCAGAAGCTTGCTTCAGATGGATCTAACAGCAAAATGGTTTAGAGTTATGGAGCAGCAAAATAAACCGAGTCAAATCAGGGCTGCCACAAGTTGATCATGAAAAACACCTACGATTTCAAAATTTTCTAAGTTTCATGTGCAATTACTTAAAGCAAGTTGAAAGCAAAGCAGAATGCACCTTAGGGCACATTCTGCTTTACTTTCAGCCCGCTTCAAGCTGTGTAAATTATTAGGTGTTTACGACAGGTGACTGCTTAAAGAAAGGTGAAAGTTAAACGTAGAACTCCTTCGGAAGCTTTCGGTTATACTGTCACCTTGCTTTAAGCTATCACATGTCTATTATACATGTACAATCAATTATTGGATAATACATGTACGTTCTAATGGCCATACAGTGGAGAAAACGTTATTCTTTCCCAGTAAACGCGTTTACGCTAAAACTATTATTTCCAGTGCAAACAGTTTGGAGCCTGATCAGGCTCCAAACTGTTTGCCACTCAGATAAAAAAGAAAAGTCAGAATTCTCAAAAAGGTGTCCTTTTCTGCATTTTAGTAGTTTGCGGTTGCGTTTCGTTTGCGTTTAAACGGGGAAGAAAACCGTTTTCTCCACTGTATCACATGTCTTTTATACAATCAATTAGATACGTTCTAATGGTCGTAATAGAGAGGTTATACTGTATAACCTCTCTTCTCTTCAAAGACACTCAAATATTCTTTGTTTTTGTGTTCATACAGTTGAGAAGACGTTATTTTTTTTCCAAATAGACGCGTTAACTCTTAAAACTATTTTTTCTATTGTAAACAGTTTGAAGATAGATCAGACGCCGGGTAGCCTGACGTCTGATTTTTGCCACTCAGATTAAAATGAATCAGAATTGTCGACAATTTCTTATTTTCTGTGTTTTATTGCAATACGTTTGCGTTTAACCCATAACCCCACCCCATAGCCTGTTTCTATTTCTTTAAAACATGTGACCACTTAAAGCAGGTTGAAAGTAAAGCAGAATACGCATTTATGCGCATTCTGCTTTACTTTCAGCCTGCTTTAAGATATTATCTGCTAGAAGGAGTAAATATTTCGAAAGGTGAATATTCTTGACTGTATAAATTTGAACTATTTTCTTCATTGGAGGAATAAATGAAATGATCTAAAAGGCGTTTCAATTGGGAGAAAAGGGTTCAACGGGAAAGAATAACGTCTTCTCCACTGCACACACACACTTTTACTATTGGTACAGTGGAGAAAACGTTATTCTTTCCCGTTTGAACGAAACGAAACGCAAACGCGTAACAATAAAATGTTGAAAATGACAAGTTGTTGACAACTCTTATTAACCATTTTTAGCTGGTTAGCAAAGAGTTTGGAGCCTGGTCAGACGCCGGTTTACCCGGCGTCTGATCTGGCTCCAAACTGTTTGTACTGCAAATAATAGTTTCAGCGTAAACGCGTTTATAAGGAAAGAATAACGTTTTCTCCACTGTATCAGCTGGAAGGGTCTAGTTTCAGGTATACAGGGCGGTATAAAAAAACGTGAAATAGGAGCACGCACAATGATAAATGTACGATATGTTATACAATATGGCATAGTTTGATAGCACCAAGCTAACGTGTTACACCCTCGTATCGTCAGATTGTCACCGTGCCTGTTCCTGCTCATCGTCACACCCAAAACTAAAACGACCTAGATACAGTGGAGAAAACGTTATTCTTTCCCGTTTTAAACGAAACGAAACGCAAACGCGTAAACAATAAATGTAGAAAATGACAAGTTGTTGACAACTGTTATTAACCGCTTTTAGTTGGTTGGCAAACAGTTTGGAGCCTGATCAGACGCCGGGTTACACGGCGTCTGATCTGGCTTTAAACAGTTTGCAATGGAAAAAATAGTTTTAGCGTAAACGCGTTTATTGGGAAAGAATAACGTTTTCTCTACTGTAACATATAACTTACACATTACACGAATGGGATGCTTCCACTGTGAAGCCTGCTTTAAAGGATCGATTCTGGATCTTTTGAAGACAGGTGGTTGCTTAATGCAAGACAAAGAAATACAGAAAGTTTCTGGCGGAACTTTGTGTATTTCTTTTTTCTTGCACTAACTCATTCACCCCTGAAACTTTTAATGACCAATTCCAATTTCAAATTAAGTCTAGTCTTTTTAGCTCACCTGAGCACAAAGTGCTCAAGGTGAGCTTTTGTGGTCAGTCTTTGTCCGGCGTCCGTCGTTGTGCGTCGTGCGTCGTGCGTTGTGCGTCAACAATTTCTTCAAACATCTTCTTCTCCAAAACCACTGGCTGGATTGCAACCAAACTTCACAGGAATGTTCCTTGGGTCAAGCTCTTTCAAAGTTGTTCAAAGAATTTGAAACAATGCAGAACTCTGGTTGCCATGGCAACCAAAGTGCAAAAATGAGGAAATCTTAAAAAATCTTCTTGTCAAAAACCAAAAGGGCCAGAGCTTAGATATTTGGCACATAGCATCATCTACAGGTCTTCTATCAAAGGTGTTCAAATTTTGCCCCTGGGGTCAAAATTGACCCCGCCCCGGGGGTCACCGTTTTACATAGAGTTATATTGTGAAAAGTTCAAACATCTTTTTCTCTGAAACCAATATGACCAGAGCTTTGATATTTGGTATGGTATAACTTCTAGAGGTATTTGACATATATTGTTGAATTGGTTCCGGTCTGTTGCATATCTGGGTCACCGGAGCTAAAAATAGATTTTTTCAATGAGAACTTAAAAAATCTTCTTGTCTGAAACCATAGTACACTAAGCTTAGATATTTTGAACATAGCATCGTATACAAGTCCTCTATCAAAGGTGTTCAAATTTTGTCCCTGGGGTCAAAATTGGCCCCGCCCCGGGGGTCACAGTTTTACATAGAGTTATATAGTGAAATGTTCAAACATCTTTTTCTCTGAAACCAATATGACCAGAGCTTTGATATTTGGCATGGTATAATTTCTAGAAGTCCTTCACATATATTGTTGAATTGGTTTCAGTCTGTTGCATATCTGGGTCACCGGAGCTAAAAATAGATTTTTTTCAAAGAAAACTTCAAAAATCTTCTTGTCTGAAACCATAGTACACTGAGTTTAGATATTTGGCACATAGCATCGTCTACAGGTCCTTTATCAAAATTGTTCAAGTTTTACCCCTGGGGTCAAAATTGGCCCCACCCCGGGGGTCACCGTTTTACATAGAGTTACATAGTGAAATGTTCAAACATCTTTTACTCAGAAACCAATATGGCCAGAGCTTTGATACTTGGCATGGTGTAACTTCTAGAGGTCCTTCACATATATTGATGAATTAGTTCTGGTCTGTTGCATATCTGGGTCACCGGAGCTAAAAATAGATTTTTTCAATGAAAACTTCAAAAATCTTCTTGTCTGAAACCATAGTACACTGAGTTTAGATATTTTGCACATAACATCATCTACAGGTCCTCTATCAAAGTTGTTCAAATTTTGCCCCGCCCTTGGGGTCACCTTTTACAAATCTTCTTTTCTGAAATCAAGTGACCCATCCTAGTGTCACCATGGACAGGTGAGCGATCAAGGGCCATTCTGGCCCTCTTGTTTTGAGTATTTAGAGTTGATTTTAACAATATTTTTCATAATGACATAAATGGGATTAGGAGCTTTCTACGTTTCTTTTAAAATGTTTCAATCTATCACTTGTCGATATCGGCGTCATTTCTTCTTCGTGAGACAAACTGTTGCTGTAGAGAATTATTGATCTTAAACGTACGAGATGGATGATAGAAATTTCAAATTTGCTTCCCTTAATTGGACATCCAATTAGGCAATTATATTAAATAACGATAACACTTGATTTCTCGATAAGGGGTAAATAGTTTAACCTTTAGCGTGCAACGGGCACTTTGTGATGAATGTTGCAAATTGTTTGGATCCAGATGAGACGCCGAGTAACTCGGCGTCTCATTTGGATCCAAACTGATTGATATTTTAATATTTATTTATCTGTCTCTAAAAGAAAAATGGCTGAGGTAGAATCTATTTTTAGAAGTGCTGACTTCAGATTTTGTAGACGACAATGGCCTAGCGTATGAAAGGTGAAGGTCATATATCAAACATGACACTGAACGACAAAGTTAGGTGTTTTACAGTGGAGAAGACGTTATTCTTTCCCAATAAACGCGTTTACGCTGAAACTTTTATTTCCACTACAAACAGTTTAGAGCCAGATCAGACGCCGGGTAACTCCAAACTGTTTGTCACTCAAATACACTAAATCGGTAGAAAGGTGGTTTTGATTCCATGCGCTGCTTCGCAGCGAGTGAGGTTGGACGAAATCATCTTCCTGAAACCATTATCATCTCGTCTCATCATCCCTAATCGTTCATCGGCGCTATATGACCTATTTTGGGTCGCAGTGCCATAAACCCCAACTCATCATTAATCGATTATCGGCTTCAAATATGATGTATATTGTTAGATTGTAGATCCATGGCTTTTTAAAATTGCATTGGCATCAATATAACTGTCAATTTTTTTGTTCATGCATTCTGATCACCCATCTTCATCTACAGTGGAGAATCTGTTATTCTTTCCCAATAAACGCGTTTACGCTAAAATTATTTTTTGCAGTGCAAACCGTTTGGAGCCAGATCAGACGCCGGGTAACCCGGCGTCTGATCAGGCTCCAAACTGTTTGCCACCAAGATAAACAAGAATTATCAGAATTGTCCAAAAGTTGTTCTTTTCTACGTTTTAGTGCTTTGCGTTTGCGTACGTTTGCGTTTAAACGGAAAGTATGCAGGGAGAGTTCATTGCAAAATCCAGGCATAAATGAGTTATAATTAACTTCGTAAATCAAAAACACGCGCACCTCTTTCACTTCCATATTAGTTTGATGCCCAAAAATACATTGTCAGCATTTATTTTTTATATAGATTTTTCTTACTTTTAATTAACTAAACAAAATGAATTGTCAGACAGTTTGGATTCTATCCAGAACTCGAGTAACTGGGTGTCTGATCAGGATCTATATTGTTACACATATCAATATTTTTGAGTTAATATACAGTACTGAGCCTTATTAAATTAACAATTTTTGCGATTCGCTTGCAATTCGATGGCAATTCGCTTGCAATTCGATGGCGATTCGCTTGTGAATATCTTCCACGCGATTAACGCGTTAAGTTTTCCTGAATTGTGTATCTCACCAATATTTGCAAATATGCCTTCGTTAATGTTTTTCAATTCCATTTTTGTCACTACCGCTTCGGAAAAATCTCGTGAAACGACTCAAGCACATGGTTTGCTTTTTGGAGCGCCCGAATCGATGGCGATTCGATGGCGATTCGATGGCAATTCGCTTGTGATTATCAATTTAATTTAATAAGGTTCAGTACTGTAGATCTACCTGATTTAAAAAAAAAATATTGAAAAATAATAACAGACGAAAAGTTTACACATTTGCCCACCTATTTTCTACTTGTTTAGCGATCGCGTAATGCGCTGTCTGATCTGAATCCAAACTCATTGACTCGTCTTTAAGTTTCTCCAATTTAAAATGAATAAATCTTAAATTAACTAATTTTGCAGACGATATTTTTAAAAGCAGACGACATTACGACTGCTTAAAGGCACAATCCCGCTCAAATTGGTGTTTAAAACGCGCAATTTCTTATATGTGTGCATTTTCTATGTATTAAAACTAAGTGAAATCGAGTGTAAGAAGCCTGACATATGCACCCACTTCGTATAGAATCCTCACTGAATTCTTATCGTGGTGGTTAACATTATAAGCGGGTTTGTTTACAAATAAGATTACGGGCTGGTTCCGAGAACTTTCGAACGATTGCATAAAGGTCACGTGATTGATTCGGCCGCGACAATGTGTATACATTACATCAGTTTAACGGCCAAACTTAAAGGAGTTGTCTCTCTTTGAGTGTAAAGCACTCGACTTGTTGTATAGAATTATGCAAATGAGCTTTACCGAGTATGTCCGTAAATTTTCGTCGCTATTCAAAAATAAACAATATTGCTTCAAATATCACCACGTATTACTTCTTTTCATATGGAACGCTTACGATAGTGACATAAATTTCATGTTAGAAAAATGTACGATTCTGATTGTGGGAGAAATATAGTGGCTTTAAGGATTACACAGAAGACGAAAGGACAAGGGTCAACCCTTTCACTCTCAATGACGCGTGAAAGCGATTTTTCAAACAGTTAGGATCCTGATCAGACGCCGCGTTACGCGGCGTCTGATCAGTATCCAAACTGTTTGACACTCGTTATGAAATTTTTCAGTCAAACTGCCTTTATTTTTAACGTTGAAACGACATTGCAGACAACAAAATTGAAGCAGACGACAATGAAACGGTGAAGGGGTGAAAATCTCAGGAACAATTTGGTAGTGATAGTTATTATTAAACTAGTGAAAGGGTTAAACAGCTGTCGCGTCGTATAAAAAATTGACGTGACGGGTCATTTAACATTATAATCCACCATCTATCAAAATTAAGCCCTTCACTGCCATGACGTCATCAAATTTAAACAATTGTCGTCTGCTTTTATTTCTAAAATTTAATTTTTAGGTATTTTGACTCAGAAATATTTAGTTGAGTTTCAAACTGTACACGTTTTCTGATCAGAGACAACGTGACGCAGCGTCTGATAAGGGTCCACACTGTTTGCAAATAACAATTGTACTCGGGGTAAGGCGGAAAAGGGTTTAAGAAGAAATGATGAAGAGCGTAACTTTTTCTAGACTGTTGACTACATTGAATAGGCGTTCACAAAGTCAATTTCAGAAAAAAGGCGGTTATGATTACTATAAAATTAACCCGTTTTTTAACCCTTCCACTCTCAATGACGTCATAAAGCGTGTTTGCAAACAGTTTTGATCCTGATCAGACGCCGCGTAACGCGGCGTCTGATCAGGATCAAAACTGCCTGCCACTTGTTTTCAAATAACGTCAGTTACACTGCATTAAATCTAACTTTGAAACGATATTGCAGAAAACAATATTGAAGCAGACGACCATATGGCGGTGAACGGGTAAAAGCCTTACATGTATGATAAATTTGATCATGACAGGTGTTACCTATTCGCTGGCTTATTTCTTGGACTTTGGAATTTGCAAACAGTTTGTACCCTGATCAGACGCCTTGAAACTTGTCGTCTTATCAGGATCCAATCTGTTTGACACTTATATCTACTTTCATTGTAAATTTGCCTAATACATGTACATGTATATATATTTGACAACGATAGCCTGTTAGTGAAGGGGCTAACTTTAGTTATACTTTGATATTCAGTCAATCCTGACAAGAAAATGCTTGGGCAGTTTATAAGATATGGGATTTTAGCTGTCTGCATTGCTCTTATCCTAAGTGATTGCCTAATTAAGTGATTGCCAAATTAACATCAAAAGTAATACAACAGCCCAATAGGATGTTTCCGCATACTGTGCTCCCTCCCCACAACGGCCCCCTGAACAACGATTTCCTCATTTCAACAACGCTTGCCGTTGTTCCCTAAACAAGTAAATTATATTACGTCAAACCTTTCAAAGGCTGCAATATCGTCTTCTTAAAATTGTCGTCTGCTATTTTTCTCAAAGTCACAAAATTGACATTTTGACAGAAAGAAACATAATGACGAGTGACAACTGACAGACCGCTTGAATCAAGATCAGAAGCCACGTTACGCGGCGTCTGATCTGGATTCAAGCTGTTTGCAAAATTAATGTAAGCCATTGTCCCTCCCTATAACAACTCCTTCCGAAAAAAACATACAATCTTTGTCTCCCATTGGGCGTTGTTGCAGAGGGAGAGAGCACTGTACCGGTAACTTTTATTTGTCCCATTAACCCTTTCACTGCCAAATTGTTCGCGAGATTTTTACCCCTTCACCGTTTCATAGTCGTTTGCTTCAATTTTGTTGTCTGCAATGTTGTTTCAAAGTTTAAAAAAATAAGGCAGTATGACTGAAGAAATTTCAAAACGAGTGTCAAACAGTTTGGATCCTAATCAGACGCCGCGATACGCAGCGCATTTGCAAGAAACATTCATTATTGAATGTTCTGATGGCAGATCAAGTACAGTGGAGAATCTGTTATTCTTTCCCGTTTAAACGCAAACGTACGCAAACGCAAAGCACTAAAACGTAGAAAAGTATAACTTTTTGACAATTCTAATAATTCATGTTTATCTTGGTGGCAAACAGATTGGAGCCTGATCAGACGCCGGGTTACCCGGCGTCTGATCTGGCTCCAAACTGTTTGCACTGCAAATAATAGTTTTAGCGTAAACGCGTTTATTGGGAAAGAATAACAGATTCTCCACTGTAAGAGGGACATCACAGCAGAGCATTTGCAAGAAACATTCATTGAGGAATGTTCCGCTTTTATTGAATTTTTTGATGGCAGATGAAGTAAGAGGGTCATCCCAGTTGAAGATTTGCAAGAAAGTCGCATAATTGAATGTTCTGCTGACATATCAACTCAGCGTGACATCCCAGCAGAGCATTTGCAAGAAATACTCATTATTGAATGTTCTGCTGGCAGATCAACTCAGCAGGTCAACAGAACATTTAGCTTTGAGTTTGTTTTGCCAATGCTCGGATGGGTTGATCTGAAAACAGAGCATTCAATAATGCGTATACAAATTTGAGCGAGTTTTTCATCAAACTATATACATGTCTATGCATTCTTTAAAGAATTTGGTTATGGGCGAAATCAAGTTCAATACCCTCTGGTAAGTGATACCAGGGCCTGAAATGCCCTCTTGTTATATGAAATGGTCTGCTGTACTGACGAACTCTGCAGTGTCTTTAGATAACCCTTGAATATATATTAGCCGTACCATAACAAAATCTTCCTGCATTGCACATAGTGTGGATCAATGCCAACCGCCGCGTCTTTGACGCTGCGGCTGACCTTGATCTACACTGTTTGACACCCACAATCATCTAAAGCATTGTATTTAGCAGTACTAAATACGGTAATTGGCAGTGTAGACAAGACTAAGATGCAAAGTCTGGGATAGCAACAGTGCTTGGTCTATACACAATGTTGCAATGCAATAAGGCAGACTTTGCCATGACACGGCTCAATCATTATACGGAAACCTTTTAGGAGAGTTTTTTGCAATATCATGGCATAAATGGGTTAGACACTTCTGTTTATCTGCATTTTATTACTTGATTATGTTTAACCTTACAACAGAACAACATTAGATGGATCGTGCATAGTATAATTTCATCATGTGATATATTTCTGTAATGACTCAGTCCTAATACCAGAGGCAAGTGTACTGTTCGATGGAACCAAAGGAGAAAGCTCCATCGGAAGACTGTTTGTGCAATTTACATAGTTTAACGTTGGGTCCTTGCAGTATTGAACTTTAAGTCTTTGCGCTATTGAAGTGTACGCAGTCTTTGATATGTATCATTGCATTTTAAGACATTGAACTGTAGTCTTTGCACCATGACATTTTGAGTCTTTGAACCAATAATCTTTTTTTCGCCATTCAAATGCCCTGTCTTTAGTCTTTACATAGTTAAAAGTTGTGTACTTGCAAAATTGTAAATTGGGTCTTTGTAACATACAACTTTGCTATGTTGGTCATACATCAACGTTTAGTATTTGCGATGTGGTCAATGTAACACCCACCCTCACGTACAGGTGACGTACTAGGAAGACGAGAGTGCGATACCCTTTAGTGGCGTGACCTTCGGACTGTTACCCGTCGATACACAACTTGACTTTAACCCCATATCAGTGTACTATTCAGTGTCGTTGAACTTATATTTGAAAAAGGTTATGATTTACGATCATATTTCATACGATAAACTGATAAAATGAGTTCACACAATACAAGAGTCAATGAGTCAATTTGTTCTTTCTGAGCCTATTCACTAGTTTTACTCGTTGATGTTGTACATATAGAATATATTCGTCCATCAATTAAAACAAATACATTAAATCAAATGGGTCAAAGCTCTTTTAACTTTCCGATCGTGTTATTTCAACTTGTTTGCAAACGGGTTTGGGTGTTTGATAGAGATCAGGACAAAAAGGTTCGACACTCGGCTAGGTGTTTCGTTAATTCAAACATGCATTTTTCCTAAATTAGCAGTCGATATTACGGCAAGATAAGGGGTAACTGTTTAAACGCAAACGAAACGCAAACGCAATACAATAAAATGTAGAAAATAACATTTTTGACGATTCTGACTAAGCTGTGTTGCAAACAGTTTGGAGCCAGATCAGACGCCGGGTCACCCGGCGTCTGATCTGGCTCCAAACTATTTGTACGGGAAATAATAATAGTTATAGCGTTAACGCATTTATTGGGAAAGAATAACGTTTTCTCCGCTGTAATACCGGTGTAAACCACACGTGAAAGTCTGAAACAAGAATTGGAGTTTTTCATTTCCTATATTCTAGATGTACATGTATTGTATTGCGTTTTTGGTTCATTTCATGGGACGTTTTACAGAACGTCCATTCTAATGAATATATAGAAACCACAGGTACTTGACACGTTTGAATATTTTTGGACGTCAGAAACAACATGTTCGTCCTAAATTCACGTATTGTGGCAATATTTGACAGCATTTCATCAAATAAAACGTAAATCCTTAAGAAGTTTTGAATGTCGAACGTCGAATTTCGACAATATTTCGACTTTTCCCTTACTTGCAGTTTGTCGAACGTCGAAATTCAACCCTAGTTCGACAATTTCCCGACTTTGTATAAATGTCGAACGTCGAAATTCGACATCAGTTCGACAATGTAATGTGTTTTAAAAATGTTGAATGTCGAAAGTCGAATTTCGACAATATTTCTACATTATGGCAAAGTTGACTTGTCGATCGGCAAAATTTGTTACATTATGTGAAAGCTTAAATGTCGAAAGTCGAAATTCGACAGCTGTTCGACCTTTCATTTGTGAAAGGTCGAATGTCGAATTGTCGAATGTCGTGCAAACTTCACACACCTAAATCCTTAACGATTTATCGTTTCACGAGGGCACCACAATCGAACTTCAGAGATCTAATCGATTTGGTAAGGCAGTAAACGGGGTTAATGCCTGTCTCTTGTTGAAGACTTGGATTTCGAACTCTTTCATGCGCTTAACCCATTACCCCATAAATACGCCTATAATCTATTCCTCCACTGGTGTAAATAGTTCAATATATACAGCCATATCATAAGAATTTTGTTCTAAATTCCAGTAGATACTAGATTAAAGCAGGCTGAAAATAAAGCAGAATGTGCCTTTAGGCACATTCTGCTTTACTTTCAATCTACTTTAAGTAGTCACCAGTCTTCAATACTAGAAACAGGCTATGGGGTAATGGGTTACATGTAAAGAGGTGTTTAATAACTTCAGCAGTCTATTCATTGCACGACAGTTACGTGCACGATAAGCGTGTGATGATATATAGAGGTGATTAGAACACTGTCAGATGATGACAAACCCTTTGTGACACGCAGTCTCCGATATCCCACTCCGCCACCAGGTGGCGATGAATTGACTAACGAGCCATCAGAACAAGGTATATCAGATTCCAAAGAAAACAACAGGGCTGCCATTTCTCCGGATTTTTCCTAAATCTTCGGATATTTTCCCAGTACATGGTAGCTTAAAGCAGGCTGAAAGTAAAGCAGAATGCGCCCTAAGGCGCATTCTGCGTTACTTACAGCCTGCTTTAAGTAGTCGCATGTCAACAAAATAAGAAAAAGGCTATGGGGTAAAGGTACGATTCGTAAAATCGCACTTGAAAAATGCAAATTTGGAAATCTTAGGATTTTTCATGTCAACTTATGGCAGCCCTGAAACAATAAAACAGATAGACACGCAACCATCAACCAGTATACACACCAACGGTCACTCAACCACATACAATACAAGTGTATACAGCGGAGAAAACGGTATTCTTTTCCATTTAAACGTCATTAACACGCAAACACATTGCAATGAAATGTAGAAAAATACATTTTTTCTGAAATTTCTCTCAATTTATTCTTATTTGAGTGGCAAACAGTTTTTAGCCAGATCTGGCTCAAAACTCTTAGCAATGGACGTCATTATTTCAATATAAACGCGTTTATTGGGAAAGAATAGTGTTTTCTCAACTGTATATAATGCTATGTAAACATATGATAAACAGTTAAATCTCTATCAAACGGTCACTTTAATAAAAGAAAAATTTGTTTAAATAAAGGTGACAGCTTAATGTATGTCAAAGGTAATGAAGAAAATTCCTTTGACAACTTTCTGAATTTCCTTTGCCCTGCATTAAGCTGTATATATAGAAATACTCATGTTTTATATGTGTATAGTCACCTAATATAGGTTATACTGTAAATAGAGGTATTGTATTGATACGGGTACCTAAAGTTTTAAATTCTACTGTCACAGTAAGATTAATGGTAGTGTTTGACAATGTAGGAAACGCCTCCGTATAGAGCTTCATTTTAAATGCATATCTCATTACTTCCTTATTTGACCCCTCCATGTTTGACCACCTGCTGCTTTGATCAGTTCACAACTGCTTATAATATATACAATGTACTACAGTACAACCCCGCTATTAAGACCACTAAAACGAAGACTAATTGATTGAATAAAAGACAGGTGACAGGCTTAAAGCAATGTGACAGTAAAACAGAAAGCTCCTATAGGAGCTTTCTGTTTTACTGTTACCTTGCTTTAAGCAGTAACCTGTCGTAAACATATTATAATTAACACAATTTAATGGTCGTAATAGAGAGGTTTTACTGTATTTAATATTAAAGCAGCCACTGTTTCCATGACAATAATCATCTTGACCCTTTCATGGTCAAATTCATCGTGAGGTGATTAACCCTTCACCGTCATATTGTTCTCTGCTTCAATATTGTTGTCTGCAATATCGTTTCAAAGTTAGATTTAAGGCAGAATAGCTGACGTAATTTCAAAACAAGTGGCAACATTTTTTTTATCTTGATCAGACGCCGCGTGACGCGGAGTCTGATCGGGATAAAAAAAATTCAAATGCGCTTTATGACGTCATTGAGAGTGAAAGGGTTAATATTTTACCTTATAGTTTGGTTTTTAGCAATAAAGATAGTTGAGTACATAAAGCAGGTTGAAAGTAAAACAGAATGCGTATTCTGCTTTACTTTCAACATTTTTCAAGCTACCTATACAGCGGAGAAGACATTAACACGCAAACTAAACGCAAACGCATTTCAATAAAATGGAAATAATGACGACTTGTTGATAATTCAGACTTTTTTTTAACATGAATTGGATACAGTTTTGATCCTGATCAGACGCCAGGTTACCATCATCATTATTAACCCTTTACCTGATAGTCTAGTTATAATATTGAAGATAGGTGACTACTTAAAGCAGGTTGAAAGTAAAGCAGAATGCGCACTAAGGCGCGTTCTGCTTTACTTTCAGCCTGCTTTAAGCTATCATGTTCTAGACTATAGAATCTTTTCCCTGTTATATATATTCATGACTGATAAAATTGGAACTATTTTCTTCAGCGGATGAATAAATCATATTCGCTAAAAGGCGCTTCTATAGGGGAAAGGGTTAAAGCAGAAGACGTTTGCACTTGGCTGTGACAGGATTCAGGAAATGTCACTACCAATCAAGTTTCTTTATGCTCACATGTACAGTGGAGAAGACGTTATTCTTTATCATTTAAGCGCAAACTTAACGCAAACGAAATTGCAATAAAATGTAGACAATGGAATATTTTTTAAAACATTGACTAAATTTGTTTAAATTTGAGTGGCAAACTGTTTGGAGCCTGATCAGACGCCGGGGTACAGGCTCCAAACTGTTTGCAATGAGTATACAAGAGTACATGTACAGTGGAGAATCTGTTATTCTTTCCCGTTTAAACGCAAACGTACGCAAACGCAATGCACTAAAACGTAGAAACGAACAACTTTTGGACAATTCTGATAATTCTTGTTTATCTTGGTGGCAAACAGTTTGGATCCTGATCAGACGCCGGGTTACCCGGCGTCTGATCTGGCTCCAAACTGTTTGCACGGAAAATAATAGTTTTAGCGTAAACGCGTTTATTAGGAAAGAATAACAGATTCTCCACTGTACATTGTATTACATGTAGCATAAACGGGTTTAATGGGAAAGAATACCGGATAACGGATTTGTCCTGCTGACCGAGAGTATATGGGTTTTGCATGCAGTACAGTTTGAATCCAGATCAGACACTGTTTACATGGGAGACTGATTTTCATACGAACTAATCTTCAAAAATTGAATAAAACTTAACTTGATAGGAATCTGCAGCAACAATTTCAAAGCAGATGGTATTACGAAAGGATAAGGGTTATCTCTTAGTAGCGACGGAACTGTGATTATACATGCAAACAGTTTGGATCCTGATGAGACGCCGCGTTACGCGGCGTCTCTTCAGGATCCAATCTGTTTGAAAATCCGACCATGATGTTTTGAAAAGAAATTTTGAAAACATTATTTTCAGAACAGTAGATCTAGCAGACGACAATTGTTGCAGACGAAAAATTACCCAGCATGCAAAGAGTTAAAAGAAACTGTCTAGCCTTTTATATCTACACTTGATTGACGTTAGATCTAGACAAAGAATGTCCTTCTAACCCTTCCCGTGCCTAGCGCGACTTGAAACCAAGTTTCAAACACTTTAGATCCAAATCAGACCCCACTGGGCTTCGGATCTAAATTCAAGCTGTTTGACGATGTCGCTATCAAGTTATTTCTATTGACCACACGTCTCTTTAAACTATGAAAAATAAATTAAAATAAAAAAAGACTTTCAGACGACAATTTTGAAGATTACGATATTTTGTTCGATAAGGGTTAAAGTTGACATGTACTGTCAGAATATAAGACACATAGTACTTTTAACTTTTTGAATTCTGGGTAATATTTTTCGTCTGCAACAATTGTCGTCTGCTACCGTTCTAAAAATAGATTTTGTAAAACAAAATGTTCAAAACAAGATCAGAGTATCAAACCGTTTGAATCCTGATGAGACGCCGCGTAACTAAACATCTGGTCTAAAGCCAATCAAAGTAATAGATTCTATGTCTTGGCAGTGAAATGGTAACAGTTAATCGACAAATTAGTGAAATCAGGCTTAAAAATTGAACCATGAAAATTATCGGTAATTTCCCAAGTTTGCCAGGTACGGAAGCCGGATAGTGCCACTTTTTCAATTTTTTTTATTTTTTTTATCTTGAAAATTCAAGTTATTATCTTGAAAATTCAAGATAGTATGTTGAAAATTCACTATCCGGCTTCCGTAGCCAGGTCATTTGCACTTTTAAAATACAGTGTTTTTCAAGCAGAAACTCTGCTCATGAAGTTGCTGGAAGATTTCATTATAAATGTGCAAGGGTGATCTTAAGACAGTGCAGTGTGTTCTATACAGCAGAACATTTCATATTGTACAGTGGAGAATCTGTTATTCTTTCCCGTTTAAACGCAAACGTACGCAAACGCAAAGCACTAAAACGTAGAAAAGAACAACTTTTGGACAATTCTGATAATACATGTTTATCTTGGTGGCAAACAGTTTGGAGCCTGATCAGACGCCGGGTTACCCGGCGTCTGATCTGGCTCCAAACTGTTTGCACTGCAAATAATAGTTTTAGCGTAAACGCGTTTATTGGGAAATAATAACACATTCTCCACTGTAAGAACTATCAAACAGTACTTTAACCCTGAAGACGCACCGTAAATAACGTAATACCATCCGGGTCTTCACTGTTTGCAAATATCTACTTTACTAAACACTAGGCTATATGGGTGACATGCGCAATAGTATTCAACCAACCACACTATAATTTCTCCCCGAAACAAAAATTACAAAAAAAGATCAAATTTTAAATTGCTTTTAATACATGGTAATGAAGCGATAATGTTTAGTAATTACATATAAACACCAAGCGAAACTTACTGTCGAACATATATTATGCGGTCACCGAAATATAGGGGAAGTATTAGAAAATTTAAATGGAGATGCCAGCTTAATGCTGAACTTAAGTAATACGGAAAGCTCCTTAACCCTTTCCCTTATAGAAGCGACTTTTAGCACATGCATTATATTCATCCGCTGAAGAAAATAGTTCCAATATATACCGTAATGAATATGTGTCATGTTTAGTACTTTCCTTATTCTAGCAGGTAATAGCTTAAAGCAGGCTGAAAGTAAAGCAGAATGCGCCTGAAGCGCATTCTGCTTTACTTTCAACCTGCTTTAAGTAGTAACCTTTTTTTCAATTCTAAAAACTGACTATTGGGTAAAGGGTTAAGAGGCTTTCTGCATTCACTTTGTCATTAGCATCCCGTGCACCTGTCATTTGAGATATCCTCATTTCTGCATTTAACTTTTACCATCTTCCATGTTAAATATCTGCAACAGTACTTACTTTTGCAAACAGATTGGATCCTGATGAGACGCCGCGTAACGCGGCGTCTCATCTGGATCCAAACTGTTTGCCACTCTGACCTTGTTTTAAAAAACGAAAAATTTGAAAAATCAATTTTTAAATCAGAAGCAGACGACAATTGTTGCAGACGAAAGAAATTACCCAGCATGCAAAGCGTTACAGTATTTGACTTTACAAGGTTTTGAATTTATTGCTCTATCATACCACACAGGCTGTCGCATTGTTGCTTCACCACAAAATAGTAAACGTCATGATGACAACCTATTTACTCCTTATGCTAAGAGCGACTTACATAACTTTTGCAAACAGTTTGGATCCATATCAGACGCCGCGTAACGCGGCGTCTGATATGGATCCAAACAGTGTATCACTCGTATTACAAATATTTCTTCTGTTTCAAAAGCAAAAAGACCTGATTTTTAGTTTTTTAGCAGACGATATATTTGAAGCAGACGGTTATTCAGCATGATAAGTATTAAGTATTTCACTGCCAAATGCAGCAGCACCACACAAAATTGCGAACAGCCTGGATCCAGATCAGACGCCGAGGAACTCGGTGTCTGATCAGGATTCCAACTGTTTAGGACTTGTGTCTACAATTTTTCAATTCATAATTGCAGAATATTGTGAATTTAAGAAAGGGTACAGACTACGGATTTAAGGCAGAAGACGAATGTTGCATTGAAGGAGGTAAACGAACAACATTCTTACCACATTTTGCCCTGTGGATAAGTTTAAAAATATTTACAAATAAACCTATGTTAAGCGACCCCTGTACGAAGAACAATTAATATCTCCTAAGGACAGGTAACTGCTCATTGCATACTAAACGAGTTACAGAAAGTTCCCAAAATTAGTATGCTCCGTCATATTCATTGTTTAGCATTAATCTGCTACCTTTCTTATAGACTATATAAGTTGTTTTATTTCAATGGCCGTTTAAATTATTCTTGGCTGTGTAATTATAAATATTTTCAAGTACGGGGTGCGCTTTTCATACTGATCGCGTCGCCTTTCGCCCAATGTTTATATTCTCTTCATATCGTTTACGGTCATTGGGTTTTTCCTATACAAAGTTGGTAATTCAATGTAACAGAGCTATATAAACAGTAATCATCTATTTTGCATGATTTAACTCTAAGCACGTTAACGCGAAACCATTATAACGTTTGCAGACATGTTGGATCCTGATGAGACGCCGCGTAACTCGGCGTCTCATCAGGATGCAATTTATGTTTGACATGTGCTCCTGTTTGGAAAAGACAAAACTTATTTAGTTCTATTTCCAGAACGTCATATGAAGCAGACGACGACTGTTGCAGACCAAAAACTTACCCAGCATGCAAAGAGAAAATGAAACAAGTTTGAAAATGTTTAAATTAACCTATTTATGTCTAAATAGTAAATATAGGATATTACATGAGTGTTGATAATTTATTGGATTTATTAAACGAGTCTTTTAGAAAACGATCAAAACGAGGCTTTGCCGAGTTTTTATTGTTTTCTAAAACGACGAGTTTGATAAATCCAATAAATTATTAACACGAATGTTATATTCTTTTTATAACAAATCCTAGAAATGTTATTTATCGCAGCCTTTGAGGTCAATTGAATGCTAAGCGCGATATAAGTAGATCTATACAGGAAAAAAGTTGTTCCAAATTAACCCCGTTCACTAGCATAATGCTTATGTTGTTATATGTATTAATAAACACTTTCATGTAGATCTAATATTGATTAATTACACCAAAAATCTATAAATTGAATCTACATGATGGAATGAAGACGTTGGAAATCGAACGCGCATAGAACGCATTTTAACGACGTCACAAGTAAACGACGTCGTGGCGTACCTCATTTGCATAGTTATATGACTAGTTATATATGACATTTAAACAACGGGTGTTATTCAACGCTCACGCCGTCTGTTATGTTATAAATACCGTTCGTGAATTTAAGCCTTTTAGCCCGTAGCCTGCTTCTACAGTTTTGAAGACAGACGACCACTCAAGGCAGGTTGAACGTTAAACAGAATGCGCAGTCTGTTTTACTTTCAGTCTGCTTTAAGCTATAACATATATCTGCTAGGATTTAGACAATGTTGCTCAACCCTATTGCAGTCTGAATGCATCACCAGTTACAATTTGTCGTTAGCATAAATAACAACGATTTATTCTCAACTGTGTATTCGATCTCTTTGTGTTCAAATTTAAGAATATAATTACAGACGTTAGTATTTCCCATTCAACGCGTTTACGATAAAACTATTATTTTCATTGTAAAAGCTAGTTTGGAGCCAGGTCAGACGCCGGGTAACCCGGCGTCTGATCAGGCTCCAAACTATTTGCCATGCACTCAGATAACAATAACTAGAATTGTCTAAAAGTTGCCGTATTCTACAAATTTATTACAATGCGTTTGCGTTTCGTTTGCGTTTAAACGGGAAAGAATAACGTCCTCTCCACTGTATATCCTATCATCGTAATATATATTCGTATCATCGTCAAATAAATTTTCAGATTAAACACTTTCATTGCCTCAACTCCTCTTTTATTGCCAAATAATGTGTCTTCTTCTGTTTTCATATCGTCTGCTTATAAACTAACCCTTTAACCCATTACCCCCTCAAATACGCCTTTTTACGCCTCTAATTTATTCCTCATTTGAAGAAAATAGGTCAAATTTATTCAGTCATGAATACGTATATACCATCAGAAATATTTTCTTTATTTTAGCAGATACATGTAATAGCTTAAAGCAGACTGAAAGTAAAGCAGACTGCGTCTTAAGGCGCATTCTACTTTACTTTTAACCTGCTTGAAGTGGTCACTTATCTTCAACAATAGAAACAGGCTATGGGGTAATGGCAGTTTTAGTGAACAACTATCAATACGAGTGTCCACAGTTTGGACCCTGATCATACGTCGAATTAACGTCAGACGTCTGGTCTTTATCCAAACTATTGGTCATTTCGATAATTCGTCGGTAGGTGGCGCTTATGGCGGGGTACATGTAAGCACAGGGCCCCGACACGATTGATTTTTTAGGAAAAAAATCGTCAGAAGGTATATAGAGAGACAAGGGATACAACTGATTTTCAGTATAGTCTCACCCCATCTCGACAAAACCGGGCATGTCATGAATAAATATTTATGAAACGACACCCTTTTTGCATTTCTGTCTAGCTTATATGATACCCTTCCTTAAAAACATAACATAAAACCAACTGTAAGCATGCACATTTAACAGTAACTGCGTCCACTCACTGAAATCACCGATTTTTGGAAAACGGGACAGGTGTTCGTTCATAGCCAACAAAGCATTGGCCACTACTTGACGCTTGTTTAGGCGGTATTTTCGAGCATTACAGTCATACAATTCCATAGATATCCATTTTTGATACAGATCAAAGCTGATTTGTACTCAAATCATTGCCATACCATCAACAAATTCGCATGTTTTCATCGGCAGTAAATTTATTCTTGTACATATATGCTCTTTTGGTACGGCACTGATTTGAGAAGAAATCAGCTTTGATCAGTGTCAAAAATGTATATCTATGCAACTGTAAACTTTCAAGTTCGATATTACCGCCTAAACAAGCGTACAGTTCTGGTCAATGACTGTAATACTCACATTACCGCCTAAACAAGCGTACAGTACTGGTCAATGCTGTGTTTGCTATGAACGAACACCTGTCCCGTTTTCCGAAAATCGGTGATTTTAGTGAGTGAACGCAGTTACTGTTGAAAGTGCATGCTTACAGTTTGTTTTATGTTATGTTTTTATGGAATGGTATTATATCAGCTATAGTCAGAAAGGCGAAAACGGTGTCGTTTCATCAATATTTATTCATGATATGCCCGGTTTTGTCGAGATGGGTTGAGAACATACTGAAAATCAGTTGTATCCCTTGTCTCTCTATATACCTTCTGACATTTTTTTCTCTCAAAAAGCAATCGTGTCGTGGCCCTGTGCATGTAAGGGCTAAAGTATGTCAATAATGTTGCTATCGGCCACGTGCTGCTTGTGGTATGGAACAACTTGTGCATGTCTTAATCCGCCAATTTTAATCTGTGTTTGACATTTACGATAGATGAACAAATCCACAAGAATGTATCAACAAAGTATACTCTCTAAACAACATTGGAGATGTCCGAAAACATACCGGGAGACTTTAACACTTCATGATCAAATTATTCGGGAGATGCTTTACCCCTTCGCCGCTTTATTGTCGTCTGCTTCAGTATTGTTGTCTGCAAGACACGTTTCAAAGTTTAGATTTAAGGTTGTATGGCCTTATAAATATCGATAAGAGTGTCAAACAGTTTGGGTCTTGATCAGACGCCGCGTTACGCGGCGTCTGATCAGGCCCCAAACTGTTTTCAAACGCGCTTTATGACGTCATTGAGAGTGAAAAGGGTTAACCACGTTCAGAGCCTGTGCGTCGTCCTCTTAATCTGCTGTCGTCTGCTTTTATTTCTCAAATTCATTTTTCAGGCAATTTGACTTAATAAATATAGGCATGAGCGACAAATGGTTTGAGTTCTGATCAGACATCGTGTTACACGGCGTCTGATGTAGATTAAAACTGTTTGTAAATGTAATAATTAATGTATTCGGTTCAAATGCAATATTGGGGTCATTCTTAAGCACGCCAGACAGTTTTCGCCTGCGAAATTTGTCGTCTGCAGAAAATCTCAGAAATTTTGTTAATCTGTAATTTATTTAAGAAAAATCATCAAATTGTCAAACGGTCTGGATCCAGATGAGACGACGAGTAACTCGGCGTCTCATCTGGATCCAAACCGTTCGCAGCAGTTTTCAACTTTTCACAGTGACAACCACACTGAGTGCTAAAAGGTTTCACCCTTTCACTCTCAATGACGTCATAAAGCGCATTTGCAAACAGTTTTGATCCTGATCAGACGCCGCGTAACGCGGCGTCTGATCAGGATCAAAACTGTTTGCCACTTATTTTGAAATCACGTCAGCCATACTGCCTTAAATCTAAGTTTAAAACGATAAATTGCAGACAACAATATTGCAGCAGACGACAATATGGCGGTGAAGGGGGGTAAAATTCTCACGATAAATTTGATCAAGAAAGGGTCAACTATATAAATAACAGTATAGATAGGATGACGGTGCAAAACCTCCCAAGCTCGAAAAGAGTTCAGATTAAAACTTTTTTACCCACTAATGGCAGAATAACAATTTCTCCAGTAATACAATACTCGGCGAATACCCGGCCTACAATGCGGCTTCACACCTTCATAAATCGAAATCGCATCTTCTGGATTTTTGGGTTTCATTGATGTTGAAATTTAATGCCGTTTCGTTTTGACACCTTAATGATATATAACCGAATGTAAACCCTCAGTCTATATATATGAGCGCGTAAAAAGTCTTCTGCTTAAAAAACTGTAGTCTGTTTGAAGATCTTAAATTTATTCCTAGATATACATGTATGTAAACTTATTATCCAAGTTGCAACAAATTTTGATGATATCCTGGTCATGCAGACGCCATGTTTCTCGGCGAACGATCTGGATCCAAGTTGTTTGCATTCATAAGAAAGGTCATGGCTCGCACCGATTAAGAATTTGTTAAAAGTAATGAGGACTCTAGAAATATAGTAAATAGGAAATCCCATTTCTCCGTTTTCCCCCGAAATCTTCGTATATTTATCCTAACAGATGGTAGCTTAAAGCAGGCTGAAAGTAAAGCAGAATGCGCCTTAATGCGCATTCTGCTTTACTTTCAACATGCTTTAAGTCATCGCGCTTTAAAATATAAAATTTGTAAGTATTAGGAATGTTCAAGATCAACTTATGGCAGCCCTGTAAAACATAATCACGTCCTTTGATCACTCAAATTCAACCCTTCATCTGCTAGTTACAATTTTATTAAACGTCTGCTACTTACAATTTCATTAAATGTTGAAACAATTGGATCCAGATCAGGATAAAAACTGATTGAAAGTCATGTTTAGATTTATTAACCCTTTACTCCATAGATACCTATTTTAAGTTTTAACACATTTAATTTATTCCTCCACTGAAGAAATTTTTTCCACTTTATACAGTCAAATACATGTATTATAGAAACCGTGTTCTACAGCCTATCCACTGCAGTTCTTTTGACAGGTTTTTCAATCGTATTCGCTTTAGAAATTGGCAACAAACGTTTGTTAACCCTTTCCCTTATAGAAGCGACTTTTAGCGCATTCAATTAATTCCTCCGCTGAAGAAAATAGTTCCAATTTATACAGTCATGAAAATGTATCATAAGGAATATTTTATTTATTCTAGCAGGTGTTGGCTTAAAGCTGGTTGAAAGTAAAGCAGAATGCGCCTTAAGGCGCATTCTGCTTTACGTTCAACCTGCTTTAAGTAGTCACCTATTTAAAATTCTAGAAACAGGCTATGGGGTAAAGGGTAAGTTACCTCTCTTTTAAAACGCTTTAAGTCTGAGCATAGATTGAAAAGCATCTGCAAACTGTTTCTAACCAGATCAGACGCCTATACATGTACATTGTAGTTCTTGGTCCAAATGTTTTGAGTTCATTTCAATGTAGATGCTTTTTTTTAATTTCAGAAAATTAGATTATTAGATTGAATGTTTTGTCGGCCATTGGTTTGAAGCATACAGCGAAGAAAACGTTATTACTTCTCCATGAACGCGTTTATACATGTATAGAAGCTAGAATGATTATGTCAATTGCAAACCGTTTAGAGCCCGATCAGACGCATGGAAACGTAAGCTGTTTGCCGACTTGATTAAAAGGAGTTGTCATCATTTTCTTAAATACAGTATATCATTTTCTACATTTATTTTCGTTTAAACGGGAAATACGCATTCTCGACTGTACCGTAATTCAGTAAAATGGGGACATTCAGAAAAAATAATAATGTTAATAGTTTTGTTTGGGCCAAATGTTTACTTAATGACAATATTTACTCCGATGCTGATCTTTGTTCTGGCACTGCGATTTGATGTAACCCCTTAACCCGCCATAGAAAAGGGAGCCGATCTTACAAATAATTTGGACACTGATTAGACATCGCGTAAACTTGAGCGGTGTCTGATCAGGACCCGAACTGTTTGCAAAGTCGAACATAGTCGCGTATAGTGGTTAAAGGCTAAACAACGTTAGTATAGAAATGGTATTTCGTAAACCTCTTTCGTACAGTGGAGAATCTGTTATTCTTTCCCAATAAACGCGTTTACGCTAAAACTATTATTTGCAGTGCAAACAATTTGGAGCCAGATCAGACGCCGGGTAACCCGGCGTCTGATCAGGCTCCAAACAGTTTGCCACCAAGATAAACAAGAATTATCAGAATTGTCAAAAAGTTGTTCTTTTCTACGTTTTAGTGTTTTGCGTTTGCGTATGTTTGCGTTTAAACGGGAAAGAATAACAGATTCTCCACTGTACAACAGTTACAATGTATACAGCGGCCCTCTCTACCACAACACCTAATGGGAGACAAAGATGTGTATGTTGTTCGGAGGGAGTTGTTATAGGGAGGGGAAACCAATACCTAAAGAGTGCTGAATATGGTTTGGCTAACATTTGAAAACAGTTTGAATCCAGATCAGACGCCGCGTCACGCGGCGTCTGGTCTGGGTTCAAACTGTTTGTCACTCGTTTTAATGTTTCTTCTGTCAAAAATGTCCATTGCCTTACTTAAGATAACAATAGCAGACGACAATTCTAAGCAGACATTATTGCAGTAGTCTAATTGTCTTGTTTTGGGTTCAGCAGCAATCATCGTTGTAAGTGGGGAATCGTTGTTCGAATGGCCGTTGTACTAGTATGCCAACAGTAAGGTGTCAGTTATTCGTCAAATTTGTAGGCTGCAAACGAATATGATTTTCAGAATTCACCATTGATTTTTTTTTATACAAACATCTACAACGGATAATCTCTTCCAATAACGCGCTTGTTCAAAACTTATAATCTCCATTGCAAACAGTTTAGGTCCGGATCAGACGCCGTTACCCAAGAAGCTGTCATGTTTTACATTAATTACAATTGCGTTTGTATTTCGTTTCTTTTCAAACTCCAAAGAATAACATATTCTCCACTATATACATGTAACATGCATGCACATGACAAGTACAATGTACATGTAAAATGCACGTTACTCAGCTAGTAGCATGCATAAGTATTTTTTCGATACTACGAGCACTGTACAGAAAATTAATTTGGTGTTTAAACACCGGTTCACGCAACAGCTTGAAATAGTATGAAAGTGAACCAGAAAGCGCCGACTTGAGCTCTCTGCTTTACTTTCAACCTTCTTAAAGAAGTTACTTGTCTTTAAACCCGGAAACTTGTCTTCATTAAGAGGTAGTTATAGGGGAATGGTATTGTACATGTTTCATTATCATACAATGCATGTTACTCAACTATACATTAATAGTGGAACAAACGTTATTCTTTCCCAATAAACGCGTTTACGCTAAAACTATTATTTCCATTGCAAACAGTTTGGAGCATGATCAGACGCCGGGTTACCCGGCGTCTGATCAGGCTCTAAATTTTTTGCCACTCAGATTGAAACGAACATTTAGAATTGTCAAAAAAAGTAATTGTTACATTTTATTGCAATGTGTTTGCGTTTCATTTGCGTTTTAAACGGGACAGAATAACATTTTATCCACTGTAGTAGAATGAGTACTCGCTGTACAGTCATATTGACTCAGAGTGAAATGTACCACAATGACTATCTCAGATTGGCACCGAGTCATAAACCTGTTACGTTTAGAGATTAATTAATATATCAAGTCTAGATGCATTGAATTCGTACAGGGGTTAAGTAACATTCTTTTACAATAAAGGCATTTAGTATTTCACGATATGACGTCAAATGCAAAACAGTTTGGAGCCAGATCAGACGCCGAGTAATTCGGCATCTGACTAGGTACAATCAGTGTGTAGGACAGATTAAAATGCATCGTCAATATTTACAAAACATTGTCAATTTCCCCATCTATTACAATGTGTTTATACATACAGTGTAGAAGATGTAAGTGTTTCCCAATAAACGCGTTTAAGCTAAAACTTTTATTTCCAATGCAAACAGTTTGGAGCCAGATCAGACGCCGGGTTACCCGGCGTCTGATGAGGCTCCAAACCACTTGTCACTCAGATAAAGATAGATGCATGTAGTGAGCCATTTCAAACAGTTACCATTTTCTGCATTTTAGTACAATGCGTTTCGTTTGCGTTTCAACGGGAAATAATAAAGTCTTCTCCACTCTATTTAATTTTGCTTGAACTGTAAATATGATCAACATCTTGTCCACTCGGTATAAACTGTTACAGGCCAGAAAAGGGTAATTACATTTTGTGGGTTGGTGATAAAATTCTCCAGCATTCGGTTGAAGGCCCAATTACCGGTGGAATGCTGGGTTATCATTCGAGGTGATGTGAACATTTGTGCGAGCATTGTTTCTCACTGACTTTTAGCGATTAGTAAGGGTATTATCTATGAGATCATGAACTCATTACATCGGCGTTACGCGAGAGCGAAATAGGTAATAAACGTTTTGTCATTCTCGTTTCAGATAGGGCAAACAGTGTTACAAATGTAAGATATGCATAGGAAGAATGTGGGTGGTTGCAAAGATCACAATTATCTCTGAGAATAACATGGAAAGAAATAGAGTAATACAGTAACTGACCAACAGACAAACAGGCCCCCAATGTTATAAAGCGCTTTAAGTTGGGTCTGAGCTTGCTCTCAAGCATTTGATTGGTCGGGTTTGAGCAACAACTCAAATCTGACCAATTAAATGTAGAACGATCTCAACCTCAACGAAAGAGTTTCAGTATAACCTTGGGGCTTGGCAAACAGACAGACAGACAATCAGACAGTCAAAGGTAGAGATTATGGTGAAATGGTTGAATGGCTTTACTATAGGTGCCTTAGTAGCTCAGTGATATGTTCTGTTCTGTCTGTTCTGGTTAGAGCGTTGACATGGTTAGCCAGAGGTCCTGGGTTCGAGTCCCAGTTGAGTCACAACTTTTTCACCAAGTTACAAGATTATAGGCATAGATAAAGACACTGAAAAGTAGAGCTGAAAAATAGTAGTCGACATCATCCAAAGACGTCTCTCTAATTTGAATCGACACAGAAATGTTATTTCCGACATCCTGTAGGAGCGTTCTGTATTGGTCTGGATAAAACGGTAACACTTATGTCTAAATAAGTAAATATACATTCAGAAGACGTTATTCTTTCCCAATAAATGTTTACGCTAAAACTATTATTTCCATTGCAAACAATTTGGAGCCAGATCAGACGCCGGCTACCCTGACATCTATTCAGGCTCTGGACAGACTATTTACCACTCAGATTAAAATGAATAATCAGAAATGTCAAAATGTTGTTATTTTCTCCAGTTTACATATTTCAAATTTTCAATGCGTTTGCGTTTCGTTAAAGAATAAAGTCTTCTCTACTGTATGTAAGTATGTACGGTAATTCCTCGCTTTCGCTACCACTCTTCGGTACATATTGTTGCTAAAGCACCCAAAGGAGATTTCTCCTCTACATTCATCATGCTTTATGCTATCTTTGTGACAAGCGTTTTACTAGTATTTACTTATGTAGGTTGTTGAAAGCAAAATGAAAGTATAGCAGAAAGTTAATTTAGGAGCTTCCTGCTTGACTTTCATATTGTCTAACTGTATTAGTGGTAACAAAAGCGGGTTATTCTTTTTCTACGCATGCGTGTTGACTTACATGCACACAATGGTCGCTTGATGGACCATTCTTTCCGGGTAAAGTCACATGACCCGAACGTTTGACCAATGGGGAACAAGCCCTTGTCACAGGAGTACTCCACTAGAAGGTTGTTTCCCCACTTGCTAACACTGCCATTGTAGGGTGGTAAGGGCTCTGGACACGGGGGTTCCGCTGTAGAAAGTAAATACATGTACATGAATGAATCACGGCGTATAATAAGAATTTGAATTCACATTGTATTTCAACTAATCTGCATGTAAAATTTGAACAGCATGTTTTAAAACCGAAAAGGAAAAGGATTGTAGTACACTGCATTTGGCCACAGGTCATTGTGAGCCTGTATATATATGCATGGGTGTGATTTATTAGTTTGTGTCATGATTATTTCCCCTATTGCGGGGGAAATCTTCGATAGACGGCACCTCGGCAGTAGGGCATTTCCATCATGAAATCTGTCGTGTACCATTTTAAATAGCTTTCGACCATGGCCGAAACCTAAAAGTTTCGTCGTGAGAAAACAGTTTAGGTTCTGATCAACACGCATGTGACGTAACAGTGTTTTGAATATACCCGCTCCTGCATGGATTCGATCCTGGTGCCCGTTTCATAAAACTTCGTACGACAAAAACGATCGTAAGTCAAAACTTTAAAATACATTTAATTTCTGATTTCTCTATCTAATTCTGTCGTGTGACATTTCTTTGGAATCGTCTTTTCAAGACGATTCCAAAAAGATACACAAGACAGGATTAGATGGATAAATAAATAATAATTTAGAACTTTTATAATCTAACTTACATTTGTCGTACGAAGTTTTATGAAACGGCCACCAGGTACGGGGCATTAGTACAGAGGGTACAATGTATAATGTATATTGGATGCAGTCCGGTTTGTTCCGTGCATTCCAATCACATGTTCCCTCGAAGTGAATACAAACAACACTATATCCATCTAAGTTTAAAACAACTACTTTTATAGTTTTAGTTACTACATGTATATGCGTCTGATCTTGCTCCAAATTATATACATCGTAACCATGGTAACATGTATCATAGAAGTTACCCCCTTCACTGCTTTCCCCCGAGTCTACAATATTCATTTGCAAACAATTTGAATCCTGATCAGAAAAAGCTTTACGTGGCGTCAGACCACTGACCAGGATCCAACCCGTTTGGCACTAATTTCAATGTTTCTTAAGTCAAAGTAAACTTGCCGCGAAAGTTAGTGACCTTGACCTTCACAAATTTATTCTTTCTCGTATAAACTCCGGAAACTAAACGAAACAAAATGTAATAAAAGAAAAAAAAGATATATAATAAAAAACGTTTTTGAAAAATTTGAAGATTCGTCTTTATCTGAGTTGCGAACATTTCGGAGCCTGATTAGATGCCGGGTTGTTCCCAAATTGCAAAAATTCGCTATATACAAGTCAAATTAGTTGTCATTGGGACACTCAAATTGAGATTCGGTATCTAGTATAAATTTGCCAGATAAATGATACTAGTAGCGTGAGTCTTAACCCATTGCATGCTGGGTAATATTTGGCGGCCATTTAAAAATGTCGTCTGCAGCGGGTATAACTCAAATATTTGCAAAACTTTTTAGCAGTTTCAGATAGAATATTGACTTTGCTGCAAACAGTTTCGATCTCAGATCAGGCCCCACAATGTGGGGCCTGATCTGAGATCAAAACTGTTTGCCTAGAGGTATACCTAAAAGTGTATTCCGCATGAAATGGGTTAACCGTTTGGGGTGGACGTGAGGACAGGTAGAAATAAATATAGTATTTCTGAGGTGAAATAACACCTTTTTTATTGTACTTCGTCACACGACTTGGTGATCCTCTTGGAATGTTTAGAATGTTGTTGAAATTGCCGAAACTGTGTGATATCAACAGCTGTGATAATGCTAATCTTCTTCGTTTGAATGAAACGAAACGCAAACGCTATGTTATAAAATAAAAAATAACAGTTTTTAACCCATTAATCCTAGTGTCTGCTAAAGTGAATATTGGCAAATAGTGTAGACCCTGATGAGACTCCGCGTGACGCTGCATCTGGCCTGGCTTTCAAATACATGTACATCATCATGCACAATGGTGGTCTATATAGGCATTGCAGTGTTAGTCGATAATCTTGTCTGTCATATTTATCTGATATTCACTTGTATGTTCCCAATAAACCCGTTTTTACTCTAAAAACGATTGTTTCCATTGCATGCCGTTTGGGCCAATTATCTCCATTGCAAATAGATTAGAGCCAGACCAGTAGAGGTTTGGTGATCCGGGATTTGACCAAGCTCCAACTGTTTGCTATCTATTTGAAATGCATCGTCACCATATTCAGGCACCTGTCAGGTCTTTTTTCAGCGGAGCTGAATGGTATCTATTTAGACCAACATATTCAACTAATCATATTTGATCAGAAATTTAGAATCAAGAGCACCTGTTGAAAACAGAAATTGTCTGATTGGATAGTAACCAGGGCTCCAGACAAAGGGTGTATTTCAAAACTTAAAATCTTTTTTTCGGCATTAAACCCTATGTGTCACTACTCATTTGAATTGTCTCTTCAAGACGATTCAAATGAGTAGTAACACCATAGGGTTTGGTGTTTAAATGAGTGAAAAATGTGATTTGTTTAGTTTACTCCCTCTTATCTGAAGCCCTGTAGGATGGTCTATGCAATATTACAGTTTTACCAGATATGAATTGTGAGTGTAAAATTTAGAGACACAGACTGCAATTTACTACACTGTGATGATGCTATCATGCTTCTATTTTAAGAAACGACATCTGAAATCTTTTTATAGATATACAGAGGAACCAATTTGTCTTAATATTTACCATACATTAATAGCAATATAATAAATGGCCTCAAGAACACAATTGTGTTGTTTCATCATTATTTACAAGGGTAGAGTGTATGAGAATCTACAGAAGACCGTGCACAGTAGTTTATTTAATTATAGTGTATTTCATGAAACTCTATGAATGAAGTTTGATATATAGAACAATAGATTAATGTGAGGATCTCCTACCAGTAGCTAGGATATGAGTTAAATTATTGTTTTGTTTTGCATTTCTGTACATGATAGTTTTGCATTTTAAATAAAAGTTACTGTATCCATTGTATACTTGTATTTTTTGCATTTCAACCCAAGATATTGCAATTCTTTGAAAACCTCAATTTCATTCAATTTTGCACACCCATCTATAGCATTAGTTCAAGCACTAATTCCGATGAATATCTTTTTTTAAAGACATTTCTTGTTTACTTTTACTTTCATTTAAACGGGAAATTATTAAATCTTCATTGTACGATAAGGTCTACTCAATACATAACTGTACATGTATGCATTTTTTCAATGCTTGAATTTGATTAAAGGCCGTGTAATTAAATACTGGCCGCTAGGTTATCAAGAGGTTTAGCTGAGTCTGAGATCGTTCTCACAAACCTTATTTGCTATAGCAATTTATACAACAACTGGGACGGACGTTGGACGAACGAGCACACCGTATGTCAAATTGTGCTTATGCAGAACCTATTTGCCATATATAGGTATACATGTAGGCAATTATCTACATCGGTACATACACAGACGTAGGGTTCACTGACTGATAAAATGATATACTTGTCGCATACACTGTTATGACTATTAAAGTGGACGCTATTTTCCCCAAATAAACGCGTTTTACGCCGAAACTATCAATTCCATTGCAAACAGTTTGGAGTCAGATTAGACGCCGGGTAACCTGGCATCTAATCAGGCTCCAAATTGTTTGCAACTCAGAGTACAATAAATGGCTAGAAATTATAAAAAATGATTTATTTTACATTTTAGTGTATTGCGTTTCGTTTGTGTTTAAACGGGAAAATGATACGTCTTAATGATAAACGTCTTATCCACTGTATACTAGTGTTGTAGGTGATTGCCCCAACCAAAATGTCACTTTTGTGTGATATCGTAGATATTTAATACTGTTTCGAAGGTTTGTTTACAGTGGACAACATTTTTTTCTTTCCCGTTTCATTCACCCTCCCCTGAGACATACATCAGTTTTCAATCGAGTCAAATCAATTTTCAGCTCACCAGACGCAAAGTACTCAAGTTGAGCTTTTGTGATACCCCCTCTGGTCGTCGTCTATCTGTCCGTCAACGATTGCAAACAAACTGTTCTTTTAACCCCCGGTGTAACCAAACTTGGTCAGATACATCTACTCGTACATACTGTTGGTTCGGCTTCAAATGTTATTTAAAAAGGTGGGTGGAGCCAATGGTCTTGTTGCCATGGCAAACGTGCACAAAATCCGCCAACAAACATGGCCGCTAGAGAGCAAAACCATTTTCCGTGTTCGGTATTATTGAATTCAAAGTTGTTCTACATGTTGTTTTTGTGGCTATATCTTGATGAGATTTGTCAGTGTCATGTCCTTATGTTTAGCCCAATGTTCTTGAAATATTCTAAGAATGACTACTAGTATCTTGGCAAAAGCTAGGCGATGTGTGAATATGGGTTATGTAGGGTCGAAAAGTAGGTAAGTAGGTCAAAACATAGAAAAGGCTTCTAAAAACTCTAGCGGTAAATTAATAGAACTTGCTCAGAATGATCACTTTGATAAAAAATTCAGACAATGTAGTAATATGGATTACTTTGAGTCAAAAGGAATACATGTAAGTAGGTCAAATCATAGTAAAAGCTTTAGAGTACTCTAGTAGCCCATATGTTAGCCATAATGTCATAAAAGTAGCACATAATGACCACATTGACAAAATCTGGGTCATTGGACTCATTTATTAATATGTTTTATGTCGGGCTAAAAAGAAGGTTATGATCAGGCTCCAAACCGTTTGCCACTCAGATAAAAATGAAAAGTCAGAATTGTAAAATAGTTGTCCTTTTCTGCATTTAGTGTTTTGCGTTTGCGTTTCGTTTTCGTTTAAACGGGAAAGAATTACGTTTTCTCCACTGTAATTATGCCATACAGTACCAAAACACAAATTTAATGATTTACATGTAACGTGAGTTACTCTGATTATGGCGTAGAAAGGGTAACCTTACACTCCAATACAGTATGTATAACATTCATTAGAACAATATAAATGCGTAATAAGATTTAACTCTTTGCATTCTGGGTTACTGTTTTGTCTTCAACAATTGGCCCCTGCTATTGTTCTACAAATAGAATTTTCTACAATCTTTTCAAACCAGTGTCAGGGTGTCAAACAGTTTTGATTCTGATTAGATGCCGCGTTACGCAGCGTCTCATCTGGATTCAAACTGTTTACAAAGGTAATAACTGTATGGCAGATCCGCCGGTAGCATGCAATGAGTTAAGAATTAATATCGGTACAGAGTGGCCGAACTGTATATACAAAATTTAAAGTATATTTTAACGACTGCCAACACCGAGGGCAAAGTTTAGCCTTTAAACACAACGCTCTATCAATGGTTCAGTGAAATAAGGAAACAGTTTGGGTCCTGGTGCAACGCCGCGATAATCGGTGTCTGATCAAGATGAAAACTGTTTGCTATTTAACTCTTAACTCTTACAAATACATGTAGTCCACTAAACCCGAGTTCATTTTGAGAATCGTCGAAGACGTAAATATTTGCCTTTAAATAGAAAACGGCTTGAAGTAGAAATAGTTACAGGGAATGTCGCAGGCGATAGTTCTGAAGCAGACGAAAATAACAGCGCCCAAAGCGACACACGTCCTACCTTGAGTTGTTCTTGTGTTCCCAGGTTCATCTGTTGAAGCCAAAATTAACGAGGAAAAACAAACGACAGCAACTGCACAAATAAGTATGTCGCAACGCGCCATGATGGCAGAAATTGACATATAAATGAAGGGTCCGTAACTCTTAGCATGCAAGCTGCGGAACAATGATACATTTAGCAAACAGTTTGGATCCTGATGAGACACCGCGTCACGCGGCGTCTGATTTGGAACCAAACTAATCGTCACTCGCATTCAACATTTCTTTAGTTTTAAAGGCATAAAACTGATTATGAGCTTTTCCGCAGACGATATATTTGTAGCAAACGACAATTCAGCATTCTATGTATATAAAGTTGAAGAGGTGCTTTCCGGTTATGGTGGAAATTAGCACTAACTCTGTCAAGCGCATTCAGTGTGCAACATGTATTCATTTTGTTAACAGCAATTACATGTAGTTCGGCGTCTGGACTGGATGCAAACAATTGGACACCAAGTCTTGAATTAATATCTTTTGCATATTCTTAAACCTAACATATTCTTAAAACTAAATATGAGAAATGCAGACGACAATAAGAATCAGACGACAATATAACCGTTAAATATACCATATTTGGCCTAAAAAATAATGTGAAAGTGTATGGCAAACGCTTATATAAACACGTAAATATTGATTTAGGATAAGAAATTCTCTTAAAAACTTCCTTTTACAGGAACTATTAATTACAGTGGAGAATGTGTTATTCTTTCCAAATAAACGCGTTTAAGCTAAAACTATTATTTGCAGTGCAAACAGTTTGGAGCCAGATCAGACGCCGGGTAAGCTGGCGTCTGATCAGGCTCAAAACTGTTTGCCACCAAGAAAAACAAGATTTATCAGAATTGTCCAAAAGTTGTTCTTTTCTACGTTTTAGTGCTTTGCGTTTGCGTACGTTTGCGTTTAAACGGGAAAGAATAACAGATTCTCCACTGTAGCTCGGGAGGTTTTCGAACCCGAGACGCGGGACGGTAAAGCAAAACGTGATTCAGATGTCTTTTAGTAGCAGTTTGATTAGTTTGTCTTTGATAGTTATTTAGCAGAGAAGACGTTATTATCTCCCGTTTAAAGGCAATCGAAACGCAATGCAATAAAATGAGTTTTCTCTAAAACCTTACTATTCATTTTAATCTAAGTGACAAGCAGTTTGGAGACCGCTCAGACCACGGGATGCCATGGGTTTGATCTGGCTCCAATCTCTGTGTAAAGGACATAATTGTCTAGACGATCATCTTGTATTGCGATATTTCATGGTCATCAGATCCTATACTGTTAGCTATTTCATATTAGGCAATCATTACTCTATAAAACAGTCCATTCGCGTTTGCTCGAAACGCGATGCGTCAAAATTACGGTCTCGTTCGAATTTGAAGCTCGGTGCATGGCAAGAAAACGCCTTACGGCTCGAACATGCATTGGTTTGGAAAATTCAATGACTCGTATGTGCGTGATTAGCTCACCTGAGCCGAAGGCAATCATTTAAATCTATCTTAAGTCAAAATAGTGAAAATGCCTAAAAACTGAGAAATAAAAGCAGACGTCAATTGTTTAAAATTGATGACGTCATGGCACTGTTCAAAGAGTTAAACAAATACAGTGGAGAATCTGTTATTCTTTCCCGTTTAAACGCAAACGTACGCAAACGCAAAGTACTAAAACGTAGAAAAGAACAACTTTTGGACAATGCTGATAATTCTTGTTTATCTTGGTAGCAAACAGTTTGGAGCCTGATCAGACGCCGGGTTACCCGGCGTCTGATCTGGCTCCAAACTGTTTGCACTGCAAATAATAGTTTTAGCGTAAACGCGTTTATTGGGAAAGAATAACAGATTCTCCACTGTACCATGGCATAAGCTTTTCGTGAGGAAAAGGGTTGAAAACTGTTGGTGTCTGATCTGGATGATATAGATCTCTGTCTGATACGGAACAGTCATATCCGCGCGTGTGGGCGAAACATTTAGTGGTATGCCACCGCAAAAAACGCAGACAAATCGATTAAGGTGTACGATTGGTAGAAACCGCCGTATTAATTAGGCATACAATTAAAATTTTACTACATAACTTAACTTAATACTACATAGAAATGTACTTTAGATGAGGAATGCTCATTATTTGTCCTATGGCAAAACGCACAGCGGTGCAAATTTGTAATAAATAACACCGAACCCTGCATTACTACAAGGTACAATGCACAATGTAGGCCTCGACTACCCACAGCGCGCGCTAAAATTAATTGTCGTCTGCAGCTTGTCGTTTACATCGTTTCACATATTTGTTTAATCTGCCCCATCTTTCAGAAAATATCACCCGTGTTTGAAACAGTTTAGATCCAGATGATATGCCGGGTTACCCGGCGCCTCATCTGTATCCAACGTGTTTGTAACTGATCCCGAAGCATGCGGAAGGTTCATCATTATAAATTTTATAGCGCTCTTTTGGGCTTGACCAGTATTTCCTAACAGTTTGCATTTTGATCAGGTGCCGAGGAAATCGATGTCAGATCAGGATTCAACCTGTTTGCGATTCTTGGGTGATTCTTAGAATTTCTAATAGATCTAGAGGAAAACATGATTTTGGAAGGTTTCGAGCAAGCGGTGAAATGTCGCGGTTTAAGGTTCAGGTATATTCGACTTCACGTAACAAAAAGCCTTGCTGCAAAGATTAATTAAACACACCCTTGTTAAGTCATATTATGATCCTGAATACCGCCTGAAGAAGTGTCTTAACAAAATGTCGTCAGCTTAACAGGGAAAATTTCAAATAAGCTCATAAACCCATTCACTCTCAATGACGTCATAAAGCGCATTTGCAAACAGTTTTGATCCTGATCAGACGCCGCGTTGCCCGGCGCCTGATCAGGATCCAAACTGTTTGACACTCGTTTCGATGGTTTTAAGTCATGCATGTACTGCATTGAGTCTTTCTTTGAAATGATCTTGCAAACAACTAAAAAAATACAGCAGAAGACAATTAAACGGTGATGGGGTAAAAAGATCACGATCAATTTGGCAGCGAAAGAGTGAAACGAAATAAAGCGGAGACAAAATGCACTAGTTATCATTTCATTACAATACCAACTTCTTGAAAATGTTAACCGTGTCATCCATGAGGCCTTCAAAATAATATACATGTAGATCTACATGAAACTTTTTGAAACCAAAACGGTATTTTATACAAAACATGATTAACAACAAAAGTCAATATTACAGTTTTATTAACACCATCGATATTAATAGATAGCAATTTGCAAGAACAAAAGTAGTACCTTAACCATTTGAGTCCTATAGCCAGGCGTATATGCGTGATCTGCAAATAGTGTACCTGTTAAGAGTACGCTTACCCCATGCAAACAATGAAGACCCCATCAGAGGGCACCGAAAGGGGTCATTTGATTATAGTGTGCGACGTCTGTCATTTTACAATAATTATACATGTATTGACAAAAACAAAAACAACAACCAATCCTAAATAGATCTAGTAAAAGATGGACTGCACTAAATTGAAAACTGAAAATGTCCATTTCAAATTTCAGGGAGGAAAGAGTTAGTAATTTAATATATTATAAGTTAAAATTATTTGAAAAACAGTGGAGGCTCAGTTGAGGGATCACGTGGATGTCCCTTTATCTGTGTCTCCACAATTTGATAATAATTCAATAATCTTATATATTTTCACACTTTTCTCTTGCTTATGTAATTATATTTTCCTGATCTAGTACTTTAGAATGTTTATATGTTATATGGCTATGAACAGTGTATATGTTTAATGCCAATAAAATTTGAATTGAATAGAAATTTGAATTGAATTGAATTGATATTTTGATAAGCAATCAAAATAAAACTAAGCAGAAAATTGTTGGAGGAGATTTATGCTTCAGTTTTATTTTGTTTGAAGTTTTAAGGTTCTAGCGGTGTTCATATTATCGATGAGTCTTTTTACTGTAATCAGTATAAATCAATGAAGAAACACGGAGGAGGGTAGCAAGTCAGAATGAAAAACAAAAGAGTATTCATATCCATATTGCTTAGCACGAGATATCCGTGCAACCATTCCTCAATACTAATTTTAGGGCGGATCATGAATTCGAGTTTGGGGCGGGCAATGCGCAACAACAAAATTACAGGCGCATCGGATGCCTTCTAAATGTAACGAGAATCAGATCTTTCTGGAGTAACAAGCAGTGAATATAAGACTAGTAAACGGGGTATGAACTGATCAGAGTCTTCAATATTTGCAATGTCCGATATCATCTCTAATTTGGAAATAAGGCATGCAGTGGTGTGCTAAACTTTGAATATTTGCGGAATGCTATATTTAAGATATTCATAGAGTTTATTAAAGTTCAATTTTCACACTTGAATCTTCAATCTTCAGACTCCACCCTTCAGCTAGACATCAGAAATTTGAATCTCGAACTCTGAATGCTAAAATTAATAAGAGATAGATAACATTTATTTAGGAAGTGTGATTTGTTTTTAAATTTTGAACTCTGAAGTGTGTATAAATCGTGAAATGTCCCCACTTGACTTTCGAACTTCAGCAAGCTTTTAGCACATTTGTTTACACGAGTATCCGAGTAATTAACTCGGCATCTGATCCAAACTTTTAGAGCGATGTTAAAATGTAAACCCTAATGACAGATACAGTCGAAACTCGAAACTTCGAACTCGCGTTAGTTCGAACATACCAATATTTCAAAGTTAAAACGTGGCTTAGATCGACTTATCGAAATTCAACTTATGAAATACTGGTACCATCGGTTTAAGCGAATTCGAAGAATTGAGTTTCGACTTATTTGAAACTTTTAAAACTGCTGCAGACGTCAGATTTTGCACTGAGACCGGAACTTTGGCTATACTGTTAACCCTTTGCCTGCTGGTCGCGACTTTATTGATTTTTACAAACAGTTTAGATTCAGATCAGACGCCGCGTTACGCGGCGTCTGATCTGGATCCAAACTGTTTGACACTCTTCTTTAGGTTTCTTTACTTAAAAAATGTATAAATCTAAATTTAACAAACTCTGCAGACGACAATTTCAAAGCAGACGACATCACCGCAGGATAAGGGTTAAACGTTCATTTTGAATGGGTTTGAGGCGTAATTTGCAGTCTTAGATCCGCGCTTGCTTAAATTTTTTTAGTTTAAAGTTACTTCAAATTGATAAAGTAAGAAGATATACCTTAATATTTGGTAATAGTGTATAAAGTTACGTCCCCTGATCTAAATTGGTCCATCGTAAACAAAAAAGTGTGTCATTTGTGAGGATTGAGATACGCATACAGGTGCACACATGTGTTGGGAAAGTTTTCATCTGTGAGTTCGGAAGTGAATAAAGCTTTAATAATGAAACTGAAAAGAAGATTTAACTTGGTATGTACTGTTTTTATTTTTGTCGATTCGGAATCACTACTTTTTTTGACACCCACTGAACAATAGTGTACCTGATGAAATATAAATATATCGGAAGTGAGTCAGGCTAAATGCTTAAAGGGGTTTAATCTAGACGAATTAACTTAAAAAATGTCGTCTGCCTTATTTGGTATCGTCTGTTTTTTTATTTTTGAACGTACTCTTTTTTTCAATGAGAAAGTCCCGTACATTACTTCGTGCAGTTGGGATCTTGATCTTGTAAACTTCAGGTGAGGGGGTGTTGATAGTAAAATCACGGATGAGTCGGTAAGCTTTAACCTGTTCACTATTAAGCGCCACTACCTTTGAAAACAGATTGGATCCAGATTAGACGCTAAGTTAACTCGACATCTGATCTGGATCCAAACTGTTTATCGCTTGTTTCATTTTGTAAACAGTTAAAATGCCTAAAATTTATACTTGAACAAAAATATTCAGACGACAATATTGAAGCAGACGATAAATACACCTGTTTAAGCGTTTAACGCTTAGCATGCTAGCGGCGGAACAATATTAACATTTGCAAATAGTTTGGATCCAGATGAGACGCCGCGTAACGCGGCGTCTTATCAGGATCCAAACTATTTGACACTCTTATCTTATTTTTAACGAAATTTAGAGAAAATAGCAGATGACAAATGTTGCAGACGGAAATAAATTACCCAGCATGCAAGGAGTTAAAGCATAGCAATAAGTGTGGGTATAAAGAGTGTATAAAAGGCTTGCTGGTATGACGAAAAGTGGTCTATACTTAGCAGGTAGTCTAGTTATTTATTCAGAGATGTGCCTTATAAAAGAAGGAAATTGATCAGTTATTTGGATTATAATATTTTAGCACTTAGGAGAGAGGACTTAAAACGAAATAGGTAAAATATATATTTTTCATTAATTATTAAAAATGAATTTAGATTTCTATTTTAAAATAAAATAATTAATCAGCTGATAAAAAAAGGTATGAAATAACTTATTTTAATTCTAAATCTACAAGGAATTTTATTAAGATTTATATTTTTTTATATATAAGTTTATATATAAATGTATATAGATCTAGATCTAAGTAAAGTTTTAAAGTGATCTATTTATAGGTTTGGCAGATATTAATTTTTTTGTACAATTATATCTGAACAGTGTACATGTATTTCACTGATGGGGGGAATAGTGATTGGTCCTTTAACCTGTATCATGGTGAATTGTCGTCTGCTTTTTTAAACTGAAGAAAAGTTGACTATGAGTGACAAACAGTTTGGATCCAGATCAAACGCGGTGTTTAATATGTGGGGACTGATCTGGTTCCAAGCTGTTTGCAAATATTAGCCAAGTTGCGCTTAGCAGGATAAGGGTTAAATGAGTTAAATTAGAGTGCCCTAACAATTTTAGACAGGCGCTTAATTAAATGTGATAGAGCTGCATAACACATCCAACTCTAGTGAGAGTATATTTGTCATTTACAAGCAGTGTATACTTGTAAAGAGTACTCTTGTCCTTGATGCAAACAGTGTAGACTCTGATCAGGAGCCCTCTGTTTGTCATTCTACAATTAATGGCAGAAAACAACGCTAAAAAGTCAAATTGATTAGAAACAATTGGAAACTGGAATTGTCTGTTTAATGTGTCAGGGGTGAATGAGTTCGCTCATGATCTACCATCATTACTTTAATGAGTAGATCTAGCTGAAACCATAAAATTTGATAGAGACATGTAACAGATAGTGCTGGAAATGTTTAATTTACTGTCTCTTATCTGGGGCCCTTAGCAGTTTTTTTGTGCAAAAAGTAATTAATTAGGTCTATCTTGATAAGATAAAATGATTGCCTTACATTGCCCAATTAAGGTCAATGAATTATCAAGATTGGGAAATTTTAATGACAATGGACTTATAAAATGGTCATTCATTAATCATTGAACAAAATGAATAATGAATTTAGCTAGTCCACATGTGTACAGTAAGATAATATGGAGCTATTTTTCGTATTGGTCATCCTCACCTGAGGATGGCACCTGTCACAAAATTTAGCATGCCGTCAAGGAAGTTCATTAATGAGACTAGGTCATAACATAAATATAGTTTAGTTGAGTTGTAATTAGTTTGGTCGTTTTGATATTTCTAGCTCGACCAGAGCACTTTCAAGGTGAGCTTTTGTGATACCCCTGCTGTCCGTCTGTCTGTCTATCTGTCTGTCAACAATTGAAAATGACTTCTTCTCTGAAAAGAAATCTTTATTCTGGTAAAACCAACATAATGTTGACAGTTTTTGCTATATGTTAACCCTTTACCCCATAGCCTGTTTCTAGTTTTGAAAATAGATGACTAATTAAAGAAGGTTGAAAGTAAAGCAGAATGCACCTTAAGGTGCATTCTGCTTTACTTTCAGCCTGCTTTAAGCTACAATCTCCTAGAATATAGAAAATATTTCTTATAACACATATTTATAACCATATAGATTGGAACATTTTTTGTCAGGTAGGGATTAAAATTTGGCCGTAAGAAGGCGTATTTATTGGGTAATGGGTTGCAGAGTTTCATTCATGAATATTCAGTGGGAGAAGGGTTTATATTTAACGCTTTCAACACTAAGTAACTCTTGTGGGTTATTAGATTCCCTTGTGGATCTTTTTAGTTACCAAAACATGAACCAGTCTACTTGGAATTTACTCTGAGCAGTTTAATAGTTAAATACTGGTCTAAATTAGCAAGCAGTGTAGACCCAAATCAGAGGGCTCCTATAGGATCAGTCCTCTGATCTGGGTCTACACTGTTTGCAAATGTATTAAGTAAATTTAAACATAACATAAAATAACCTTTATTCTGCATAAAGTTGCACAAGGCACATATATAGCCGTACATGTATATATAGCATTATTGTGAAAAACATGTGCATGTGACAAATTAAGTTTAAATATATGTAAACCACATACAAATAAATATAATAATTCTTTCATATAGCATTTAATGTATGCAAGAAACTATTTTTAACATGTCCATTACAGTACTGTTGTTGAAAGAGTTAACATTTCTTTGACATGTACAGCTGTTTAACCCATTACCCCATAAATACGCCTTTTTACGCCTCTAATTTATCCCTCCACTGAAGAAAATGGTTCCAATTTATACAGTTGTGAATATTTAACATTATAAATATTTTCTGTATTCTAGCAGCTGGTGGCTTAAAGCAGGCTGAAAGTAAAGGACGCATTCTGCTTTACTTTCACCTGCTTTAAGTGGTCACCTGTCTTCAAAACTAGAAACATGCAATGGGGTAATGGGTTAAAGTCATGGTTGTTGCATGATGAGTTAGAGATTCATAGATAAAGATTCTGATGAAATGTAACAATTAAAACCACAATCCCCACCCTAATCTAATACCCCATAAATTCTCATCTTTACACCTTTAATGTTTGCTCCTTTACAGAAGAAGTTAGTTCCAGTTTATACAGTCAAAAGTATACTAAGGTATCATAAGAAATATTTCCTATATTCTAGCAGATGGGAGTTTAACCCTTTACCCTATAGCCTGTTTCTAGATTTGAAAATAGTTGACTATTTAAAGCAGGTTGAAAGTAAAGCAGAATGCGCCCTAAGGCGCATTCTGCTTTACTTTCAGCCTGCTTTAACTTACCACCTACTAGATTTAAGAAAATATTTCTTCTTATACATTTTCATGACTGTATAGACTGGAATTATTTTCTTCCGCGGAGGATTAAACGGAATGCGCTAAAAGGTGCTTCTATAAGGTAAAGGGTTAAAGCAGGCTGAAAGTAAAGCAGAATACATGTGCCTTAAAGTGCATTCTGCTTTACTTTGACCCTTCTTTAAGTGGTTGCCTGTCTTCTCTATGGCATTATGGGTTATTATAGTCAGACAGGTTTTACAAGCAATGGTGATAAGAATTCGACAGTTACTTTAATAATCAGCAATCTGACTAAAGTACATGTACATACTCTTGTTGAATGTTAAGATCCTGTGACATGTTTCTGGAGATTAAAGCTATTATAACTTTATCAGTTACAAACAAAGGGTTTTTAAGGGGAACATTTGTTGAAAGGGTAAACCCTATTAATATGTTAATTAAACAAGGGCCACTATGGCCCTAAATCGCTCACCTGGTAACCATGTAACCATGTACACCGTGTGACCTAGTTTTTGAACGGGCATGACCCTCATTCTAACTTGACCTCGATTTCAATGAGACAAACATTTTGTTCAAGTTTCATGAAGATTCAATGAATTTTGTAGTCTCTAGAGTGTTAACGAGGTTTTTGGATGATTAGACCTAGTGACCTAGTTTTTGACCAGACATGACCCACATTCAAACTTGGCCTAGATTTCATTGAGGCAATCATATTGATTGAAGTTTTATGAAGATCCAATGAAATTTGTAGCCTCTAGAGTGTTAACAATGTTTTTCGATAATTTGACCTAGTGACCTAGTTTTTGACCAGACATGACCCACATTCGAACTTGACCTAGATTTCATTGAGGCAAACATTTTGATGAAGTTTCATGAAGATCAAATGAAATTTGTAGTCTCTAGAGTGTTAACAAGGTTTTTCGAAGATTTGACCTAGTGACCTAGTTTTTGACCGGACATGACCCACATTCGAACTTGGCCTAGATTTCATTAAGGCAATCATATTGATGAAGTTTCATGAAGATCCAATGAAATTTGTAGCCTCTAGAGTGTTAACAAGGTTTTTCGACAATTTGACCTAGTGACCTAGTTTTTGACCGGACATGACCCACATTCAAACTTGACCTAGATTTCATTGAGACAATCACATTGATGAAGTTTCATGAAGATCCAATGAAATTTGTAGTCTCTAGAGTGTTAACAAGGTTTTTCAAAGATTTGACCTAGTGACCTAGTTTTTGACCGGACATAACCCACATTCGAACTTGGCCTAGATTTCATTGAGGCAATCATATTGATGAAGTTTCATGAAGATCCAATGAAATTTGTAGCCTCTAGAGTGTTAACAAGGTTTTTCGATAATTTGACCTAGTGACCTAGTTTTTGACCGGACATGACCCACATTCGAACTTGACCTAGATTTCATTTAGGCAAACATTGTGACCAAGTTTCATCAAGATCCAATGAGATGTGAACCTGCTAGAGTGTTAACGAACAATTGTGAACGGACGGACGGACGGACGGACAGACAGACAGACGACGGACGATGGACATCCAGCGATCCTAAAAGCTCACCTTGGCACTACGTGCCAGGTGAGCTAAAAAGGGCATATATTTTATGTTTACTGTTCCCTTTATATAATACACCTTTTTATGTGTTTAACTGATTCATTTACTGAAGAAAATAGTTCAATTTTATACAGTAATTAATTTGATAATTAAGAAAAATATTCCTTAATCTTAGTAGATTGTAGCTTAAAGCAGGCTGAAAGTAAAGCAGAATGTGCCTAAAGGCACATTCTGCTTTACTCTCAACCTGCTTTAAGTGGTCACCTATCTTCCATACTAGAAACATTCAATGGGGTTAAGGGGTTAAGACATGCATGACTTTGGTATTATGATGAAAGCCAAACATACAAAGTCATTCTTCCTATCCTTCATTGAAAGGAAAGCTCTGATTGGCTTACAGCAGCATGGTCAAGTTGGTATAATCTTTCAATCTTTCATTAGTCAGTCAGAGATCCTGTTACAGTAGCCTGTTTCAAGGAATTTTACATGTTAACTCTTTCCTCCCTGAAACTTTAAATGGACAGTTCCAGTTTCCATTTTAGTCCAGTCCATTTCTGACTTTTAAGGGTTGTTTTTGTCAATGATTGGCATTATGACAAACAGGGAAGAACCAGATCAGAGGGCTCTTCACTGTTTGCACAGGACAAGTATACTATTCACATGTAAACTGTTTGAAAAGTAGCCTATAGGCGTGAATAGGGTTAAAAGGATCTCATTTCTGTCCTAATAAAAAGGTTGTGGAGAAAAGCACATTCAATTTTAACTCTGGTTGCTTCATTCTCAGTGTTTATATTTTCAGCAGGCTTCTGAACTGGTCAGTCTTTAACCCTTTACTCCATAGCCTGTTTCTTCATTTTGAAGATAGGTGACCACTTAAAGCAGATTGAAAGTAAAGCAGAATGCACCTAAAGGCACATTCTGCTTTACTTACAGCTTGCTTTATTAGCTACCAATTGTTAGGATATAAAATATATTTCAGATGATGCATTATACATGACTGTACTAATTGGAACTATTTTCATCAGCAGAGGAATCAATTCATTGGGTGTAAAAAGGGATATTTATGTGGTAATGGGTTATTGCAAGATAAAAGTAAAGCTGCTTCAGAAAGCGCCGGAGAAACTCGTTACATTACATTAAGCTTCCGCCCGTCTTTCAAACATCTTATGGATTCTTTTCTCCCATAAAAACGCCAGTAATATTGAAGAAAATAAGTTAACTATTATACAGTTATGATTATGTATCATAAATATTTTCTTTATTCTAGCAGATTATAGCTTAAAGCAGGCTGAAAGTAAAGCAGAATGCGCCTAATGGTGCATTCTACTTTACTTTCAACCTGCTTTAAGTGGTCACCTATCTTCAAAACTAGAAACAGGCTATAGGGTAATGGGTTAAAACAATTTTATGACAGCACATTATTTAATCTTATTATTTTATTTTCCAGACCAGCAAAGATTTGACACGGTTGTCAGGTTGGTGGACAAAAACAGAGGGAAGCCAAAATGGCTCTGGATCGCGACGGTTCGTCGGTAGTGCTGATTAGTCACAATGGCAAGCTGGCCGAAAACAACAATATGCTTGAAACAGATACATTTAAACCAATTAATGCAATGGAATATGAACTAAATCCAAATCCAGTGAAAAAGAAAATATGGACACGAATTCCAGTAATTGTAGGATCAATATGTATTGCTTGTGCGATAGCTTTTACAATAGCAGCAGTAGTGCTCGTCATCCGTTATACAGGTAAGCTAAACTTTTAACCATGTACAGTAGAACCTCTCTATTACGACCACTTAATTGTGTCAAATATTAGTCGTGTAAGACAGGTGACTGCTTAAAGCAAAGTGAAAGTGAAACAGAAAGCTCCTACAGGAGCTTTCTGTTTCACTTTCACATAGCTTTAAGCTGTCACCTGTCTTTTATACAGACAATTAGCCTTCTTTTGAGTGGTAGTAATGGAGCGGTTCTACTGTAGTTATAATTCCTATCATATCCTCAAAAACAGGGCTCCAGATAAGAGGGAGTAAATTGAACAAATCCAACAGCTTCTCACTTATTTCAGCACCAAATCCTATGGTGTAACTACTCATTAGAATCGTCTCAAAGAGACGATTCTAATGAGTAGTGACACCATAGGGTTTAATGCAGCAATAAAGATTTTAGTTTTTGAAATACTCACATTATCTGGAGCTCTGCAAGAGTAGACATTTGCAAACATTGAAGAGCCTCAGATGAGGTGTCACAGTGAGTGTCCTGTGTCTCATCAGGGTCTGCACTACTTGCAGGAAGTTGTATGAATGAAATACTGTCAAATTTTAAAACATCATGGACCTGTTTAACATATACTCTTGACCTTTGCAAACAGTGTAGACCCAGAGCAGAGGACTCCTATAGGAGCCCTCTGATTTGGGTCTACACTTTTTGATAATTTAGATCAGTATTTATTAAACTATCCAGAATTCCAAGATGACTGGTTCACGTTTTGGTAACTAAAATTATCCACAAGGAAACATATTAACCCACAAGAGTTTCTAAGTGTTGACAGAGTTATAAAAGTGACATAAAATCATAAATCCAATCATTAACCAACCCAACAGAAAGATGCTTAAAGCAGAATGGAATTAAAGCAGACAGCTCCTATCTGAGCATTCTGCTTTACTTTCATCTTGCTTTAATCACCGGTCTTAAATACAGTTTCATGAAATATACTGCGAAATTTCCATTTTTTTGGTTAATGGAATGATATAACCTTGGCTTATAAAATGATTTTCATTTTAGTCAAAGATCAACAAGATATGAATATTTTTGTTATACTGAATACAACAATAAATAAAGATGTTTACATGATTAAAATGCACCTGGACCAAAACCATAGTTGTATGCTTGTTCAAATGCAACGATTTATGGACAAGAATTATTGCGTATTTGGGAAACATACCACAAAATTGGGGTTGGGCGGGCAAAATATTGACTGTTAAACGGAAAACTGAAATGCAGCTTTATGTTTTGTTAATGCGAACAACCAAAGCATGCAGCCAACTGTAAAATGAATTAACCTTTAGCCTGCTGTAGATTAACTTGTGAAAACCGTTGCAAATAGTAGGTATCCTGATGACACACAGATCAACTCAGTTTCTTTGACACTCATGTAAAGGGCTTCAGATAAGGAGAGTATTTCAAAAATGAAAATCTTCATGTCTTCACCAAACGCTATCTATGGTGTCACTACTCATTAGAATCGTCTTGAAGAGACGATTCTAATGAGTAGTCACACCATGGGGTTTAGTGCAGACATATTGGAATAATGTTGGAAAACTTGAGTTTACTCCCTCTTATACAGTCCGCACTGTGTAACAGTAGCTCACTATCATCTGACAGAAGATGGGTATACTCTATGAGAGTTGCTGCAAACTATATTATTTTGCTGATGAAAATGGACTAGCATACTCAAGGTTAAGTGCAACGTATGAAGTGAATGATTTTCATTGCATGGTTATATTACTTGGCAAAAATAATGATGATTTTACTTTTGGAAAGATTCTATCAGAATAATGATATTAAATTCAAGATGTGTAAGTGTAGTGAATTTTACTTATTAAAATGTACATGGACCATGATTCGTTTGTCTTTAACCCATTAAGCCATACGGACTCATATTGACGTATTGTGCAATATTCTTATACTGACTCATTTTGACACCCTTTAATCCACTAGCTTGTATTGAGATAAGCATTGATAATTGTTCATGGGTTATAGTCTCCAAAGAAGTCATTATCAGCATTTAAGACTAAGAACTTTTTATGGAGCATTCTGCTTTACTTTCAACCTGGTTTATGCATCCACCTGTCAGTATGTAGATACATTTTTTGTCAGCTCTTTTTGGTCCAAGCTAGGGTATAAAGATTTTGAGTTGAGTCTGATATTGTTTTCAAACATTCGATTGGTCAGATTTGTCAAATCTGACCAACCAAATACTTGAGAACAATCTTTTTTTTTTGCTAAAATGTATTAACCAAACAAAAGCTTGAGAGCAATCTCAAACTCAACTCAAACTCTTTATAACCTTGGACCCTTAACAATGTAAATTTTTTAGTAGGTGATGGTGTGGCCTTGAAGTGGCAATTTTATTTGGGAAAGGCCTGTAGATTAACCCATTACCCCATAAAAGCAACCATGCCCTGTCTTAACTCTTTCCTCCCTGAAACTTTAAATGGACAATTCCAGTTTCCATTTTAGTCTAGTCCATTTTAGACTTTTAAGGGTTGTTTTTGTCAATGTTAGGCATTATGACAAACAGTGAAGACCCTGATCAGAGGGCTCCTTTCGGAGCCCTCTGATCTGGGTCTTCACTGTTTGCATAGGACATGTGTTCTATTCACATATACACTGTTTGAAAACCACGCCTATATGCGGGACTAGGGTTCAAAGAGTTAAATAACAACAATATTATTTCCCCTTTAAAAAATACATGTTTCAACATGCAAATATTTTTCTGAAACTTTATTCTTCTGTTATTTTTCAGGGTCCAAACTCGAAAAGAACCAAACTATTCCAGTCACAAGCCCATTTCCACCAGTGTCACCGACACCATCAAAATCATCTTCAGTATCTCCATCCTCATACACCATAGAGCCAAGCTTCACTCAGACATCACCAGCATCATCTAGCATCACCCCATCATCCAGCGTCACCCCATCATCCAGTGTAACACCATCATCTAGCTCTATATCCAGCTCATCTGAAGTAATCCAAACATCTTCATCATCACCATCCACTTCAACAGTTGTGACCTCACCAACTACAGTCATTCCGTTGTCGACTACAACACGTTCCACGACGACAACAACAAAAACAACAACAACCATTACAACTACCACATTAACTACAACACATAAACGTAAGTACCGTCAGCACTTTGATAATAAAAAAAACGCAGCACAATTAAACCCATCAATCCATTTACTGTCAACCTGCTTTTAGTTGTCAACTATCTTCACTACTAGAAACAGCCTATAGCTATTGGGCAATGAGTTAATATTTATACATATAGGATATAACATGAGTGTTCATAATTTATTGGATTTATTAAAGGAGTCTTTTAGAAAACGATAAAAACGAGGCTTTGCCGAGTTTTTATCGTTTTCTAAAACGACGAGTTTGATAAATCCAATAAATTATTAACACGAATGTTATATTCATTTTATAACATAACCTAGAAAAGTTGTTTATGGCAGCCTTTGAGGTCAAATGAATGCTAAGCGCAATATAAGTATATCTATACAGGAAAAAAGTCGTTCCAAATTAACCCCGTTCACTAGCATAATGTTTATGTTATTATATGTATAATAAGCACTTTTATGTAGATCTAATATTGATTAATTACACCAAAAATCTATAAATTGAATCTACATGATGGAAAGAAGACGTTGGAAATTGAACGCATAGAACGCATTTTAATGACGTCACAAGTAACGACGTAGTGTTGTGCCTCATTTGCATAGTTATTTAACTAGTTATATATGATATTTAAACAACGGGTGTTATTCAACGCTCACGCCGTCTGTTATGTTATAACATCTTTTATTATGTTTTTCGCCTTGAATTCATTTCTTCACTGAATAAAATAGTTCCACTTGATAAAATTATGAATATGCATCTTAAAATAAAAAACATTTTCTATATCCTAGTAGATGGTAGCTTAAAGCAGACTGAAAGTAAAGCAGAATGTGCCTTTAAAAGGCACATTCTGCTTTTCTTTCAACCTGCTTTAAGTGGTCACACGTATTCAAAACTAGAAATATGCTATGGGGTAATGGGTTAAGGCTACTGCGTGACATATGTAATTTTAGCCCATTAACTCTTTCCTCCCTGAAACTTTAAATGGACAATTCCAGTTTCCATTTTAGTCTAGTCCATTTCTGACTTTTAAGGGTTGTTTTTGTCAATGTTTGGCATTATGACAAACAGTGAAGACCCTGATCAGAGGGCTCCTGCAGGAGCCCTCTGATCAGGGAATTCACTGTTTGCATAGTACAAGTGTACTATTTATATGTACACTGTTTGAAAAGGACGCCTATATGCGGGACTAGGGCTCAAAGGGTTAAAGTTTTGGTCAAGTAATGAAAGATCAGCCCTAAAAAAGTATTTATTTTAACACCCACTAGGGAAACCACAAAGTGTGAAAACTTCATTTAAACATTTTTCAAAATATTTATGGAAATAGCATGGTCACTCATAAAAGGTTACACAAAGTTCACGATATGTAAATTAGCGTCTGAAATATTATCATGATGACTGAAATACTTATCATGGTTGATTTATCAACAGTTTCTTTCAGAAAGTAATATTATCGTCAGAGTGGTAAACAGTTTGGATCCAGATGACATACTAAGTTACTCTGCATCTCATCTGGATCCAAACTGTTTGCAACTAATTACACATGTGCATACAGGTTGAATTCAATTTTACAGTGTTTGAATTAATTGCTTCAAATTGTACGGTAGTTAGAAATTGCAGTAACAATAGTTCAATCCATTACAACATAGCCTGTGTCTAGTATTGAAAATAGGTGACCACTTAAAGCAGGTTTACAGTAAAGCAGAACGCACTTTAAATAAGGCACATTCTGCTTTCAGCCTGCTTTAAGCTACAGTACAGTCTTCTAGGATCATGTAGAAAATATTTCATATGGGACATATTCAAGACTGTATAAATTGGAACTATTTTAAAAAGAAGTATTTTTGGGGTAATGGGTTAATTTAATCCTCCATCGAAGTAAATTGTAGTTTTGCTTTATACAGTCATGAATATACATTGTTCATCATAAAAATAGTTTCTGTATCCTAGCAAATGGTAGCTTAAAGCAGGTTAAATGTAAAGCAGAATTTGGCTTGAGGCACATACATGTAATTTGCTTTCCTTTCAACCTGCTTTAACCCTTTGAACCCTAGTCCCGCATATAGGCGTGGTTTTCAAACAGGCTACATGTGAATAGTACACTTGTCCTATGCAAACAGTGAAGACCCAGATCAGAGGGCTCCTAGGAGCCCTCTGATCAGGGTCTTCACTGTTTGTCACAATGCCAAACATTGACAAAAACAACCCTTAAAATTCAGAAATGGACTAGACTAAAATGGAAACTGGAATTGTCCATTTAAAGTTTCAGGGAGGAAAGAGTTAAGTTGTCATCTGTCTTCAAAGCAAGTCTCAATCAGGCTATGATGTGTAAAGGGTCATTATGGATCTTGATTGCTTGTAACATAGCTAGTACAGTAGAGAATCTGTTATTCTTTCCCAATAAACGCGTTTACGCTAAAACTATTATTTCAATTGCAAACAGTTTGGAGCCAGATCAGACGCCGGGTTACCAGATGCCGGGTAACCCGGCGTCTGATCAGGCTCCAAACTGTTTGCCACCAAGATAAACAAGAATTATCAGAATGGTCCAAAAGTTGTTCTTTTCTACGTTTTAGTGCTTTGCGTTTGCGTACGTTTGCGTTTAAACTAACAGCATGAATTGTGGAGGAATTCTTTACTGTCATGATGATGAAGCGAAACTATTTGTCAGATTGAAATGATAAGGGTGGGATGACAATTGGACGGAAAGTTATGACAAAATCATGACACAGTTTTTACGATTTACGTTTACTAGGATAACAAGAGGGATGATTAAAATGATCTTATCTCTCAAGCAGAAATTTCATTGTACACCATACTTTATTTTATTGCGATAGGGTGTGCGTAAACTGGACATTTCCTAACGTTTTCTCGGTTAATCTTCCCTTAAAAACCCCATGTTGTCATAACGTTTCATTAAATTAGCATCTCTTCATGGCAATTGTCATGACTTAGCCCTTTCTCCCATAAATACGCCTTTTTTATGCCTCTAATTTATTCCTCCACCGAAGAAAATATTTCAAATTTATACAGTCATAAATATGCATCATACAAAATATTTTCTATATTCTAGCATATAATAGCTTAAAGCAGGCTGAAAGTAAAGCAGAATGCGCTTAAGGCGCATTCTGCTTTTATTTCAACCTGCTTAAGTGGACACCTATATTCAATACTAGAGACATGCTATGTGGGATAGGGTTAAAACCCCATGTTGTCATAGCTATTCATTAAAAACATCTCTTAAAAACACTCGGCAGTTATCATGACTTAACCTATTACCCAAAAGATACACCCATTTAAATTTCAACTTTAATCTATTCCACTAGACTACTTAAGAAATAACAAATTCGTAGGTGTTCATTACCGTGCATTAGATCACAGTTAGGAGTTGAGATGTGGAGTCATTAGATCACGAGGCCTTTAGGCCGAGTGATCTAATTACCCACATCTCAACGACTTACTGTGATCTAATGCACGGTAATGAACACCTACGAATTTGTTATTTTAATTCTAACGCGACTTTTATTGTAAAAATACTGTTTATGTTTTACGCGTAAGGGGCAAATGGAACAGCGTATGGAAACGTAGCGCGTGCAGTTCATTATCGCGGCGTTATATACGTTTCTCGGTATTTTTTGTCTGTATGCCGTAGGTTTCGAGTCGTGTTAGAATTAAGAAATATCAAATCTTAATTCTAACGCGACTTTTATTATAAAAATACTATTTATGTATAAAGCGTATGGGGCAAATGGAACAGCGGATGGAAACGCCGCGCGTGCAATTCATTATCGCGGCGTAATATACGTTTCTGGGTATTCTTTGTCTATATGCCGTAGGTTTCGAGTCGTGTTAGAATAAAGAATATAAGTTCATTTTTTTTTGTATTCATAAATATATGCAAAATATAAAATATTTTCTACTGGTATATTCTAGCAGATGGTCTTAGCTGAAAGTAAAGCAGGCTGAAAATAAATCAGAATGCGCCATATGGCGCATTCTGCTTTACTTTCAACCTGCTTTAAATGGTCGCCTATCTTCAAAATTAGAAATTTATGATGTCATTATGTTACCATAAGCAATGACATGCTTGGGCGGAAAAATAAATCTACAAACGTCTATGAATTGGTTATTTGTATTTAGTTACAGGGCTGTCATAAGATGATAATAAAAACCATAAGATTTCAAATTTTCAATTTTTCAGACGAAATTTACTAACCGTACCATTACCCCATAGTCTTTTTCTTGTTTTGAAGACACATGACTGCTTAAAACAGGCAGAAAGTAAAGCAGAATGCATTCTGCTTCACTTTCAACCTGTTTTAAGCTATGATCTGCTAGGATAAAAATCCGAATACATAGGAAAAATCCAGAGAAATGGCAGCCCTGTAGTTATAATGATTGTAAAGTGAGGAGAAAATGCAACTTTCTTGCGTTCATGCAAGATATAGAGGATATTGTATGAGTGTTCATTATTTATCATTTTTAATAAACGAGTTGACTAAAATAATATGACGCGAGCCTTGGCGAGCGTCATATTCATTTTAGTCAACGAGTTTATTAAAAATGATAAATAATGAACACGAATGTGATATTCTATTTATCACATTACAAGTTCAAGCACCTATTAAATTGATTTGAAGCCGTAGTTTGTAGACCCTACGCTATATAGATTTTCCGCCAAACGTTACGTTGTTTAAGTTAACGTCATAGTAAATGACGTCATTTGGCACCCCGCTGCATGCAGCGTTTATGGACGAACAAATTAGGCCGGAGCCCAAAAAACGATATTCCACTAGTGGATTACGATATTTATACAATCGCTTTATACAACTCCCAGACCGCAAATTATGTGATAAAAGAATTTCTCTCTCCTCGGGTCAAACAATTCACATAGGGACTCACCAAGCCTCTGGCCCTGCATGAGATTTCTGACCCTTGTGGAAGACATTCCTATCCAGTACATAATAAACACTCATGGTGGATTCCTATAGTCTTAATTCCTCACACTCGGGGCAGTAAGAGGAGTATTCAAAAACTAAAATCTTTATTTGTGCATTAAACCCTATATGGTGTTACTTCTCATTAGAATCGTCTCGAAGAGACAACTCTAATGAGTAGTAACACCATAGGAATTGGTGCCAACATAAGTGAGAACATTGTGGATTCTTATAGTCTTCCTCACACTGCAACCTGTACTATAGTAAATACAAAACCTCTCTATTACGACCACTAAATTGTGTTGATTATAAGGTGTACAGGGCTCCAGATAAGAGGGAGTAAACTAAACAAATCAAATATTTTCTCACTTATTTCAGCACCAAATCCTATGGTGTTACTACTCATTAGAATCGTCTCAAAGAGACGATTCTAATGAGTAGTGACACCATAGGGTTAAATGTAGAAATAAAGATTTTACTTTTTGAAATGTGGCTGCTTAAAGCAAGATGAAAGTAAAACAGAAAGCTCCTTCAGGAGCTTTCTGTTTTACTTTCACCATGCTTTAAGCTATCCCCTGTCTTTTATAAATCGATTAGCCTGCTGTTTAGTGGTTGTTATAAAGAGGTGTTTCTGCAAACCTGGTGTAAATTGAAACAGAGAGAATCTTTCAGATCAGAAAAGCTGCAATAAAGATTTAAAATAAGATTGTAAGCTTAGATTAAATGTTATTGTGACTACAAATGTGCTACAAATTCCGGCTATCCCTTGTACATTTATGTGCTATAAAAACGTCTTTTAGGCCAACAAGATAGGTTCTAAAACTTGAACCTTTTGAATGCTGGGAAAAGGATGATTTTTTGTACATTTTATGATTGTTTGACCTAGATTAGAAGTGCTAAATTTGAGTAACTTTGCATCAGATTAGGATCTAAAGTCAGGGCTGCAGATAAGAGAGAGTAAACTGAACAAAGTCAACATTTACCCACACATTTCAGCACCAAACACTTTGGTGTTACTACTCATTAGAATTGTCTCCAAGAGACAATTCTAATGAGTAGTAACACCATAGGGTTAAATGCAGAAATAAAATTTTTAGTTTTTGGAATACCCCCCTTATCTGGAGCCCTGTAAAGAATGTTTGTCACTTAGATTGGATATTGTAAAACCTGTATAGCAATACTTTGTTGATCTTTAAAATAAGATTGCAGCTTTATATGCCGGACAATTAACCCATTACCCCATAGTCAGTTTCTAGTTTTGAGGACCTGTGACCACTTAAAGCAGGTTGAAAGTAAAGCAGGATGTGCCTTAACTTAAGGCACATTCTGCTTTACTTTCAGCCTGCTTTCAGCTACCATCTGCAAGGATATAGGAAATACTTCTAATGGTACATAATGTTGACTGTATAAAATGGAACTATTTTCTTTAGTGCAGGAATAAATAAAAGGTGTAAAAAGGCGTATTTATGGGGTAATGGGTAACATGCCGGACAATTAAAGTTAGGCCTAAAAAAAAAAGATGTGTGTTTCCGGTTTCCCGACCGACCCTATTTTTTACCCCCGACCCTAAAGTTTTTAAAGAAAAATTAAAAAAAAAAAAATTAAAAAATTTTTTTTTATTTTTTTTGGGTGAGGGAAAAAAGATACTGGAGGGGAAGGGGCCATTATTCGGCACCCGTTACAGAAGGAAAAAAGGCTTGTGTTAAAAGCAAACACACCACATTTTTTATTAAAATATAATACCGGTATTTATTTGATGCAATGGTTTTCAGATTGAAACAAGAACTATTTCACATAAATATATTATGAAATACCTTACAATTTAAACTTGCAAATCAAGATAAATCATTTCAGACACTTTCAATGTTGAATACAACAAGAGCAAGGTCATTATTTGTCATATAAACCCATCCTTTGATTGTAAAAAAATTCGCATATATGCCCTATATAAAAACTTTTTAAAAAATAAAAACTTTTTCCTACCGACCTACCCTAAAATTTTGAGAGGGTGAAACCAGAAACACACATATTTTTTTTTTAGGCCTTATATTCTCTGATTCACACTTGTTTCACTATAAGGCATCATGTGCACTGTTAACCCTCTACCCCATAGCATGTAATATAATTGCCTAGATTTTGAAAACAGGTTACCACTAAAAGCAGGTTGAAAGTAAAGCAGAGTGTGCCTTAAAGCAAATTTGCTTTACTTTCAGCCTGCTTTATGTGTTTCCACCAGCTTGGATATGGAAAATATTTCCTATGGTGCATACTCATGACTATTCATTACTTAAGTTTAGTACTACAGTAGCTAACAAAATAAGGAACTTTACCCAGGCAGGAGTTCATACTCTTATCAATATAGAATATATATACATATACAGTTGAACTTCTAACTCGGTTAAGTCGAACATATTCGTATTTCAAAGTTAAAACATGGCTTAGCCACGTTTTAACTTTGAAATACAGGTATGTTCAACATAACCAAGCATGAAATATTGAAGTTCATGTGTCGACATATTGAATAGTTCGAGTTAAGCAAGTTCGAGGTATCAAAGTTAGACTGTAACTCACTCTCAATTTTGACATGTTATGCACTATGAACATACGGTTAAATTTAGAATTTGTTAGTTTTTTATTGTCCATTCATGCCATTAAAAGTCCGTAACCATTCAGGGTTTTAGATGAGTGGCCTTTTAATGTAGACAATGGCTTTGCAGCCTGTTTTTAGCAACCATTTATCTGAACCCTTAGCCCGCCAAATAAATTGTCGTCTGCTATATTTCTCGTCTGCTTCAAGTTTCAAAGTGCTTCAAAGTTGCTCAAAATTGCTGAAAATGTTGTCCGAGTGTCAAACAGCTTGGATCCGGATGAGACGCCGAGTTACTCGGCGTCTCATCCGGATCCAAACTGTTTGCATATGGAGCTATAGTCGTGAGTGGCAGGCTAAGGGTTAAAATCTGGAGACAGACTTTGTGAAGAAGTTAAGGGTTAAAGTAAAATATATTGAGTTCAGATCAAAGGTCAAAGAGAAAGTTTCAACTCATTACTCCATAGAAATGCACTTTAACGCTTTCAGTTTATTCATTTGCTGCAGAAAATAGGTCCACTTTATATATAGTCATAAAAATGCAACATGAGAAATAGTTTCTATATCATAGTATTAGGATAATTTAAAGCAGACTGAAAGTAAAGCAGAATGCACCTTTAGGTGCATTCTGCTTTACTTTCAACCTGCTTTAAGTGGTCACCTGCCTATAAAACTAGATGCAGGCTATGGGCTTAAGTGTTTATTTTATTTTATTCTTATTTCAGCATGTAGCAGTGAAAAGTTTCAATGTCATGAGTTTTTTATTTTATTTCAGCATGTAGCAGTGATCAGTTTCAATGCCATGATGGTTCATGTATAGAGGAGGATTTCTTTTGTGATGGCAAACCGCACTGCCCTCTGTCAGAAGACGAACCAAAGGACTGTAGTATGTATTGAAGAAAAACAACAACAACAACACAATAGCAATGTAAAAAATACAGTAAAACTTCTCTATTATGACCACTAAATTATGTTAATTATTTGAAGTTTAAAGCAGGTGACTGCTTACAGCAAGGTGAAAGCAAAACAGGAAGCTCCTGTAGGAGCTTTCTGTTTTACTGTCACCTTGCTTTAAGCTGACACGTACCTGTCTTTCATACAATCAATTATAAGCCCTCTTTATAGTGGTAGTAATAGAGGGGTTCTTCTGTATAAACACATGACAGCTTTTTAAAAATGCTGAAATTTTGTTAAAACCTAATAACTGGCAAATGGTTTGGAGCATTATTAGACATTGAGTTACCGGGCAGCATCTGATCTGGCTCCAAACTCGTTGCAATGTTGCCTGAAGTTACTGCGCATTCTGCTTTACTTTCAACCTGCTTTAAGTGGTCACTGTCTTCGAAAGGTAAAAACAGACTATTTGGTAATGGCTTAAGGAACTTATGCAACTGGGAATAATGAAATATTAGCAAACACATTCACATTTACAAGCAATTCAAATAACACTGATTATACAGATTTTGAAAAATAGAATTTAATTGTATAGTCTTTAACAAAGTACAGGACTCAATTAACAAGTGTGACGCATTCTGGTTTGTGTGTAGGTATGTTGTGTATGTTGTTCTCTAAAACTTCTGACAAACAAACTCATAAGTTATATATAGTTATATTTATGAAAATAATGTACTTTTAACACTGATACATTACACCTACCGGTACTGTGGAGCATGTATTGCACTTGACTACCTTATATGGCTGTAATATACGACACACAAATTTACAGGACATTATTATGACTGTTTTCTGGTTGACTTACTTGACAGCTAGTGAGCTCTAAAATTTTAATGATGTGCAGTTTAACCCTTAGCCTGCCACTCACAACTATATCTCAATATGCAAACAGCTTGGGTCCGGATGAGACGCCGAGTAACTCGGCGTCTCATCCGGATCCAAGCTGTTTGACACTCGGACAACATTTTCAGCAATTTTGAGCAACTTTGAAGCACTTTGAAACTTGAAGCAGACGAGAAATATAGCAGACGACAATTTATTTGGTGGGCTAAGGGTTAAGAAGTTCTTCCACTGAATATGCATAACAAGTACCGGGAATTTAAACTCCGCCCACTATGAACAGCTTAACCGGTTACCTGATAGATACGCCTTTTTACACCTCTAATTTATTCCTCCAGTGAAGAAAATAGTAATGAATCATTATATACCATAAGAAATGTTTTCTATATCCTCAGAAGCTGTCTGATCAGGGTCTGCACTATTTTCTGATAAGATTTTGTCTAACATGAATCTTTTGGGAAATTTTGCCTTATCTTATTAGCCATTGTATTAACTCTTTGGATGCTGGGTAATTTTTTCGTCTCCAACAATTATTGTCGTCTGATATTGTTTTAAAAATAGAATTTTCAAAATTTATTTTCAGAACAGGGTCAGAGTGTCAATCAGTTTGGATCCTTATGAGACGCCGCGTTATGCGGCGTCTCATCAGGATCCAAACTGTTTGCAAAGGTAATCACTGTGGCATGTATATCCGCTGCTTAGCATGGTAATTAGAGTTAACTAAAGTGATATATACTCCATGTAAGAAATGTTGAATGTTTAGTAAGCAGGTTTAGGGTTAAAATATCCTGTTAAACCATAAATTTTCAAATAACTGTCAAAAACCTCAAAACTGTTTTCGGTCCAGCGAATAATTAAAAAAGAGTATGATACTTATTTTTGCGGAAACATCTACAGTCGGACTTCGATATCTCGAACTCGCTTAACTCGAACTATCCGATAGTTCGACACATGAACTGCATTTTTTCATGCTCAGTTAGGTCGAACATACCCATATTTCAAAGTTAAAACGTGGCTCAGCCACGTTTTAACTTTGAAATACGGGCATGTTCGATTTAACCGAGTTCGAGATATCGAAGTTCGACTGTACTTTAGTATGATCATTGTAAATATTGTTTGTATATAAATATATTGGATCTAGATGAAATAAGATTGAGACTAGAGTTCTTGATATATGTTTTCAAAATTGTTAAATAATACATTATGATTAATGAAAAAAAGCCAGTGATTACATTAAGAAATCTTAAAGTAGTGTAAATCAATTGACATGGCCTTAAAGCAGGCTCATGTTTTAAACCATGCATACCCTACTAAAATTTGAACTGAGTAGTATTTGTAAACAGTATATGACCCCAGATAAGATATCATGTAATTTAAACTTGCCATCTGATCAGGATCTAAGCTGTTGAGCCAAAGGATTTATTGTATCCAGTTGAACCCCCCCCCAAATAATATGAAAGGTAAACATGAAAGATTTTGCAGATGACACAATACAGTGCTCCCTCTCTTCAACGACACCCAATGGAACACCCAGATAGTGTGTGTTGTTCGGAGGGAGTCGTTGTAGGGAGGGAAAATTAAAACTAGGCTTACATTTACAAACAGCTTGAATCCAGATCAGACGCCGCGTTCAAGCTGTTTGTTTGTGATCATTATATTTATTCTATTCAGTTCTATCAAAATGTCCGCTTATATGTAACTTTGAGGATTATAAACAGCAGACGACAATCTTAAGCAGACGATATTGCAGCAGTTAAAGCTGGGAACTAAGAAAAGGGTCGTTGTATGGAGGGAGTCCTTGCTGGGAGGGCCGTTGTAGGGAGGGAGCACTGTAGAAATAAAAAACATTATGATGTTATGACAGGATAGGGGGGGTCAAGTCGATGCACTTGTTACGCATGTCAACTGATGCATAAAGCTACCTTTAACTCCTTCATTGCCATGACATCATCAATTTTAAACTATTGTCGTCTGCTTTTATTTCTAAAATTAAATATTTAGTTATTTTGACTTATGAAATATTGAAATTAGTGTAAAACAGTTTGTATCCTGATCAGACGCCGCTTTACGCGGCATCTGATCAGGATCCAAACTGTTTTCAAATTACTAGTGTACTCGGGGTAAGGCAGTGAAGGGGTTAACTCTTTGCATGCTTTGTAAATTTTTCGTTTGCAACATAATTGTCATCTGCTACTGTTCTAAAATTTGATTTTATCTTTCTTCTCAAAATAGGGTCAGGGTGACAATAAGTTTGGATTCAGATGAGATGCCGCATTCTGCGGCGTCTCATCTGAATCCAAACTGTTTTCAAAGGTGATCATTATGTTTATGGCTAGCATGCACAGAGTCCACTCTTTCAACACTTTGTATCTCTGCCTACAGTAAATTTAAATGTTCGCTGAAAATGTTGTCTGCAAAAAATTCTGGAATTGGTTTGCTCTTTTTTTCATACTTCCAAAATCAGGATTCAATTGACAAACAGTTTTGATTCAGGTCAGGCCCCATGTTTAGAAGTACCTGATCTAGATTTGATCTGTCAGCAAAGGTCTTTAACCCTTAGCCTGCCAATCACGACTATAGCTCCATATGCAAACAGCTTGGATCCGGATGAGACGCCGAGTAACTCGGCGTCTCATCCGGATCCAAGCTGTTTGACACTCGGACAACATTTTCAGCAATTTTGAGCAACTTTGAAGCACTTTGAAACTTGAAGCAGACGAGAAATATAGCAGACGACAATTTATTTGGCGGGCTAAGGGTTAATACGCTAGGTCTTCTGACTGGTGAAAACTTTTAAGTATTGAATAAAATTCATCTACTAAAATATTCCGTCTGCTTTAATTCTGTAAGTGTCTTTATTTTTGCAGATTTACAACTTGAGTAACAAATAGTTAGGATCCTGATCAGATGTCAAGTTACTTGGCATTTGATCAGGATCCAAACTATTTGCAAAGCCTTGAAGGTAATTACAGTTTTTGCGTTTTTGCCATATTCAATAGTGTGCACAGGAGTTAAGGAGAAAATATTTTAAAGGTTTATCATTTAGTAATGATGCATAATTGTGGTGAAATGATAACTGTTTGTTAAATTTCTATTTGGGTTCATTTAGTTTAAATAGACAGTAAATTTCAAATAACAGGCAGAATGATTCTTATTTGTCATAATTTAGGGTTTGGTGGACACATTTACTAACTTAAGATTTTTAAATAGTTTCCCCACACTTTGAGCTATAAATAGTTGATTTATTATCTGTACGTATCAGCCTTTCAAGTGCAAAAAATATAGCATATTTATGCAGTATTTCAGTGCTTTTAACCCATTACCCCATAGCCAGTGTCTCTATAAGTTTTGAAAACAGGTAACTACTTAAAGCAGGTTGAAAGTAAAGCAGAATGCACCTCAAGGTGCATTCTGCTTTACTTTCAGCCCTCTTCTAAAGCTACTATCTGCTAGGATATGGAATTAATTGTTTTATGCTACATATTCATAACTGTTTACATTTGTACTATTTTCTTCAATTGTCAGTAATAAATTAACCCATTACCCCATAGCCTGTTTCTAGTTTTTGAAACAAGTGACTTCTTAAAGCAGGTTGAAGGTAAAACAGAATGTGCCTTAGGGCACATTCTGCTTTACTTTCAGCCTGCTTTAAGCAAATATCTGCTAGAATATAGAAACTATTTCTTAAGGTATATTTATATTCATAATTTTGTAAGTTGGAACTATTTTCCTCAATGGATGAATACACTAGAGGCGTAATAAGGCGTATTTATGGGTTAGTGGGTTAAAGGCGTAAAAAGGCGTATTTATGGGATAATGGATTATTGTCATAGGGGATGGTTTTGTTTATTTTGTGGAAATTATTCCCTCTGCTGCTATATTGTATATGCAAACAGCGAATGGGATAAGCCGAAATTCTAATCAATTATAAGTGTCATTTGCAACAATTGTTGTCTCTTACTGTTCTTAGATTGTGTCAGAGTGTCACACAGTTAGGATCCTGGGGCCCGTTTCATAAAACTTTGTACGACAAATGTTGTCGTAAGTCAGATTATAAAAGTCTCAATTATTTCTCTATCAAATCCTGTCTTGTGACATCTCTTTGGAATCGTCTTGAAAAGACGATTCCAAAGAGATATTTCAAGACAGCATTAGATAGAGAAATCATAAATTAAATGTGTTTTAAAGTTTTGACTTACGACTGTTTTTGTCGTACAAAGTTTTATTAAATGGGCCCCTTATGAGATGTTGATTTACTCAGCGCCTCATCAGAATCCAGACTGTTTGCATAGGTAAACACAGTGTCTCTGGTGTGCAAAGAGTTTGATATAGATTCTGCACATGTAGTTGTTATGTGTGTCCTAGCAAAATACATTCCAAATAAAGACATGTTGCAAAACTCCCTCCTTTTCAATTAGACACTCAAAATATCTATCATTGCCAGTCTTGAAGATTGGTGACAGCTTAATGCAAGATGAAAATAATGCAGAAAGCTCCATAGGAGCTTTCTGCATTACTTTCAGCCTGCATTAAGCAAATGCCTGCCTTTAAAGATCTCTATCTCCATGATGTGAGGGTTAAAAAAGGAAACATTGTACTTATAAACATGCCTAAACCCCAGAAGGCTATAGTCTTTGATGTTTGTGCAACTTATGGTACTTTGCCAGGGTCAACTCTTTGCATGCTAGCGGCGGATATATCTGCCACAGTGATTGCCTTTGCAAACAGTTTGGATCCAGATGAGACGCCGCGTTACGCGGCGTCTCATCAGGATCCAAACTGTTTGACACTCTGACCCTGTTTTGAAAAGAAAATTAGAAAATTCTACTTTTAGAACATCAGCAGACGACAATTGTTGCAGACGAAAAAATTACCCAGCATGCAAAGAATTAAATTTACCATCTACACCCTATGTAGTTGTCGCCTGCCAAATTTGTTGTCTGCAGCAATGATCAAACTGGATTTATTTGCTTTTCATATCAGAAAAACAAAGTTAAAGTATGAAACAGGTTGGATCCATATTAGGCACTGGGTTCACCCCTGTATCTCATCTAGATCCAACCTGTTTTCAAAGGTTATATTACAACAAAACTATATATGAAGATTTATTATGGAAGTTATGGGACATTTCTTCTTTACTTTAACCCTTAGCCCGCCAAATAAATTGTCGTCTGCTATATTTCTCGTCTGCTTCAAGTTTCAAAGTGCTTCAAAGTTGCTCAAAATAGTTGAAAATGTTGTCCGAGTGTCAAACAGCTTGGATCCGGATGAGACGCCGAGTTACTCGGTGTCTCATCCGGATCCAAGCTGTTTGCATATTGAGCTATAGTTGTGAGTGGCAGGCTAAGGGTTAATATGCCTATCTAAAAAAGCCACTTTTTCAGAATATATGAAATGTTTCCTATGACTATAATGTAGAAGCATGAAAAAAAGTATATGCAATAGGTAAAGCCTGCTTTAAGTGGTCACTTGGTTTCAAAATTACTAGAATCAGGCTATGAGGTAATTGGTTAAATTCTAATTAATATATAATTATTGTCTAATTTCAGAATGTTCTGACAAGCAGTTTACCTGCTCTAGTGGCCAGTGTGTATCCAGCCGATTCCGATGTGATGGGACACCTCAGTGCTTGGACACTTCAGATGAAATGAACTGCACTAGTGAGTTATATTTGGAAAAATATTTAGACATTCATTTTCTTCTGAGGTATTAATTTCTTGGTGTGAGTCAAAATACAACGTAAGTTCTACAGTGGAGAATCTGTTATTCTTTCCCGTTTAAACGCAAACGTACGCAAACGCATAGCAGTAAAATGAAGAAAATCATAACTTCTTGACCATTCTGAATGTTGATGTTAGCCTGGACGGCAAACAGTTTGGAGCCTGATCAGACGCCGGGTTACCCGGCGTCTGATCTGGCTCCAAACTGTTTGTAATAGAAATAATAGTTTTAGCGTAAACGCGTTTATTGGGAAAGAATAACAGATTCTCCACTGTATGTCCATTTTGTAAACGAATAGCATTCTATAGACCATTGGAAAGCTTATTGCAAAAGGCTCTCCTGGTGCAAACCATATACAGTGAAACCCCTCTAAACCGGACATGTGTGAGGACAACAAAAATGTCCGGTTCATAGGGGTTTCCGGTTTAGAGGGGTTTTAACTTGTTTCTTGTATGGAAGATAGCTGACCACTTAAAGCAGGTTGAAAGTAAAGCAGAATGCGCCTTAAGGCGCATTCTGCTTTACTTTCAACCTGCTTTAGGCTATCATCTGCTAGAATGTATAAACTATTGTCTTCAGTGTAAGAAAAATACAAAGACGTAATAAGGCGTGTTGATGGTGTAATGGGTGAAAATAAAAAGGATTGGAAACGGGACGAAAGTTTTTGTCCGGTTTAGAGAGGTTTCCGGTATTCAGAGGTTCCGGTTTAGAGGGGTTTCACTGTAGTTGTCTAACATTTCTATGTGAAGATATCGCCAGAATAACAATAGTCTATCTCCATTTTTAACTTTCCATTGAGTCTTACAATGATCTATGTCCAATACTATTTATAGAGTTCTCAAAATTCTTAAAATGCATGCTGCTCATTGGGTCGAAAACTTTTACGTCGATTTTCTCATAACAACCTACGTGGTAGATTATCTAAGAATGTTGTTATACTAACACAACAATTTTTGGATGGACAAAACATTGTGCCCTTCACAAGGTAGTCAAAGTTGTCTATTGAGATGGCAACGCTTTTTCAGTGAATCATATCATTAAACTCTTTCAACACTAAGTATCTCTTGTGGGATATTCGGTTCCCTTGTGGATCTTTTTAAGTTTCCAAAACTGTAGCTATTGTGGGTTATTAGGTTCCCTTGTGACTCTTTTAAGTCACCAAAACATGAAACCAGTCTACTTGGAGTTCTTGGTAGTTAAATGAACACTGGTCTAAATAAGCAAACAGTGTAGACCCTGATCAGAGGGCTCCTATAGGAGCCCTCTGATCTGGATCTACACTGTTTGCAAATGTATTGAGTATATTTTAAACACTGGTCCATCAGTTCAAGTTAACCCTTAGCCCGCCAAATAAATTGTCGTCTGCTATATTTCTCGTCTGCTTCAAGTTTCAAAGTGCTTCAAAGTTGCTCAAAATTGCTGAAAATATTGTCCGAGTGTCAAACAGCTTGGATCCGGATGAGACGCCGAGTTACTCGGCGTCTCATCGGGATCCAAGTTGTTTGCACATGGAGCTATAGTCGTGAGTGGCAGGCTAAGGGTTAATACAGCATGCATGACTGTATTTCAAAGTCAGTAAAGTTTTAACTTTGAAATACATTGGTTTATAACATAACAGACGGCGTGAGCGTTGAATAACACCCATTGTTTAAATGTCATATATAACTAGTTACATAACTATGCAAATGAGGTACGAAACGACGTCGTTTACTTGTGACGTCATTAAAATGCGTTCTATGCATTCAATTTGAATTTCTAACGTCTTCATTCCATCATGGAGATTCAATTTATAGATTTTTGGAGTAATCAATCAATATTATAGATCTACATGAAAGTGTTTATTAATACATGTACATATAATAACATAAACATTATGCTAGTGAACGGGATTAATTTGGAACAACTTTTTTCCTGTACAGATCTACTTATATCGCGCTAAGCATTCACTTGACCTCAAAGGCTGCGATAAATAACTTTTCTAGGTTATGTTATAAAAAGAATATAACATTCGTGTTAATAATTTATTGGATTTATCGAACACGTCGTTTTAGAAAATGATAAAAACTCGGCAAAGCCTCGTTTTTTATCGTCTTCTAAAAGACTCGTTGATTAAATCCAATAAACTATGAACACTCATGTAATATCCTATATAATAATGTTCTATTTAAACCATTACCCCATAAATACACCCCTTTACACATTTTATTTATTCCTTCACTGATAAAAATAGTTCCAATTTATATTGTCATGAATATGAATCCTCAGAAAAGGCGCATTCTGCTTTACTTTCAACCTGCTTTAAGTGGTCACCTATCATCAGTACTGGAAACAGGGTATGGGGTAATGGTTTAACAGGGCTCCAGATGAGGGGAGTATTTCAAAAACTAAAATCTTTATTTTTGCATTAAACCCTATGGTGTTACTACTCATTAGAATCGTCTCTTCGAGACAATTCTAAAGAGTAGCTACACCATAGGATTTGGTTCTAAATTGAGTGAGAAAATGTTGAAATAGTGCAGTTGGCTCGCTTTTATCAGGAGCCCTGGGTTAAGCAAGGTAGAATTACTGAGTTTCCACTGTAAAGGTAAACAAACTTGATGAGAGATGGGAAGCTAAGTTAAGATTATATTTCATGATCCCATCAAAAGCTATTAACTATTACCGCAGTATAATATAAAACCTGTGTTAAAAGCCAGTTCAAAAGAAAACTTTTCTGCACGGTCAAGATTGGGCAGTTTAATGCAGGACAAATGTTATGCAAAAAAATCATTTTGGAGCTTTCTGCATAGCTTTCGTTGTGTATTAAGCAACTGCCTGTCTGCAGATTCTCTATGTGTAATTTTGCTGAATTGTTGTATATCATAGGATTTATTGTAAAACCACAAAATAATGGCAAAAATGACAAAAAATTGGAAAAGACACAGTCTAGTTTGTATCATAGATGACAATGTCATACTCAACACTTTCAATTCTTTGCATGCTGGGTAATTTTTTCGTCTGCAACAATTGTCGTCTGCTAAAAAAATTGTTCTGAAAATAGAATTTTTCTAAAATTTATTTCAAAATGTGGTCAAAATGTCAGACAGTTTGGATCCAGATGAGACGCCGCTGGATCAAAACTGTTTGCAAAGGTAATTTAATCAGTGTGACATAATTTTCCCCTAGCAAGGTATCCAGATAAGGGGTGTATTTCAAAAACTAAAATCTTTATTTCTGCTTTAAACCCTATGGTGTCACTACTCATTAGAATCATCTCAAAGAGACGATTCTAATAAGTAGTAACACCATAGGATTTGATGCTAAAATAAGTGAGAACATGTTGGATTTCTGGAGTTTGCTCCCTCTTATCTAAAATTTAAGCCCTGACTAGCATTGCAGAACTTTACAAACAGTTTTGATCCAGATCATGGTCCACTGAGTTAGGGTCTTGGTCAGGTGCTAAACTTTTTGTAACTAATGGCAGACTCTGTTTTTGTAAAATTTGCTTGATTTTCAGATTTTCAAAAGGCAACATTTTCAGAAGACAGATTTTAGTCAGTGTTGAAAGGATTTACTCTAACAGTGTATGGACATTTAAAGTAGATTGTTTAATTACATCCTTTGAAAACAGTGAAGATAAAGATCAGAGGACTCCGAAAGACACCCACTTATCTGTTCTGCAGAACCTGTCATATTTTCCAGTTTTCTGGGACCCCACCCCCTATCCCCCTTCCCCCCACCCCCTAACGGAATAGCTCAACAGAAAATCAGCATTATAAGGGTATACAGTACATAAAAACAAATATGACAGGTGAGTTGGGATAAAATAATGTACTGTATGAAATTTGAACATTTAGCATGTTAAATGTGTGAGGGATATGGATCATGTGTTAAGAATGTCTCCGGAAGAATTTTGACGTAAGCTATAAATGTCAGCGCGTTCAAAAAGGGCACTGAAAAATGATATGATAGGCTTAAGGCCATGTGTATTTCATTCATGGGCTTTGTTTACCTGTAATTTAGTATTAGGTAAACCAACTGCAACTGAACCTCTCCCATCCCCACCCACTCCAAGAATATATGTACATGTACATGTACATTGTATGTTCATAACATTGTTTAATTATTGCGAAATACAGGGATCCCAAAACTTGGACCATTTGACCTACAGCAGTTTGATATGAAAAAAAGGGGGGAGTAGTTTCTACTCAAATTTTGGACAAATAGTCGCAGGTCTGAATAGTAAGAAGAATGCAGTGTTGGTTTTCTTTATCTTTAAAAATTTAACCCTTTACCCCATAGCCTGTTTCTAGTTTTGAAAGCAAGTGACCACTTCAAGCAGGTTGAAAATAAAGCAGAATGTGCCTTAAGGCACATTCTGCTTTTCTTTCAGCCTGCTTTAAGTTTACCATCTGCTAGGAAAAGGAAAGTTTTAACTTATTGTACGGCTGTGAGCGTTCATGACTGTATAAATTGGAATTATTTTCTTCAGTGAAGGAATAAATTAAAGGTGTTAAAATGCATATTTATTGAGTAAAGGGTTAAACTCTTTGAATACTAAGTTATATAATGTCTGAAACAATTGTCATCTGCTACTGTTCCAATATTACAATTTTCGAAAATTACTCTTCAAAATAGGGTCGCAGACAGAATTTCAAACAGTTGCATGTTGTTGAAATGCTGCATAATGCACATTCTGTATTACTTTCAGCCTGCTTTAAGTTACCATCTACTAGGAAAAGGAACATTTTTCTTGTGGTGCACATTCATGTATAATTTGGAACTCTTTGCTTCAGTGTAGGAAAAAACACAGAAAAACAAGCTTTTGTTTGAGTGATTGTATGTACAGTGTTCCCTCCCTACAACGACTCTCCCAACAATGATTCCCTCCTTAAAACAATAGTTGCCGCTGTTTCCCAAACAAAACAATTACTTCTAACCTATTCATGGCTGCAACACTGTCTGCCTAAAATTGTCATCTGCTGTTTTTCTCAAAGTTACAATATTAGTGGACATTTTGACAGAAGAAAAATAACGACAAGGGACAAACAGCTTGAATCCTGATCAGACGCTGCGTTACGCAGCGTCTGATCTGGATTCAACCTGTTTGCAAATGAAAGCCAATTCTTAAATTTTCCCTCCCTATAACAACTCCCTCCAAACAACACATACAATCTTTGTCTCCCTTGGGTTTTGTTGTAGCGAGGGAGCCTTGTATGGGAAATGGGAGGAAGAAGATTGATGAGGGAATGGAATGGAAGTTTATTAGAAACAGGATGAATATGACACGACTGCAGTGTCAAACTGGCAAATAGTCGTTTGTAAAACAAGCAAAAAATTAATATACCACAAAAAATGTAGGGCAAAATGTTTTGTCAACAAGAATATATGGGAAATATTTGGGACACATCTCAAGACAAATAATGTAGGATTTTAATTAACTATACTTAATTGAAAGTAAATGTTCTAATGCTAGAGTGTAAAGTTGATTAAACGATCCCAAATGTTTGACACAAATAGGAAAAAAGTATTTTCAGATAAAAATACTTTTATGTAATAAAAAAGCAGACAACAAATTACAAAAAAAGATGAAGGCTAGTTTCTGATTATCTTTAATCTTGCTTTAACCCTTTACCTCATAGCCTGTTTCTAGTTTTGAAGACAGGTGATCACTTAACTCATTATCCCCTGAAACTTCCAATGGACAGTTCCAATTTACAATAAAGACTGGTCAATTTTAGACTATTTAGGGTTGTTTTTATTAATAATTTGCAAAATGACAAACAGTGAAGTCCCTGATTAGAGGGCTCCTGCAGGAGCCCTCTAATCAGGGACTTCACTGTTTGCATTAGACCAGTGTACTCTTCACAGGTACACTTTTAGTAAACGACGCATATATGCGTCACGAGGGCTCAATGAGTTAAAGCAGGTTGAAAGTAAAGCAGAATGTACATATAGGCACATTCTGCCTTACTTTCAACCAGTGCTTAAGCTTCCATAATCTAGGATATATAGAATTTTCTTACGATGCATATTCATGACTGTATAAAAAGGAACTATTTTATTTAATGGTAGAATAAATTAAAGCTGTAAAAAGGCATAATATCTATTGAGTAATGGGTTGAGTACTCCCCTGTCATGCATGTACTCTTGTAAATACAGGTCACTGCGCGCCCATGATTCCCACTGAAGGTTATCGAGGAGATTGAAGTGTAACATGTGTGTTTATTTATTTGATTTCAGACTGTTCCGGGTTTGAGTGTGACTCAGGATTATGTCTGTGGACGTCGTCAGTGAAGTGTAATGATGTGGTGGACTGTCTTGATCTTAGTGACGAATTGAATTGCAGTAAGTTACATACATGGTTTTAATACCTCCCATATGATTAGTCAAGTGTTTTAGCAAATAATCATCCCACTGACAGGGCTCCAGATAAGAGGAGTATTTCAAAAACCTGAAATGCAAACACAGTACAATAAAATGTATAAAAAAGACTATTGAAGATTCTTTTATTATATACACTCAGTACAAAAAGAAACGCACATCGTGGTCAGACGCAGATTAAGATACCTTTTTTTGAAGAAAATTAGAATAGAAAGACAATATCCCAAGATTTATTCAATTCTGCAACAAGTTCAGGTAAAAATGTTCAAAAAACATTGTGCTGCCTTTTAACCATTTCCCTCCTAATGACGCCAAAAAGCGTTTGCAAACAGTTTAGATCCTGATCAGACGCCGCGTAACGCGGCGTCTGATCAGGATCCAAACTGTTTGACACTCTTATCGATTTCATTTAAGTCATTCTACATTGAATTTTACTTTGAAACGATTTTGCAAACAACAAAATTGAAGCAGACGACAATAAGACGGTGAAGGGTAAAAACCTCACGATTAATTTGGCAGCGAAAGAATTAACTACAGCTTGTTTAAAATACCGCACCGATTAGTGCAGGTTGCGATGCTACCAATTCAATAATGATTTAATAATAATTCACAAATACGTTCCTTCTACAAAAAAATAAGATTGTGATACAAAATGTGCGTTTCTTTTTGTACTGAGTGTATGTCAGTGTCAACCAGTTTGGAGCCTGATCAGACGCCTGGTTTAACTGTTTGCAATTCAAGTAATTATTGAACATTGATGGTGTTGATTGGGAAAGAATAGCAACATCTGCACTTTATCTCTGTCTGTGACTCACTTAAGAAATGAATTGATTATTATCAGCATTGAAGCGAAATAAACGACAGAAAATGATTGGTAAATTCTATGAATTGGCGCTGGTGAATTTGCTGATCATTTTCTGCCTTTAATTTCACTTATAGGCTGAAAAAAATCAGTTCACTTCTTATATTTACATTATATTTGCTTTAATTTCTAATGTCAAATGAACATTTTATTAGTATGCATGTATGTTTAATCAATATTAGAGGTTGTTAACACGAATATTCTCGCTTTTTATGGGTGCTAGATCACATTTTGTTACTATAAATAGCTGTATGGTAAACCTTGTCTGGCACTGTATCTTTATTAATGTGTACTCTAAAGGGAACAGCCTTAACCGCATAACTGAAGCTGTGATTCACGGAGTTTGATCCATAAGCCCCATCTCCTCTGAGAAAGATATCCACAAGTCCCGTCCCCTAGAGCAATAATTATTGCATCTATATAAATTAAACGTCAATTTTTTCAATGGCATTGAATGGAATGGCAGGGCTGCCATAAGTTGACATGAAAAATCCTAAGATTTTCAAATTTGGATTTTTTAAGTGCGATTTTACGAACCGTACCTTTACCCTATAGCCTGTTTCTAGCTTTGTTGACATGTGACTTAACTTAAAGCAGGCTGGAAGTAAAGCAGAATGCGCCTTAAGGCGCGTTCTGCTTTACTTTCAGCCTGCTTTAAGCTACCATGTACCAGAAAAAAATCCGGAGAAATGGCAGCCCTGGAATGGGGGGAATGTAAATATTAATTATAACATAACAGACGGCGTGAGCGTTGAATAACACCCGTTGTTTAAATGTCATATATAACTAGTTAAATAACTATGCAAATGAGGTACCGGTACGCCAGGACGTCGTTACTTGTGACATCATTAAAATCCGTTCTATGCGTTCAATTTCCAACGTCTTCTTTCCATCATGTAGATTCAATTTATAGATTTTTGGTGTAATTAATCAATATTAGATCTACATGAAAGTGCTTATTAATACATATAATAACATAAACATTATGCTAGTGAACGGGGCTAATTGGAACAACTGTTTTCCTATATAGAATTTCTACTTATATCGCGCTTAGCATTCACTTGACCTCAAAGGCTGCGATAAATAACTTTTCTAGGTTATGTTATAAAAGAATATAACATTCGTGTTAATAATTTATTGGATTTATCAAACTCGTCGTTTTAGAAAACGATAAAAACTCGGCAAAGCCTCGTTTTTATCGTTTTCTAAAAGACTTGTTTAATAAATCCAATACATTATGAACACTCATGTAATATCCATGTATCCTATATATGTGAAACTGTTTCAGGATGGAAGCCCTATCATCATTACTGTAAGAACGGTCTACAAATTCCCCGAGACCAAGTCTGTGATGGTGTTGATGATTGTTTTGATAACACGGACGAGGAAAACTGTGACGGAGGTATTTATCCCTTTACACCATTAATAAACCTGTTTAGGCCTATATTTATGATGCAGCATCTCATCTGAGTCTACACTGATTGCTTAACCCATTACCCCATAAATACGCCTTTTTACGCCTTTAGTTTATTCCTACACTGAAGAAAATAGTTCCCTTTTATACAGTCATAAATATGTATCATAAGAAATATTTTCTAAACCCTAGCAGATAATAGCTTAAAGCAGGTTGAAAGTAAAGCAGAATGTGCCTAAGGCTAAGGCTAAGGCTAACCCTAACCCTTTCAACCATCTTTCTTTAAAACTAGAAACAGGCTATGGGGTAATGGGTTAAACTCTATTAAACTCTATTATGTATGTGATATTCACTGACATGCATTGACAATGTATTGCCTTTTTAATTTCTAGGCAAAATTTCCAGGCAACAAACTGGAAGGATCTGTTCTAAAGATATACTAGTATAGGCATTAACGGATTAAAATTATTAATAATTATACATGGGGTGAAATGTTTTTCTTTTGAAACAAAATAATAAATGCGTGTAAAATATTTATACATGTAGATTTAACTTCAATGAAAAATCAAAAAAAGAAAAATCACACATGGTGAAAAATGTTTTTCTTTGAAACAACATAAAATTGCATGTAACATACTTTTAGAAACTTAAATAAAATAGAAAATGATAAAAAAAAATGCTGAAAATTTGTTTAAAACTGAATGTTAAAATAGTTCTGAGCTTAATCAGATTCCAAATTACTCGACATCTTTTCTGGCTTCATATAGTAAAACTGTGACCCCAGGGGCGGAGCCAATTTTGACCCCAGGGGCATAATTTGAACAAACTTGATAGACGACCTGTAGGTGATGCTATGAGCCAAATATCAAAGCTCTGTCTCTTGTAGTTTCAGAAAAGAAGATTTTTTAAGTTTTCATCGAAAAAATCTATTTTTAGCTCCTGTGACCTAGATATGCAACGGACCAGATTCGTTTGAACAATATTGGTATAGGATATCTAGAAGTGTCACCATGCCAAATATCAAAGCTCTGGCCATATTAGTTTCAGAGAAGAAGACGTTTAAAAATTTCACATTATTACTCTATGTAAAACTGTGACCCCTAAGGCGGGGCCAATTTTGACTCCAGTGGCATAATTTGAACAAACTTGATAAAGGACATATGGGTGATGCTATGTTCCAAATATCTAAGCTCTGGCCTTTGTAGTTTTTGACAAGAAGATTTTTTAAGATTTCCCTATTTTTTCCCTTTGGTTGCCATGGTAACCAGAGTTCTGCATTGTATTTAATTCTTTGAACAAATTTGAAAGAGCTTGACCCAAGGAACATTTCTGTAAAGTTTGGTTGAAATCTGTTCAGCAGTATAGGAGGAGATGTCATTTGAAGCAATTGTTAACAACGCCGGACATTCGACGCACGGCGCCGGACAAAGGGCCATCCCAATAGCTCACCTTGAGCCTTTGGCTCAGGTGAGCTAAAAACAACAACATATGCCTCCCTGATCAATATTGTATGCTTAAAAATTGTCTGCATGAATTTGGCACTGCACATCAGTTATTTTAGCACAAATGACTGTATTAAGGCAATATATAATAGAATTTTAAACATCTCCGTTTTACTGTTACTTTTTTTTAGGTTGTCAATTGTCTTTAACACGTCCAATTAGCCTTTGTTTCAATGGTTGTAATAAAAAGGTTGTACTGTATATTTTTGACAGAATGTAATATCAATGGCGAGCTGTTGTGCGGAGACATGACCACGTGTATCATGCATACTTGGATGTGTGACGGTCATCAGGATTGCCCTGATGGTTTTGATGAAGATGAAAGTGAATGCAGTAAGTACAGCTTTCTTTCCTTTACCTTGATTTTGACACATGTTTTATGTTGCAAAATACTGTGGTAGTGAACAGTTTCTGTCTTATTTACGATATATAAACCTTTAAACTTTGACCTGTGCTTTATGTTGCAGATTACTGTAGTAGTGATTTTTTACCTATGCTTTATGTTGCACAATGCTATATAGTCTTAAATAATGTCTATGGTATGGTTTAAGGACCCCAATTTTGACCTATATTTAAATTTTATGCTGCAGATTACTGTAGTAATGAACAGTTAAATTCTGCAATATTTGCAAATGTACAACCTTAATTTTGACTTCTGTTTAAGGTATGTTACACATTACTGTAGTAATGAACAGTTTCTTCAATATTTGTTATACAAACCTAACTTTGAGCTCTGTTTTCTGTTGCAGAATACTGTAGTAGTGAACAGTTTCAGTGTGCAGACAGTTCCTGTATCGACAGTGATAAAGTATGTGATGGCCATCTAGACTGTCCATCAGGATTAGATGAACATAGTTGTAGTAAGTTATAGTCGAATCTCGATACTTCGAACTCGCTTAAATCGATCTTACCAGTATTTTATAAGTTGAATTTTGATAACTCTATCTTGCTCAAGTAGGACATACCCGTATTTCAAAGTTAAAATGTGGCTAAGCCACGTTTTAACTTTGAAATACGGGTATGTTTGAACAAACGCGAGTTCATAGTTTTGAGTTTTTACTGTATATAGTAGTCATCATTCATTAGTTCAAAGTTTCAAATAAGTGGATATTTCAGTTAACTCTTTCCTCCCTGAAACTTTAAATGGAAAATTCCAGTTTCCATTTTAGTCTAGTCCATTTCTGACTTTAAAGGGTTGTTTTTGTCAATTTTGGCATTGTGACAAACAGTGAAGAACCTGATCAGAGGGCTCCTTTCGGAGCCCTCTGATCAGGGTCTTCACTGTTTGCATAGGACAAGTGTACTATTCACATGTACACTGTTTGAAAAGCACGCCTATATGCGGGACTAGGGTTCAAAGAGTTAATATAATTTAATAATAAAGTTTTTATCAGTTGAGTCTGAGATTTTTCTCAAGCATTTCATTGGTCAGATTTGAGCTTTTGCTGACGTATTCAGCAAATGAAATTTGTTCTAGATGATTGGAAAGGTTATGGTTAAGTCTCGTTTAGAAAATTGTAGATAGAGAAAGAATTATAGATCCTGATCGTTCATTTAGTTACCTTAAGTGTCTGATCTGGTTCTAAACTGTTTGCATGGCAATTTTATACCTTGAAGGGTAGATTCCCTCTATTACAACCACTAAAATGAAGTCTGTTTGATGGTTTTAAAAACAGGTGCAGGGCTCCAGATAAGACAGAGTAAACTGAACAAAATCAATTTTTTTCACTCATTTAAGCACACAATCCTGTGGTACTACTACTCATTAGAATTATCTCTTTGAGACGATTCTAATGAGTAGTGACACCATAGGATTTAATGCAGAAATAAGGATTTTCACTCATTTAAGCACCAAATCCTGTGGTATTACTACTCATTAGAATCGTCTCAAAGAGACGATTCTATTGAGTAGAAGTACCATAGGAGTGTGTGCTTAAATGAGTGAAAAAAAGCTGATTTTGTTCAGTTTACTCTGTGACATCATAGGGTTTAATGCAGAAATAAAGATTTTGGTTTTTGAAATACATGTACTCCCTTTATCTGGAGCCCTAAGGTGACAGCTTAAAACAAGATGAAAGTAAATCAGAAAGCTCCTAAAGCAGCTACCTGCCTACAATACAGAAAACATTACCTCATGTAGTGGACATCATGTTAGGACATTTTATTTTTCTTTCAGTAAAATTACAAACAGATGGAAGCACTGATGGTGATTCTGGGGTTGTCATGGTAACCAATGATGATCAACAACTTCCTTTATGCAGTGACCGATGGTCAGCAGAACTTTCTGACCTTGTCTGTTCTCTTGTGGACAAGGGGTAGGTTACAGGTTCTTTGTTCTTATGAAAATGGAGTGAAAGCATGAAAAAGCATTTCAGTATGAGGAATATTTAACCCATTACCCCATAAATATGCTTTTATATGCCTTGAATTTATTCATCCACTGAAGCAAATAGTTCCAATTTATTCAGCCATGAAAATGTATTATAAGAAAGATTTTCTTTGCTCTAGCAGATGGTAGCTTAAAGCAGGCTGAAAGTAAAGCAGAATGTGCCTTAAGGTTCTTTCAACCTGCTTTAAGTGGTCACCTGTCTTCAACACTAGAAACAGGCTGTGGGTTAAAGGTATCAAATTAATAGGTGTTTCTATGAGGGAATTGGTTAATAGAGAAATGGTATCTTCCCTGTTTTAATCCATCACTTTTGTATTGTTTTAAACCTCTACTCTTCAATGATAAACCACTTGACAGATTTCAACCAAACATCATATTTTCTAGGAGGTGTCCTGTTTAACTTGTCAAAATAACAGTATTTATTGCTTTTTGTATTTGATGTCATGATTTGTGTGGAAAGCTCAATTAACTCTTTCAAAAGGCGACATTGCAAACAGTTTGGATCCTGATCAGACCCCATGTTACTCGTATCAATATGTTTTAAGTAATACTACATTGAATCTAACTTTGAAACAATCTTGCAAATAACAAAACTGAAGCAGTGGACAATAAAACAGGGAAGGGGTAAATCTTACGATTAATTTGGCAGCGAAAGAGTTTATTCATCATCATAATCATCATCATCATCCTGTTTAGTTTATACAGGCCAAATGATTAATCCTTTAACAAGGTTGAGGCCTGTCTGCCTGTCGAGGAGCGTAGTCTTCCTTTCCACTTCTGGTGATCCTGTGGTTCAGTAGATTCCATCTCGAGAGATGCACGAACAAGCATCACAAGGTCAATCCAGGATATATAGTTTTGGTCTTTCTTGGCCTCTTTGTGATGCAAAGTTTTTGATCTGGTAGATCCAGCTTGCACTTTGTTCTGTGTGGCCAAACAATCTCAGCCTGCATATTGGATATTTAAAGACATTTCCTGACCTACTTCGGTGGTAACACCAAACCAGGTATAAAAGCATGCAGACCTGTGCAAGTTGTGAAGTTTCTGTTATATTGTCTAGGGATATACTCATTGAAGCCTCTCATGTGAGGCCCGTACCTTGAATTTGTTAGTTTGGTTAGAAAAACCCATTGAAAAAAATCCTTGAGTGTGAGTATGTCAGGGCCTCTCTAGACAACTTAAAATTAGTGACATTGGCTAGCCTAACCACACTTTACTCCTGCTATACCTGTATTTTCACGCCTAGTGAGAACAATTGGGGGGGAGGCCATCAAAAGACTGAGGAAATATTTTTAAGTAACAGATTTTATACATGTATCTAGTTTCACATGCACTTTGCTGAAGTTCAGTAAGAAGGGGAAATAACTTTGCATAAAATCTTATTGAATTCCAGGTCCAGCACTGATCACACATTTGTTTCCATGGAAACGGCTGGTGTTTCAAATGTAGATGGGTTTATGACTGTCAGCAGTAACCAAACAAGTTTTGAAGAAAACCACTCAATGCTGTCCTTATTGTCCAAAAGGTGAGAGCAAATGTTTAACCCTTACTACACTCAATTTTCGAATGGAATCTTCCATTTTCATAAAATGACCAGTTTTACATAGACTTTTCAGGGGTTTGTACCCAAAATATTTAGAAGTATGACAAACAATGCAGACTCTAATCAGAAGGCCGTGTGTTTGGCAGTATTCCCAGCCTGCACTTCTTGGGCTGGGAATAAAAAAAAAATCTTTAACGCTTGGGTTTGGTTTCTAACTTCTGCCAGAATGACAAAAGCAGGGAGCCAAAATCAAAGTGTAAAAAAGGTGATTTGTTTAAGACTATTTTCAACACATTACCCCATAGCCTCCTTTTCAATTTGAAAACAGGTGTCAGCTTAAAGCAGGTTGACACCTTAAGGTGCATTCTGCTTTACTTTCAGCCTGCTTTAAGCTACTATCTTCTTGAATACACAAAGTGTTTCTTACAGAACATATTCATGACTTTTAAAGTGGAACTCTTTTCTTCGATGGAGAAATAAATTAAAGGTGTATTTATGGGGTAATGGGTTTTTACACCTTCAATTTATTTCTCCACTGAGGAAATTAGTTCCAATTTATGCATTTATGAACATGTATGATAAGAAATACTTTCTATATTCTAGCAGATGGTAGCTTAAAGCCCATTGTTTTACTTTCAACCTGCTTTAAGTGGTCACATATTTTTATAACTAGAACCAGTCTATTGGGTAATGGGTTAAGTAATAGTCTTCTTTAACCCATTACCCCTTAAAAACGCCTTTTTACGCCTCTATTCATTCCTCCACTGAAGAAAATAGTTTCAATTTATACAGCCAAGAATATGTACCAGAAGAAATATTTTCCATATCCTTGCAGATGGTAGCTTAAAGCAGGCTGAAAGTAAAGCAGAATGTGCCTTAAGGCACATTCTGCTTTACTTTCAACCTGCTTTAAGTGGTCACCTGTTTTCAAAGCTAGAAATAGACTAAGAGGTAATGGGTTAAAGGCGTGCAATAATGAAAATGTATATTATGAGAATTATATATTTATGTTATTGTTTCTCATTAGTATGATTTGTAGAGAAATATATTATGTATTCATGTATTTGTTCTAGTTATGAATTTATTTATTTATTATTTATTTTTCTGTGAAATAAACAAAAACCGGTTCGTGTATAGAGTGTTGTTTACAAACATACCTGTGTTCAGTGACATTCCTGTGAAGAAACGATTACTTGGCTGCTAAATACAACTGTCATATATGTAGGAGCTTCCTAATTGTACTATATAGTACTTAGTACTTTATTTCTGTTTAACTCTTTCCCTTATTGAAGCGCCTTTGAGTGCTTTTAATTTATTCTTCCGCTGAAGAAAATAGTTTCAGTTGATACAGCAATAAACATTGTACCATAAGAAATATTTTCTATATCCTAGCAGAAGGTAGCTTAAAGCAGTCAGAATGTAAAGCAGAATGTGCCTTATTAAGTTAAGGCCTTAAGGCCTAATCTGCTTTACTTTATCACATAATTTGCGGTCTGGGAGTTGCATAAAACGATTGAATAAATATCGTAATCCACTAGTGGAAAATTGTTTTTTGGACTCCGGTCCATAAACTTGTTCATCCACAAGCGCTGCATGTAGCGGGACGCCAAATGACTTCATTTACTATGACGTTAACATAAAAAACATAACGTTTTGGTGGAAATTCTATATAGCGGAAGGTCTACAAACTAATGTAACAGCTTCAATCACTTTAATAGGTGCTTAAACTTGTTATGTGATAAATAGAATCTCACATTCGTGCTCATTATTTATCATTTTTAGCTCACCTGAGCACAAAGTGCTCAAGGTGAGCTTTTGTGGTCGGTCTTTGTCCGTCGTCGTGCGTCAACAATTTCTTCAAACATCTTCTTCTCCAAAACCACTGGCTGGATTGCAACCAAACTTCACAGGAATGTTCCTTGGGTCAAGCTCTTTCAAAGTTGTTCAAAGAATTTGAAACAATGCAGAACTCTGGTTGCCATGGCAACCAAAGTGAAAAAATGAGGAAATCTGAAAAAATCTTCTTGTCAAAAACCAAAAGGGCCAGAGCTTAGATATTTGGCACATAGCATCATCTACAGGTCCTCTATCAAAGTTGTTCAAATTTTGCCCCTGGGGTCAAAAGTGACCCTGCCCCGGGGGTCACCGTTTTACATAGAGTTATATAGTGAAAAGTTCAAACATCTTTTTCTCTGAAACCAATATGACCAGAGCTTTGATATTTGGCATGGTATAACTTCTAGAGGTATTTGACATATAATGTTGAATTGGTTCCGGTCTGTTGCATATCTGGGTCACCGGAGCTAAAAAAAGATTTTTTCAATGAGAACTTAAAAAATCTTCTTGTCTGAAACCATAGTACACTTAGCTTAGATATTTTGAACATAGCATCGTCTACAAGTCCTCTATCAAAGTTGTTCAAATTCTGTCCCTGGGGTCATAATTGGCCCCGCCCCGGGGGTCACAGTTTTACATAGAGTTATATAGTGAAATGTTCAAACATCTTTTTCCCTGAAACCAATATGACCAGAGCTTTGATATTTGGCATGGTATAACTTCTAGAAGTTCTTCACATATATTGTTGAATTGGTTTCAGTCTGTTGCATATCTGGGTCACCGGAGCTAAAAATAGATTTTTTTCAAAGAAAACTTCAAAAATCTTCTTGTCTGAAACCATAGTATACTGAGTTTAGATATTTTGCACATAGCATCGTCTACAGGTCCTCTATCAAAATTGTTCAAGTTTTACCCCTGGGGTCAAAATTGGCCCCACCCCGGGGGTCACCGTTTTACATAGAGTTACATAGTGAAATGTTCAAACATCTTTTACTGAGAAACCAATATGGCCAGAGCTTTGATACTTGGCATGGTGTAACTTCTAGAGGTCATTCACACATATTGATGAATTGGTTCTGGTCTGTTGCATATCTGGGTCACCGGAGCTAAAAATAGATTTTTTCAATGAAATCTTCAAAAATCTTCTTGTCTGAAACCATAGTACACTGAGTTTAGATATTTTGCACATAACATCATCTACAGGTCCTCTATCAAAGTTGTTCAAATTTTGCCCCGCCCTTGGGGTCACCTTTTACAAATCTTCTTTTCTGAAATCAAGTGACCCATCCTAGTGTCACGATGGACAGGTGAGCGATCAAGGGCCATTCTGGCCCTCTTGTTAATAAACTTGTCGACTAAAATGAGTATGACGCTCGCCAAGGCTTGCATCATATTATTTTAGTCAACTCGTTTATTAAAAATGATAAATAATGAGCACTCATACAAGATCCTCTATTTCAACCTGTTTTAAGTGCTCACTTGTCTTAAAATCTAGAAACAAGCTATTGGATAAAGAGTTAAACACTTTTCCTCATAGCCAATGTTTTCCTTGCTTAACCCTCTACTTCATACAGTGGAGAATCTGTTATTCTTTACCGTTTAAACGCAAACGTACGCAAACGCAAAGCACTAAAACGTAGAAAAGAACAACTTTTGGACAATTCTGATATTTCATGTTTATCTTGGTGGAAAACAGTTTGGAGCCTGATCAGACGCCGGGTTACCCGGCGTCTGATCTGGCTCCAAACTGTTTGCACTGTAAATAATAGTTTTAGCGTAAACGCGTTTATTGGGAAAGAATAACAGATTCTCCACTGTATCTGTTTCTATTATTGTAGATTGGTGACTCATTAAAGCAGAATGTATACATTAAGGCACACTCTGCTTTACTTTCAGCCTGCTTTAAGCTACCTTATGCTTGGATATAGAAAATATGACTTTATAATAATGGTGCATATTCATGACTGTATGAATTGGAAATATTTTCACTGGAGGAGAAATTTGAATGCGTAAATATGCATTGGCATTTGCAAAAACACTTGGTTTTAGCCGAGTTCTCATACATCCACTTAGACTGGTCCCTCAACACAGGTGCACCTTATTTTCCTATCAGTTAATGACCTATTTCTGTGATATTTATTTTAATTAACCCTTCTCCTGCTGAATATTCATGAGTAAAACTCCGCCCACTATGAATATTTATCAATCTGTTAAGAAGAATGGTAGAATGTGAATAACTACCTATCAATCTGAACTATAATTTAACTATTACACTGGATACTGAAATAAGAAAAACATTTCCCCAGGAAAAAGTGCCTACTCATGTCAGGCAGATCCTATAAGAAAACGGTAAAGACCCAGATCAAAGAGCTCCTGAAGGAGTTATCTGATCTAGGTCTACTCTGCTTTATTATAGATCTTGGGCTACACTGTTTTCCAAAATCATCCAGTATACACTTAAAGCAGGAGAAGGGATAATGAGTTGAGTTGTTTTTTAAACTTTCGATAGATTTATAAAGAGAGAACTCTTGGATAGTAAAACGTTACTGGTATGTAGACAGAGCTGGTTGTATCATTTCTAAATGTTACTTGTGTTGCATGTTTATCATTACGTTTATCATTGATTCATGAATGATTTCTTGTTGTTTTGGATTTATTGGTCCATAAGTGATAAACATTAGTATCAATGCTTATCTCAATACAAGCTAGTGGATTAAAGTGTGTCAAAATGAGTCAGTATGAGAATATTGTGCAATGCGTAGAAAAGTCTATTTGAATTTAACCCTTTCCCCATTACAAGAGCCATTAGTACAAATCAACTTTTTCAAGCTGGTATCAGTTACAGTAATTTTGAGTTTATCCCACTATCCCATCAATACACCATTTTACGCCTTTAATTTATTCCTTCACTCTAGAGAATAGATCCACAATCATGAACATGAATCATAAGAATTGTGTTCTATATCCTAGAAGATGGTCACTTTAAGCAGGCTGAAAGTAAAGCAGAATGTGCCTTGAGGCACCTTCTGCTTTACTTTCAACCTGCTTTGAGTGGTCACCTGTCTTCAAAACTAGAAACAGGCTATGGAGTAAAGGGTTAAGGAAAGTGAAAGTGAAAAGAAAGATGGTGAAAGTAATGCAGAAAGCTCCAGTAGGAGCTTAAATTTTCATCCTAATTAAACTGTCATGTAAATTTATCACTATCATATAAGTGCATTTATTAGGATAGGAAGAAGGTTACGCAGAGGAAGGAATAATAGCATCCTTTGGCAAATTAAGGGTAAATGGAGTTTGACATAGTTGACATAGCCCGTTTCTCGTTCATAAGTGCCATAGTAGGTCTTTACTTTCTCTTCAACATAAACACAGAAAATGATTATAAATTGATGATGTTCAATACAGGCAATAGCTCAAAGCAAGATAAAAGTAAAGCAGAAAGCTTCTTTACCCATTACCCCATAGCCTATTTCTAGTTTTGAAATTAGGTGACCACTTAAAGCAGGTTGAAAGTAAAGCAGAATGGGCCTTAAGGCGCATTCTGCTTTACTTTCAGCCTGCTTTAAGTTACCATCTTCTAGAATATAGAAACTATTTCTCATAATACATATTCATGACTGTTTAAATTGGAATTATTTTCTTAGATGGAGGAATAAATTTGAGGCGTAAAAAGGCCTGTTTGTGGGGTAATGGGTTAAGGAGCTTTCTGCTTTACTTTCATTTTGCTTTTAGCAGCCACATGACTTAAACTGATTTAATTATAAGTGATTTGCACATAACTATGGAGGAAAGGGTTAAATCAGGATTTGCAATAACAGCTTTAATCTTAGATGAACATGAACAAAAGTATTTTAGTGATTATGCCAGGTGAAAAACAAAAATATACAGTAAAACCCCTCAAAACTGGAACCTCTAAATACCGGAATTCTCTCTAAACCGGACATAAACGTTGATCCCGCTGCCAACCCTTCTTGAAATAAATACTGTTTAAACTAACCCTTCTTCTCAATGAAATACATTCATGGATATGTACCATCAGAAATAATTTCTATATTCTAGTAGATAATAGCTTAAAGCAGGTTGAAAGAAAAGCAGAATGCGCCTTAAGGCGCATTCTGCTTTTCTTTCAACCTGCTTTAAGTGGTCAGCTACACTAGAGCTACATGTAAGGGGTAATGGGTTAAAACCCCTCTAAACTGGAAACCCCTCTGAATCAGAAATTTATGTTGTTCCCACACATGTCTGGTTTAGAGGGGTTTTACTCAGTACATGTATGAAATTTCTTTGTGCAAAGAGCTTATCCTTTATCAAGCTTGATGGTATGGTCTCTAAAAATGTGTTTTTAATACTTATAATAATTATTGCTTCAGCTTAAATGAATAAAAGATAAATTTTAAATATCATGCAGAAATTGTTTGTTTAGCACAAAATTGACAGTTTCCCCACCAATGACAACAAACAAGGGAGAAAATTAAAGATATAAATAGACAATAATGAAACATGAGTTATCTTTCTTATCACAAATGAAACAGTTTTACCACCCCTTTGGTAGATTGTTGGTTATTTACTTACATAAGACCTTATACTGTTATATTTTTGACAGAAAATCATTAAAAAGACAAAAAGGTATTTGCTCAACTTGATATTTAATAAATTGCAACCCTGAGTTTGATAGTTTTTGTGCATGGGGCATACAGAGTTATGTTTGCTGGTCTAATTATTTTCTGTTAAACAAGAATGATCACAATTTCTGTTGTTGTTTTGTTTTCTATTGCTTGCTGTTTAGAAGTTGCTCGGGTTATCTCTGTTCTTGAATGCAAAGCCTTTTATGATCGTTTTGTTATTTTGTTTTGCAACTTCTTGCCTTGAATTCACCCCACATCTAAAAAATAATCTCTTACCCTATGACTTGGCTTCCAGCTTCTGCCAGAATGGCAGATGCTGGGGACCAAGTCAGGGGGTTAGAGATAATTGTTAATCTCTAACCTATACATTTATATGGATTGATGCTATGAATGATTTGAAGAGTCTCTCTGCTTAGAATTTTAATTGGTTTAGTTTTGAATGATTAACCCTTTGAATGCTTCTTCAGGGCTCCAGATAAGGGGAGTATTTGAAATAAATTTTTAAAAAATCTGCATTAAACCCTATGTTGTAACTACTCATTAGAATCGTCTCTTCGAGACGATTCTAATGAGTAGTAACAACATAGGGTTTGATGCTGAAATGAGTGAGAAAATGCTGAATTTGCACGTATTTGGAGTCTTGTTCTTGAATCCTTTGTTTACACTTTCTGCCGCTGAAGCTATGGAATGGACACTTTCCTCTCTACATTTGTATAATGAAGAAGATGTTAATCCTTCCAAATTTAGTTAAACTATGGTGAAACAATTACTTCCATTGCAAACAGTTTTAACTCTTTCCTCCCTGAAACTTTAAATGGACAATTCCAGTTTCCATTTTAGTCAAGTCCATTTCTGACTTTTAAGGGTTGTTTTTGTCAATGTTTGGCATTGTGACAAACAGTGAAGACCCTGATCAGAGGGCTCCTAGGAGCCCTCTGATCTGGGTCTTCACTGTTTGCATAGGACAAGTGTACTATTCACATGTACACTGTTTGAAAAGCACGCCTATATGCGGGATTAGGGTTCAAAGAGTTAAGCCAGATCAGAAGCCGGGAAACCTGATGTCTGTTCTGAGGCTCCAAAGTGTTTGCGAAAATGAGTCCTCGACATTTTTGAAGAAGTTTTGATTTTTTCCAATTTACTGCAATGTGCTTCGTTTCTTTAAAATGTGAAAGTTAAACTTCTTCTCGCTGTAGAAATACACTTTCAGGCACAACAGTTTGGATTCTTATCAGGCAATATATATGATACAATCTCTTTCAAGAAGTTGCCACTATTTGTTTACGTCTTATTTTGTTGTCAAGCCTGAGTGACCTTTCAAAGAAGATGCATGATCACAGGGTTCTAGATAAGGGGGAGTAAAGTGAACAAATCCAGCATTTTCTCACTTATTTCAGCACCAAATCCTATGATGTTACTACTCATTAGAATCGTCTCTTCGAGACGATTCTAACGAGTAGTGACATCATAGGGTTTAAAGCAGAAATAAAGATTTTAATTTTTGAAATACTCCCCTTATCTGGAACCCTGATGATCAGTCCTCAGACTAATGACAACATAATGCAGACTTGAGGAAATGCAGAAAAATCTTTGTGTCCTACAACCTCATGTCTGAAGCCTCATCTTTTAGGTTTCATTCAATTGGTCACTGATCACAAATTTAATTACATTTTATTTAAAAATATTTTTCATCCTTTGTTTCACATAATAATTATAAGCATCCTTTACTAGCAGTGTACTTGTGATTAGATACACTTGTCCAATACAAACAGTGTAGACCCAGATCAAACCTGTGTTTGTCATTTTGTAATATAAGTAAAACCATTATAGTTTTATGGAAATACATTTAATTTGAGACTAAGAATTGTCAATAAGAAGTTTCATTTGGGAGAGTGAAAAAAATAAATAGATGTTGATAGCTGTTCATTTGCAGGACAATTTGCTTTTCTTTCCTGGCTTACATGAATCCAAACTTTTCTGTCTTTGCCTTAATTGACTCTTTATATGATAAGTAATTTTTTTCATCTGCTACATTTTTTGCCTACTGTTCTAAATTTAGAATTTCTGAAATTGCTTTCCAAAAAAGGGTCAATGAACCAAGCTGTTTGGATTCTGATAAAATGGAAATTAAGTGTCAAAATGCCAGGAATCTTAATTTTGAATAAGAAATAACATTTCTCTTGCACACAATAGCTTAAACCCATAATCCCATAGATTGTTATTACTTTTGAAGACAGGTAGCTGCTTTAATCAGGTTGAAAGTAAAGCAGAATGCTCCTGAAGGAGCATTCTGCTTTACTTTCAACCCCCTTTAAGCTACAACTTGGAAAGATACTATATACATAGTTTTTTGTTGCCTTCCGAGTTTTATAATCAGGACTTCTTAGCTTGGAACTATTTCCTTACGGTAGAAATAAATAGAGGAGTAAAAAGGCATATTTATGGAATAATAAGTTAAAGCAGAAAATATCAATAAGGTTATTAAAGCAGACAATATTATGATGGTGAACGAGTTAAGTACACAACTTAATGTGGCTTTTTGTTTTCAGATCGGAGTGCTCATCCCAATTAGTTGTTAAAGTTTCCTGCAGACAAAAAGGTAATACATTCAAACCAATAGATATATATACAGTCAAACTTCGATATCTCGAACTCGGTTAAATAGAATATACCCGTATTTCAAAGTTAAAATGTGGCTTAGCCACATTTTAACTTTGAAATATGGGTTTGTTCGACTTAACAGAGCATGAAATAATGCAGTTCATGTGTCGAACTATTGGATAGTTCGAGTTAAGCGAGTTTGAGATATCAAAGTTCAACTGTACACAACTTTCTCTCCCCTTTATCTACTCCTCATTGGAACGCCTTTTGACCGCTTTTCTTATTACTCAAACATTTATTATTACTTTACATGTTTAGCTCACCTGAGGGCGAAGTACTCAAGTTGAGCTTCTGTGGTCAATCAATGTCCGGCATCCGTTGATGTGCGTCACTTTTGTGGGGAAGAAAATAGGAGGTGCGCAGGGAGAATTCTGTTGAAGAAAGCGTTAGAGACAGATTATAGAATGTTAGAGAGCTCTGAGAGAAACTTTCTGTTTTACTTTTATCTGGCCTTAACCAATTACCCCATAAATACCCGTTTTATGCCTTTAAATTATTCCTCCCCTGACGAAAATTCAAGTTTTTACAGACATGAATATGTTTGGTAAGAAATATTTTCTATAACATTTATCCTTGCAGAAGATAGCTTAAAGTAGGCTGAAAGTAAAGCAGAATGTGCCTTGAGGCACATTCTGCTTTACTTTCAATCTGCTTTACGTGGTCACTTACCTTAAAAATTAGAAACAGGCTATGGTGTAATGGTTAAGTTGCTGCTTGTCTCATACATAGAAAACAAGACTTCTTTTGATGGAATGGCATGACATTGTTGAATTTCTTTGTTTTCAGTGTGTGGCACCAGGAAAGTTGAACTTATTACTCCGTTCATTGTTGGAGGCAATAGGCCACCGCTGGGGAAATGGCCGTGGGCAATAGCTCTGTTCATACAGGGAAAGTATGCATGCTCTGGGGCTGTAGTTGATAATGACTGGATTCTAACAGCCGCCCATTGTGTTGTGTAAGTATTTTAACCCATTACCCCATACCCTGCTTCTAGTTTTAAAGATAAGTGACCACTTAAATCAGGTTGAAAATAAAGCAGAATGGGCCTTAAGGCAACTACAATCTCATTTTCTGCTATGATATATAGAAAATATTTTTTTTATGGTAGACATATTCATGCCAGTATAAAGTGGAACTATATTCTTAAATGGAGGAATAAATTAAAGGCGTAAAAATGTGTATCTTTGGACTAAAGAGTTAAATGCACATTATTTCTATATGCATGTATTCATGGAGAAAATTGGTAAAACGATTGAAACAATTTGTTATGACTGTATAAAGTGAGACACAGGGCTGCCATTTCTCCGGATTTCACCGAAATATTTGGATTTTTATTCCAACAGATGGAAGCTTTAAACAGGCTGAAAGTAAAGCAGAATGCGCCTTAAGGCGCATTCTGCTTTACTTTCAACCTGCCTTAAGCATTACATGTCTTAAAAACTAAAAACAGACTATGAGTTAAAGGTATAATCAGGAAAATCGGGCTTGAAAAAATGAAAAATGTGAAAACTTAGGATTTTTTTTATCAACTTATGGCAGGCCTGGAGACATCTGTCAATCCAAAACAATAGATTAATACAGTAAAACCTCCCTATTATGACCACTAAATTGTGTTAATTATTAGGTCTTTACTATAGTTGACAACTTAACTCTTTCCTCCCTGAAACTTTAAATGGACAATTCCAGTTTCCATTTAAGTCTAGTCCATTTCTGACTTTAAAGGGTTGTTTTTGTCAATGTTTGGCATTATGACAAACAGTGAAGACCCTGATCAGAGGGCTCCTTTCGGAGCCCTCTGATCTGAGATGGTCTTCACTGTTTGCATAGGACAAGTGTTCTTTTCACATGTACATTGTTTGAAAAGGATGCCTATAGGCGGGACTAGGGTTCAAAGGGTTAAAGCAATAAGACAGTAAAACAGAAAGCTTCCTGTAAGCTGTCACCTGCATTTTAAACATCAATTAGCCTGTTTTAGTAGTCTTCATAGAGAGCTTTACTGTACAAGTTCGACCATTTTAATTCTTCCAGAACTCCTGACGCTAACTACACTCTGGTTCCCCAGTACTACACAGCTGTGATGGGATCCATATCAGCACAGGAGCCGGGAACCATGGCCAAGATTCGCACCATAGACCAAATAGTCCTTCATCCTAAACATTCTAGACTGATATCTGGGATTATAGACTGGGACATGGCTTTGTTACATTTGAGTGAACCAGTCAGCTATAGTAATTATATACAACCAGTCTGTTTGCCCAGTCAAGGTGCTGTCTTCCCAGTCAACAGTCAGTGCTACCTTGCAGGGTGGGGCTATATAAATACACAAAGAGGTAAGACAACACCTCTATATTATTAGCTCACCTGAGCCGAAGGCTTAAGGTGAGCTTTTGGGATGGCTCTGTGTCTGTCGTTAGTTGTCCATTATCCGTCATCATTAACCATTGCTTCAGATGACATCTTCTCCTATACCCCTTGACAGAATTCAACCAAACTTTACAGGAATGTTCATTTTGGTCAAGCTCTTTCAAATTTGTTCAAATAATTAAAAACAATGCATTTGGTTGGCATGGCAACCTAAGTGAAAAAATAGGGAAATCTTAAAATATCTTCTTTTCAAAACCTACAAAGGCCAGAGCTTAGATATTTGGCACATAGCATCATCTACAAGTCCTCTATCAAGATTGTTCAAACTATTCCCCTGGGTTAAAAATGACCCTGCCCTGGGAAATAAATAATTCTCTCAAATTTGACAGCTGTTCTCAGATGAGCGAAATATGGCTGATATGGGCCTCTTGTGTTATTGGGCATGGCGTCTTAAGCCTTACACTTAACTACAAATTAAACAAAAAGACATTAACTCCATATTCAGTTGAGGAGACGCTCTTTCTTGTTTAAACGAAACAAAACTCACAAATGCAATGCATTGAAATGAAGAAAGTGAAAACCTTTTTGAAAAATTTAACGATTCATTTTAGTATGAGTGGAAAATAGTTTATGAACACATGTATTTGGAAAAAGTCATTTCTTCTTACCCAACAAAAACCCATTACCTCATAACCTATTTATAGCTTTCAAGAAAGATGATCACTTAAGCGCATTCTGCTTTACTTTCAGCATGCTTTAAGCTATTATCTTCTAGGATATAGAAAATATTTCTTATAATACATATTCATGACTGTATAAAAGGGAACTTTTATCTGCAGTGAAGGAATAAATTATAGGCGTAAAAAGACGTATTTATTGGCTATATAGGGTTAAACAATGATTTCCATTGCAATCTGATCTTGGAGCCAGATTAGACACCAAGTAACTTGGCATTCTGATCAGGCTCCAAATTGTGTGTATATCTGACTTTATTAAATCAAGATTGTCAAGAAGATATACAGTAAAACCCCTCTATTACGACCACTAAATATCGTAAATGTTTGGGTGTTTAAGGCAGGTGACTACTTAAAGCAAGGTGACAGTGAAAAAGAAAGCTCCTTTAGGAGCTTTCTGTTTCACTGCCATCTTGCTTTAAGCTTACGCCTGTCTTATATACCATCAAGTAGCATTCATTTTAGTGGGCGTAATAGAGGGGTTTTACTGTAATCTTCTAAATAATGGTGTCTTGCCCTACAGTGTTTAAACAAAATGAAATTCCAAGGCAATGCTACATTAGAAGCTTTCATCCTGCTTAACCCATTACCCCAAAAATATGCCTTTTTACGCCTTTAAATTATTCATCCACTTAAGAAATGACTTCCTCTTTTTACAGTTATGAATATGTCACATAAGAAATATTTTCTATATCCTATCAGATAATAGCTTAAAGCAGGCTGAAAGTAAAGCAGAATATGCCTTTAGGCGCAATCTGCTTTACTTTCAACCAGCTTTAAGTGGTCACCTGTCTTCAACACTAGAAACTGGCTATGGGATAATGGGTTAAACAAAGTGAAATTTCAAGGCAATGCTGCTGCTTTCAGCACTTTCATTTCGCTTTAGGCAGTCATTTACATAAAGGTTCTTGGTAGTTTGATATAGCCATATACATGTAGTTAAGAGACTCAGACAAATAATATTTATTTTACAGTAACAGTGAACAAACTACGTGATGCCAAAATGAGATTATGGACAGATGAAGAATGTCGCCAAAATACAGTGGACCAGGAGTCTCAAGTCAATACCATGTCTACACTGTGTGCTGGGTACCATTCTGGGTTGATATCAGCTTGCCAGGTACCAGCATACTTGTATTAATTTACCCATAACCCCACAGCCTGTTTCTAGTTATGAAGACATTTGCCCACCTATCCCTTTATTTAATTCCTCCCTGAAACCTCAAATGGACAATTCTAGTTTTCACTTTAGCCTAGTCCATTTTTGACTTTTTAGGGTTTATTTTTACAAAATATGTCAAAATGACAAACAGTGTAGACCCTGATCAGGGTCTACACTGTTTGCAAGCACATGTGTACTCCACAGATACGCTGTTTGCAGATGACCATATATATGCTTTACTAGGGTTCAAAGCATTAAAGTAAGTTGAAAGTAAAGCAGAAAGGCATATTCTGATTTACTTTCAACCAGCTTTAAGCCATCATCTGCAAAGCTATAGAAACATTATTGTGTCACTTGCTGAATGTAGAGGTGACACTTAGGGATCAATCTTCTGCCATCTGTCTGTGTCATTCTGTCCGTCCGTCATGTATTTTCCATCATGCTTTTGTTGTTTGTTGTTTACAGCAGATAATAGCTTAAAGCAGGCTGAAAGTAAAGCAGAATATGCCTCTGGGGAAAAAAATGGTAGAATTTGTTTCTTGCTACATTTAATTACGTTGTGTTTGTCTTTTGTCTTGTTTATACAGGAAAGAATAATGTATTTTCTAGGGTGACAGTGGTGGACCAATGATGTGTAGCACAGACAGTGGTCACTGGGTACTAGCTGGAATAGTTAGCAGTGGGGCACAGGGGTGTAATGGTCAGCATGCCAGTAAAGCAAATAGGTTAGCCAAGATCTCATCTTCTGCAAACTGGATAGACAGAATTATTTCATCAAGATGACAAAGAGGAGGAGGAGCAGTGTGATGATACAGAATTCCACCCTTATTGTGAATACATGAGGGCATACAATAGGGCTACAGATAAGGGAGTAAATCCAACATTAGCACCAAATCCTATTGTGTTACTACTCATTAGAATCGTCTGTTCGAGACAATTCTAATGAGTAGTGACACCATAGGGTTTAATTAAGAAATGAAGATTTGAGATTTTCTCATTTCAGCATCAAATCCTATGGTGTGACTACTCATTAGAATCGTCTCTTCGAGACGATTCTAATGAGTAGTGACACCCTAGGGTTTAGTTCAGAAATAAAGATTTTAGTTTTTGAAATACTCCCCTTATTACCCGGAGCTCTGATGATACAAGTTAAACTTGTGTTGACCCTTTCCCCCTATAGACTGGCTCTAGTGTTCTGGAATGGTGGTTGCTTAACCCATTACTCCAAAGATACATTTTTTTACGCTTTTACTTTCAACCTGCTTTAAGTGATCATCTTTCTATAAAACTAGAAACAGGCTATTAGGTAATGGAGTAACATAGTAGCTACACATCATACAGAATGATGGACCATATCACTAGAGAAGACCTGTCATTGCAAACAGCCTAGACCCAACATCAGGGTATACACAGTTTGTTATGTGTGAAGGTCCATTTTCTCATAACATGTCTCAAATATAAAAGTGCTGAACATTTTTATGCAATAACTGTGCATTCCAGGAATATAGATCGAAGAACATTGTTAAGGTAGCAAGCCTCTAATCAAATTAGACCAATGTCGCTCAACTTGATGATATTCTCTATATAGTGACTGATCATTCACCTTAACCCTTTTAACCCTAGTCCTGCATATAGGCGTCCTTTTCAAACAGTGTACATGTGAATAGTACACTTGTCCTATGCAAACAGTGAAGACCCAGATCAGAGGGCTCCAAAAGGAGCCCTCTGATCAGGGTCTTCACTGTTTGTCATAATGCCAAACATTGACAAAAACAACCCTTAAAAGTCAGAAATGGACTAGACTAAAATGGACACTGGAATTGTCCATTTAAAGTTTCAGGGAGGAAAGAGATAACAAGGTGTTGGTACTGAACCAGGCTGGAGCGAGGTTTGATAGTAAATATTTGACTATGAGAACGACTGATTACTCTACTTAACCCATTACCCCATAAATACGCCTTTTTATGCCTTTAATTTATTCATCAACTGAAGAAAATAGTTCTGATTTATACAGTCATATTTATGTATCATAAGAAATATTTTCTATGTTTTAGCAGATGGTAGCTTAAAGCAGGCTAAAAGTTAAGCGAATGCGCCTTAAAGCCCATTCTGCTTTACTTTCAACCTGCTTTAAATTGTCACCTATGTTCAAAACTAGAAACAGGCTATATGGGGTAATGGGTTAAAGTACCGATATTGACTGATATTGACTCTATCTGGTTAGGGATAATCTACCTTCAATTTAAATGTTAGTATATGCTCTGACCAGTGACTTATATAGTGACTGTATTTAGAACTTGATGATGCATATAGTGGGGAATACATAATTGCTTCCTTATTAACCCTTTGAACCCTAGTCCTGCTTATTGGCGTCCTTTGCAAACATGCAAATAGTACACTTGTCATATACAAACAGTGAAGACCCAGATCAGAGGGCTCCTAGGAGCCCTCTGATCAGGGTCTTCACTGTTTGTCATAATGCCAAACATTGACAAAAACAACCTTTAAATATCAGAAATGGACTAAAAGGTAAAGGTGATAGGTTTATCAAGTCTGAAATTTATATGTCATATTCTGTCGACTTTTACAATTACCTCCCTGTTCATCGAGTCACAAGTCGGCCATTTACATTCGGCCCTACTAGCAGCCATGACACATTGACTTATTTCCCTCTCAGGTACCCATTTAAATCACCTGGGTGAAGTGGAGCAATGTAGGGGTTAATTTTTTGCTCAGAAAAATTTCAGTGATCCTGACAGGGCTCGAACCAGGAACCTCTCGCTTCCTAGTCAAGCGTTCTACCACTGGACCACCGACACCTATGACTAGACTTAACCCTTTACCTGATAGCCTATTTCTAGAATTGAAAATAGGTTACTACTTAAAGCAGGTTGAAAGTAAAGCAGAATGCGCTTTAAGCGCATTCTGCTTTACTTTCAGCCTGCTTTAAGCTATTTCCTGCTAGAATAAGGAAAGTATTAAACATGACACATATTCATTACGGTATATATTGGAACTATTTTCTTCAGCGGATGAATATAATGCATGTGCTAAAAGTCGCTTCAATAAGGGAAAGGGTTAAATAGAAACTAGAATTGTCCTTTTAAAGTTTCAGGGAGGAAAGTGTTAAACTAAAATGAAAAGAAACACATTGGCAATGCCATAAAGTAATGTATTATGATAACTTTATGATACTGTTAAATTATTTCAAGGCCAGCGCCAAAACAGTATGAAGCCTTAAATCCGGGACACAAAATTAATCAGTGTCTGATCTGACTCCAAACTGTTTACAAAAAACAATATTCTTTAATCCATTACCCCATAAATATGCCTTTTTACACCTTTAATTAATTACTCCACTGAGGAAAATAGTTCCACTTTATACAGTTTTGAATGTGCAAAATGAGAAATGTTTTCTTTATCCATGCAGATGGTATAGTAGCTTAAAGCAGGCTGAAAGTAACCTGCCTTAACTCTTTCCTCCCTGAAACTTTAAATGAACAATTCCAGTTTTGATTTTTGTCTAGTCCATTTCTGGCTGTTAAGAGTTGTTTTTGTCAATTTTGGCATTACTGACAAACAGTGAAGACCCTGATCAGAGGGCTCCTTTTGGAGCCCTCTGATCTGGGCCTTCACTGTTTGCACAGGACAAGAGTACTATTCACATGTACACTGTTTTAAAAGACGCCTATATGCGGGATTAGGGTTCAAAGGGTTAAGTGGTCACATATCTTCAAAACTAGAAATCAATAGTTTATTGGGTAATGGGTTAAGATATTAGCAACCACATTTAAACTGCTGATGATCAAAGTTTATGCCTGAGATTTGGTCAAAAGCAAACAGTACAGACCCAGATCAGGGGCCAAATTTTAACCCTTAGCCTGCCACTCACGACTATAGCTCCATATGCAAACAGCTTGGATCCGGATGAGACGCCGAGTAACTCGGCGTCTCATCCGGATCCAAGCTGTTCGACACTCGGACAACATTTTCAGCAATTTTGAGCAACTTTGAAGCACTTTGAAACTTGAAGCAGACGAGAAATATAGCAGACGACAATTTATTTGGCAGGCTATGGGTTAACCTGTTTTCAATTGTTGAAGAGCCTTTGTTTGCATGTGATGTTATTCAAATGCTATGTAGCAGTAGAACTGTGCCAAAATGAAGATATACAGGACTTCAAATAAGTCAGTATATATCTAATGTTTAACCTTTATTCTTCCTCCAAACCCTATGCTGTTACTACTCATTAGAATTGTTGCAAAGCATCGATCTTAATGAATAGTCACATCATAGGATAAACTCAATATTATGACCAATCGAAGAAGTGTTTGGTTTTGCATTGCCTGCTTAACCCATTACCTCATAAATATGCCTTTTTATGCCTGTAATTTATTCCTCTACTATAGAAAATAGTTCCACCCTGTACAGTCATAAATCAATATGCACTATAAGTATAAGAAATATTTCCTTTATTATTCTAGCAGATGGTAGCTTGAGTTAACTCTTTGAACCCTAGTCACGCATATAGGCGTGATTTTCAAACAGTGTAGATGTGAATAGTACACATGTCCTATGCAAACAGTGAATACCCAGATCAGAGGGCTCCTTACGGAGCCCTCTGGTCTGGGTCTTCACTGTTTGTCATAATGCAAAACATTGACAAAAACAACCCTTAAAAGTCAGAAATGGACTAGACTTAAATGGAAACTGGAATAGTCCATTTAAAGTTTCAGGGAGGAAAGAGTTAAAGCAGCTGAAAGTAAAACAGAATGTTCCTTAACCCTTTACCCCATAGTGCTGGAAATAGGTGACCACTTAAAGCAAGTTGAAAGTAAAGCTGAATGTGCCTTAAGGTGCATTCTGCTTTACTTTCAGCCTGCTTTAAGCTAACATCTGCTAGAATATACAAATATTTCATAGAATACATATTCATGACTGCATAAATTGGAATTATTTCTTCAGTGGAGGAATACATTAAATGCTCTAAAAGACACTTCTATGAGGGAACGGGTTAAGTAGTAATTTGGATTATTATATGCCTTTGTATGATATCGAGCGTTTCCGCGTGTATCTGCACAGTAAAATACAAGAGTCTGTATCAGCCACCTTGTATAAGCCACTTTGAATTTTACTCTGACCTCGCTTTCGATTTAACGTGACGTCATTTACGTACGTGTACAAGTGCCGCGTTATTCATTGTGGCAAACAAAAAATCTTGTTCTGCTTCAAATAACTAATAAATTTTGGCTATAAAATGATTTAAACAACTATTTAATTGTTTCTGGTGTGTATTCAAGGCATATAATAAACACATCACCAGTTGGCAGTGTGCTACAGAGTGTTGCATTTAGCTCTCGACGTTTTTGGCAGAAACAACCGATCAGACTCGTGCCAAGGCGCTCCTCAGATCGGCTATTTCCGCCAAAATCGTCTCGAGCTAAATACATCACTCTGTATCGCACTGTCAACTGGTAATGTGTATTTACTTTCAGCCGGACAGGATTAACCCTTAGCCTGCCAGTCACGACTATAGCTCCATATGCAAACAGCTTGGATCCGGATGAGACGCCGAGTAACTCGGCGTCTCATCCGGATCCAAGCTGTTTGACACTCGGAAAACAATTTCAGCAATTTTGAGCAACTTTGAAGCACTTTGTAACTTGAAGCAGACGAGAAATATAGCAGACAACAATTTATTTGGCGGGCTAAGGGTTAACTCATGTTCCACTGAATGTTCATATATAAACAGGGCTCCAGATAAGGGGAGTATTTCAAAAACTAAAACCTTTATTTCTGCTTTAAACCCTATGGTGTCACTACTCATTAGAATCGTCTCGAAGAGACGATTCTAATGAGTAGTAACACCATAGGATTTGGTGTTGTATGAGTGGGAAAAGGTTGGATTTGTTCAAAATACCCCCTCTTATCTGGAGCCCTGTATAAAATTCCACCAACTATGAACCCATATCATCTGAACATATCATTTATCATCTGAACATTTCATTAAAGGCATAAAAAGGCACATCTGTAAAGAAAATGATTGTACATGCTTGAAAAGTATTTTTAGTGTGGTAATGATGAGCCTGTCTCGGTCTCCGTGGTTGTGATGTTGTGGTATCATTGTATTAGTGTTTTCTTCTGACCTGGTCGAGTTATTCCCATCGCAGATGATCAGGGCTCCAGATAAGGGTAGTTTTTCAAAAACTTAAATCTTTATTTCTGCATTAAACCCTATGATGTTACTACTCATTAGAATCGTCTCTTCGAGACGATTCTAATGAGTAGTAACACCATAGGATTAGTGCTGAAAATATTGTAATTATTCAGTAAACTCCTTCTTATCTGGAGCCCTGATGATTCTGTTTTCTCTTTAGACAACTCTCTGAAACAATTTAATCTGGCTCTAACCTGTTTGCAATGGAACTATTAGTCTTAGCGTAAATGCGTTTTATTGGGAAAGAGTAACGTATCAGTAAAATTATGCAGCTGTCTCCTTATTCAAGTACGACAGAGTACAAGTATATATCTGATGTGAGGATGTCACCTTGCTTACCTATTCACTATCAATAACTATTCTGTTCTAAAAAATAAGTCGGCCAGGTCAGAAAAAAAATAAAATATCTGTGACATTATAAAAAGAGTTGTGACTGTTCTTAATGATTATGACAGATTTTGTGACATGGAATATTCCTTTATATTTATATGCTTTACTTTTACTTATAGAATTTTTACCTAGCTGGTTGAATTGGTTCATTTATTTGCCTTTGAATCTGTTGTTTGGTATAATTGTGATAACAAAATTATAATGATGCTTACGACCTGATTACAATTTCGTCTCATCCTACCTTAACCCTGTCTTGCAATTTTATTTTTGGTGTTTCATAGTTACATTCTAGCTGGCTTGTGGAAGGTCGGTAGTTCTACCCTATACAGTCATGTAGTTGCCGATTTGTGCCTGAAACAGTGCATAAAGGGCTTCTGGGGTCTTCCTCCACCTGTAATTAGCTGGACTTCGCGATATAAGAAATACTTTTTATATCCTAGTAGATGGTACAGTGGAGAAAATGTTATTCTTTCCCATTTAAACGCAAACGAAACGCAAACGCAAATCACTTAAACATTAAACATAAGAAATGAAAACTTGTTGACAATTCTTACTATCTATTTTAATCTGAGTGGCAAACAGTTTGGTGCCTGATCAGACGCCGGGTTACCCGGCGTCTGATCTGGCTCCAAACTGTTTGCACTGAAAATAATAGTTTTTGCGTAAACGCGTTTATTGGGAAAGAATAACGTTTTCTCCACTGTAGCTTAAAGCAGGCTTTATTTTCAACCTGCTTTAAGTGGTCACAAGTCTTCAAAATTAGAAACAGTCTATAGGGTAATAGATTAAAGGGAGCTTTCTGCTTTACCTTTAAGTCTTCTTTAACCCATAACCCAATAGCTGTTTCTAGTTTTGAAGATATGTGACCACTTAAAGTAGGCTGAAAGTCAAGCAGATGTGCCTTCGCGTACATTTTGCTTTACTTTCAGCCTGGTTTAAGTTACAGTCTACCAGCATATAGAAAATATTTCTTATGATGCACTTTCCTGACTATAAATTGGAACTATTTTCTACAATAAAGGAATAAATAAGAGGAGTAAAATGGCATATTTATGGGGTAGTGGGTTAGTCTGTATTATGTCAAAGTATAGGACAATTTTCCATTAAGTTAAAACTAGGAATGGTAGTTTTAATGTGTAAGTGCATTTCTACAAGGTGTATGCACATTAAATTTTGTAAACACATAAAAAATGCTAGTTTCTTAACCCATTACCCCATAGCCTATTTCTAGTTTTGAAAACAAGGTACTACTTAAAGCAGGTTGAAAGTAAAGCAGAATGCGCCTTAGGGCGCATTCTGCTTTACTTTCAGCCTGCTTTAGGCAAAAATTTGCTAGAATAAAGAAATTATTTCTCATGGTTCATTTTCATTATTGTGTAAATTGGAACTATTTTCCTCAATGGCTGAATAAACTAGAGGCGTAAAAAGGCGTATATATGGGGTAATGGGTTAAAGAGCCAATATCATCTGCTCTGACATGATTTTGTTTAAATTTGTGATTTGTTTTAACCCATTACCCCATAAATATGCCTTTTTACACATTTAACTTGTTCTTCCACTGTAGAAGAAAGTGTCTTTTTATAAAGTCATGAACATGTATCATAAGCTTTTTTTCTATATCCTAGCAGATAATAGCTTAAAGTTATAAAGCTGAAAGTAAAGCAGAATTTTCAACCTGCTTTAAGGGTGTATCCAACCCATAAGCGATTTTTTCAAAGTATTAAACTTTTTTTCTATCATTGTTTTTTTGGAAGAGCTATTTATGATGAATGAAAAAATGAAAAAAAAAAAATATGGTGGTGTCTTTTTTTTTGAGCTACAGCGATTTGAAAAAGGTATGTCAAATTTGGGATTTTTTTTCAAATTTGACCCATTCAGAGTACAAGCTTCAGTAAAATCTATTTCAAAACAAAACAAAAATGGTAATTTGGGTTTTCTTTATTTATTTCATGTCTATGGTGGTATTTTCACATATATAAACCAAATTTAAACAAAGCAGGCACGGGGTTTGAACAATATGGATCCTTGAATATCAAATATATGCTTTATATAGGGCATGATTTTATTAGATTTTTTATTTTATGAAAAAAAAGTAAATAAGTTTGAAAATGAAATAGTTCTAGTATTAAACTTTTTCTTATATTCTACCAGATGAAAGCCCATGATAAGGCAGTTCAAAATATGGAAAGAAATTGAAAGGTCAGTGTTGAAAATTTTGAGTTATTAAAGTAAAAAGAGTTATCTCCCCTTACAAAATTTACAAAGGGGAAGTGGGTGGGGTAAATTTTACATGGCAGTAGAGCCAACTGTTGTTCACCAAAATGTACACTTTTTCTATTTTTTCATACATCTTAAATAGCTCTTCAATACAAAACCATCGTAGAGTGTTTTCATATACTTTGAAAATTTCCCAAATGCATGACATTGAGTTCCTATTTTTAAAACTCAGTGGAAACAGGCTATGGGGTATAATGGGTTAAACACCTGCTACAACACCATATGCCTCACAGTATTATTTTCAAGACTACATTGAGACCTCTTAATTATATTGTGAAAAGAATTTTTTAAACAAATTTAATTTGAACGTATTTCCTCTCTATTTTTCACTCTAAAGTTTATAGGGACGTTGGTTGTGATAAAGCTAATTAGTCAAAAAGAAGATTATTACAAGATTAAATTTAAAGAAGATAAAGAATTTATAGATGGGTGGCTGCTTAAATCAAAATGAAAGTAAAGCAGAAACTCCTATTGGAGCTTTCTGTTTTACTTTCTTCCTGCTTTAAGCTAGCACCTGTCTTTAACACCGTCAACCATTACACCTTAATCCTTTACCTGATAGCCTATTTCTATCATTGAAGATGGATGGCTACTTAAAGCAGGTTGAAAGTAAAGCAGAATGTGCCTTAAGGCGCATTCTGCTATACTTTCAGCCTGCTTTAAGCTATCATGTGCTTGAATATAGAAAATGTTCCCTATAATATATATTCATGACTGATTAAATTGGAACTATTTTCTTCAGCGCAGGAATAAATCATATTCGCTAAAAGGTGCTTCTATTGGGGAAAGGGTCAATTGAGTGGTTATTGTATGTTGCTTGAGTATAGGTTAAATGTGTTAGAGATAGTGAATAACGTATGTTGTATTCTTCAACATGAAATGTTTTCTTATGACAACATTCAAACCAGCGTAATTTTTACGCCATAATATGACCATTCTTTTTTTTGGTCAGTCTGTGTTAAGATGTGTGTTTGCAAAAGTAAAATTAATATATTAGTTTGTTTTCAACGGTAGAAATTAAAAGTTATTGCATAATGTAGGGCAAATGTGAAACAGAAAGCTCCTGTAGGAGCTTTCTGCTTTACTTTTGACCTTCATTAAGCCACCATTTTATCCAAGTCCGTTAAAAAAGCCAGGCTGCAGAACAAAAGTTTGACAATATCATATATACATTTATACTTCCCTCATTCTGATGTGAATGGAGATTTGACAAGTTGTAGCTGAGGTACCACCCAATCGCCTGTATAAATCATATACGCCATGAATGCCTGTATAATATAAATTATATGCCATGAATGCTTGTAGGCTGAAATTCGTCCACCTTAATTAGTCAAAGGTCAATTATGACAATATATGTAAAGCGATTACATCTATATAGAACTATAGTATAAGTGTTCGCTGACCATTTAACTCTTTCTGTCTTTTAACCCGTTATCCCATAAAAATGTCTTTTTATGCTTTTACAGTGGAGAATCTGTTATTCTTTCCCGTTTAAACGCAAACGTACGCAAACGCAAAGCACTAAAACGTAGAAAAGAACAACTTTTGGACAATTCTGATAATTCTTGTTTATCTTGGTGGCAAACAGTTTGGAGCCTGATCAGACGCCGGGTTACCCGGCGTCTGATCTGGCTCCAAACTGTTTGCACTGCAAATAATAGTTTTAGCGTAAACGCGTTTATTGGGAAAGAATAACAGATTTTCCACTGTATCTAGGATCTATTCCTCTACACTGTTTGCTAATTTAGAGCAGTATTTCTTTAACCACCTAGAATTCCAAGTAGACTGGTTTCATATTTTGGTAACTGAAAAGATATGCAAGGGAAGATAATAACCCAAAGAGTCACTTAGTGTTTAAAGAGTTAGATACAAAAAAGTTCTTCTGTTGAATGTATGGTCATGATAGAGGGTTTGGTACTGTAAATATGGTTCGTAGATAAAAATATATAGTTTTACATCTTTTTATTGTATGTACATAAATTATGTGTCATAAGCTATGAGTTTTATATTATTGGTTGTGTTGTTCTTCCATATTCATATTCATTCCGTAAACTATTAATTTTATTTCATACATTCTATTGTACTATGTTTTATATGATTTGTGTACGGTGCAATTTTGATAACTCGTGCTAGCTTAGTATATCAAAGTTAAAAACTGGCTTAGCCATGTTTTAACCCTTTCCCCCATAAATATGCCATTTTACGCCTTTAATTTATTCTTCCACTAAAAAAAAATAGCTCCAAATTATATAGTGATAAATATGATTTTTTAAGAAATACTTTCTGTATTCTAGAAAATATTTGCTTAAAGCAGGCTGAAAGTAAGGCAGAATGCGCCTTAAGGTGCATTCTGCTTACTTTCAACCTGCTTTAAGTGATCATCTTTCTTTAAAACTAGAAATAGGCTATGGGGTAATGGGTTAAAAACTGGCTTGGCTATGTTTTAACCTTGATATACAGGTTTACAGTAAAACCTCTCTATTACACCCACTTAATTGTGTTAATTGTTAGATTTTAAGACAGGTGACTGCTTAAATCAAAGTGACAGTAAAACAGAAAGCTCCTACAGGAGCTTTCTGTTTTACTGTCACTTAGCTTTAAACTGTCACCTGTCTTTTAAAAAAACATTTAGCCTTCTTTTTAGTGATCGTCATATATGGGTTTTTCTGTATTTGTTGCATATGAATTTCATTTATTTAAAATTAATAGAGTTGTAGAAAAATCAAACTTATTTGACATGAGTTTGTTCGAGTTTTCAAAGTTCAACTGTTATTTTAATTTGAGCAGTCAGTTTGTGTCATGACAGTTTTGTCTACATGATTGATTTATGTTTAACCCATTACTCCATAAACATGCCTTTCTATGCCTTTAATGTATTCCTCCACTGAAGTAAATAGTTCCACTTTATACCGTTATACATAGGCAGCATAGGAAGTATTTTCTATATCCTAACAGATGGATGCTTAAAGCAGGCTGAAAGTTACCTGCTTTAAATTGTCTCCAATCTTTAAAACTAGAAACAGGCTATGGAGTAAAGGATTAACCCTTTAAATGTGGGATAGGAATTTTTTTCACCTTTCTAGACAGTATGGATCCAGATCATGATACTAATTAGTCTGTACATGCCTTCAAGTGTTTATATAAAAAATTTAACAAAAGGTTTTGATCTAGAATAGACGAAAATGGACGGACAAGGATCCCATCTGTTTGGCACTTAGATGTTATACAGTGGAGAATTCGTTATTCTTTCTTTGAACCCAAAAGAATCAGTAATGCAAAGAACTAAAATGTAGAAAAGTATAACTATTGGACAGTTCTAATAAAATTGGTTGATCTGAGTGGCAAACATTTTGGAGCCTGATCAGACGCCGGGTTACCCGGGGTCTGATCTGGCTCCAAACTGTTTGCAATTGAAATTATAGTGTTAGCGTAAACGCTTTTATTGGGAAAGAATAACATTTTCTCCACAGTGTATTCTACAGTGGAGAAGATGGTCTTCTTTCCCCATTAAACGTTTACACTAAAACTATTATTTCCATTTCAAAACAGTTTGGAGCCAGCTCAAACACCGGGTAACACATCATCTGATCAGGTTTCAAACTGTTTGCCACTCAGCGAAAATAAATAGAATTGTCAAAAGGATTGTCCTTCTCTACATTTATTCAATGTGTTTGGGATTTGATTGCATTCAACTCATTACCCCATAGTCTTTATTTAGATTTTGAAGACAGGTGACCAGTTAAAGCAGGTTGAAAGTAAAGCAGAATGTGCCTTAAAGCACATTCTGCTTTACTTTCAGCCTGCTTTAAGCTACTAGAATACAGAAAATATTTCTCATGGTATATTATAATTATTGTATAAAGTGGAACTATTTTCTGAAATGGAGAAATAAATTAGAGGTGTAAAAATGCATATATATGGGGTAATGGGTTAAATGTGAAGGAATACCATCTTCTCCGCTGTCACTCTGTAATTCTACAACAGTGACAGACTGCAATCTGCAACCTGTCTTTGAAATTTCTTTTTAGTTGTCAAAATATTACAGTAAAACCTCTCTATTACGACCATTAAATAGTCTTAAATATTAGGTGTTTATGACAGGTGACTACCTAAAGCAACATGACAGTAAAACAGAAAGCTCCTTTAGGAGCTTTCTGTTTTACTGTCACGTTGCTTTAAGTTGTCACCTGTATTTTATACAATTAATTAGTCTTCGTTTTAATGGTCTTAGTAGAGAAGTTTCACTGAACTTATTTTGTATGCATGATGGATTGAGTTTCCATATCATTTTGAAGTCCTATTTATATTTTGTATTAATTTTTTTATATTTATTTGAAGTAATGACAAAAAAAATGGAGTAAAAAAGTCAGAAGAAATAAAAATCTCAATTTTCAAAATGGTTTTGTTGTTTTATTAAATTTTCCCCAGCCCTGTTTCCTGAGGAACAGCATAAATATGCCTTTTTACTAGGCCTTTAAATTATTACTCATCTGAAGAAACTAGTTCAACTGTAGAGACATGAATATGCACCATCAGACATATTTTCTGTATCCAATCAGATATAGATGAAAGCAGGCTGAAAGTAAAGCAGAGTGCACCTTAAAGCACATTCTGCTTTATTTTCAACATGCTTTAAGTGGTCACCTGTCTTAAAGTTTTGAAGCAGGCTATGGGGTAAAGTGTTAAACAGACATTCGAAGAAGACCTGGGATCACTAAACCCATTTAAGCCTAGTGTCTATTAAAGTTAAAATTGGCAAACAGTGTAGACCCTGACGAGATGCCCCGTTACGTCAGTTTTATCAGGCTCTGCACTGTTTGCTATGCCATATGATATATTTTGCTGTATGGAGTGGACAATCACTGCAGTGTCTTGAGATCACCTTTTTGTATCTATAATGGAATTTTCCAGCAAGTATAAAGGGAGAGTTCATTGCAATATCCAGGCATAAATGGGTTAAAACAAAAGGAAATGACAGATACAATCATTAACTCGTAGTTGCAGACGACAATTTTGTATTGGACTAATTTCACAGTGTGCTTCAGCAATTTTATTGACTGTGCTATGGTACCAGTGGAGAATCTGTTATTCTTTCCCAATAAACGCGTTTACGCTAAAACTCTTATTTCCAATACAAACAGTTTGGAGCCAGATCAGACGCCGGGTAACCCGGCGTCTGATCAGGCTCCAAACTGTTTGCCACCAAGATAAACATGAAATATCAGAATTGTCCAAAATTTGTTCTTTTCTACGTGTTAGTGCTTTGCGTTTGCGTACGTTTGCGTTTAAACGGGAAAGAATAACAGAATCTCCACTGTATGACGTCACCAATGACGTAAGAATAACAGATTCTCCACTGGTATATTCTGTCTAAACAAGGGTTGTATTAACCCATTGTCCCATAAATATGCCTTTTATGCCTTTAATTTATTCATCACTGAAGAAAATAGTTCCACTTTATACAGTCATGAGTATGTACCAAAATAAGCAATTTCTTTATCCTAGCTTATTATAGCTTAAAGCAGGTTGAAAGTAAAGCCTTAATACTATCTTCAATACTAGAAACAGGCTATGGGGTAATTGGTTAAATAAAATGGATAAGTAACTAGAACCACAATAAACAAGGGTTGTATTGTCGAAGAGTAACTCGGCTCAACTGAAACACAAGTAGATGTAAAACTATTTCCTTGATGAACAAATTGTCTTTTAACATTATCATTCTGAATAATTGTCGTCTGTGAAAATAAATCAAAATTAGTGTTAAAATGTTCAAAGTGACGAAAAGTTGAATTGAGTGACAAACAGTTTGGATCCAGATCAAACGCCGCGCTACGCGTCGTCTGATCTCGATCCAAACTGTTTGCAAACGTAAGTCAAGTCGTGCTTAGCATCATGAGGCCATCGTCATCGTGGTTAACTCATTAAGCCTAGTGTCTACAAAAGGAGACATTAGTAAACAAAGTAGACCCTGATGAGAGACCGTGTTACGCGGCGTTTCATCAGGGTCTTCAATGTTTGCTATATATCGTTATATTATGAAATAATTTACTGTATGGGCAAACACAGTAGTGTCTTTAGATCAGTTTTGTATAATTATCTATAATGAAATATTCCAACAAGCACAAAGGGAGAGTCTATTGCATTTACATGGCATAAAAGGGTTAAAACACCTTCAACAAGTTGTGGAATGCCATGTACTTTACATATTTATAAATAAACTGTTTCCCCAACTACTTATTGCGGGGACTACTGAATGGACGGAACAAAAAAGTTCAGAAATCTCCTATATATATATAAAAGCGATATACCGGTATATCCGTGGCTTGATTGGTCGTTGGTGTCTGAACATTAACAATTGCATATATACAATCCGCTATGTGTTCAGTTGCCACTGTTTGCGGCTTAGGTTAGCGGTTTGTGTTCCGTGCGCCGTGCCGAGTATTTCATACCAGGTAGCCAACTTGCAATTGCATGGCCATCGACGGCTATCGATATCTTTACGGAACTCATGGCATACACCTATAATACTGTTTAATACTTCATAATAAACAAAGTTCAAACAAAATATTTATTCTGCAGGACTGCCATTTCTCCAGAATGTTCCGAAATCTTCAGATTTTCTTAATTTCTCCGGACCTACGGATTTTCCCGAAATCTTCGGATATCTGGTATTTCTCTCGAAATTTGGAATTGTATGCGTGTTTTACTTAGGAAACTTCGATATGGATGTCAAACAGGTTAGAAGAATCGCAAAGTACTACCAAAGTACTTTGTGGAAGAATGAAGCTACAATTATATGTGTGACTTCACCTTAGCACAGACGATTTGTGTTTTAAGGCCGCCTTTCAGTTAACCGATTAATAATCGGAATTTATCGATTGAAACCCAACCGATATTGCCAATTATCATTAATCATTTTGGCCACCCATTGCCACCACTATTACTCTCATGCATATTCCTGCGTCTTGCATGGGTGGATGGGAGTAAACTTGTCTTGAAGTTGGAGGTTCACACCTCTGCCGCCACCTTGTTGGCCTCTGCAGCTAGTCTCAATCGTAGACGGACCGCCTCTCGTATCTGCTGAAGCCTGTCAAAGTTTTTATAATGCTTTAGATCAATGTCCGCTTCCTTTCTAAGTTTGGTCACTCGCCGTAAGTGTTCCTTGTACTTAATCGATAACTCGCTGAAATTAGATAAAACATACATGTTTGCATTATTTATACATGTATTAACATATTACAGTCGAACTTCGAAACCTCGAACACCCTGGAAGCATTAAAATTTGTTCGAGAAAAGGGTTGTTCGAGATTCAGGCGGTACATGTATGCAGACTCCTTTTTTGCCTGTACATGTAACCCTTTCACTCTCAATGACGATTAAAAGCGTGCTTGGAAACAGTTCGGATTCTAATCAGACGCCGCGTAACGCGGCGTCTGATCAAAATCCAAACTGTTTACACTCTTTTTGAAATTTCTTAAGTCATACCGACTAATTTTTTAACTTTGAAACGACATTGCAGACAACAAAATTGATGCAGACGACCATGAAAACGGTGAAGGGGTAAACTCTCTTGAAAGATTTGGCAGTGAAATGTTTAACCCTTTCACCGCCAGAATCGCCTAAAGTCGAATTTGCAAACAGTTTTGATCCTGATCAGACGCCGCGTTACGCGGCGTCTGATCAGGATCAAAATTGTTTGACACCCGTTTCTATATCTCTTATGTCATACTCTCTTAAATCTAACTTTGAAATTATATTGCAGACAATAATATTGAAGCAGACGACACATCACGGTGCAGGGGTAAAAAACTCAAAAATAATTTGGCGGTGAAAGGGTTAATATGTTCCACAATTGAAGAAAATTGTTTCACTTTAAACAGTCATGAATATGCACCATGCGAAACATGTTCCGTATCTTAACATCTATAGAAGCTTAAAGCAGGCTGAATGTTTATAGCGAAACTATAGATCATATTGTACTATATTAACCTCCTTCTATAGGTGGTCACTTGTTTTCAATACGGTACATGTATATGTATTTACAAAAAGTTTGCACCCTGATTAAACGCCGAGAAATGCACTATCTAATCAGGACCGCAACAAAAACTTCTATACCCAATATCATTAGGTGACCGATAATAGAGTCATCATGACTCACTTGTTTTATACAGAGCCCATGTCAGAAATCAACTGGTAACGTATTTTATGTAATGACAACATTGTTATATTTCACATCCATATGTATAATTGTTCTTTATGTTCCTGTTAAGGATTAAATAGCATTATACATGTATTAGTCCATGATAATGAAACATTGAATCGCAAGAAAATGCAAACGTGCATTCAACATACACTTAATTAATCGACATTTACTTTGCAAAAATACAATGTAATGTTCAATACAATTTACGATCCAATCGTGACTATTTGAAATCTTTGCAGAAACTCTCTATTTACGACTATAGTTGCAGCGTTGAGTCCGGGTATGTTTATGCTCAAGGAGCCAACTGATCAGGGCCTGCACTGTTTGTCATTTTGCAATTCAGTATACTGTAAACACACTCTTAAATTGTCAAATATGAACTAGCGGTTTTAGTAAACTCGAATTGTCTACTAGAACATTCCGATGTCAATTAGTTAACTTTTTCACCCTGATTGACGTCATAAAGCGTATTTGCAAACAGTTTTGATCCTGATCAGACGAGATCAAAATTATTTGCCACTTGTTTTGAAATTACGTCAGTTATACTGCCTAAACGTTATTGCCGACAATACTAATGAAGCAGACGATATGCCGGTGAAGGGGTAAACACCTACATGTACATGTAACGATAAATTTGATCATGAAAGGGTTGCTTTAACTCATTCAGCCCTAGTGACGCATATATGCGTCTTTTACCAGAAGTGTGCCTGTAAATAGTACACTTGTCATATGCAAACAGTAAAATCCCTGTTCAGAGGGCTCCTGCAGGAGCCCTCTGATCAGGGTCTTCACTGTTTGTCATTTTTCAATATATCATAAAAATAACCCTAAATATATGAAAATGGACCAGCCTTTATTTCAAACTGGACGTGTGCATTGGAAGTTTCAGGGGATAATGAGTTAAACTACTCACGAGAAGTCGACTTCACCGTCCTGGTTAATATCTAGTCTGTTCATTAATATGTCCATGGACCGCCTGCTCAGAGGAATATCGATCTCCTGTAAATATAATAAATACAACTTTAACAAAATAAGTCATTGGCTGTCGTACCTAGAGTACAATGATTATACATTGCCCCCTCCCTACAACAACACCCAATGGGAGACACTGATTGTGTGCGTGTTTCGGAGGGAGTCGTTATAGGGTGAAAATTGGTATACATTTGCAAACAGTTTTAATCAAGATCAGACGCCGCGTAACGCGGCGTCTGATCTAGATTCAAGCTGTTTGTCACTCGTCATTTTGTTTTTTCTGTCAAAATGTCCAATATTTAAATTTGAGAATAAATAGCAGACGACAATTTTAAACGGACGATATAGCAGCCGTGAAAACGTTAGACATAATTGGTCTGTTTTGGAACAGCAGCACGCGTTGTTGTAAGGAGAGAATCGTTGTTCAGAGGGCCGATGTAGGGAGAAAGTACTGTAAACAGTTTGAATCATTATCAGGCGCCGCGCTGACACTCATTTAAATAGTCCAAATACTTAGAAATTAAATTTGAGAAATAAACAAATGTGTTTATTAAACACTATACCACATGATGTGAACGTGGCCTCTAAATTGCATTGACCTTTGTCTGATATGGACCATCTTGTAATGAGCTCAAGAGCTTCGTCAGTTGAGTATAAATATGAAGTCTCTATCACATGTTGTTCCAAAGTGCAAATTGTGGACTTACAGGTGAAAAACAATATGTTCTGTCCACGTCTACACAATTGTTTAACTCTCATCATAGAGTGCATTTGCAAACAATATTGATCCTGATTAGAACTATTTGCCACTTATTTTGAAATAACCTTAGTTATATTGCCCTACATCTGACTTTTAAACGATATTGCAGGCAATAATATTGAAGCAGACGACAATATGGCGGTGAAGGGGTAACAACCTCAAGCTAAATGTGTCTGCAATATCGTTTCGAAGTTAGATTTATAACAGTAGACCTTAGGTACATTTTTATTTTCAAAACAAGTGGCAAACAGTTTTGATCCTGATCAGACGCCGCGTGACGCGGCGTATGCTCAGGTTAAATAGCTTTATTCTGTCCAAAATACACATGTTTAAGCTAAATCATTATTTCCATTGCATAACATTTGGATCAAGATACAGTGGAGAATCTGTTATTCTTTCCCGTTTAAACGCAAACGTACGCAAACGCAAAGCACTAAAACGTAGAAAAGAACAACTTTTGGACAATTCTGATATTTCATGTTTATCATGGTGGCAAACAGTTTGGAGCCTGATCAGACGCCGGGTTACCCGGCGTCTGATCTGGCTCCAAACTGTTTGCACTGCAAATAATAGTTTTAGTGTAAACGCGTTTATTGGGAAAGAATAACAGATTCTCCACTGTAAGACACTACTTAGCCCGTCGTCTAATTAGGCTCCAAATTGTTTGCCATTCAGTTGAAGATACAGTAGAACCTCTCTATAACAGCCACTAAGTTTTGTTGCTTATTGTGTGTTTAAGACAGGTGACTGCTTAAAGCAAGGTGACAGTGAAACAGAAAGCTCCTTTAGGAGCTTTCTGTTTTACTGTCACCTTGCTTTAAGCTATCACCCGTCATTTATACAATCAAACAGCCCTTGTTGTAGTGGCTGTTATAGAGAGGTTTTACTGTAAATCGTAAGAAATTTCAAAAAGTTGTCATTTTCTACATTTTATTACATAGTGTTTGCGTTTAAGGCATAACCTCATAGCCTAGTTCTATATTTGAAGACAGTTGACCATTTAAAGCAGGTTGAAAGTAAAGCAGAATGCGCCTTCAGGCGCATTCTGCTTTACTTTGAGCCTGCTTTAAGTTACTATATAATAGGATATTGGAAATATTTCTTATGATAACATGTTCATGTCTGTATAAATTGAAACTATTTTCTTCAGTTAAGGAATAATTTAAATGCGTAAAAAGGCGTATTTATGGGGTAATGGGTTAAACGAGAAATAACATTTCTGCACCATACTTACCTCAAGACCTCTACGTAGTTCATCTCGAGATAACGTTTCACTATTGTCCTTGTCAAGGTTCTTCAATAAGTCTATCAGTCTGAGATTCCTTGTCTTCACGCACTCAAACAATATAGCCACGGGATCGTCAGTGTCCAGTACAACGGGTACATTGCCTTTCCTAAGGTCGAATTGGCGCATGACTATACCGTGTATCACCGTGAGAGTTCGCTGGCTCTTAACTTGGTTTAACAACGCCAAGAAGTGGGTGTCCACTGAGACATGCTGTAATAATTTCAAATACAGTATAACCTCTCTATTACAACCACTACTTTGTGTCAAATATTAATCGTTTAAGACAGGTGACTGCTTAAAGCAATGTGAAAATGAAACAGAAAGCTCCTACAGGAGCTTTCTGTTTCACTTTTACATTGCTTTATGATGTCACCTGTCATTTAAACGGACAATTAGCCTGCTATTTATTTGTCGTAATAGAGGGGTTCTACTGTACATATTTCAAAAACTCGATTGTTATGTACAGTGCTCTCTCCTTATAACGGCCCTCCCAACAACGACTCCCTCCTTACAACGACCCTTGCAGCAGTTAACACAGCACTGCAATATTTTCACTGCTGTAATATCGTCTGCTTAAAATTGTCGTCTGCTTTTTTTCTCAAAGTTACATATAAGTTTTCGAGTAATGCCGTGTTTGATCAGATATCATACTGTTTGCCACTCTAGTTAAACCGTGAAAGGATTTAAACATTAACAATAGCCGCATGCGGCCCTTAATCACTCACCTGGTACCCATGGTTACGGTCATGACGACATTAAAATTGGGCAAGTGGTTTTGGAACAAGAAGACTTGTATTTAGCTTTATCAGGAAAACCTTAACCACACACTGACAGTCATTGTTTATTAAGCTAGCATAGTTATTTGAAGAAATCTGGCAGAGGGTCACCAGTGGATCATTTTTATAAAGTTATTATGATTTCAAAGAAGAAGATTTTTTAAGTTTTCACTACAAGCCATCATAGGTAAAATCACCCCACCCACTGGCGGCCATGATTTTTGAGCTAGGAAATCATTTTTAAAAAATGTGGCAAAGGGTAACCCGTGAATAATTTGTGTAAAATTATTTTTTAATCAGACCAGTAGTTTCAGAGAAGAAGAATTTTTAAGTTTTCATTATAAGCAATCATAGGTAAACTTGCCCCAACCCACTGGCGGCCATGTTTTTTAAGATGGGAAAATCATTTTAAGAAATCTTGTAGAGGGGAAAGTACGTTCAAATCGGATTATTGGTTTCGGACAAGAAGATTTTTGATTTTTTCTTTATATAGCCATATAAGGAAAATCTGCCCCTACCACTGGCGGCCATGTTTTTTAAGCTAGAAAAATTATTTTAAAAAATCTAATAGCGGATCACCCATGGAGCATTTGGGTAAAAATATTTTCAATTCAAACCAGAAGTTTAAATTGACAAGAAGATTTTTAAAGATTTTTCAATTGGTTGCCATGGCAACCACACTTTCAGTTGGATGACCTATAATTGAAGAAATCTGAGAGAGTATCCTACAAGGAAATATCTTATGAAGTTTTGAAGAAATTGGGCAAGTGGTTGCCAAGAAAAAGATCTTTCAACAAAAAGTCTGACGACGGACGGACTAACGGACTGACGGACGGACTGACGACGACGGACACAGGGCGATCACAATAGCTCACCTTGGCACTTTGTGCCAGGTGAGCTTAAATGGTCAAATATTGTCATTTGCTACATTTTTACATTGTTTAGTTTCGTTTGAATCGTTTATATAGGAAAAGCTTACAGACATGTCCAGGTGTGTGAGGGAGGTAAACTTATCATCTGCGACGGCCCTTAGAATAGCCACAGCGCCATCTGTCGTGATGGGGTTATAGCCAATCTGCAAGAAAATACAGAATTTAATGACATTGTCCCTTGTCATAATTACATAAAGGCACATTCTGATTTACTTTCAGCCTGCTTTAATGTAACCATTTCCGAAGTAGATGCGCCTTTTAGCGCATTCAATTCATTCACCCACTAAAGAGAACGTTCCAATTTATACAGTAATTAGATTTTTGTTTATATATATATATTCTAGCAGATGGTAGCTTAAAGCAGGCTGAAAGTAAAGCAGACTGTTTTACTTTCAACCTGTTTTAAGTGGTCACGGGTATTCAAGCTAACCCCTTCACTGCCTTATAATACCGATTAATAGGTTTGTCGTTAAAGAGACAGCCATGTATATACAGTGGAGAAAACGTTATTCTTTCCCAATAAACGCGTTTACGCTAACACTATTATTTCCATTACAAACAGTTTGGCGCCAGATCAGACGCCGAGCAACCCGGCATCTGATCAGGCTCCAAACTATTTGCCACTGGTATAAAAATGAATAGTCAGATTTGTCAAAAAGTTGTTATTTTGTACATTTTATTGCAATGCGTTTGCGTTTCGTTTGCGTTTAAACGGGAAAGAATAACGTTTTCTCTACTGTACTATGGGGGTTCTACCTTCAGTATCTGTAGACGTTTGTTCCTGGCGAGTCCCCTCAAAACCAGCTTGAAGGCGTCATAGTTCACCCTGTTAGACGACAAGTCCAACTCTGTCAGACACCTGTTCAGCTGGAGACACTTCCCTAGCTCATGGCATCCCTCAAGCCCGAACCCATTCCAGCTTAGGTTGAGGGACTTCAGACCGCTGTTATTCTGAAGACAGTGCTTATAGATTAGCTACAGTATTTACATGTTATGTTGCATGTACTTAACCCTTTCAACTATACGGCCCTCTGTAGAGATTACTGATTACATATGCAAACAGTGTAACCCCTGATAAGAGGGCTCCTATAGGAGCCCTCTGAGCAGGGTCTGCACTGTTGATGTTTTCATTGGTTGTTGTTGTCATACCAGACATACAAAAGTAGACAGATTCAAAATGTCTGTACTAGAAGAGTCCAAAAGGATTATAAATGCCCAGAAGAAATATTTAGGGTTGAAAGGGTTAAATAGTGGAAATTTTCAGTTTTCAAATGCATGTAATTAAATAATGGGCATTTTCAGTTTTCAAATGCGTGTAATAAAATAATGGTAATTTTCAGTTTTCAAATGCATGTAATTAAATAATGGGCATTTTCAGTTTTCAAATGCGTGTAATTAAATAATGGGCATTTTCAGTTTTCAAATGCATGTAATTAAATAATGGGCATTTTCAGTTTTCAAATGCATGTAATTAAATAATGGGCATTTTCAGTTTTCAAATGCATGTAATTAAATAATGGGCATTTTCAGTTTTCAAATGCATGTAATTAAATAATGGGCATTTTCAGTTTTCAAATGCATGTAATTAAATAATGGGCATTTTCAGTTTCCAAATGCGTGTAATTAAATAATGGGCATTTTCAGTTTTCAAATGCAATTGGTTGAGAGTCAGGCAGAAATACCAGGTTTCTTTTATACTTTTATATTGCCTGTTGGTGTTCACTGTCGCTGCAAAAATAATGCAGAATATGATCAGACGCTTAGTATGACGTATTGGTAATAATCGACCGTCATTTGATCGTACAGTGGAGAAGTTGTTATTCTTTCCCGTTTAAACGCAATCGAAACGCAAACGCATTACAATAAAATGTAAAAATGGCATGTGCATTTTGCAATATATTCCTAAAATCAACCCTAAATATTAAAAAAAAATGGACTAGACTGAATTGGAAATGTCCATTAAAAGTTTCAGGGGTGAATGAGTTAACGAGAGTGGCATGAACATTTTGACTCCAAACTGTTTACAAGGGAAACTCTTCTTTTAGCATAAACGCATTTATTGGGAAAGAATAACATCTCCAATGTAACACTCAGTCTCATATACCGTATAATAGAAAATATTACAGTGTAGATGTCGTTACTCTTTCCAAATAAACGCATTTCTGCAAAGAAACATACAGTGGAGAAAACGTTATTCTTTCCCAATAAACGCGTTTACGCTAAATCTATTATTTCCAATGCAAACAGTTTGGAGCCAGATCGGACGCCAACCCGGCGTCTGATCAAGCTCCAAACTGCTTGCCGTTCAGGTTAAAATCAACATTCAAACTTGTCTAAAAGTTATATTTTTCTTCATTTTTGTGCAATGCGTTTGCGTTTTGTTTGCGTTTAAACGAGAAAGAATAACATTTTTTCCATTGTACAATGTATTTTCAAAGCAAACAGTTAGTATTAACCCGGCGTCTGGCCAATCTCTAAAATATGTTTGCCACTCAGATGAAAACCTAGGACAAAAGTTTTCATTTCTGACATTATGGTTATTTGCTTTTGCATTTATTTAGCGCGCTTCATGGAATTTGCCGATCATTTTCTGTCGTTTTTTATGCTTAAACGCCGAAAAAATTAAGTTCATTTCTTATATTTACATTATATTTGCTGTAATTTCTAATATTAAATAAACATTTTATTTGTATGCATGTATGTTTTATCCACATTATAGGTTGTTACATGTAACACGAATAATGTTTACCCTGAAAGAAATAGCCATAACGGCGTTACTGATGCAACGCAACAAAATGATTCGCGGATAGCAGACCAATAAGCCCCGCCTCCTCTGCGAATCTCTCGAGAAATAGCGTTTACACGAAATGAACGTCACTTTTTTCAATGGATCTGAATGGGGCGACTGTATCTATTTTGCGTTTAAACGCGACAGAATAATGTACTCTCCGCTGTGATTTTATGAACTACTATCGATTCGTACCTGCAATCCACGACAGAATTCGATAGCCCCAGAATGTCTCAGGTGATTCCAACTGAGATCAAAATGCTCGAGCGTAGAGTTGTCCTCTGAAATCAGTACGAGAACATGTTACTGTAACTATTTAAAGTGGTTGAAAACCAAATGGTGTACATGTATTGGCAAAAAACGAGAAAACATACTCAAATAAAAACAAAATTGTGACACTATCGTACATATACGAATATGATCGGTATCAAATCACCCGAAAGAAAGAACACTGAACTATTCAGATTTTTCCAATCCCTTTTTCTACTGCAACCTTAGACGGAGAAGATCTTTTCTAAAATTCAGTTCAAATGTTATTGGCATTAAACATATACAATGTCCATAGCCATATACATATAACATATTCTTATGTACATGACTAGCAATAAATGACATTAGATCAGGGAATACAATTAGCAGGAGAAAAATAGGGATAATGTAACTTGGCAGTATTTTAGCATTCAGTAGTAAACAGTAGACTATGTATTATATGCTGACATTATATTATATTATATTATATTACATTATATTACATACATTATTCGGAAATCGTTACATACAAACCAAAATAGAATAAAACAAGAAAAGCGCTGGTACAATTTCAGGGAATTTATTGTTTTGTCTTCACCGTACGGGTTCGATTCTGACCGAGCTCAATATTATTGGTTTTTTAGATGTATTGTTGTTTTTTTTACATACAGATCATTTTCCTAATCTAATATATATGTGTTTAATAGGCACCTGGGGCCCGTTTTACTAAACAACTTACGCAAATTATTTGCGTAAGTCAAAATTTTAAATTTTAATTTATATTTTTTAGCGCGTCCTCTGATCTGGCTATTTGCTGTTTGCAAACGTTTATGATCGAAAAATAAGAGTTAAACGATTTTGACTTACGCAATTTGTTTTGCGTAAGTAGTTTAGTAAAACGGGCCCCTGGCACCCATTTACAAAATAAGTTGTTTGGTAAGATACGGCATTGAATCTCTTTAAATATTCCTTAATAGTTTGTTCTCAATGTTTAAAATACTGATGCTTAACCCGTTACCCCATAAATACACTTTTATACGCCTGCAATTTATTCTTCCACTTAAGCAAGTAGTTCCAATTTATACAGTCTTGAAAATGTACAGTAAGATACACTTTCTAACTCTTAGCTGATAATAGCTTAAAGCAGGCTGAAAGTAAAGCAGAATGGGCCTCAAGGCGCATTCTGCTTTACTTTCAACCTGTTTTAAATGGTATCCTGTCTTCAAAACTAGAAACAGGCTATGGGGTAATGGGTTTAAGTAAGTTGAACGTAAGCAAGGTTTATTTTTTATGTATACCTAAAGCAGGATTGCAGTAAACCAATGGTCTCCAACAAGGAGCTTGATTTTAATATTTGATATGGGTGGCTGCTTTTAAAATGCAGATTGACTGTATTATAGAAATTTTCCCAGAGGGAATTTATTGTTTATTTAGCCTGCTCTAATCAGTCACTTGTGGGGAAGCAGCGAACGTTTCTAATGGTTTCTTACAAGGGCATGAGAGAAACATGCACTGGATTAATATGTGGATATCATACAGAGGAGAAGACGTTATTCTTTCCCATTAAATCGTAACGAAACATAAACGCACCCTGCGTCTGATCAGGTTTGAAACTGTTTGCAATGGAAATAATTGTTTTAACGTAAACGCGTTTATTGGCAAAAGAATAACGTCTTCTCCACTGTAAAGATGTAAATGTTTTCATTTGTCAAAGGTTTATTCGACCATTGGGCATTATGTTCAAGGGTGTTTTATGGCCTATTGACATAAAATAAGGTCATTTTAATTCAGATCACTGGGGATCAATAGATTAATTGCTCCTCTAGATAATCGAAATAGCGGCCGTTTATTGTACAGTGGAACCCCTCCAAACCAGAACCTCTAAATACCGGAATTCTCTCTAAACCGGACTAAAGCTTTGGTCCCGTTTCCAACTCTTTTTTTATTTTAACCCATTATACCACAAACACGCATTTTTAATTCTTTGGTTTATTCCTTTACTGAAGAAAATCGTTTATTCATTCTAGCAGATGATAGCTTAAAGCAGGTTAAAAGTAAAGCAGAATGCGCCTTAACTTTCAACCTGCTTTAAGTGGTCAGATATCTTCCATACTAGAAACAAATTAGGGTAATGGGTAAAAACCCTCTTAACCGGAAACCATCCATATCCGGAAATATATGTTGTCCCCCACACATGTCCGGTTTAGAGGGGCTTCACTGTATCTCTTTTTGTAATGTCTTACTGTTACGATATTTTGGTGATAGACTAGATTGGGCAGAATGACCTACCTAGAGCCTTTCCTAGGTTCAAACCCGCAATCTCACCAAAACTATTTCTGCTAATGCGAAGTTCCTTTAGACTGCCATTATTCTGAAATAAAAACGTATTTCAGTGAAATTCCGCTTTCATGTATGGTAAGTGAATCCTTTTACCACCAAGGGCAATGTAAGGCGACTTTGCAAATCGTTTGATTCAGACCGTGCGTCTTATCAGTATCAGTATTATCATACAATTTGGATTCAGTTCAGACGCCGTTTAATGCAGCGTCTAATCAGGATGTAAATTGTTTGCTAAACATTAATGAGCCTTTCAATGACAAAACGTTTCTTATTGCATTGTTAACAGTGTAGATCAAGACCAGCCGTCGCGTCAAAGACGCGGCGGCTGGTCTTGATCTACACCGTTTGACACCCTCATGTATTCTATTTAAAGCATGTTATATAGCTGTACTATATACGGTATTTGTAACTGCATATCAAAGTCGGATACAGAGTTTGGGATGACAAAGGTGCTTGGTCTGCACAATGCTGCAATAATTATAAAAAGGCTGGTTTTGTCATGGTACGGCTCATTTGTACAGTGGAGAAAACGTTATTCTTTCCCGTATAAACGCAAACGAAACGCAAACGCAAAACACTAAAATGCAGAAAATGACAACTTTTTTGACAATTTTGACTTTTCATTTTTAACTGAGTGGCAAACAGCTTGGAGCCTGATCAGACGCCGGGCTACCCGGCGTCTGATCAGGCTCCAAACTGGTTGCATGGGAAATAATAGTTTTACTGGGAAAGAATAACGTTTTCTCCACTGTACGAATGAGGTTGCAGATGAAGTCGATATACAACTTCAGACGGATTTTCAAAAACTTCCATTTAATATAAAATCAGAGTCGTGAACGTTTTGCAGACTATATTTTATCTGCAAAAGCTTTAAAAGAGACTATAAAAATTGTCTGCAAACGTGTTTAAAGAGGCTTTTAAGACTGTATAAGACGTTTAAATAAGCTCGTTAATATAGGTATTTTACTTTGCTCACCTCCAGTATTTCTGATACATAACTGGAGTCTTGGTCTGTGAATTCGTTTCCTGTATAATACATACAATACTATATTTTTACGATAATACTATATGTAAAGCAAACACATAATGTCATTATTACTCAAAATATTAGGACTCGAACTTGTTACCCTTGGTCAATAAAAAACATAGTTGAGTCGTGCCATGACAAAGCCAGCCCAATAAACGCGTTTACGCTAAAACTTTTATTTTCACTGCAAACAGTTTGGAGCCAGATCAGACGCCGGGTAACCCGGCGTCTGATCAGGCTCCAAACTGTTTGCCACCAAGATAAACAAGAATTATCAGAATTGTTCAAAAGTTGTTCTTTTCTACATTTTAGTGCTTTGCGTTTGCGTACGTTTGCGTTTAAACGGGAAAGAATAACAGATTCTCCACTGTACAACATTGTAAAGATCAAGCAACTTTGTCATCACAGGCGCTGTATCTGAGTTTGGTTTACATTGCCAGTAAATAATACATATACATAAAATGCTTTAGATGAATGTGGGTGTCAACCAGTGTAGATCAAGATCAGCCGCCGTGTCGGCTGGTCTTGATCAACACTGTTTGAAATGCAATAAGGCAGGTTTTCTCATAGCATGGCTCAATTTATAGAATATATAACTCGGTAACAAATCAACAAACATTACAACCGCTTGCATTATGGCAATATGCAACTGTACATTGGAGAAGACGTTATTCTGTGTTAAAACAAGGATATTCGTTGCAAACACTTTGGTGTCAAATCAGACTCCAAGTGGACTCTAAACTGTTAGCCATTCAGAATTTAATAAATCATCAACATTTATAACACCTGTCGTTTTGTACCACGTTTGAGTTAAATACATTGTATAAACGGGAAATAACGTCGATTTCATTATAAATATAGTAACATACTATTACAAGTAGCATGACTTGATAGGAAGATAACAAGTCCATGCCTTTTTATCAAAACGTCAATATACATATTTCAATAAAGTATATGTCGGGGAAGGGGTAAAAACCTCACGATAAATTTGACCATGAAAGGGTTAAGGTTTTAGCACAAACTCGTTTATTGGGAAAAGATGATTTCTTCCCAGTTTTACCTGATATATCAAGGTATTGGATAGTTTGGTTCCCGGCGAAGGCATCAGCCAGCTTCCGTATGCCTGCTGACCCAAGTTTATTGCACGAAAGGTTCTGAAAAAAGACCAAATTACACATAATCTGACAGCCTTTTTAAAACATCAGTGTTTCAAGTAATCGTTGAAGGATAGATATATAGATAGATAGATTTATTTCGGTAAAAAATGTACATAACATGGCAAAACATAATTAAGGCAAATATATAAGAGCCATGTAGTGCGCACTATAATACAGAAATGAGAATATTTTCCTTATTTCCAAGAAAAGATTAAACACACTATGACTTGATTTGCATTTGGCATCAATTTCTATTACCAAATGCCAAGTAACTTGGGTTCGAACAACATCCGAAGCTTTTAAAACTCATGTCTAGATTTCTCAAGTTTTGATATATTTATAAAACTATGACAGTAGGTAAAGGTACGTAGAACGAGCGACCAACTGCGTTGTGATTTAACCTTTATACTCTCAGTGACGCTTAAAAGCGCGTTTGCAAACAGTTTGGGTCCTGATCAGACGCCGTGTAATGCGGCGTCTGATCAGAACCCAAACTGTTTGGCACTCTTTTCGAAACTTCGTCAGTCATATTTCCTTAAATCTAACTTTGAAACGATATTGCAGACAACAATACCGAAGCAGACGACAATAAAGCGATGAAGGGGTAAATATGGCCCGAATAATTTGAGCATGAAAGGGTTAAACTGTAGTTTTATTATATGACGTTTTGACCATACATGTACTATGCTCGTCTCTTCTTAAGATCAGAAAAAAGTACTTATCTATTGACTACTTTTCGATTGATGTATGATTGCTAAAGTGGAAAAGTTATTATTCCCCAAATACATGTAAACGGGGACCGGTCTTACGAAACTTCGTAGAAACAAGTATTGTCGTAAGTCAGATTCTAAAATTCCTATTTTTTATTTATTTCTCCATCTAATCCTGTCTTGTGACATCTCTTTGGAATCGTCTTTTTATGAAGATTACAAAGAGATGTCACAAGATATGAATAGATGGAGAAATCAGAAAATATATGTATTTTTAAGTTTTGACTGACGACCGTTTTTGTCGTACGACATTTCGTAAGACGGGCCGCTGGTTTTTGTTTAGTAGAACAGTATGTCCATTGGAAACAGTTTGGAGCCAGATCAGTCTGATCTGGCCCCAAATTGCTTGCAATTGAAATAATGGTTTAAACGCAAGTGTCCTTAGTGGTGGAAATGACGTCATCCTCACTGTAGTACTTACCAATTTAGTGATTGTCCTATTTTCTTCCAGCATATCTAGGATGTATATGAGCCCTTCCAGCCCTATTCCAGTGGACATAAGATTCACACTCTCCACTGTAGTGTTTTTCTGTAAAATACAATACAGTGCTTCCTCTCTACAACGACAGCCAAATGGGAGACACGTATTGTGTGTGTTGTTTGGAGGGAGTCGTTATAGAGAGAGAAAATTATGATTTGGCTTACATTTGCAAACAGCTTGAATCCAGATCAGACGCCGCGCAACGCGGCATCTGATCTGGATTCAAGCTGTTTGTCACTCGTCATTATATGCATTCTAAAACAATTTCCTCTTATATGTAACTGTGAGAGAAAACAGCAGACGACAATATTAAGCAGACGATATTGCAGCAGTAAAAGCGTTAAACATAATTGTCCCGTTAAAGATCGTTGTAAGGAGGGAACCGTTGTTGGGAGGGCCGTTGTAGAGAGGGAACATGGTACAGCCAATAGTGACAAGCGAAATAAAGACCGTGCCAAAGAAGGATAAACAGTATTTCTGTCCTACCAATTAATGTTTAACTCATTGAACGATGTCCATTGCAAACCGTTTGGAGTTACTCGGCGTCTGATCAGGCTGCAAACAGTGACACTCATGTGACCAGGTTGTGTTTTCGGTCATTTCGGTAGTTTTATCTTTTCACTCATTTTAATCCAAGTTCGGTAATTCATTAGCTCTTTGACGTCATTCTGCACGGTTTTCAGTTGTCAGATAAGAATTGAGAGGGAAACATCTTTGAAGAAAACACATTTTTAGTATTTTAATACCTTTATAAAGTCAAATACAGGTTTGTATCGTTACGAATATCATTAAAGAAATTGTGTACTCTGTGTTTACGTTTCGTTTCATTAAACCCTTTCCCCAATATAGCAGCGCCTTTTAGCATACTTAATTAATTCATCAAAAAGAAATTTTTTCCAATTTATACAGACATGAATATGTATCATAAGAAATATTTTCAGTTTCCTTGCAGGTGATAACTTAAAGCAGCTGAAAGTAAAGCAGAAGGCGCATTCTGCTTTACTTTCAACTTGCTTTAAGTGGCCACCTATCTTCAAAACTAAAACAGGCTCTGGTGTAAAGGGTTAAACGAAAAGCGATAATTGTGTTGCAATAGTTCTACAAACTGTCTGTCGTAACTCTATTTTCGTTTTCGTCCTCGAAACATGAAATCACTTTTCACAAGGTTGATAAAATGGTAACAGTTGGAAATCATTTTATATACGTATAGGTTAGACCATGGTTGCAAGCGAATAAACGATATAGTTCGAGGGGGCGTAGCCCCCGAGAACTATGTTGTTTATTCGCGCGCAACCATGGTCTAACCTATTTAGCACTGGCTTGGGCTCGAGGAAAACAAGAAAACCATTCGTTTCTGATTTTGTTTTAGACGAAAAAGTCATTTTGTTTGTAATATTTTACTAAAATTGAAAGGTTATTTCAAATGATAAGTTTGAGACATTAAGCATGCTTTAACACCAACATAAATAACGCTTATTGAAGCTCTATATGTAAGCACAATTCATTAGTAATTGTCTTTAAAGTCTGGGTCTCACTGTACATAATAAAACGTCATGAAGCGTGTGCAGTTTTTTAGCACATGGCTTGGAACTCTCGGCCAATCAGATGCCTCAAAAACCTGTGAATATATCGTTTATTTCAACAAACCATGGAATAACTAACAAACTGTTCACTTATTCCTCGCTTCCGTCATCTCAAGGCAATTTGACGTCACAATTCTAAGCTGAGGTCAGAGGTGAACTGCACACGCTTCATGACGTTTTATTATGTACAGTGAGACCTTGACTTTAAAGACAATAACTAATGAATTGTGCTAACATATAGAGCTTCAATAAGCGTTATTTATATTGGTGTTAAAGCATGCTTAATGTCTCAAACTTATCATTTGAAATAACCTTTCAATTTTAGTAAAATATTACAAACAAAATGACTTTTTCGTCTAAAACAGAAATCAGAAACGAATGGTTTTCTTGTTTTCCTCGAGCCCAAGCCAGTGCTAAAAAGGTTAGACCATGGTTGCGCGCGAATAAACAACATAGCTACGCCCCTCGAACTATATCGTTTATTCGCTTGCAACCAAGGTCTAACCTATACATATTTTACCCCCATCTAACGTTGACGGTACGTACATGTGTCTAGTGGAGAAAACGTTATTCTTTCCCGTTTAAACGAAACGAAACGCAAAAGGGTAACAATAAAATGTTGAAAATGACAAGTTGTTGATAATTCGTATTATCTATTTTAGCTGGTTGGCAAACACTTTGAAGCCTGATCAGACGCCGGGTTACCCGGCGTCTGATCTGGCTTTAAACAGTTTACAATGACAATAATAGTTTTAGCGTAAACGCGTTTATTGGGAAAGAATAACGTTTTCTCCCTTTCTCCACTGTATACGTATCTAGACGTAACAAAGGTGGATTTATGTGATGCAGGGGGTCGTTTTACGAAACGTACGACACAGATAGTAGTAAGTCAAAAGTGTGAAAAACATCTTATTCCTGATTTCGCCATTAAAAGACGATTCCAAAACTATGTCACAAGACAGGATTGGATGGAGAAATAAATGATAATCAAATATTTTAGAATCTGACTTTGTTTAGTGGTCGTAATAAGAAGGTTTAACGGTGCGCTGGTCAAGACATATGATGACCTAAAGTAGAATAAAAGCAAAGCAAAAAGCTAAGACGAGTTTGTTTGCTTTACATTGATCTTGATTGAAACTGTTTCAGGTCTTACTCAACAAAATGTAAGATTTCTTACAAGTGACCGAAAATAAAATTTAGAATACGTGATTCTGTCCTTACAACGTGTTTTTGCTAAAACAATTAATTCCCTTGCAAACAATTTTGAGCCAGTTATGACGCCAGGTACCCATGCGTCTGGTCAAACACCAAACTAATTGCCACCTATCTTAAAACAAATCGTCGAATATTTTTCCAAGAATCTGATGTTTTTTTGTATAATTACATGTAACTGCCTGACGTTTGTGAAAAGTTATGTTTTAACACATTGAGCCCTAGCGACGAGTATACTCGTCATGAACAAATCATATACCTATCTAGAGTACAGTTGTCCTATGAAAACAGTGTAGACCCTGATCAGAGGGCTCTTTGTCATTTTGTAAAAAAAATACCTAATTATTAAAAAATGGATTAAATTTCATTGTAAACTGGAATTGCACATTTGAAGTTTCAGGGGTGATTGGCTGACAACACCTTCTTCATAGTGGGAGTGTGCTGTATAGTTCGTCAGGACTTCCATAAGTTGGCATGAAAAATCCTAAGATTTTACCAAATTTACATTTTTCAAGTGCGATTTTTCGAATCGTACCTTTACCACATAGCCTGTTTCTAGTTTTGTTGACATGTGACTACTTAAAGCAGGCTGGAAGTAAAGCAGAATGCGCCTTAAGGCGCATTCTGCTTTACTTTCAGCCTGCTTTAAGCTTCCATGTACAATAAAACATCCGAAGATTTAGGAAAAATCCGGAGAAATGGCAGCCCTGGTTCGTTGTTTAAAGAAGTCATATAGTAGCACTTAAACTCTTGACTCCACGAAGTTGACTGCCTACGATCTAAATATTAAATGAATGTAAACATGTATAGTGTTTACTTATGGAAATGCTGTGTGGTCATGGTGTGGTTTTCACGGGGATTCACCTTAACTCAAATAACTTTTATGTTTAACATGACCATTGTGCTTAATTGATGTATAATCGATAACAAAGTCAGCGAATTATGTACAGTAAAACCTCTCTATTTCGACCAATGAAAAGAAGGTTAATTGATTGTATAAAATACGAATGACTGCTTAAAGCAAGGTGACAGTACAACAGACAGTCCCTTAATTTAACCCTTTCCCTTATAGAAGCGACTTTTAGCGCATTCATTTTATTCATCCGCCAAAGAAAATAGTTCCATTTTATACTGTCATGAATATGTACTATAAGAAATATTTTCTATATACTAGCAGATAGTAACTTAAAGTAGGCTGAAAGTAAAGCAGAATGTGCCCTAGGGCACATTCTGCTTTACTTTCAGCCTGCTTTAATAGGTCATATATCTTAACTACTAGAAACAGGCTATGGGTTAAAGGGTTAAGGAGCTATTAGTTTTTCTGCTTTAGGCAGTCACCTGTCGTAAACAACTAAAAATTAGTACATGTACAGTTACATATAAGTGGTCGTAATAGATGGTTTTACTGTACTGTCGCTTTTGTTTGATTCAAATACAGTTTCAGGAGAAAGTAAGTAAAAATAAAAATTAAACGAAATGTCATGAAATTTAAAAGAAAAAATGATATTCTCTTCACGATGTTTGATGAATTTGTTTTGTCCAATAGTCAGACAGTTTAGATCCTTATCAGTTACTGGTCGTCTGATCTGGCTTAAACCCATTACCCCATAGCCTGTCTCTAGTTTTGAAGACAGATGACCGTGGGCCACTTAACTCTTTCCTCCCTAAAACTGTTAATGGACAATTCAAGTTTCCATTTTAGTCTGGTCCATTTCTGACCTTAAAGGGTTGTTTTTGTCAATATTTGGCATTATGACAAACAGTGAAGACCCTGATCAGAGGGCTCCTTTCGGAGCCCTCTGATCTGGGTCTTCACTGTTTGCATAGGACAAGTGTACTATTCACATGTTCACTGTTTGAAAAGGACGCCTATATGCGGGACTAGGGTTGAAAGGGTTAAAGCAAGCTGAAAGTAAAGCAGAATGTGCCTTAAGACACATTCTGCTTTACGTTCAGCCTGCTTTAAGCTTCTAACTGCTAGAATGTAGAAAATATTTCTTATAACACATATTCTTAGCTGTATAAATTGGAACTATTTTCTTCAGGCAGGAATAAATTAAAGGCGTAAAAAGGCGTATTTATGGGGTAATGGGTTTAACTGTAAACCTTTGGCAACAGTCAGTGATATCTGTTTAACATTTAGCATGCGTGAAGCAGCCGCATGTCTGTAGCAAAATCAATGAGTACTTGCGAGGAAAAGGGATTCGGGGTGGGGGATGGGGTGGGGGATTTTATATTGATGGTGAGCAATGTTCATACAGTACCACGAGTACAGTGGCTATGGCTTTGGCTCCAGGCGCCCCGATCACGTGATTTTGAAGCGGCACTTCGACCCGGCTTAGGTTGCGGTAGAAGTAGTTGGATGGGGTGATCTTGAACAGCTTGCATGCTCTCAAGTAAATATTTCTGTATTTCTGAGCTGCCTCTGCAGATACCCCTTCATCATCTGAATCCTCGTCGGCTGAAGGTATAAAAGTCAATATAGTAAAACCCCTCTATAAATACCACTAAACCAAGGCTAATTGGTTTTAAGCAAGGTCCTAAAGGAGCTTTCTGATTTACTGCCACCTTGCCTTAAGCAATTCTTTGTCTTAAACACATTATAATCAACACACTTTAGTGGTCGTAGTAGAGAGGATTAATTGTACAGTGTAAATATGTTTTTTAAAAATGTATTTCTTTCACATGTAAACAAACGAAATGCAAACGCATTGCTCTAAAATATAGGAACTACATGTAGCAATACACATGAGCCGTGTCATGACAAAACCGTTGACGCAGCGACTGGTATGAACTTCTCTGTTCGACACCCTCAATCATATAAAGCATTTTACGTAGCTGTAAAATTAAATACGGCATTTGGAAATGGTGACAAACTCAGATAGCCCCATTGGTGCAAAAAGGAGCCAATGGCATGTAGAATTAAGAAAGCTATGTCTCCGTTTTGCACCGAGGCAGATGGGATTACAGTGGAGAATCTGTTATTCTTTCCCAATAAACGCGTTTACGCTAAAACTATTATTTGCAGTGCAAACAGTTTGGAGCCAGATCAGACGCCGGGTAACCCGGCGTCTGATCAGGCTCCAAACTGTTTGCCACCAAGATAAACAAGTTGTTCTTTTCTACGTTTTAGTACTTTGCGTTTGCGTACGTTTGCGTTTAAACGGGAAAGAATAACAGATTCTCCACTGTATGACGTCACCAATGACGTAATAATAACAGATTCTCCACTGTACAACGGTGCTTGGTTTCTACAATGTTTGCAATGCAGTAAAGCAGAATTTGTGCATGACATATTTCGATTGTACAGTGTTCCTTCTCTACAACGGCCCTCCCAACAACGATTCCCTCCTTACAACGACGTTTTTCGCAGTTCCCTAACAGGACAATTATGTCTAACGCCTTTACTGCTGTAATATCATCTGCTTAAAGTTGTCGTCTGCTGTTTTTCTCAAAATCACATATTCGACATTTTGACAGAAAAATACTTAATGATGAGTGACAAACAGTTTGAATCCAGATCAGACGCCGCGTAACGCGGCGTCTGATCTGGATTCAAGCTGTTTGTAAATGTAAACAAATTTTCCCTCTCTATAACGACTCCCTCCGTACAACGCACACAATCAGTGTCTCCCATTGGTTGTCGTTGTAGAGAGGGAGCGCTGTATTTTGCATACGTTGACGATTCTTTGTAATCAAAGTCGCAAAAAGTTTAGAGCCTGGTCAGACGACGGGCGTTACTTAGTGCCTGATCAGGCTCCAAGCTGTTAACAAGGGGCACAAGGTTTTTAGTGCGTTTACGCATTTGTTACCATATGGAAAAGTCTTCTCTACTCCAGGAAAATATCACCGATTTTCGTTTCGAAAACAGGTTTGTCTGTATCAAAGCCCTACCCAAAAAATCAAACACCCAGGGAGTTCAGTGTCCCTATAGCGGGTGGTTAACAAACAAACAATATAATCGGGGTGCATAATTTATATACATGTACATGTACTTAACCCTTACCCGGATATCGTCTTTTTAATGTTTTGTCTTCTGCTTTTATTGGTAAACTTCAATTTTAGTCTTTTTAACTGAAGAAACGTCCGTATGCATGTCATGTACTGAACATGTATGTAGTAAACAGTTTGGATTCTGATCAGGCGTTGAGTAACTGTTTGCAAATGACTGTGTGCTGGGGTGACGATGTTAGCAACTGCATTAACATAAGTCAATAGCTGATGAGAAGAAAAATTATTTACCCCTCTTAGCGCTTCATAAATTTAGTCTACTTCAAACTTATCGACTAGTCAACCTTGTAACCCCATTCACTGTCTAACCCTGAGTTCAATTGTTATTTGCAAACAGTTTGGATCTTGATCAGACGCCGCGTGACGCGGCGTCTGATCAGGATCCAAATTATTTGGTCACACTCATTCAATAAATCTTTTGCGAAAATACCTTTTAAATTTGATAAATAAAAGTAGATTACAATTGTTTGAAATTAGTGACGTCATGGCAATGAATGGTTGACATTTCCTATTATGTATTTCCAGACATTTGGATTTTAGAAATAGATTATATATCTTTGTCAGAGGCTGGGTGACGCCTGATCTGTATCCAAATTGCTTTGCCTGTCTAGTTTAATAAAAGTAAGCATTCTCAGAGCCGATAACCGGTCACGTTATGTCTACAATGTATATCAACACACATGAAATATGACCGTTATTTGTTTATGAGTTTGGTTTAGATGCTAGAGTATAAGGAAAATGTATTTGAAAGGCGGGCTTTGTAATTGAAACCCCTCAATAAGCAGAAGAGTCCCAAAGTATAGAAAATGTACACATATACAGTCGAGACTCGTTAACCCGAAGTAGCTAAAGTCAAACTTACATGTACCTGTCTATTATAGCACTGTCTTTGAAATACAGTAAAACCTCTCTATTGCGATCACCAAATTGTAAAAATTATTAGGTTTGTTCGACAGGTGAATGCTTGTTTTAAAGCAAGATGACAGTAAAACAGAAAACTCAGTGCTTTAAGCTCTCGCATGTCTTTTAAAAATCAATTAACTTTCATTTTAGTAGTCTTAATAGAGCCTTTACTGTAGACAACAGATCAAGCGTATACTCATTTTTGAGGAAAGAATACTACTTCTTTCTCTCTGTATTCACTAAATGTGATTGAATATTATTTTTTAAACAATTTGGACGATTTCGAAGTTTGTTGCTCATTTACAAATGTTCTTCTTTAACGCAATGCCTATTAGGACCATTTTAAAAGTTCAATTTCCCCTACCTACAGTGGAGAAAACGTTTGTCTTTCCCAATAAATGCGTTTACGCTAAAACTATAATTTCAACTGCAAACAGTTACCCGGCGTCTGATCAGGCTCCAAACTGTTTGACACCAAGATAAAAATGATTTATCAAATGTGTCCAAAAGTTGTATTTTTCTACGTTTAAGTGAGATGCGTTTGCGTTTTGTTTGCGTTTAAACGGGAAAGAATAACGTTTTCTCCACTGTACCTAATAGTCGTATATATATTTTACCCCATTCGATTACAGAAGTAAAAAACTCGCACATATTTGCTTCCCCCATAACGTCACTGTAACACCGTGAACAAATCTTAATCTAAATAAATGTCTTCTGCTTCTATTTATCAAACTTTTCAAGTATATTGGCTTACGAAATATCTCTATACATGTAAGTGTCAATTAGTTTGAATAGTACTCGAGGTACACTAGTGTAGGCCAGTGAAGGATCTAAAGTGTTTCAAAAAGCGCTTGTTGCAGTAGTGAACCCTTTCGGCGCGAAATTAACCGTGCGGTTTCCCCCATCACCGCTATAGTGTCGTCTGCTTCATTATTGTTGTCTGCTCGAAAGTTTTAAAATTAGATTAAAGGTAGTATGACTTAAGAAATATGGATGGTGTCAAACAGCTTGGATTCAGATCAGACGTCGCATTACGCGGCGTCTGACTTGTACCCAAACTGATTGAAAGGTCGCCTTCATGCGACTTCGACGCCGAAAAGGTTTAAATACATTAAATAACATTTTAATAACATATTCAGCTACATTTGTAGACAATAATATTCTGCTAAACGCCATCTTGCCATACCGTATTCCCTAATTTGTGGCGCATTGCTCATGTTAGAGTTATTGCATAATAAAGAATATATTCTATTAAGTACATGTATTTGTTGTCAGTTCGTCTTGAACAAACCTGAGGCAAGGTAATTTACATGAACTACTGCGGGAGACTGTACACAATTTAAGGACATGTAAATTGTACATGTACACATGTATATGTATCAATAAAAGTAAAATTGGAGACGTTAGGTAACCGCCCATTTTTAATAGTTCTATAAGTATACTTGTAATTAAACACTCTCATAAAACCTTCTCTGAAGAGTTTAATGTTTAATCTTTAGAGTGCACTTTACAATGGCCAATATAATAGCAACTTTTATTAACGATATTTAACCGGTGCATAGTTAAACATATTCTAAGTAGGCCTACAATGAGTATGTTTTGAAGAGTTGTGGTCCTGATCAGACACCGCTTGTGGCGGCGTCTGATCAGGACCCAAACTGTTTGAGACACATTTCAACTTTTCTTAAGTCGATATATCTAACATTTAAATTTGAGAAATAAAAGCAGACGATCATTGTTAAAGCTGATGACGTCATGACAGTGAAGGGGTTTACCTTTAGCACGTAATGCACATTGAATATCAAACATTTTAGATTCTGATGAGACGTCGCCTAAGTCGACGTCTCATCAGGATCTAAACTATTTGCTATTGTGATTCAGGCACGGCAGTTAAATTTACATGTACGTTTATAGGTACAAAAAGAATATTGTTTTAAACAATAAAAAAATTCAAAAAAATACGTTAGAGATAGAATCGTTCTCTTTTGTAAAGTGTCTCGGGTTTTACATTTTCTCAAACCTTTAAAAATATTTAAGAACAGAAAACCAAACTTGGCCCAAATCGATTGTAATTTGAGGTCTTGCAACACTATTAACACGGAAACATAATTTCTAGAAAGAGATTAAAGTTGAATGTAAAAAAATATATATAAAGTTTAGGGCCGGGATTCGAACCCTTGCGGCAAAGGCAAAATATTTCTCACCATCCGCATAACCAAGCATTTGTAATATAACAAAGGTTACTACATAGGTAACAAAAAATGAAATCCATACAATATAGAAAACTTATTTGTTAAGGAATTCAATTTCATGTATTCCTATTTGATGTCAAAACAAAGATTGTCAATATTCTTAGTCAAATTCAATAAGCATTTGAATAACAATATGAAATGAATGACCTTATTGTATTGGCCATGTATTATTTTGTTTGTATTTTTAAACTGTATATACTTTGTGAAAATTGATAATAAAAGAAGTTGAAAAACTTCTATAAAAAAACAAAGAGAATTTGTAATATACAATAGAGCAGACATTTCCGATTGATCTTCTATTTAGTGGTATCTTTACACATTTCACACAAGTTACGAGTATACTCGTCATTTAAAAACAAAGTACCTGCACAGAGTACACTTGCCTTATGCAAACAGTGTATACCCAGCTCAGACGGTTCATAGAATTAAGGAATCCTCTGAATAGGGTCTGCACTGTTGGTCAATTTGGAATAAATAGTAAAAACAACCCTAAATAGCCAAATATGAACTAGATTTAATTGGAAACTGGAATATTTCATTATAAGTTTCAGGGGATAATGAGTTATTACAACTTTGTCTGTACATATATTTTGTGTTAGTACAGTGGAGAATGTGTTATTCTTTCCCAATAAACGCGTTTACGCTAAAACTATTATTTGCAGTGCAAACAGTTTGGAGCCAGATCAGACGCCGGGTAACCCGGCGTCTGATCAGGCTCCAAACTGTTTGCCACCAAGATAAACAAAAATTATGAGAATTGTCCAAAAGTTGTTCTTTTCTACGTTTTAGCGCTTTGCGTTTGCGTACGTTTGCGTTTAAACGGGAAAGAATAACAGATTCTCCACTGTATAAAGTAACATGAGTGAGTCTCTCTCACCTGACATTTTCCTAGTAATACACCAGCACGGTCATGTTGTTGTTCAAGAAGACCATCCCTTCAAGGCAATACTGAATACACTTAAACACACAAGTAGGGCCCTTGTTCCGAGTATCTCCGACTATCGTACATGTATCAAAATGTCATATTTTACAGCGAGAGCTCTGAGTCCAGCAAATTTCTCCAAGTACATGGAGAAGACGTTATCATTTTCTAGTTAACCCTTTACCTGATAGCATATTTCTAGTATTGAAGATAGGTGACTTTTTAAAGCAGGTTGAAAGTAAAGCAGAATGCGCCATATGGCGCATTCTGCTTTACTTTCAGCCTGCTTTAAGTTTTAACTGTTAGAATAAGGAAAGTATTAAATATGACACATATTCATTACGGTATAATTTGGAACTATTTTTTCCAGCGGATGAATAAAATGCATGTGCTAAAAGTCGCTTCTATAAGGGAAAGGGTTAACGCGTTTCTGCAAAATAAAAATCCCACACTTATTTCCATTGCAAACATTTTGGAGCTTTTTGTTTTACTTTCATCCATCTTTCTGATGCTATCTGTACATACATTGTATAATTACTGGATATTTTAATATCCTGATAATATTATTAGAAAATGCCACCCAGTCAGTGGCATGTGCTAAAGAATTCAACAACACCTTTGTTTAGCGGCCGTGCAATATACAGGAATAGATATCCCTAACGACAGGCAGCCACTATACACATACAACTCTAGCGACGAAAATACTCGTCATTAACAACCAGCGTACCTGTGGAAGAGTTCATATGCAAACAGTGTAGACCATGATCAAAGGGCTCCTGTAGGAGCCCTTTGATCAGGGTCTACACTGTTTGTGATATAACAATACAATGTATACATAATATATTTTTTAAAATCAACGCTAATTGGTCGGCAATGGGCTAGCTTTAACTTTATATTGGAATTGTCCATTAAAAGTTTCAGGGGTGAGTGAGTTAAAGCTATATACCGATAAAAATATTGCAGATGCCTCAAAGAGGAGCTTTCTGCGTGTTTTCCTGCTTTTAATTGCAACTTTAACCCATTTAAACCCAGCATCTACTACAAATGTAAATAGTGCATTCGAAAATAGCGTACACCCTGATGAGACGTCAAGTTACATAATGTATCCGGAAAATCACTCCGACAAACTGCACAGATCCAATTGAGACGTCATTAAAGGAACATTCCCATAACATGTAGCATTTATCGTAAACCTTTAGCCTCATAAACTCGAAGTCACATGAGTAAAATCAAACCATTTTTCAAAGTTAAATAATTTATATCTCGACCTGACTTAAGTCGTAATTTCTCGAACAAGTATTTGTTAAATAGCAGATAAATCTTAGATAAACAACTTATAAACCCTTTAAATACAGGAACGTTCGATGAAAACTAATTCAAGGCTCAGTTATACATGCATGTAATTTTTATAGATTTCACTTTTTATGAGCACGATTGTGAAGTGTTTAAACAACACCCCTGTACTTAATAATCAACAGTTCAAACAAATACGGCACAACACTACAATGTCCAGGATCAATCTGTCAAATCACTGGAAATCTCAAACAAAGTAGTCCGACTGGATGACTGTACCCTAAGCGAGTGGGATTGAACACAGCAATAAATTTAAATTGGTGGTACGGGTAGAAATCAATTACCCCCAAAGTGCTGCTATTACAGCTTAACCCATTTATACATGTACCCAGTGGATTCTTCTATCCTTATACATTGGATTAGTCCATTTTTTATCAAAGGGATGCCTGGTCAAAATTTTCATTTTGTTTTATAGTGAAATTCCTATCAGCAAACTGTGTATACTCTGATCAGACGACGCATAATGCGGCGTCTGATCAGAGTCTACACTGTTTGCCTATGTGCCATATATGGGACCGTGGGCACAAATGGGTTAACCCTTTACCCGATAGCCTGTTTATAGCATTGAATATAGCTGACCACTTAAAGCAGATTGAAAGTAAAACAGAAAGCACATTAAGGCGCATTCTGCTTTACGTTCAGCATGCTTTAAGCTACCATCTGCTAGAATATATGAACTGTTTTATATGTTCCATTTTCGTGATCGTATAAATTGGAACTATTTTCTTCATTGGAAGAATATATTAGATACGAAAAAAGTCGCTTCTATAGGGGATAAAGGGTTGAATCCTAGTAACGCGTACATGCGTCCTTTAAATACAGTGGAGAATGTGTTATTCTTTCCCGATAAACGCGTTTACGCTAAAACTATTATTTGCAGTGCAAACAGTTTGGAGCCAAATCAGACGCCGGATAACCCGGCGTCTTATCAGGCTCCAAGCTGTTTGCCACCAAGATAAACATGAAATATCAGAATTGTCCAAAAGTTGTTCTTTTCTACGTTTTAGTGCTTTGCGTTTGCGTGCGTTTGCGTACGTTTGCGTTTAAACGGGAAAGAATAACAGATTCTCCACTAAGGCGTCTGATCTAGCTTCAAACAGTTTGCAATGGAAATAATAGTTTTAGCGCAAACGCGTTTATTGGGAAAGAATAACGTTTTCGCCAATGTAGGTGGCTGCTTAAATAGCAATTAAAGAAAATCAGAAATTTCCTATAGATGTTTCTATATACTTTTATAACCTGCTTTAGTTTAAACTTATTTATTTCCAGAGGAAAAAGATTGAAACGAAAGAATAGACTTATTGAGTTTCTCTCCTTACTCTGCTTTAAGATGCAGCCAGTTGTCTCCCACAACTAATGAGTTTTTAACTTTTAATTTGAATTTTTGTATAGATCAATAGGTGGGAAAGTGTGTACCGACTTACTAGCAAATGGTCGTCGACCTATTCACAGAGTAATCATCTGCAGGGCCCGTACATGTAACCGGTCGGAGATGGGTCGTCGAGTGATTGCCGACGGCTCGCAAGAACAATACGATTTAAAGTATGATTGTAGTGGAATCACTTGCTGGACATTAAACCTGTTCGACCGACCACTTGGAAACCACTGCCAAATCTTACAGTCGCCGAACGAGTGTTGCAAATTAGTCGGCGACCAGCTGCAAATGCCGTTCGCAAGGCGACCACAAGTCAGTCGCAAGGTAGATATATACATGTATTTAGGATATTACTGGAGTGTTTATAATTTATCGGATTTATTAAACGAGGCTTTTAGTAAACGATAAAAACGAAACTCTGCCGAGGTTTTATCGTTTTCTAAAACGACGAGTTTGATAAATCAAATAAAGTATGAACACGAATGTTATATTCTTTTTATAACATGACTCAGAGAAGATGTTTCCATGTTTTTTCGGCACTTATTTAACGCAGTCTTTGAAGACAAGTGAATGCTTAATGCGAAATGAGTATACAGGAAGAAAGTTGTTCAAATTACTTCCGTTGACTAGCATAATGTTTCTGTTATTATATGAATTAATAAACAATTTCATGGTGATCTAATATTGATTAAAATTAAACAAAAAATCTGTAAATTGGATCTACCTGAAGGAATGACGACGTTGGATATTGAACGCATTTTAATGACGTCATAGTAAACGACGTCGTGGCGTACCTCATTTGCATAGTTATACAACTAGTTATATATGACAAATAAACAACGGGTGTTATTCAACGCTCACGCCGTCTGTTATGTTATAAATATAGGCCATATGATAATATTCTAAGACCAATACGACCATACACGTTGTAAACACTAAACATGCATGCGACAGCCATACAAACACTAGTTAGATTGCGATCACTTGCGAATGTCGTTCGCAAATCGTTCGCAAGTCAGACGCAATCCTTTGTTACATGTATCAAGGCTTTAGCAAACACGTTGAAGCAGATGACAGAAATCTATACCACATCAATTGCCTCTGTAAAATAAAACAAAAAGAAGGCAATTAACATTGCCTAAAATAGACATATGTTGAAATAAAATTCAAAGGCCATTATGTTTACATTGAAATTCAGCTTCAGTGAAATATTGGAAACCATTAACGAGCTGTTGGTCCTATTGACGCTTATTCTGTCGTAATATCGTCTGCTTTGGAATTGTCGTCTGCAAAATATAGTCAATAAACATTTATACTGTTTTAAATAAAGAAACTCGAAGACGAGTGTCAAACAGTTTGAATCCAGATCAGACGCCGCGTTACGCGGCGTCTGATCTTGATCCAAACGGTTTTCAAAATACCAGTCAATTCGCGGGCGCCAGGATAAGAGTTTATGTTTACAATGCAGCAGTATGCCGTCTGCAAAACTTCTGAAAATATTTTGAAGACATGTTTTAATTAACAGGGAAAATAACAGTGTCAAACAGTTTTGATGCATATGGGATGCTGAGTTACCCGGTGTCTCAACGGTTTGCAGACTGTTTGCAAAAATCGTGGCGATTTCATAAATAGAGTACTAGATTCCAGGGTGACTCGGATTCATATTTTGAGCAACAAATACACCATTGATTTACACTATTACATGTAACACCCACGTTGAGTGCTAAACTCGTACTTATTAGTGTTTAATACATGCTGAAATTTAATGTTATAAACGCATTGTAGCAAAGTAAATAATTTACAGATTTTTCAAAAATGCTGATGATTTATATTTAAATGTCTCGAACACGCCTAAGACTACTCGCATACCCATATTACAAATTAAAACGTGGCCTCCCAAAGTGCTGTGTACTTATTTTTTTGCATTTAAAAACTGAAACTCTCGGAACCACCAAAAAACATTGTCGGTCCAAAAAGTTTTTATTCTTTCCCAATAAGCGCATTTTCGCTAAAACTATTATTTTTAATTGCAAACAATTTGGTGCAAGATCAGACGCCGAGTTACCCGGTGTCTGATCTGGTTCCAAGTTGTTTGCCACTCAGATTAAAATTATATTCAGAATTGTGAAACAGTTGTTACTTTCTACTTTTTATTGCAATGCGTTAGCATTTCGTTTGTGTTTAACCCTTTCACTCTTAATGACGCCAAAACGCGTTTGCAAACAGTTAAGATCCTGATTAGATGCCGCGTAGCGCGGCCTCTGATCAGGATTCAAACATTCGTATCGATATGTTTTAAGTCATACTACATTAAATCGTACTTTGAAACGATCTTGCAAACAACAAAATTGAAACAGACGATAACGAAACGGTGAAGGGGTTAAACTCTCAGGATTAATTTGGCAGCGAGAGTGTTAAACGGGAAAGACAAACGTTTTCTCCACTGAAATTATCTTCGAAAAGCATACAGAGCCTATAAGAGAGGTTTTTGATTAATAAATAACAACATTAAGGCATAAGAGGCTTTATGCATCACCTTGTCCACCATTAAGCAACGATCTGTTTCAAACGACCAACAATGTGAATTATTTTAAATGATTGCAAGAACCGCCCAAACCCGAACACTTCTTTACGGTTGGGGACCCCTACTAAGATCGGCCCAATGTTTGGTTTGGACAGCGATCGGCCATTCCCGTCACCTGTTGACCCTTTCCGAACTATGCTTAACGATAGTTCGGAACGGACCGTCAGTTGACGAAAATGACCGATTGCTGTACGTATAGTACCGAGTTTTGTCTGATATCATTAGGGGTTCTCAACCTTAAACAAAACATTTGTCATGGTTCGGGAGAGTTCGATTTTCATAGGGTTTTCTGTTTTGAAAGAGACAGAACCCCTCAACGTTTCCAAAAGAACAAAGACCATTGTCTGTATGTATTCGATTTATTTAAATATGATTCTATCCTGCTAGGCGCGTATTTATTGAACTTTGTAAACAGTTTCAATCATGATAAGAACAAAAGTCTGATCAGGTTCCAAGGTTATAAAGCTTTTGAGTCGAGTCTGAAGTCGTTCTCAAGCATTTGATTGGTCAGATTTGAGCTTAGGCTCAAATCTGACCAATCAAATGCATGAGAACAAAGTCGGGCTAAGCCCAACTCTTTATAACCTTGAATCCAGGCCACAAAAGGTTTGAAGTCGTATATAGAATCTTTTTAGTTAGAAATGCACGGCTGCCAATGTTAAAAATACACGAATCAGTTGACACCTTGAATCCATAAAAATAAAAGGACACTGTACTACATATAAATACCATCGTTGTTGTTAACTCATTCACCACTATAATTTCAAATGAAAATGCGCAATTGAGTATGGTTATGCTGTTTTGTGACTATTTCGGAGTGTTTATAACAATATATTGTAGATCTAAAATAACAAATAATACTGGGCCCGAGGTTATAAAACTTAAAACGAACTCTGTGCTCAAAACTCAGTTTCGATAATAGGCTTTAGTTTTTACAAAACACGTTTTTGATGATTTTTGTAACCTTATTTTGATACATTATTACAGTATAATTATGTATGAAAAGACTAATTATAAAATAAAATGTTTGCCGAAGTGTTATGAGCTGAGAATAATTCTGAGTTTAGAGCCGAAGTTCGTTTTAAGTTTTATAACCTCGGGCCCAGATCCTACTGCCTAACAGTCCCACTCCCGTAGGAGCCCTATAATCAAGGTATTCACTGTTTGCCTAGGACATGTCTACAGTGGAGAATCTGTTATTCTTTCCCAATAAACGCGTTTAAGCTAAAACTATTATTTGCAGTGCAAACAGTTTGGAGCCAGATCAGACGCCGGGTAACCCGGCGTCTGATCAGGCTCCAGACTGTTTGCCACCAAGATAAACAAGAATTATCAGAACTGTCCAAAAGTTGTTCTTTTCTACGTTTTAGTGCTTTGCGTTTGCGTACGTTTGCGTTTAAACGGGAAAGAATAACAGATTCTCCACTGTACTCTTCACACTTCTATAATATATACTATTAATAAATGAGGAATATACTCGTCACTGAGGCTTATTTGGGTTTAAACTTTAAAATGACAATGCATGCGTGAAACAGTTTAATTCTTGGTGAGACTCAGATTTACCTTACGTCTTATCAGGATCCAAACTATTTGCAATTGATTGTCAAATCGAACTCTGCACTCTAAGAGTTAATACGGAGACCATGAAGCGATTATCTTAGTAAACAGTATGGAAGCAAATACAGTCGAAACTCGATATTGCGAACTCGCGTTAGGTCGAACATACCCATATTTCAAAGTTAAAAGGTGGTTAAGTCACGTTTTAACTTTGAAATACGGGTTTGTTCGACTTAAGCGAGATCTAGTTGTCGAAATTAAACATATGAAATACCGGCAAGGTCGGTTTAAGCGAATTCGAAGTATCGAGCTTCGACTTATGTCCAAATTGGCAATTAAACATGCAGCATGATCCACAGGGATCATGTTCTGCCATAATGCAGATAGAAGTGCGATTAAAAACAGAGCATATTTACTGCAGAAAATATCGAACTAATTGTTCTTTGAACAAATCATGATTCCACAAAACAATATACAATAAACTGTGTCTACAAACGTGTGAAATCGATACACTTTGTGGCACAATGAGCTATGTTGGATAACTATTAACCCATGTCATGTAAAGCGCGACTTGGCTAATATTTGCAAACCGTTTTGATCCAGATCAGACGCCGCTTTACGCAACTCATTTTCATAGTTTCTGCAATTTAAAAAAATATAGATATGATTTTTTTTACATTTTTCGCAGACGATATATTTGAAGCAGACGACAATTCAGAATGGCAAGGGTTTAATCGAACAATGAGACCTTAAAACAGGAAATTTCTGAAAAACAAACAAATATTTCTGTCCAAATGTTGTTTTGTTTTTGCTGACTCATAAACTAATTAATGCTAATTCATAGCGAGATTCAATAATACTCGGTTCCTAAGTCATCCACTACTGAAACTTCAAATGGATACTTCCGATTTGCTATAAGGTGTAGACCATTTATTATTACACTTAATTTTTTACACTTTATTGCAACATGACAAACAGTGCATACCCTTCTTTGGGAGCCCTCCGATCTCAATCTACATTGTTTACAGTATACTCAACACCAGAAATCAAAGAATTAGGGAAAATAGTAAAGCAGAAAACTTTTGAAGTAGATTTCTGAATAACATCTTTTCTGTAATTTGCTGTTTCAAACGGCTCCGAACAAATGTTGTTCTTTTGTTTTAGTTTATGTTAAAACATACTTAGCTGGGAATCTTTTTAAAAATAACTTTTTTCTTGGCCCGAAAGGTCTCAACTTACAGAGGTTTCACTATAATATATATTGCACCAAATTCAACTCACCGGAGTAGACGTTATTTCCCCCGATGTTAACGGCACTTAATACAAACGCGATGTAATAAAATGGAGAAAATAACATTTGATTTTAAAATTTTGACTTTTCATTTTAATCTATGACTTTAGCGATTTTGTTCAAAATTTATGTTTGAGAAAAAAAAGCAGACGACCATTGTTATAACACATAAAACCCTAGCGACGAATATACTCGTCATTACAAACGATGTACATGTAGGGATTACACTTGTCCTATGCAAACAGTGTAGACCATGATCAGAGGGGTCCTTAAGGAGCCCTCTGATCAGGGTCTACATTGTTTGCCATTTTGAAATATATTGTTAAAATAAATAATAAATAGTCAAAAAATGGACTAGACTTATTTCGAAATTGGCATCGTTCATTAAATGTTTCAGGGTTGAATGAGTTAAGCAAATGAAGGAATGAGACAGTGTTGGCTACAGACTCCTTTCTTTAATGTTATTGTCATTGAACACATATAGATCAGCTGTAACAACCAAACAATACCACCATACTATAGTACTTAATTACCTAGCAACCAGAATCCGAAAAGTTAAAAAACGAGAGTAAAAATCGAAATAATTTATCATTTGGCTTGTGTTTTCATCGACCGTGTGTCTCGACGCTTCGTAATGACCTTTACTGCCAATTCCGGATACATTGACATTTGCAAACAGTTTTGATCCAGATCAGACGTCGAGTTACCCGGCGTCTGATCAGGATCCAATCTGTTTGACTTTCGAATTGATGTTTCTTCGATTCAAATACGTAAAATATTCATATTAGAAACTAAAGCATACGTAAAACAACTCGTAAAGTAAAATGGGTAAACTACATGTAAGCCGTCAGTGCAATGTTTCTAGTGCAAACTACTTCATACGGTTTCATATTCCAAACAAGGCTAGATTACAGCAAACATAATACTGATACACAAGCCAATCCAACACTATGCTGGGAGTCTGTGCCTTAGAAGCAACCTAATAAAATTGTTGGCGGTGTTTTCCCTTAAAAACAATAGTTAACTAGATGTTTAAACATATCAGAATATATAACTATTCATGAAATCGTAAGAACAGAACAGAACATAATTTTATTCAGATTTGTACAAAGTACATGTACATCATCTTAGTCACATAGTAATTTCAAAAACATACAACATCACGCGGCAATAGTGAGGATGAATACATAAGTTTCATTTTCATTGAAATAATGTCTTAATCTAAGAGCATCTCTGATATATATACATGAATTACTAAATTATACAAAACATGCTTATTTGTTGATTTCATTAATTTCAATAAATTTAAACATTGAAAGTCTTTGAAAAAAGTATTTATTTAGATATTACCCTCTCAAGTCATCAAAACAAGGGCAGACGCATATGAAATGGAATTCGTCTTCTATATCCCCAGAATTGCAGAGTATACATTTTCGGTCATTACGAATGATCCAATTTTGTGCAAATCTACCAGTTTGAATTCTAAGAGAATGCAACGACAACCTTATTCTAGAAAACTTACATCTTAGTGAATAAGGTAAAATACACAAATAACCTTCATAATCAATACTATTTTTCAGAAACCTGTAAGTTATTGACTGAGACAGTAAACAGTATCCTTGAATCAATAGTTAAAGTTTTAGATTTGCCTGTGTGTTTTGCGTTAAATCAGGTGATTCCATAAATCAGACTAAAATTAAAACAGAAAGCTCATTCAGGACCTTTCTGTTTTTAGATTAAGAGTGCTTTAAATATCCACTCGACTCGTGGAATGAGAGAACGTTGGTAAACGCAAACACGGTGTAATAAAATATAGTAAATTACATTCCCATTACCCCATAAGCAGTTTCTAGTCTTGAATACAGGTGACCACTTAAAGCAGGTTGAAAGTAAAGTAGAATGTGCCTGAAAGCACATTCTGCTTTACTTTCAGCCTGCTTTAAGCTATCATCTGCAATGATATAGGAAATATTTCTTATGAAACATAATAATGACTGTATAAAATGCACTATTTTCTTCAGTGAAAGAATAAAATAAGGCGTAAAAAGCCGTATTTATGGATTAATGGGTTAAAAGGCTATTTTTGTCTGAGTGGCACACGGTTTGACATGTTGAAGTATGACCACACATCGGCTTTACCCGTGTCTGTCCTTGCTCAAAACTAATGCATGGAAATAATTACGTTAGCACAAAAGCTTTAACTCATTACTCAGAAACTGGTTTTTAGTTTTTAAAATATGTGATTACTTAAAGCAGGGTGAAAGTAAAGCAGAATGCGCAGAAGGCGCATTCTGCCTTCTTTAAGCTTTTTTCAAGCTACATGTACCACCTGCTGGAGTATACAAAACTATTCCGTATGATACATTTTTTTCGACTGTATTAATTGGAACTTTATTTTCAGCGGAGGAATAAATTAAAGGGCGCTAAAATGAACTTCTATGTGGCGAGGGGGTGTTCAATAGATAAGAATAACGTCTCCCTCACTTTTTGTGGAATAAATGAAAAGCACAAATGGGTTTGTCTTTGGGGAAATGGTTACTACACTAGGTGCTTAAAGCAAGACGAACATAAAGCAGAAATACCCTTACGCATTAAGGCGCATTCTGCTTTACTTTCAACCTGCTTTAAGTAATCACATGTTTTCAAAACTAAAAAACATGTTATTGGGTAATGAAATAAGGTTTTTGTGCTATAGTGGAGAAAACGTTATTATTTCCCAATAAACGCGTTTACGCTAAAACTATTATTTTTATTGCAAACTGTTTGAAGCCAGATCAGACGCCGGGTAACCCGGCGTCTGGTCAGGCTCCAAACTGTTTGCCAACCAGCTAACAATGGTTATTAAGAATTGCCAACAACTTGTCATTTTCTACATTTTATTGTTACGCGTTTGCGTTTCGTTCCGTTTAAGAAACTGTAAGTGGAGTAGACATTGTCTAAATGTTATTTAATACATTTTATTTCATTGTGTTTACGTTTCATTTGGCTTAAACTTGAAATAATAACATGATAATGGGAAGTACAGATAATAACAAACAATTCTACTTTGTCAATTACTTATTCTTTTCTTACAAATGCTTCAGACATTTCGTCTAAATTTCATCTGTATAGCCGTGTTCCCGTACCGATCAATGTAAGCCATGTCGTATCTAGATCCACCAGGTTCATACAAGCCGTTAGGATTTACAAAGTGTATACAGTCGTTGTACCAGAAGCCTCCATGAAACATTTGACCGCAGTTAAGTGAGCCAATGGAATCTTGGTCCATGTCATAAGTGCTAAAGTTCTGTCCGTTGTAAAAATCCAGATATGAACCTGTGATGATGTACAGTGGAGAATCTGTTATTCTTTCCCGTTTAAACACAAACGTACGCAAACGCAAAGAACTAAAACGTAGAAAAGAACAACTTTTGGACAATTCTGATATTTCATGTTTATCTTGGTGGCAAATAGTTTGGAGCCTGATCAGACGCCGGGTTACCCGGCGTCTGATCTGGCTCCAAACTGTTTGCACTGCAAATAATAGTTTTAGCGTAAACGCGTTTATTGGGAAAGAATAACAGATTCTCCACTGTAGAAATAATCACATTATTATGAAATCTCTATATACCGTGCTTTCTCTCCACAGTAACATCAAATAGGAGATACAGATTGTGTGTGTTGTTCGGAGGGAGTTGTTATTAGTTTGGAAACTATGCTGTGAATACCAATTTAGCACCGCCATGCACGTATATCATTACAAAAAAGAAAGAAGAACGTTAAGACAAGTAAATTGAAGACACAACGTCTTTTTCATTGTCTAGTTGGCAAATATCTCCTCCGAAATTGTGACAAATCGTTTGGATGGGATGTTTGGTATCGTCTCATGACAGTGATCTGGGTCAGAAAAAGCATACTCAAGTTGTCTAGACGCTTAAACTTTTGTAAGGAGTAGACAAAAGGAACCAACTCGTACAGAAAATGCTAAAAGCTGATAAGGAGTTACCTGCCCTTATAGATTTTCTGCAACATTCACAAAGAGAAAAGATTTCATATAGAGTGACAAAAAGAATATCATATAGAGGGACAGTATGTCTTGGATAGATGTAAAAGACATGCAAAAAAAAGAAATGCGAGGTGTAATAAAATGAGATGCACGAGTCTACACAGTTTGCATATGACATGTGTTCTCTTCACAGATACACTGTTTATTAATGACTAGTATATTGCAGGGTTGAATGTTTCAAAAGTGTGACCATTTTGTCTGGAGCTATGACTTTCATGTTTATCTATATGCCTATTGGCGGCAGATATGCTTCTTGGTCGATAATATTGACCTTTAAACTTTTATATGAAGTATTTTGAATTTCGTTAATTAAATACTAACCAGATTACCGTTGGAAATTTTTACATTCCAATCCGCTTCCAAAACTGTCATCGTGACGTCACAGTAAGTCTCTGTTCAGTGTCAATGCTTGTGGGGGATTTGGGTGGGGTCTGGGTTCGTTCTCGGACGTTTGGTTGGTCATATTTGAGCCAAAGTCTCAAATCTGACTAATCAGGTGCTTGGGAGAGATCTCGGACTCGATTAAAAGGTTTTATAAGCGTGGACCCATACTCACTGGGGGCCATCGAGGTATCACGAGGTTTGTTTCGCACAGAAGTCCTGTATATGTTCCGCACCGACAAAGTACATATTTTGTGTACCCAAAACGAAAGTAAAACACGAATTTCCTTGAGTGTCTCTCAATTTCGCCTATACTTTTTTTTCCTAGCCGGAACATATTATCAAATAGGTCCGATGGTAGGTAGAACGGTTTCTCGAGCAATCTACGTACAAATTACATATTATTCATTGTATTACTTGCAAAATAACATAGTCATTCATCCTCTGATGTAAAATGTTTCAAATGTATGATATTTGGTAAACAATGCTATTAATCATTATATGAACATTAATTTACCTTTTTAGATTGATTGTAACAATGGAATATTATTTGGGTTATAAAGAATCTGCAGTAATGCAATACATGGATTTTAAATCGAGTTTAACAAATTAACCGTGTATAGGTGCCGCACAGAGTATGTATATGTTACTAAACGAAGTCCATTTTATATGTATATGTTACCAACTGAAGTCATCATTGAATTAATAGGATGCAAACTGCCTAGTAGCATGCACTTACTGTTGCCTATACCGTTTATCTCGAAAATAAATAATCTTCACCAAATCTGTTGATAGTGACAGTCCAGTGAGAAATTTTTTAAAGGTTAAACACACAAAAAAACCCGGTCCATTTCATGTAAGTTTCTGAAGCAGTTAAAAGTGCAGGACTAGGAAATAAATTCGATCAATCAACTGTTGCGGAAGCAGATGAAGCTGATAGAGTTGTTGATTTGTCAGAGCAACTGAAATACACTATAATTATTTCGTACGAAACAAATTCAAAGCGACATAATTTCTTTAAAAATGTTGCATCCCGAATTGAAAACCTCATGAACACCTTGGTCTATGTAATCAATTAATCTGTGAAAGTTTGCAACATGTTCTTTATAGGAAAATACTCAAAGGGCTATAATTTTGTAAAACAGAAACAGCCAATATTCCAAACTACACGAACACCTTCATATATAAGTATTTACTCTGGGAAAGTGTTAAGAAAAGTGTATGAGAAGCTGCACAGGTTTTTCACAGGTTTTTCCCTATACATATTCTATTTATGAAACAATGATCTATTAATTACGTATATACCAGCAAATGGTAGCTTAAAGCAAACAGAGTAAAGGTACCTTAATGCTCATTCTGCTTTACTTTCAATTTGCTTTAATAAGTGACTATCCGTCTTCAAAACTAGAAACAGGCTTTAGGGTAATGGGTGAATGTCTTTTATTTTACACGTTTTATCAAAAAGCGAAGAGAATATAAATGGATAGTACCAAGTGTGACCATACCACATGGTCTGTGACGTAATATGTGGATACCACTGGCAGTCAAATTGTCAACAAAAAGGCCTCCATTCGGAACTTCAATCAAATGTAAGAAATTTGTTTTAGCCGATTTCAACGAAACATAGCTTATGATACGGGGGACTGGATTCTTTACAGTGGTATCAATGGATTTGTCTCCAAGGTAATACATTTTGCCTGAAAATGGGGCAAATTAGTTGGCAATATCTAGCATTAAATTGTCGTGGTATCATTGTGTGTGTTAACATTTCTGGATATTTGCCTCGTTTTCAGACAAAAAGTATCCATCTAGGGACAAATACATTGACATCATTCTAAAATAACTTATTAATACCCTTACCATAGACTATGTTTCCTTGAAATCGACTCATAAATTAAAAAAAACAACAACATTCGATTAAAATTCCGAATCGAGGCTTTTTGGTGATAATTTAGCTGTCAGTTGTACCAAAATTAACGTCACAAACCACTTGGTATGGTCACACTGGTACCGCTTGACTGGACGGCCTCATCGCTAAAAGTGCGCCCATACTTGCTCTACGTCGGGCGTACGGCGCTCGCAGAAAGGTTAAATCGGACAGCGGGCATTATATAATGTTGTGAAAATTTGTAGCCTAATCCCCTGGATGTATATATTATGCAATAAATATGTTTAAACTAAAAATGAAATCGGAAGATTCTTGCGCTGGCCGAAGAAATCCTACGGCGGCAATGTGGCGGCCGCATGGCAAATCCCAAAGTTTTACAGGCCGTAGAGGTCGCCGCAGTATTATAACGCGGAGTTATAAAAAAGTTCATTTCTATGATGGCCGTAGAAAACGACACGCCATAGAGCGGTTCTGCGGCAGCCGTACGGCCACCGTGCGGCCGCCGGGCCTCAATGGTTAATTTTAATATTGGACATTTGCACTTTTGTTCATATGTGTCTATTGATCTAAAAGTGGAATCATATATGGCCTTTGAGTTCTCGGTGTAGTTGGACGGATATTAGTTATGTGCACATGTAGCAAGCCAATGTGTGAAGCAGGAGCAGCATTAAGACTGCACATCAACGTCCGCCGTACGGCCATTTGGCGGTCGCCGTGGCTTTTATTAGAAATCGCGGCCGCCGCAGAGGCGACGTACGGCTGCCGAGCGGAGACCGCACTGCCGCAAGTTTTTTACCCCCAAAACATCAAATCTCGCATTGCGGCGGCCGCAGCAAATGTGTGCACAACATACGGTGGTCGTAGGAAATCAACGGCGGCCGGGAAATTGCTACTCGCCGTAAAAATAATAATCCGTGCGACTGCCGTACGACCGCCACAGCCAATGTGAGCTAGGCATAAACAATACATTTGTCCAATCCATTTTTTTGTCACTGCAACAGCAATCAATTAATTGACTTCAGGAGGTAACACATACACCTTCTGTTGGTAACGTATACACGTAAATGCGACTTCAGGAGGGCACATACACACTCATAAACCCTTCAGGGTACTGTGAGTGATTTAAAGTTGTATACATTATTGTGAAAAATAAATTGAAAAAGTATGGAAAAATGGAGCTATTAATAAACATGCATCATGTCTGAGATGGGGTTCCAGAATATTTGTAAATATAGTGGATCATTCCAATGTTTTTTTCGATAATCGCCCGGTAATATTCATTTAAGAGTGACAAATTGACGTTTGTGCTTGATATACATACTTATTTTCCATAAATAATACAAGAAAAGGTATGTAAACAGTTTATTCACGAACCTATACTGTAATTTGCCAAAAAAATAATTCAATTGATATGTGTGTCTATGGACACAAGTGGTTAATGCGAATGTCAACGTATAAAAAATAGTACACAAATGGCTGTGTTTACATGGATTGTAGGTGCGAAACATATACAGGACTTCTGTGCGAAACGGGCCTTCGTGATACCTCGATGGCCCCCAGTGATACTGGCCTGAAAAAATGGCTTTATGCTGGACGTACTTTGTGCTAGTTCTAGCTTAAAAATACTCACATGTTGATTATGTTGATCTAGATTTTGTTTTTAATTAATTAAACATTATTGCAAAGTTTGGATTCATTACAGACATCGAATCAACTGAAGTCTGGTTTGGATACAAACTGTTTGGCTCAACACGACACTGCATGTCTTCGCTTGTTATTTAAGGGAGAAGAATAGCAAACGGACAGCCTAATATTTAAATCAGTATTAAAAATATCAAAATATCAAACTGTGTAGACATATAGTTAAAGAGGCCATGTACTTGCTCTCTCAACTGAGTCTCCACTGTTTTTCAATTTAAATTATAAAATATTAAATCACTTTAACCCCCCCCCCCTTAAACTACAAATGGACAATTCCGATTTCCAATTTAGTCCATAACACCTTATGCTATTTAGGGTTTGTTTTTGTCAATATATTCTAATATGACGTAAAAGTGCAGACCTTGGCCAGAGGACTCATTTAAGTCCTTTTGGAGCCCTCTGATCTGAGTCGTCACTGTTTGCATAGGACACGTGTACTCTTTAAATGTACACTATTTGCAGAGAACGCCTAAATACACGACTATTGTTGATATAGTAAAGAAATTGTTTTGTTCTTACAAATTGTTATTGTTTGTTCATATTGATTGTGTTGTAGTTGTAAATAATATAATTTGTAAGAAATGCTTCTTTGAGGGCCTCATGGTAGATAAGTTGTCTGACTAAGAGAGTTACCCTCGTTAACCAAATGAACCCTAGTCCCGCATATTGGCGTCCTTTCCCAACAGTGTACATGTGAATAGTACACTTGTCCTGTGCAAACAGTGAAGACCGAGACCAGGGGGTTCCGAAGGGAGCCCTCTGATCAGGGTCTTCTCTGTTAGTCATAATGCCAAACATTGACAAAAACAACCCTTAAAAATCAGAAATGGAATAGACTAAAATGGAAACTGGAATTGTCCATTTCAAGTTTCAGGGAGGAAATAGTTAAATAAAGTCGTTCATTCATTCTGAACTGAAAAGTCTCTGTATTGCTTAAATAAACGTTGAAATGAAATGAATCAGATTTTGATTGATTGCGTTGGATTTTACAGCGGGGTAACAGCGGCAAGCGTTGTTGTAAGGAGGGGACCGTTGTTCGACTGGCCGTTGTAGGGGGGGAAACACTGTAAATTATATAATTTGTACTTGAACGATTGAGTATTAGGCAACCTATATTAGGCAATATCATGTTCATAATGCGGTTTTCGAGACTTTTTTCAGATATCTTAACCCTGTCGCTCGACGTCTCATCAGGATCTAAACTGTTTGGCACTTTGATCCTATTTTTAAATTAAATTTTTAACATTGTAATTCAAGAGCAGTTGCAGAGTGCAATTGTGGTAGACTAGATAAGAAAAGAAATATATTACGTATAGTCCCAGTGCTCGTAGATCTGTCGCTCACATGGAGAGCATAACCTATTCCGGGGCCTACATTGAATCTTGGTAATTGTTCGTAAAAATCCGTTCCATTTTTGTAAGTGAAATCGACCCTTAACGAGTTAGTTTGCCCTGTAGTTAACTCATGAATGTTATCCAATCCTGCAAATATGAAAGAATAGCATTCAAAACTTGTTTATGCGCCCTCCCAAAAAGAAGAAACATTGGATAATTTGCAAATGGTAAGGAATATCATCTTTCCTGCCCCATCTGTTTTATCTTTTACAATGTAATATTTCTATTGCGTTATGTCATGTGTTTTAAAAACACTAGTACAAACCTAGCCAGAATTCTCCTGTAATGTTTCCAAATCCATGTTGGTATGATGTAAACGTTTGATTGAAATCCACTGAACCATCATATCTTTTCTGAAACACCTGCAATAAACATGTAGAATTAAAAAGAAAACTCTTATAGCAAAGTCTGCTTCACTGACCACTAAAGTGAAGGCATATTGACGGTGTTAAAGACATACGGCATGTTAACTCTTTCTGTGCCAAGTTTTATCGTCTGCTTTAACAATCTTACCGCAAAAATATCGCCTGCAATTGTAGTGTCGTCTGAAACGTCATTAAAGTCAGCTTTAGGGCAGTTTTGACTGAAGAAATGTCGAAACGAGTGCCAAACAGTTTGGATCCTGATCAGACGCCGCGTAACGCGGCGTCTGATCAGGATCCAAACTGTTTGCTATGTCGCCTTTTAGCGTCATTGGCAGTGAAGGCGTTACAAATGGTGACACTAAAGTAGAAAGTCTATGCTGGAGTTTTTGTTTTGTTCAACCCTCTGAACGGCTCGAGCAAATTTATCATAACTGTTAAAATCAGTTTGTAGCAGATGAGACATCGCGTTTTAATACAGCAAATACATAAAGATAAAGATAATAAGTAGTCATGTGATCCCTTTACCGAAAAAAATGAGCTTTCATCCGAGTATTTGAAATAGCCAGAGTTTGAAAAGGAAATATTGCAATGGAACAGACTGCGACGGACGGACGGACGGACAGACAGACAGACAGACGCCGGAAAAGTGATCCCTAAGTGTCACCTCTGCCTACAGCAGGTGACACAAAAACTGATGGCAGGCAAATACAAACAATGTAGAAATTTCAGGTTTGTAAAAATGCTGACAATTTATAAAAAAATAAGAAGAGCAAACAGAGGGTAACTAGACCTCCAGTTACGCTTTGAATGAAATGTAAGTCACCATTGTTAGATCCTGGTATCTAGAGTGAATGGAACATGCGAAGGCAATATGTTTCCCGACATGTCCATTCTATATATTCAGACTGGAGTCTGTCACGATGACACGAATATAACTTTTATTGAATAGTGTCGGTTTTGATATCAATGTTCGACCACAGGTGTGGTCAGTTAATTCTGTTTGTTGTCTATCAGATCTGTGGATGTTCTGTTGGCATTTTGGTGTCGTTCGTATGGTGCAATATTAAGGAATTGCCATGGTAAATGGTATCTTGTGCTATCGCGTCCTGCAAACCTTTTCAGCTTTTACAAACTGTTCATACTTATATCACAGGAGCCTTAATGTTTTAATGGAATTTTACCTTTTAAAGATGCGACAGCGCAAGTTTATGAGAATAACCAATACAACTACGTACATATGTAATAAACATTATTAAAAGAGTTAATACCGTCCATCCACCTCCACCTGTCGACATGTCACACCACACATCTATGCGCCTCCCACTCTTGAGATTCACTGAATATGGACCGGACGTAGAGGTCGGTTGCTTTATTTTGATATCGAGGCAATCATGTGGACCAGTAACATCTACAACCGATAGAAGACAAAACAACGATCTTATTTGGACGAAACTAAACACAATTCTAGTACGACTCGGAACCTACGGCATATAAACAAAGAATACGGCTCGTACAAAGAAACGCTCTTTATTCCAAATAGTGCACTACACGCGCGTCATTCCATTTGCCCTACACGCGTAATTCATAAATGAAATATCCTCAAATAAAGTTCATTAAACACATAGTAATTTTGGCCTTACTACGTTTTGTCTGCACACAGTCCAAAGCAATTTCACATTTTTAAATCTGTTAACACTATGGCCCTGGTATAAAGATGACCAGACATGATGTAAATGGTATCATTATTCGCTTCATTGTAAAATAGAAGCATAATCAACTAGGATTTGTTTTGTTTCTGTTAAGCATTTGCTCTTAACACCAGAAGAGAAAGTCGTCTGAAGTAGATGTAAGAGCCAAAATGGCAATGATTCCGATTTAGCGTATTCTCCAGGAAAATAATTTTTTGAGAGAAAATATTGTGTAAGAATTAATGTAACAAAATCGTAAGTGTGAATTTTTATGTATTAGATCACAGTTAGTCGTTGAGATGTGGGCATTTCGATCACTTGGCCTAAAGGTCTCGTGATCTAATGATTCCAAAACTTCTAATTTTGATCTAATGCATGATCTAATGATTCCAAAACTTCTAATTTTGATCTAATGCATGATACTGCACACCTACGAGTTTATTACAGTGCTCCCTCTCTACAACGACACCCAATGGTAGACACAGACTGTGTGTTGTTCTGAAGGAGTCGTTATAGGGAGAAAAATTAAGACTTGGCTTACATTTGTAAACAGCTTGAATCCAGACTAGACGCCGCATTAGGCGGCGTCTAAAAGGTTTGACAAATTTGTTCTGTTTAGGACACTACGTCAAGGGTAATTGTAAGGAGGGAGTCGTTGTTGGGAGGGCCCATGTAGGGAGGGAACTCTGAATTTGTAAGAATTTGTAAAATAAAATATGGGTTTTTAAGAATGATTGATCATTCATTTCAATATTGGTTGCGAATGATTTGGAGCTAGATCAAAAGTTTCTGGTTAAGCAAATATCTGTTTGCAGTTGGCATTGTTTAAACACAAACGCGTTTATTGGGAAATAGAGAAACATTACCCACTAGATGAATATTAATTACTGCTTATTACCACATATATCATTGCATAGATGTTGGTTACAGCAGCGAGAACACTTGATATGTGTCGAACTTCGTGCGTGTGAAGACCGTTTCCCAACGATGATACCCGGACCAGTATTTGACCCTGACAAGGCATCGCAAATCTACAAACGACATAGTCTATCTATCAATAAATACATCACATGATATATAACACCTGCTTAAACAGTGGACAAGACTGTGTAGCTATAAACACTTCACAGGTTGACTAACGTCTGCATATACATTTAATATTTTATATATTTATGTTATAAAAATGTTTTCGTCCTTGTCCACAATGTGGAAGCTCTGTCGACACACCGCTTCTTCTGCCATTCAGCCTTTCAATAGAAATGTGAATGGCAACCACGCTTTGCATAATCACGATTAATTGCTCCCCCCCCCCAACAACGATCCTCCGGACAACGATTCTCTCCTTACAACCGTGCTTGACACTGTTTTCCAAACAAGACATTTACGGTCTAACGCTTTTACCACTGCAATATCGTCTGCTTCAAATTGTCGTCTGCTGTTTCTTTTAAAGTTACGTACTGGACATTTGACAGAAGAAACATAAAAACGAGTGACAAGCAGTTTGAACTCAGATCAGACGCCGCGTCACGCTGCGTCTGATCTGGGTTCAAACTGTTTGCAAATGTAAGCAAAGTCATACTTATTCATCTAAGTGTATTCATTTCCCCTCAACATAACGACTCCCACCGGAAAACCACATATACTCGTTGTCTCCATTTAGGTGTTGTTGTAAGAGAGGGAATTCTACATATATCTTCCCAGACCACGAGGTCCAGCGAAACACCACGGCAATGTGACGTTGTCTCACTAGTCATAGACATGTGTATATCTGCAGGGCTGTCATTCCTACGGATTTTTCAAAATCTTCGGTTTATTATCCTAGCAGATTGTAGTCTTAAACTGGTTGAAAGTAAAGCATAATGCGCCTTAAGGCGATATCTGCTTTACTCCAACCTACTTTGAGTAAATCGCGTTTCAAAAATAGAAAATATGATTTTTTTAAATCAACTTATAGCAGCCCTGTATCTGTGAGCAATAACCAGATATATTTATCGACCTTGTTGCGGATATATAAAACACTTTTAACGCTTTATTTAATGTGTCATATGCTCTTCTTGAACATCTTCATTTCGTTAGAAGTCTCACGATATAAAACTGCTGGTACTTATAAGAATACCTTGTCTGGAGCATATTTACTGTTACATAAGAGCTAGTTTCACCAATTATGTGTGAATACATCTTGGGCTTTCGGGTGGAGTGTTGCTTGCGACTGATAATTCACTTATACATGTACCTTGATTTTTAGCTTCAATCACAGATTTTTTCCCGGTGCATAGATATCTTTTGCCTAAAACACAACAGCTATTGATATCAAAATTCTTTTGGGACATCTTTAAATAACCGAGACACAGTCCTTGTGCGCTTCGAAAAAAGCAATCTTCGACATGAATCAAAACTTCGATCCTAATCCTGATCAGACGTCCTATAGCTTTTCGTTAGAAGTAATATTGAAAACTCACCAGTGAAGTTTTGCAGCCGCTATTTATTAAATCCTCACCGAACTCCTCTGTCGCTTGCACGAAACATTCCTAAAGCGGATAAAGAGTAATAGACAGTACAAGTAAACGGATAAACTGTGGATACATATTTAACGATTTCAATTTAGATTTACACTTTTGACACATGACATCTTAATGTTGATTTTATAATAGTTTTCACAATATATTTCAGGAAAAAAATCAACTATATTCACAATCGTATGTGTTGACCCTGAACCAAAGGTTCTTTCAAAATATGGGTTGACCCTGATCAGAAGGTTCTTTCAGAAGCTATTTGCAAATAATTGTTCCCAATACAAAAATTAATAAAACATATTTATTTCCATTTTTCTTTAAACAGTGGTCTATTTAAGTTCTCATATATAGATTTAAGGGTATCTGATTGAACGAACATTTATACGAATGTGTAAATATTTGGGCACTGGTCCGTTTTACTTGGAGTCTGAACAGGGGTAAAATTGTGATCAAATATAAGTGCACGCTGGAAACAGAAGTGAAGGTATGCTCGGAATTAATTCAATCTGTTCAGCTATTTTAATTGAAATTTAGAAACATTCCAAACTCTACTAGATTTGGTCATCAAAACTATTGTAGATTAAAATATTCTTCATAATTATATTATTTTGACAATTTAGACCCTTCTTTGCATGTTTGGGTTGGAAACGGGACCAACATTTTTGTCTGGTTTAGAGAGAATTCTGGTAATTAGAGGTTCCGGCTTTTGGGGGGTTCCACTATATCTACTTTAACCCTGCCGCACGTTTTTCACCGGTTGGAAACGCCTTTATTGAGCTTTAATTTGAGTTGATTGGTGGCTGCTACTGTCTTGTAAATATAAAATAGTGTTCTAAGTTGAATTTGAAATGAGCACATTTTCTGTTTCTTATTTCGAAGATAGGTGACCTTTTTTAAAATCCGATTGGAAGAAATGTAGAAGCGTTTTCTGCTTTACTTTCAGCATGCTACAAGATGACATCTGTTAGGATATAGAAACAATGTCTAAATGTTCATATTCATGACTGTTTGAAGTGTGTATTGGGTAATAGGTCAACTTACTTCACCATTTTCACAAACATCGATTTGATGACATTTTCTGTTCCGTGGTAGAGACTTACAGCTGTAACAGATTGGAGCTGTCTGGTTTGGATAATCTGCAATAATAGAATGTAATAATGGTAATGATAACAAATTCAACAATGCGATCCATATGGGTGCTTCTAAGAAGAAAACGTTTGTACGGATTAACGATGGTGAAAATGATGCCGATGAATATATGTTAAAGTGTTTAATAGTTAATACGACATTGCTGTTCCCGGTCATTATATTGACGATGATAAGGATGCTATTGATGGTGATATTAGTTCGTTTTATCGTTATGCTTCAGGGCTGCCATTTCTCCGGATTTTTCCAAAATCTGCGGATTTTTTCTAGTACATGGTAGCTTAAAACAGGCTGAAAGTAAAGCAGAATGCGCCTTAAGGCGCATTCTGCTTTACTTATAGCCTGCTCTAGATAGTCGCATGTCAATAAAACTAGAAACATGCTATGGGGTAAAGGTACGATTTCATAAAATCGCATTTGAAAAATGCAAATTTGGAAATCTTAGGATTGTTCACGTCAACTTATGGCAGTCCTGATTCTTTGATTGTTTGCTACAACAAAGATAATGATTTTGCTGCTAATTATGTTAGTTATTAACGAAAAGAAAAGACATGAAAATATATTGATAATTGATATTACTTAAAAGGACATAAAGACTTTTCTATCATATATAACAGAATGATAAGGATTTTTCTCATATCATCCTGTTTGATGTAATCACGTTTTAACATATTATTTACTGTATATACAGTAAGGGAGACGTAATTCCCTCCAAATAAACGTGTTTCGTGTTAATAGAAATTAATTTCTATGGCAGAGCATTCGGAGCCAGATCAAATGTTGGGATAACCCGGTGTCTGATTATGTTCAAAGCTGATTGCAACCAAATTGAATCGTCGCCATTTTCAAGCAACTGTAATTTTCAACATCGTAATGAGGTTCGTTGGTGTTAGGTTTCATTTAGACCCTCCACTGCCTTACTTCGAGTACAAAGTTTATTTGTAAACATTTTGGACCCTGATCAGAGGCCGAGTAACTGTTTGGAACTCATTTTTATATTTCCTAACTTAACTTACACACAATTTAATTTAATAAACAAAAGCAGTAATTGATGCCGTGACAAACGGATTAAAAGAGAAAAACCCTTTTCCTCTGTAACCTACCTATCGCCCCACATAGGTTGACGTTGCAAAGATCACCATGGCAACACTCTAAACATTGTATAGATGCGGCGTCAGTTACCCCAGTCGTTTGATTTGCATGACATTTCTGGAAATGCAAGTCATACTAGTTATGTGTATATTAGAGCCAAGCCGGACAGAACTGTCAAGACACTTACACGAGTATTAGTCAAATCTGCAGACGATGAGTCCGTTTACTCTGTATACTTTATATGTATATACTTTAGACAGCTACTTTAGAAACTACATTTTTCTGGTTTTATGAAGTAAATTATCAGTATTTGTTTTTAGATATCGTAGATGATATCATGTCGTAATGACGTCAGATACGCAGTTTGCGTCAAAACTGCATTTATGTTGATAATGGATTTGAGCTAAGAACTTATAAGTTGATGACTTTTCTAATAACCACATGCAATGTTCGTAAGAAGCACTTTCGAAAATTGCATTTCAATTGATTATCGATATACATGAGAACAGATCAAAGAAATAAACATGAATACAATAATGCAAATTGCATATTTTGATGTTTAATGAGATGTACAAATTACATTGGCTCTTTTCAAAGTGATTTATCCACTTTGTACAGCCGTAATTAAGTTTAAATTTTAAAACAATACCATTATTCAGGGCTACAGATATGAGGGAGTAAATTAAAATACAGTCGAACTTAGATATCTCGAAGTCGGTTTTGTCGAACATACCCGTATTTCAAAGTTAAAACGTGGCTTAGCCACGTTTTAACTTTGAAATATGGGTATGATCGACTTAACCGAGCATGCAAAAATGCAGTTCATATGTCGAACTATCGGATAGCTCGAGTTAAACGAGTTCGAGATATCGAAGTTCGACTGTATAAACCTTGTGACCTTGTTTTGGCAAACAAGCGATTCGGTGAAGGATTTCAGACGGCGAAGAGGGTTGCATTTGAAGAAGCTTCTAATTGTTTGACACTCAGATTTTAACAAGAAATATCTTCAATAAAGATATTCCGTCGAAAGTTAATGTTTATTTTTGGAGTGAACAGTCTTCATTATTTAAACTTAATACAGGAATTATACACAAGTTGGCCCAGTGTATAATTCCGTGCTTAAAATGCCTGTTCAAATTTGGTCAGCACAACCTTGAACGTTATAATGGAGGTCAATAAAAAATGTTTTGGTTGTCTCTGACCTCTAGGCCATTTCGGCTTTTGACCAATCAGAGTACTGCAGCTCAAGCAAGCTGTCATTGACCAAGATTTCTGATCATTTCTGATTGGTTAAATCGTTTCAACCTTAGGTTAAAAGGAAATCATTCCCGTCTTTGACTTGGAAAAAATCAGTTTCATCTTATTGCAAATACAATGTATTTGCCTTCACTGGAAATGATAACATTTAACCTACTGTTATATCATAAGATACGGTAAGATTACCACCTGTTTGTCAAGGCAACCGATGTTGTAGTTCACCTCACCGAAGCTGTTGGTAAATCTTTCCGTAGCACAAAACTGAAAAAAAGAAGAAACATGCAAAATCGTAGAATAGGTTCCTGATTCCAAGGTTATAAAGCGTTTGAGCTGAGTCTGGGTATGTTCTCAAGCATTTGATTGGCCAGATTTGAGCCTAGGCTCAAATCTGACCAATCAAATGCTTGAGAACGACTTTAGACTCAACTGCAAAGCTTTATAACCTTGGACCCTGTTGTATACTATTGCCCAATTCTGAGATAAGGTTATTAGACCTGTTTCACCGAGAATCTCAAATGCAGCGAGATTCCAAACAAGTCTTCATCCAGATTAGATGCCGAGATGCACAGCGTTTGATCGGTATCAAAACCGTTTGACAACAACACCAACATTACTTTCTTGAAGCATGTCATATGTGACTTGTATCATAATGTAAACAATTTTGGACTATCTCACAATAACACTTACATATGCAATCTGTTTGGATCCAGATAAGACACCCCGTAACGCGGCGCTGATCAGGATTTAGTATGTTCGATACTCGTATAAATACTTTAACCCCTTTATCTCTTTATCCCGTGTACAGTTAAGAAATAAAAGATGTTCTACCGTTGTTAAACTGTATTCTACAACGGTTGGGAGTTGTGACGCGCAGGAATTGACCACGAAGGCCGAAGGTCAGAGTGTTCAATTCCTGCGCATCACAACGACCAACTGTTGTAGAATACCGTTTAACAAGGGTAGAACATCGATTATTTCGATTCTAACATGACTAACTTAAAAAAATCATAAGAAATGCGAGCAAATGTTTCAGGCTTATTTCGTTCTGCGGATGCAGTTTTCGACCGAATTACTTCCCTTGTATGGCTATTACATGAAACCAATATCAGTACGTCATATATAAGAAAAATAAAAACTAGTGACGAAATAATTTATTTTGTCATAGAAACAATTAGTTTTAGTCAGATTAAATATTTCTGAGAAAAATCAGTAACAAAACATGAAAGAAAGACCTTTTACGTCACATGACCTTTCATTGAAAACTGCGCTTTACCGTAGGGTGGGTACAGGAAGACCCTGTTTAAAAGGACTATTTTCACAGCGTGGTAAAACACACTAGGTATACTACGGCGAACTTGTTATTTGTTTATAGAGACTTATACACGTGTCATGTTAGAATAGTTATTTGCAGACTGTCTGGATACTGATCAGACGCCCATAGCGCAGCTGTGTAGCCGGAATCCGAATTTGAAACTCGTTCAAATATTGTTAAGTCAAAATACCGAAACTTTAAATTTGAGAAATAAAAGCAGACGACAAATGTTTAAAATTGATGACGTCACGGCTGTAAAAAGTCGCCCCGTACTTCATTCTCAGTGTTGTTATACTTTCTGGTCCTTTGGAATCATTGATTTCAGGGCATTTACAGTTGAAAGTTGAATGCCGCTTAAGCTGGTGCTAGGGGGCGTGAGCACTGTTGCATATTTCAGTATTGCTCATGAACAGACTCAATTAAACCGAGTCTGCAATTTTCAGTATTTGCTTTGTTTTCTGTGCTTTCAAAAGATCTCCCCTTATTCAGATTTACAGTATAGCAGTGTCGAATGTAGGAGAATGAACCCAATCATACACCGCGATATCATTACAGGGTTTATCTATACATGCACTATTCGAATAGGTTTAACCTTTTGCCTGCTGATCGCGACTTCCCCAATGTTTGCAAACAATTTGTATCCAGATCAGACGCCGCGTAAAGCGGCGTTTGATCTGGATCCAAAATGTTTGACACTCATCTTTATGTTTCTTTACTGAAAAATGTATATATCTAATTATTTACAAATTTAGCAGACGACAATGTCAATGCAGACGATACCACAGCAGGATAAGGCTTCAAGGTATACTCGTATGTAGAAGAAGTTATATGGCAATCAAGTACAGTGGAGAATCTGTTATTCTTTCCCGTTTAAACGCAAACGTACGCAAACGCAAAGCACTAAAACGTAGAAAAGTACAACTTTTGGACAATTCTGATAATTCTTGTTTATCTTGGTGGCAAACAGTTTGGAGCCTGATCAGACGCCGGGTTACCCGGCGTCTGATCTGGCTCCAAACTGTTTGTACTACAAATAATAGTTTTAGCGTAAACGCGTTTATTGGGAAAGAATAACAGATTCTCCACTGTACCTGGTCATGTTGACATTCCTTCACTGCATGGCAATGTCTTGGCTGAGCAATGTTTGTACATGACAAACAGACTAATCCTGATACTGAAACAATACAATGCAATGTTAGTATTCAACTTCTACACTGACAGCTACTCCTGGTATAACTTTTGCACAAAATAATACTCGTATTAAATAAAAGTAGGAGAAACAAAAGAGGTGAATTTGTAGAGGTACAATGCACTTACAATAGTCCTTGGACACGAATTTGAAAGGAATTTAAAATTAAATAGGTCATAATTGAAGATTAAAATTCACACTCTTAAACCAACGATAGTTACAAAAAAGTCATAATGTCTGTAGAACAGATAACAATTAAACATTTAATATTTAACTTACCTCTTGTTATGGAAAAGGAAAACAATGCAACAAGAATACGCAGATCCATTATCAAGTCTTCATGTGCTCTGTATATACGCCAGCTGTGTGATAAGATATTTTTTCCAAAACGTCACGTGTTTACTTTTTCACAGCACTATTGTTATCGTTTGCTAAATGTATTCTGCAATGTAAGCCCGTTCACTGTCTGGCCCAGAGTACAATGGTTCTATTGCAAGTACCGCGCTCCCTCTCTACAACGGTCCTCCACACAACGAATCCGTCCTTACAACGACACTCGCCGTAAATCCTTAAACGTGATAATTAAGTCTAACTCTTTTACTGCTGCAATATCGTCTTCTTAAGATTGTCGTCTGCTGTTTTCTCTCACAGTTACATATAAGTGGTGATTTTGATAGAATACATATATTGACCAGTGAAAAACAGGTTGAATCCTGACCAGACGCCGCGTTACGCGGCGTATAATCTAGATTCAAGCTGTTTGCAAATGTAAGCCAAGTCTTAATTGTCCCTCTCTATAACCACTCCCTCCGAACAACGTTTCTGGGTGGGGTAATTTGTTTGGTTGCCATGGCAACCGTGCACAATATCTAGAAAAATCTTCTTCTCCGAAACTACTGGTCCGATTTCAATTTTGTTTTCACCAAAATGTTTCTCAATGGGTAGACTTCAACAGTTGTTAAAAGAATTGTGATCCGTCAAAAACATGGCCGCCCGCAGGTGTGGTCATTTTCCGCGTTCGGAAATATTGAATTAAAAGTTAAAAGCATTCTAGAAGTCATATTTTTGGCTATATCTTTATGAGATTTTGTAAGTGTCATGTCCTTGATAAATTTTAGGTCATACTGGAATATAGGTAATGTCGAATCATAAAGTAGGTCAGTAGGTCAAATCGCAGAATAAGCTTTTTGCCACTCCAGAGGCCATAGTTTTAGCACCATCTTCTTAAAACTTGCTTAGAATGATTATCTTGACAAGAGCTACACTTTTTGTAATCATAGGTTACATAAGGTTAAAAAGTAGGTCAGTAGGTCAAACAATAGAAAAAGCTTCTAAACACTGTAGGAGCCATATTTTAAGCTATAATTTCATAAAACCTGCGCAGAATGATCACCTTAACAAAATCTAGGCAATGTAGTAATATGGATTACTGGGGGTCAAAAAGTCGGTCAGTAGGTCAAATCATAGGAAAGGCTTAAAAGTATTCTAGGGCCCACATCTTTTGCCCTAATTTCATGAAACTACTTCAGGTTGATCACCTGTACAAAATCTAGGTCAATTATGAATATGGGTTATGTCTGAATAAAAAGTAGGCCAAACGATAAAGTCATAAAAAAGGCTTCTGAACATTTAAGGGGCCATAATTTTAGCTCCAAATTCAGGAAACTTGCTCAAAATAATTGCCTGGGCAAAATCTAGGTAATGTATGAATATGAGTTATGTCAGATCAAAAAAGTAGGTCATTAGGTCAAATCATAGAAAAGGCTTATGAACCCTCTAGTTCTCTTCTCACCTTAAGTGATAAAGTCTAGTTAAATCTGGGAACTGTGTTGACTCAGGTGAGCGCCTTAGAGTCAATTGGTCTCTTGTTTTCATATTTGGTATGCATATGTACATATACGAGGTGCAATTCTTAAGAAATGCACGATAAGATCACATATAGAGTCGATAAGTCACAACATGAGCTTTAATGACCCCTACTTTAGGACACTAGAACATAGCACTTGTCAGCCATTATTTTGTGACGTAATAACTTCTTCTTCTTTTTTTAAAAAAATTACTAGTTTTTTGAAAATATATTAGTTTATGTATCTATTTTAATGTAAATAAAATTCCATTACCATTGAAAGGGTTAACTGCCTTAGATATAATCTTTTCGAAAACATTTCTTATTTTGCTTATGAAAAGACTCGACATGTGTTTTCGAAGGCTATACATTTTTTAGGTCGGTATATGACTTCAATTATAGCCTGGTTTAATATAAAAATTAGTATTTTTAAAGTTTTTATTTAATTTATTTATTATTATCATTTATCTAATTTATTATTTATTTTATTATATAACTTTTTTTTTATAAAGTAAAATAATTTAAAACTGTGAAGGTGTGCACAATTATTATTATTTTACACAAAAAAGGTCAAGTGTCCTAAAGTAGGGGACATTTATGTTTATGTTTGTGACTTATTCACTTATGTGATATTATGGTGCGTTATACCATCATGTCGGCAAAGAATTGCTCTTTACAATGATATTTACACATGCATTTTGAACTTATTATAGAGAAATTATTTATCAGTTGCCACTACTTAAAAAATGCCCCTCGTATATGGACAATACCTTTCATTGCACAAAAAAGTTATATCCCTGTGACATTGACCTTGAACTATAGGGCCTTCGTTAAGGTTTAGAAATCTGCGTTTAGATTTCGAAAAATGTCAATAACTCCTGTGCTCATTGATATATTCCTTTCATATTTAGCATGCATGTGTATATGGACAATTCCTTTCCATGCATGCAAAATGAATTCAGCCGAGTGACTTGACCTTGAACTTAGGTCTGCTTTGAAGTTTCTAATGTGCCGATGGCGAGCTTTGTTGTCTCTCTGACAACTCTCGTTACCGTCACACAGCAACATGTAATATACAAATGTGATACGAACAATAAACACGTAAAATATTTGATTGTTTACTAGTACTTATATTTCAAATATGTTAGATATTTCTTCTAACTTTCATCTGCATAGCCCTTTTGCCGATACTATCAATATAACTCATTTCAAAGTAAAATCCGCCAGGGCGATACAAACCATTTGGATTCTCAAAATCAAAACATCTGTTGTACCAGAAGCCTCCATGAAACTTTACAGCACAATTCATTGAACTTGAAGCATCTTGGTCCATGTCAAAAGTGCTGAACTTCTGCTCTCCACTGTATTCACCCATATTTGAATCTGTAGTAATGAAGAAAGAAATATATAGACGTTATAATGTTATCTACAGTGATGTTGAAACTACTTAGCACATTCATGTACAAAGTCCTCTGACCTTGCCAACACTTGTTACGTTGAAACAGACACAATTCTGAATGGTCTGCTGTCTCTTTCTCAATACGCTCCGAGAAAGCGATACTGCAAAACCGGTTTTATTCGCGAGAATATAATTTATCCGTTAATTCGCGAATGTCTTTAGTTTTGAAAGTAGGCGACTTCTTAAAGGTGGCTGAAAGTAAAGCAGAATGTGCCTTAAGGCACATTCTGCTTTACTTTCAGCCACCTTTAAGCCACCACCTGCTAGAAATATTGCATGATGTCGCGAAAATCGCAAAATCGCATTACGCGAAATATTCATGACGCGAAAAATACCTGTTTTACAGTAATTGTTCTTAAACAAGTCCATTTTGCACAAAATAGGGACAAGCTGTAAGTGACTGAAAAACGGTCACAATTGCATTAAGGTTATCATGAATGCAGCGAAGTTTCTAAATGGCATAAGTTGTACAGGAAATCAAATCGACAAACTCAAACTTATAAAAAATTGAAGTGCCGATAAAAATAATTGTTGGTCTCAAGAATATATTGAAATTTCGAACTTTGTTTTTGCAAACAAATTAAAAACAATTCATAATTACATGTTTCGCACTAAAACACCTGTATTTTTTAGTTTCAACCCAACTAGATGAAGAGGTCTATTTGTAACCCATACTGGTGAGCATTTTGTTTAAGCAGTCCCGTAGCACAGTCGGTAGAGCACTCGCCCGGTAAGCGTTGGGTCCCTGAATTGAGTCCCGGTCTTGCTGCATATCTTTTCAACTAGTTATAGTATATTCAACTCGCATATTTATCACTTGCGCAGTTGCAATACTAGTTTTAGTTTAGATTTGAAAATCTGACAATCGAACGGTACTTAAATATGACCCCCCCCCCCCCCCTAAGAGAGCTTACACCCCAGTGCGAGTAGGAAGTTATGTGCAGGGATATCAATGTACTGTCTTTTCTATGCAGCATTGATATTATTTTCCCAAAACGCGCACGTCGCTGAATCTGGGTAAGGGGTATTTTAGTATTTTAGCATTGTTTTCTCTTTTATTGGACATATGCATGAATGTGTGTTAGTTTATTGAGTTTATAGACAGTTAATTGATTGTTTTGAGAACTTAGGTTCGATTTATAGATTTAAATCGTTGTTTGTATAGTCCCGGGTTGAAAACGGAATTAGCCAGAGCTGCCGTTTCTCCGGATTTTTCCGAAATCTTCGGATTTGCATCTTAGCAGATTGTAAGTTAAAGCAGGCTGAAAGTAAAGCAGAATGCGCTTTATGTCGCATTCTGTTTTACTTTCAACCTGCTTTAAGTAATCGTTATTGAAAAATAGAAAAATTGGAAATCTTGGGATTTTTAATGATCAACTTATGGCAGCCCTGATTAGCAATAGGTGGAGCCCTTACCTCGAGTGCAAGTGAACGTCAAAAACAATTTTCTAACTTCAGTTAATGGACCGAGAATATAATCATACCCCTAAAAGACTGCTATCTTAGCCTTGGTCTCCTTTTCAAAGGAGGCCAACTTGTTGATAAATAACCAATTATTTCTAACTCTTATACAGCAGGATCCAACAATGTTGCCCCAGATCATCAGGGTTAATGAAGAAGACATCTATTCAGATTATATTTTCTAAATATTATTTGTACTTACTGCTATATGATTAGCAGGGCATGGGTACCGCCAATCTCAACCATTTAGAATTATGCAGACAGCTTGAGTTACACTGAAATTGGTCAGGACCCATGCTGTTTGATACCTAGCTTATGGTTTGTAAATGGAATGGTCATCACTTTGAACCTTTAGTTTACCTAGCAGATAAGACATTTTCAGCAGACGTCAATACTAACACTCAGCGGCGCACTTGGTCTGTCCCGTGGCCAATGTGTGAAAAGTGTTTTGTGTAGAAACTGAAACAGTCACCTTTGTAAATTTCAAGAATCACCTGTGACGTTTTGAACCCTTAGTAAATTTTGAGAATTAAATTGTAGTCTGAAATCTTAACGAAAACGTTTCAATTCCCGTCGGATACCAGGATTTCAACTCAAAGAAACTGAATTTTAAACAGTTGGGATACCAACGCAGGTCCTACATTTTGTATGACTTGATTCCTGGAAAATATTGGTGTATGAGCATCTCAAGCAACGTTTTACCAACCAGGGGCCCGTTTCATAAAACTTCTTACGACAAATGTTGTCGTAAGTCAGATTATAAAAGTATAAAAAAAATTTTATTTCTCCATCGAATCCTGTCTTGTGACATCTTTTTGGAATCGTCTTTTCAAGACGATTCCAAAAAGATGTCACAAGACAGGATTAGATAGAGAAATCACAGATTAAATGTATTTTAATGTTTTGACTTACGACAACATTTGTCGTAAGATGTTTTATGAAACGGGCCCCTGGTTTTGCCATTTGATAATAAGAGAAAACATATATTGAGAGTTTCTCAAGTACATGTTTTTTTGTTGTATAAGAAATACAGTGAAAATCACTTATAGCGAAATCCTAAGGACCTTGCAAATGATTTCATTTCCTCTTATCCAATTGTTGTCTTATCCATGTATAGGAGCTTCGTTTAAGATATGTTTGCATATAATGACAATTTTATATTCTTTTCACAAAATTGATTAGAAGGGAAGGTAAAAATGTATATAAAATCTTAATACTTTTTTAAAATTTAATTTTGAATTGAATGGCAGTAGAAAAAAGGATTGGCTACGATATTAGACGTTATAGATCTATCTTTCATTAAATTTAGCCCGTTTCCTGTTTAATTGTCATGAAAAACGTTTAACCCTATAGTAGCCCACCAATCACAACAAAGGACTTTATACAAAGAGCATGGATCCAGATGAGACGTCAAGTAACCCGGCATCTCATCCGGATCCAAGCTATTAGATAGACAACATTTTCACAATTTTTTAGCAACTTTGAAGCACTTTCAAATTTGAAGCAGACAAATAATTTAACAGACAAACAATTTATAAGGGTGTATACATTAAAAGAAAGCTAAGCATTTATAAATACATTGTAGCAGATATAAACTTGGGAAGTTTTGCCCGCAGTTGAATTCATTTGGTCCGCAGTGGAATCAGGTTGGTGATATATAATACACCCCGGTTGCCGTTATTAAAAGATTAGAATTTTTTGTTTATCTTGTAGAGCTGTTATGCCTTTGTATTTGTGTCTGTGTTTGTAGGGGAAGGGGTGCTGGTCGGTGTGTATGTGACCTTGATTCACGTTTCACTGTCACTTTTCCCGTAACCTGGCCGATTGTAGGGGCATCTTTGCAAGGAAAGTTATTTAAAAACAGTTATACGGTCTTCTATTGATAATTGTTGCGCACTTGTTTAGAAATAGTAGTTTTTGACAAGAAATATAAATATTTTCACACATGGGTTGTGCGTTCAAAAGCGTTTCACATGAAATTACATATATGTACCTAAAAAGCGAGAAAAGACAAATAACTACAATTACATGTAGATCTAAAATAAACATGAATAAACATACAAAAGATACAAAAGACTTTTTTAGGCTAAGTTTCTAATATAAATGGTTAAATGTTACCGTGTGTTCCTTCTAATTGACTTTAACTGCGTGTTAAATATTAACATAGTGAATGTTTAATAACTTCTAGCTATATGTATGTTAGACACATACTATTGGTTTGGAGTTATGTGGTTTTAATCTTCGTGATATGTGGTAGAGTTGTTGGTTTGCTACTGTGAAATCATGCAAGGTAGCAATAACAAACTGAAGCTGACCCATTATCAATTGGTGTATTTGTAGTTTTTGTTGATATATGTTTTGTGTTATTTGTAATTTTGTGTACGTGAGAAAGTGTGAATAAAAGGTGTACCAATATTGTTTCATGTTTTATGTTTTGTTACATGAATATAGTTCATATGACCTGTCTACTAAAGTGAATTTCTGACAGTCTGTATTATGATAATATTGACTAACGTATACACCTGATGTACTGTTATTATTATGGGTCAACACCTAATGTACTGTTATTCGGTGACTTGGTAGTTTGCTAATTGATTAAACATTTACTGTTTATTTAGTTATCAATTTCAATTACCGCACTTCTAGACAAAAGTTAACTTGTGTTTAGCGGATACTCAAAGTAATTCAAATGTTATCTTAAGTTCTGAATAAGGGGAGATCCTTTGAAAGCACAGAAAACAAAGCAAATACTGAAAATTGCAGACTCGGTTTAATTGCGTCTGTTCATGAGCAATACTGAAATATTCAACAGTGCTCACGCCCCCTAGCACCAGCATAAGCGGAATTCAACTTTCAACTGTAAATGCGCTGAAATCAATGATTCCAAAGGACCAGAAAGTATAACAACACTGAGAATGAAGTACGGGGCGACTTTTTACAGCCGCCACACAAGCACTTAACATCTGCTGTTGAGAATTATATAAGTTCTGCATAAGGTGAGATCCTTTGAAAGCACAGAAAACAAAGCAAATACTGAAAAGTGCAGACAGAAAATACAGGTGACTGCTAAATGCATGACAAATGTAAGGCTGAATGCCTCTGCATGAACTTTCAGATTTATGTTTGCTCTACATTGTGTAGTAAACTGTCAATAGAGTTTTACGCCAAAAAGGAATCACTATAAACAAATTCACTGTGTTTGCTGGAGCTGATGTTGAAGTATTAAGAATTGAAGAGAACACTTCTATGGATAGTAAAATGTTACTTAACCCCTTCACTGTCTTACCCCGAGCACAATGGTTATTTGCAAACAGTAAGATTCTGATCTGTTACGCGGCGTCTGATTAGAATCGAAACTGTTTTACACTCTTTTCAATATTTCTTATGTCAAAGTACCTAAGAATTAACTTTGAAAAATAAAAGCAGACGACAATTGTTTAAATTTGATTACGTCACGGCAATGACGGGGTTAAAAGATTGAGTATTAGGGAACATGTCATCATACACATTTCTCTTATTCCAATCTCTTTAATTAACTCTATTGCAACAATAGACGACTAAACTCGACATTGGAAACAGTTTCCATTTTGGGCAGACGGCAGACTTCCGATCAGGATCCAAACTGTTTGATATTTGGTGTAATGCGGCATCTTATAAAAATCCAAATTGTTTGACACCCACATTGATATTTCTGTGTCCAAACTGATTTAGATCTTTAACTGAAGTGATGATCTATCAATATTTCAGAACGGAATATACAGTTACAACAGACAAGATATTTTACGATGAAAAAATTATTACTCACTACATCGTTGAAGGATGAAGATTAACCAAAAGTAAAAGAAATAATTTGTTACCACAAAACACGCTTGTGTACACAATGACCTAATTCCCACTTCAAACTTCTATGTAAGACACTAAGTAAACAATTAAATTATTTGTATGATGACGAAGAACTGTAACTATATTTCTAAACAGTTTGGACATAGACGAGACTCGAAATAACTCGACGTCTCATCGGAATTCTTACTTTATGATAACCTTGATCCAGATGGCACGAAAAGCAAGTGTTTGACATGTTAAATTTATTTTGAAAAAATATCTCATTGAAAACAGTTGCATTAGAAATTTATTGTAGGCGAAATAATAACAAAATATCTTACGTGCTGTTCCGATGCTTGTAGATCTATTGCTCAAATGGAGAATATAACCTGTCCCGGGACCAATATTGAAACTTGGTAACTGTTCGTAAAACTCCCTTCCTTTATTGTCAGTGAAGTCGACTCGTAATGAGTTGTTGTGCCCAGTAGTTAGCTCGTAAAGGTTCTCCAAACCTGTAAATATGAAAAATTTACATCCAAAGCGTGTGTGTTCACACACAAGAAGAGACACTGAATGGTGTTAACATAAAGAAGTCTGCTAATGCAAGAGAAACGAAACATCGAAAGTCCCCGTCAGGTGATATTAGAGCTTTTTACATTACTCTTGACTTGTATTTTTGAATCCGTCACTGTTGTTATGTGGTAAATATTACTGAATGTGTTTTGCCCCAAAAACTCGTTTTTTTAGAACAAATAGAACTACACGTATTTCCAGTGCAAATAGTTTAGAGCTAGATCAAATGCCAAGTAACACGTCGTCTAATCATGCTCCATATTGCTTGTCACCCGAACACTAACAAAGTTCCTTATTTAATTTCATGTCGGCCATATTAGTAAGACACGAACGACAACTGCTATTAATCCGTCTCAAATTCTGCCAAATTACTCCCCTTTCATATAGAAAAGAAGAATAGAGTATTTCAATCTTTTGATACATATGAATTCGAATTCTTACCAAGTAACAGACAATTTTCTTTTAAAGTTTATATAATTCCCTTGCTTTTCATATACGGTTATTATAGGAGTTTGCATGGTAAACAAGTAAGTTTTTGAACCGAAAGTACACAGTATGCAATATACACTGCGCCCGTTTGTGTCAAAGCGAGAACATCGCATTGCAAACACGAAACGGTACCCACTTATCCCGATATCAGATTTACTATCACAAAATATATGCAGTTTAACATGGGAATAGTTTTTGAAATTATTTGCGCCGCTATCACGTTACCATTAGAGTGTTCAGCTACCGTATCGATTGCATCAGAAAACGTAACAATTTAACTAAAACAGACTGTTTGCACGATATCGATTGCGAACGGCGCGAACGGCCTCAGAAGTAGTTAGCCAATACCAACAAAGAAAACAAAATGGCGACCAAATGAGTTTACAAAAAAGAGCGAATTATGGAAGGCCGGTGCGCCATGCTAAATGCTAAATGCGAATTGCTTAATGCGAAATGCTAAATGCGAATTGCGAAATGCTATTTAAGTACAAAACTCTATTAGGGGTGTTTAATGCTAAATGCTATTTGTAAAATGCCAAATGTTAAATGCTGATTGCGAATGCGTTTTGCGAAATGTCATTTGCGGATTGCAAATTCCTAAATGCCAATTGCGAATTGCTGTACTAAGACCAAACAAAAATACCTCGGTTTCCGGTACCCAAACCGACCCTAGTTTTTTTTAACACAATCATATAATGATGATATATTTAACTTTTCCGATGGAGTATTTTATATAATTATATTCAAATTGTTATTAATTTAATTGATAGGCCCCGAAACCAAATTTACCTTGGGATACCAAACCGGCAAAGTAGTGGCTTATATATGATAGGTGGAATTAATAATATTTTGTAATGTGTTGTATGTTTGTCAAATATGTCAATAAAATGTGTTGTCTGCCTGTTGAATATGTCAATGGTTAATTTCGAAAAATGAAAAAAAAAGTTTAGGATCGGAGGGAAAAACTAGGGTCGGTCGGGTTACCGAAAACATATGGTTTTTTTGTTTGATTGGCCTTAGTACAGCACTTCGCATTTGGCATTTAGGAATTTGCGAATAGCATTTTTTGCAATTCGCATTTAGCATTTTTGCAATTAGCAAATGGCATTTCGCAAAACGCATTTCGCAATCAGCATTTAGCATTTTAAGAGTTTTGTATTAAACTAGCATTTCGCAATTCGCATTTAGCATTTCGCATATAGCAATTCGCATTTAGCATTTAGCATGGCGCACCGGCCTCCCATAGCGAACAGTCCCGAGTTAGTTTTTCATTAATAAACTAACATTTTCCGATACTTAATGTATCAAACAAAGCAGCTTACATCTAAGCAGCTAAATCTTATTTTTATATGCGGTAAAATTGATGCATTTCAGTTGATAAGTACATTATGCGTGTCTTATCCCGATTCGTACATAAATCGTTCGTACCCTTGAAAAGTAAATAAAGCTGGGGGCGCGATGAATTATTATTTGAGAGTATTGGGGAACGTTAGATGTCGTACAATGAGTTTTGTTTGCATCGGTTATCGTTACTGTTTTCCGATAACGTACTTGGACGCGCTACTGATTTAAATGAATAATAGTTCGGCAAAGCGCAGGCGCTCGCATTGACTTCCGCTATGTTAAAATATTATTAGAGCGTATAGCGAAAGTGTGTAACTGCCGAAGTCCTTATTGTAAGAGTTTGCGCTAAGGTTTGATCATTCTGACAGTCTTACTCCACATTACTTTAATATTTCATTTTCATGACGAATTGAACATTTCTTTAGAAGTATTTGTTGTATTGAGGTTTGCTTCTGAAATCCGCCACCTTTTGATTTACAAAACTATACACACCTAGCCAGAATTCTTCTGTAATGTTTCCAAATCCACGTTGGTATGTTGTAAAGTTTCGGTAGAAATCAACTGAACCATCATATCGTTTCTGAAACACCTGCAGTATACAATGTAGCCTTATTGTTTAAACGTAACTTTATCATGTTAAAAACTTTTTCTCCAACGTACATGTAACGTCTTTTCACGCTTTTGCGCTTTCACTGCCATAATTAATTGTCTAATTTAACTATATCTCCGACACAATACCGTTGGATAAAATATGTTGTCTGTAAGTGTCAACTGTTGAGACCGTAGAAAAGCTGGTTGGCAACGGGGATACACTAGTGAAGTTCGAGAGATTATTGGTAGCTAGGAAATACTAGTAGAAGGGTTTTGTTGGTTAGCAGCTATCAATGCACGTTTCATAAGAAGCAACACTCCCATACCATCCTCTACAACACGGAATACAATTTGTTACCCCAAGAGCCTTCCAAGAGAGGATAACAGACTCGCACTGACGACCGAACTAGCTCAAATTGACACTATAGTAAAACCTTTCTATTTCGACCACTAAAACTAAGATTAATTGATTATGTTAAAGACAGGTGACAGCTAAAGCAGCGTGGCAGTAAAGTAGAAGATCCTAATTGTCTCACATGATCAAATGTACGCATAACGTCATGTTCTTATGACGTCATTGACGTCGGTTGTTGTTAGGGCTTGAACGTATAACGTATATTAATGGAGAAATTGTCGTTTTGGTAAATTTTCTTTAACGAAATCGCTTGGATTCATAATGGACCCTCATAACAAGCAGAAAGTACGCCAAACGATATGACATCTTTTGACGTAGTCAACGATGTCGTTAACGACATATGACGTCATAAGTATTATTTGTTTACTTTTTATCTCTGAAGAAGGCCTCAGGCCGAAACATGTTAGAAATTAAATAACCTAGTGTTCAATCTTTGGAGTTTCTCTCGGTTATAAATATATTATTCTAGGATTTAATAAAATTCGTTTTTATTTCTGAGTTGAGATCTAAAGTTGGACATGTTTTCTTCTTGAAACGTGTATACACATAAATGGCAAAGCCAAGCTTAAATAGCGCCACCTTTAAACAGTCATTTGTATTGGATATGAAATGTGTGATACGGGTAGTACATGTACGACGTATTTAGTGTCTCATACGTAAGTTCAGGTCGTGCAAAGACATACCACTTATGTTCTAAAATGAAAGCCTCGGTTTGATTTTATTTGATATTTTCGCAAGACAATTTTACACTCCATCGAGCAATAGGCATCCTAACAACACTAGCCTTGGATATGAAATTGCCCCGATCTCGCCTTTATAGACCATTGTAGTTTCCCACAAGTGATGGACGGTTTTGTTTGTTTGTTGTTGTGTTTTTGTTTTGGGGAGGGGGGTTCTGCTCAGAGGAAAGGCTGAAATTCGCTATACGCACAGAACGTTCCGAGGATGAGACCAGAAAGGTTGAGGAATAGAATAGTTTATCATTTTTATAAAGCGACACAGTAATTACATCTGATGCAAATGGAAGAGTTTAAAAAAAGAATGAAATCAACCCAGATTTGTAACGTATACCGTCATTATATAGCATTGACGTCAGTATAACATCAAAATGCTCCGTACACTGGAAGTCTCCACTCCGGGGCTAATTAAGCCTACCATGCACCACCTCAGGGTCAAAGCTTAAGCTTTGACTTGAGTCTAAAGTCGTTCTCAAGCATTTGATTGGTCATATTTGAGCCTAGGCTCAAATCTGACCTATCAAATGCCTGAGAACACACTCAGACTCAACTAAAAATCTTTTCAATCTTGGACCCAGACGGCATTCGAGTAACAGTAACATTATTTGTCGACGACACAATGACCTACCTAGCTATTTGTTCTTAAGAATGCCATAGACGACAATATGACTTTAATTTATTGGCAATATGGGAAAAGACCTGGAAAATGGTATTTCACGTCGACAAATATACACTATTATCTACCTCTAAAAAAATTAAATACTCATAACAACTTTAAATTGCACAACTACGTGCTACAACATGCGGACTGATAACCTCGAATACACCATGCTTAAAGAATTAGACTGAGGAGAGCACTCACTCGACATTAAACAAAGAAAGTAGAAGTCTCGGCTTCATCAAGAGAAGTAAGTTGGCATACCATAAATACAGAAAAAAAGTGTGTTAACCCTACATTGTCGTAAGATACAGTGAAATCCTTACATATATCGTTCGTAAGCTTTTGATTTATTCGATTCGATCAAAATTTTCAAATTTGACAAGTTAAACGATTGATAACGATCTCAGACTCACCTCAAATGCTTTATAAGCCTGGAACCAGGCCCCACACTGTTTAGAACAATTATCATAAAATTTAACTACTGTGTTAAAGGTAAAGTTAATCTTACTGTCCATCCTCCTCCATCTGAGGTCATGTCACACCAGACCATTAGGAGCTTTCCACTGCCCAGTTCCACTTCATATGGACCAGATGGAGCTGATGGTCGTTTCAACTTGATGGCTAAGCAGTCTCGTTCATAAGATTTTGCCGTTATTGTAGCTGCTGTTGTTGTTGTCGTCATCATCATCGTTGTTGTTGTTGTTGTTGATGCTGTTGCTGCTGTTGTTATTGTTGTTAGTGTTGTTGCTGTTGCTTCTGTAGTGTAAGAATGAGAATATGGAATATTTATTAATTTCATATACGTACAGTAGAACCTTTCTATTACGACCACTAAAATGAAGGCTAATTGTCCGTATAAATGACAAGTGACAGCTTAAAGCAATGTGAAAGTGAAACAGAAAGCTCCTTAGCTCCTTTCGGAGCTTTCTGTTTAACTTTCACGTTACTTTAAGCAGTCACCTGTCTTAAACGACTAATAGTTGACATAACTTAGTGGTCGTAATAGAGAGGTTCTACTGTAATTGAAAACGAATTGCAAAACATCGCAACATAGTCTTTAGGCAGCTATACAAACTAACAACATTTTATACTAATACAGCCTCAAATCAGCGCATATTTGTCTTTTAATATCAATGTATTCGTCACTCGAATAGAATTATGCATTCTACTATATTGGCAAATATATTGTAATACCATACCATACCATTTTAAGTCACTTTAACCTTGCTTGACTTTGCCATAATTACTTTAGGTGTTAAAAGTTTGTACTGGCACAATTCTAATACCGTATTTGTTTTTGAAATCCAATTCGGTTTGTGAGTACATCGTGACATGGAGACGTATTGGGATTTTGTTCAAGTCACTGTGGCGTTACCTTTGACTAATGGTATTGAAACGCTTTTTTCTAGTGTATTGTTCAATTTTTCTGACCTGTCGGAGTTATTTTTAGAACAGAATAGTTCATAATTGTAAAAGGATAACAGGGTAACATCGAATCTATATAGTCGTACACTTTCCAACTTGAGATAAGCATGATCCTCGTGCAGCACGAGACCACTGCGCTAAATTAACTACTATCTTATTATTATATACTAAAACTATTATTTCCATTGCAAACAGGTTTGAGCCAGATCAGACGCCGGGTAACCCGGCGTCTGATCAGGCTCCAACCTGTTTGCTACTCAGATTAAAAATATAGTAAAAAAATTTTAAAGTAAATTTCCACAGTTTAGTGCATTGCGGGAAAAAATAATATATCCTCTACTGTACAATACGCACAAAAATTACAGCTATCCGTATATCTAACGGGATGTAGAGAAAACTCATCCCTTTTAATTGAGCGTGTTCTGTCTACAACAGCAGTCGTCAATACAACAACAACATCAAATGAACACATAAGCCCTCCAATACTAGGTCGACAACGTTAACATTTGCAAACAGGTCGGATCCTGATTAGACATCGCGTGATCAGGATCCAAACAGTTTGACACTGATATTATAATTTTGATATTATATTTTGAGTTCAAATGCCTAAATTTTGTACTTAAACAGAGGCATACGAATGTTTGCAAACAGACGACATAATGACAATGAATGTTTATGAAAGGTTATGACAGGGCTGAATTGCTTTGTTAGTTTTTCTCTCTGCAAACGGTAACTTTAATTTTTGTTTGAAAAGCTATGTTTAAAGACATTTCCTGGCCTAGTTTCGGTGATAACACATAGTCAGGTGAAAAGCATGTTGACCTGTGCGAGTTGTGCTGTTACTATATATAATATTGCCTTGCAAAGAATCAGTGAAGCGTCTCATATGAGGCCCGTCTCTTATTTTTGATTGTTTGATTTGGACAACTCCTTGAGTATGAGTTTGTCAGTGCCTCTCTTGACAGGATAAGATGGCTTGCCATATTTTTCACGCTTGTTTCAGGATTGTACAGTTCCTTCCACGCCTACTTAGAACAATGAGGGGGAATCATAAAAAGGCCAAGGAAATATATTTAAGTAAAGTTTCACGCACAAGACATGAGTTCGTTACAGCACCTCTAATAATCCCAGTGATATGTTTTCTCTGTGACAGGGCCTTTTCTGTTGCAATGACTAGCCTATTGACCTCTATACACCGAGGGCCCGTTTCATAAAACTTATTACGACAAATGTTGTAGTAAGTCAAAACTTTAAAAAACATTTAATTTGTGATTTCTTTATCTAATCATGTCTTGTGACATCATTTTGGAATCGTCTTTTCAAGACGATTCCAAAAAGATGTCACAAGGCAAGATTAGATGGAGAAATAAATAATAATTGATACTTTTATAATCTGACTTACGACAACATTTGTCGTAAGAAGTTTTATGAAACGGGCCCCAGGTACATTGAATATTATCAAACAGTTTGGATCCTGGTCAGACGCCTAGTGACGCGGTGTCTGATCAGTATCATAACATTTTGCCACTCATAACGATATTGCTTTTGTTATTAAAGTCCCATTGTGTTTTCAGACCTTTTCATAATGTCTGAAATACAATAACGGTTAATAATAATGTTTGAACATTCTAATGGGCCAAACTGATCTATGAAATGATGAAGACGGACCTAAATCACCAAAAAGGGCGATTTAAAATCATAACAAACCGAAAATAGAGCGTCTGCCATAAACCTTACCACACGGCTTAGTATCACGTGATACAGCCGGAGTCAACATCACCGTGTGCAACCGCAATTACCTTCGACGGTCGATCCATCAGTCAGTTAGACTATCACACTTTTTTGTCCGCTCTCTAACTCGAATATCTTTTATCCGATCTTCCACAAACTTGCTGAAAATGTTCATTGATATAAAATCAAGGTTTAGTTTGATTAATACTAAAATCGCATAAGGTGTTTTTGAGTTATTGCTTGTTAATTTATAAAAAATGACTGTTTCAGTCATTTTTGCACTCTAAAACAAACAGTTTTTATCGGATATTCACCAAACATGCTGAAAATATTTATTCATATAAAATTCAGGTCTAGTTTGATTATTACTAAAATCGAATGTGGCATACCTAAGTTTTTGCCCTTTATGTATTAAAAATGACTGTTTTCAGCAAGGTTTGCTCTCTAACACAAATACGTTTTATTGGATCTTCACCAAATTTGCTGAAAATATTTATTGATATAATATCAAGGTTTAGTATGATTACTACTAAAAGCGCATAAGGTATATCTAAGTTATTGCCTGTTTATTAATGAAAAATGACAGTTTCAGTCACTTTTTGCACTCTAACACATACAGTTTTTATCGGATATTCATTAAACTTGCTGAAAATGTTTAAGTATATAACATTTAGGTTTAGTTTGATTATTACAAAAATCGCATGTGGCATATCTGAGTTTTTGCCCTTTATGTATTAAAAAATTACTGTTTCAGCATTTTTCAGCAATAACTCAGACATGCCTTATGCGATTTTGCTAGTTATTGAACCTGACCTAGATTCTATACTAATAAACATTTGTAGCAAGTTTGGTGAAGATCCAAATAGAAATGTTTGAGTTAGAGAGCGGGCAAGGCTGAAACAGTCATTTTCAGCAAGCTCAAGGTATACATTCTCTATAGTTTATTTGACCGTTTACCCACAGTGAAAGATATGTACACGTTGTTATTGAATCTCATAGTGTTTAACCCTGTGCCTACTTTACGGAGTTTACAAACTATTTGAATCTAAAAAGACGCCGCGTAACGTGGCGTCTCATCTGGATCCAAACTATTTGACACTCGTCTTAAGGTTTGTTTAATTAAAACAATGCATAAATCTAAACTGAACACATTTTGCAGACGACAATGTCGAAGCAGACGTCTGTGCAGCAGAATAAGGGTTATCCAGATGTTCCAGCTAAACATGTAAGCGAGAGTAATCTGAACCAATCTAACATTTTCTCACTCATTTCAGCACCGAATGCTATGGTGTTACTACTGATTAAACCGTCTATTCGAGACAATTTTAATGAGTATGACACCATTGGGTTTAAAAGCAGTAATAAAGATTTAAGTTTTCGAAATACTTCCGTTATCTGGAGCCCTGTATTTACAGAGTTGTCCTTCTTTCCATTCACAAGGGAGGCTTTTTAATTGGTGCTAGCACCAAAATATTATAAATAAAATTTAAAAAGCGAATTGCTTAGATAAAACCGGTTTTTGTGAAAGAATCACGTCCCACGTAGTTCAAATGGGACCCCAAACAACCGTTTTATGCAGGTTTCTCAAAAGCACAATGCGGTTTTAATCTTTAATTTATATTTAAGAAATCAAGCATTTCCTCTTTGAAAATCTATTGCGATCACTCCGTCTATATCATTGAAATACGAATATATATTACCCCTATATTAGTGTTTTCTTCTGACCTGTCAGAGTTATTTTTAGATTGGAACATTCTAAAAATTTAAAAGGGATGATCACCGTACTCGTTGATTTCCGTACAGTCAGCCAGGGATACGGAAAGCTGTATTGTTTGTGCGTAATGTACAGTAGAGAAGACATTACTATTTCCCGAATAAACGCAAGCACAATGCACTAAACTGTAGAACATTAATTTTATGTTTTTAATCTGGGTGGCAAACAGGTTGGAGCCTGATCAGACGCAGGGTTATCCGGCGTCTGATCTGGCTCCAACCTGTTTGCAATGGAAATAATAGTTTTAGTGTACGATTACATATTCGATGTTACCTTGCTTACCTATTTACCATTATTAACTATTCTGTTCTAAAAATATTCGGATAAACTATGTTGTCACATCTGTCAATAAATACACATGCTAACCAGTACACAGTTTTTCAGACATGACCAATGTGTACTTGAAATAAGCATGATCGATATAGACCCTATATCGAAATTATTTATTTATTATAAAATTACGAATGAATAAGATATTAATTATGTAATAACTGCATTGACCTTCAAAAGTATAACGAGGACACTAAATAATCTTAAATGGAAAAACAAATTATAATAGAAATAACAAATAAGTGGTCTCAAGCCCATTATATTATTTCTTTGATTCCCGCGTTAAGACCGCTGAGCCAATTTTACTGATACACTGTTACCCACAATACGATACGATACGATACTAATAATAATAGTTGTCGTCACTGTTGCACTAAATCTTTGCTCAGGTTTATATATAATCCCACATGAAACTTGCAAGTCGGATCATTTACAGTGGAGAATACGTTATTATTTCCCGTTTAAACGCAAAGAAACGCAAACGCAAAGCACTAAAACGTAGAAAAGTGCAAGTTTTGGACAATTCTGATAATTCATGTTTATCTTGGTGGCAAACATTTTAGAGCCTGATCAGACGCCGGGTTACCCGGCGTCTGATCTGGCTCCAAACTGTTTGTAATATAAATAATAGTTTTAGCGTAAACGCGTTTATTGAGAAAGAATAACGTTTTTTCCACTGTAAAGAGACTGAACACCAAATGGTGTATTTGCACACAAAAAAAGAAGAAAATACTCAAATTAAAGCAAATGTGTAGCATTATCGTGCATCTGTTAAAAATAAATATGATCAGTCTAAACATATCCTCAAGAAAAGTAATCAAATCTTAGTTTTTTTAGATATTTTCATCGCTTTCCATTTTGCATCGTTTGTGCACGCGCATGTGTAAAGCGGGGAAAAGTAACGCCTTCTCCCTCGCTGTTCATTTATATAGGTGAAATCAACCGTCGTTGAATGATTGGCCCGGCTGACCGAGTGATTAAGACGCCTGACTCAAGTTTTTATTTTCCGCGCCCAGATGCCGTGTCCCGGGTTCGAATCCTACCTGAGCTAAATATGTTTTTCTTTGAAATGCATTTTTTTTCTCAAATTGAACACCTTGTTCTTACTAATACTTTCGTTTTTATATAAGCAATTGACATAATTTTACAAATCACTTTTTTTATTATTACCCCTTCACTGCCTAGGCCCGAGTACAGTAGTTATTTGGAACAGTTTGGATCCTGATCAGGATCCAAACTTTTTGACACTCGATTCAATATTTCTTAAGTCAAAATACCTAAAAATTGTTTTTTAGAAATAGAAGCAGACTATACTATACTGTGCTGTATTGTGATATTCAATAGCATACCGTGCGATATGGTGCCGTAGTAAACTGTACTGTAATGTACGATATACTGATATATACTATGCTATATTGTAGCATAATGTGCTCTTTTGTCGTAATAAATTGTACTGAACTATAGTGTACTGTACTATACTGTGTTGTAATATGATATACAATAGTTTAATGTGCGATGTAGTGCCATAGTTAACTGTACTGCACTAGACTATATATACTTTACTATACTGTGTTTAAATGTATCATAATTTGTTATATTGTGTCATGCTCAACTGTACTCTTCTGCAGTGTATTGTATTATACTGTGCCGTAATATTAATACACACTAATATACTGTGCTATACGAGTATAGTGCCGTACTAAAGTGTACTGTCCTGTAGTGAGCTATGTACTGTACTAGTTGTGCTATATTCTGCTGTAATAAACTTTACTATACTATAGTGCACTATATTGCACTGTGTTGGGCTGTGAAGCACTTTGCTCTTATGTACAGAACAGAACTGTTCTGTTCTGCTCTTATGTAGTGCGTCCTGCTTCGCTGTACTGTGCAGTGCTATATACTACACATTGCTATACATTAAACTTTATTACGAGGCTCAAATGATATTCTCAAAATGCTACGTCCTCGTTAAGGAAAATCCATTTAAAACAAGTGTTTATGAAATCATTAGTTTCGAAATGATATAAAATAAGGTGTTCTGGCAAAATATGATTTGATAAATGAAGATTTACCGTCGGAAAAGATCATGAATGTATCGGTCTGTCTCTCCCATATCTAGAACAGATTACGATGAGAAATTACTTTTGAACTTCGATATATTGACTTATACTTGAATAACCTATAATAACATATTCAGCTACATATGTAGACAAAACATATTATGCCAAACGCCATCTTGCCATACCGTGTTCCATGATTTGTGTTTATTGTTGCTATGCTCATTGCTCATGTTAGAGTTATTGCATAATAAATATTCTATTCTATTCTATTCTATGATATGTTGTATTGATAAATACTGCAGTGTGCTGACATAACCCTTGTGTATTTTAATGAACCCTCTCAGCAAGCTTAAAGAAAAGATTAATTGCCACACCTAGGCATAATTGAGTAAAGATATTTACCGCATTTTCTATTACAAAGTCGCTGGTCACAACAGTGTGAACAATGTTTGTGAGTCAAACTTCGAGAATTAGCCGACCTCTTCCCTACGATGACTCCTTGATGGTTGACAGAATCAGTCATAATGTGACAGCTCTATTTAGAAGAAACAGATGAATGATACACTTGATTCGTAAGATAAAATTACATGTATATTTCGCGTCACGAATATTTCACGTAATGCGATTTTATATCAATTCGCGACATCATGCAATATTTCTAGCAGGTGGTATCTTAAAGCAGGCTGAAAGTAATGCAAAATATGCCAAGGCACATTCTGCTTTACTTCAAATCTGCTTTAAGGAGTTTATAGTATTTGGCAGCAGACAACAGCTTGATAAATGCTCAGTGACAGAAATAGATATTTCTGGTGATCAAATCAAATCTGTCAACTGTATACGGTACTTATGTGCATTCTTAGATGAAAACCTTAACTTCAAAGACCATATTAACGACAGTGTCAAATAGCTATGTTTAACTACTTTAGGATAAAAAGTAATAGAAAATATCTTTCCAAGGATGCTACTGAGATTCTTGTTCTATCACTAGTCATTTCACATTTGGATTATTGTAATGCAATCTTGTAAGGAATCTCTCAGTGTGATCTGCAAAAAATGCAAAGAATACAAAACATATGCGCCAATCTTGTTTTGAAACTAAGCAAGTATGATAGTTCAAGGCAAGCTTTGTACCAACTGCATTGGCTTCCCTTTCAGGCCATAATTGAATTTAAGCTGTTAACTGTGATGTTCATCTGTTCAGTTGGTCAAGCTCCAGCTTATTTAACTGAACAGTTGACAGAGAAGGTAACACGGCGTAGTTTAAGATCTTCTGATTCTATAACAGGTTGCTACAATGTTCCATTTAATAGACGTAAAACCTTCGCCGACAGAGCTTTTAAAACTGTCCGACCAAAATTATGGGAAAATCTACCATCACGTGTGAGAAATTCTGAATCAGTGAGTGTTTTTAAGAGAAATCTCAAAACACTATTTTTCATAAACTTTGACTGCTATATGTACTTTGGTTGTATTGATTGTTCATTTTTAGTTCAGCATTCATTGTACAACGCCATTGAATTGATACTTTGTGTAAAAATAAGCGTTTAATCAAATTAATCAGTTTCAGTTTCAGGTTAATGAGTCACCTATTTTCAAAACTAGAGACCCGAGGCAACACATTCGCGAATAAACTCGTAAATTATATGCTCGCGAATAAAATCGGTTTTACAATACTTCGATATGGTGCCCGTTCTGCAAGAAGTGCGTATAAACTAATACAGTTCGAAATCTTGTTTAAATATAAAACTAAACGACATGTTAAGCTTTGATTGGATAGCAAAATAAAACAAAATACCGATTCGTGTGCAGAGTGATAAAGAGGCATTTATTGAACGTACTTCAAAACATGCCATAATGTATGTGAATTAAATGCATTAAACGAATTTGATTTAATATTGGACGTGCATACAACATGTTAATGTTAGCAGACACTCTATTCTAAAATAGTCGACTTTATGTTCCGGGGCCCGTCTTATGGAACGTCGTACGACAATAATGGTCGTAAGTCAGATTCCAAACTCATCAAATATTATTTATTTCTCGAGCTAATCTTGTCTTGTGACATCTCTTTTGAATCGTCTTTTCAAGACGATTCAAAAGAGATGTCACAATACAGGATCAGAAATCAAAGTATATGTTTTTAAAAGTGTTGACTTACTACCGTTTTAGTCGTACGGCGTTTCATAAGACGGGCACCAGCTAACGGCAATATCAGTTTCACAGAACTTAATATGACTCACTAGTCTACTTCTGCAGCCTCTATCTATCAGTATATCGCCGTACTCTTCCTTCTCCTCAGCAAAACAGACCTGTAAATGGCAAAATGCTCTAATTAACTAATCCATTGCCACAATATATTTTTGCTTGAATATTTCGGTCGCTTTCATTTCTTAAACTTAGATGTTCGGCAATTTCATTTGTACCATCAATATCGGTGTCAAGAAGTTTTGAGTTTAATTACATACCAAACTTTAAACATTTTGTTTTAACATGTTACCAATTCCCGATGTATAAGTATATCGTTTAGAACACGCATGGTCCGATGTAATCGCTATTCTAACACACCTCGCCCACACCCCTATATAAGCGAAGATGGACCGTCTCAGTGTACGAATTTTCAGTAGAACACTCACGCGCAAAACGTTCTAACGTGACGTCATTTGACTTCGAAAATGTGTACGCCAAGAAATGTAGCGTCGTTGCTTCGGTGCAAATTAAGGTTAAATTATGTGTTAGAATCGAAATAATAAATTAATACCAGTGATTTATCTAACAACCGAACACGGGTAGTCGTTGAGATGCTTGTAATTAAACCACTCGGCCTAAAGGCCTCGTGATTAAATTACTACGCATCTCAACTCCTACCAGTGTTCGATTGCACGATAAAACACTGGTATGAATTTATTATTTCTTAAGTCGTGAAAACATGCATAAAACAATTACATAGCGTGCCGAAGCTTGAGTTGCAGTCAGAAAAGATTTCATGTACAGCGCTCCCTCACTACAACGACCCTCCCAACAACTCCCCCTTACAACGACTCTTGCCGCTGTTCCCCCAAACAAGACATTTATAACTAACGATTTCACTGCTGAAATATCGTCTGCTTAAACTTGTCGTCTGCTGTTTTTCTCAAAGTTACATATAAGTGGACATTTTGATAGAATAAATGTAATAACGAGTGACAAACAGCTTGATTCCAGATCAGACGCCGCGTTACGCGGCGTCTGATCTGGATTCAAGCTGTTTGCAAATGTATGCCAAGTCTTAATTTTCCCTCCCTATAACGACTCCCTCCGAAGAACACACACATTCTGTGTCACCCATCGGGTGTCGTTATAGAGAGGGAGCACTGTATTTAGAACTTTAAATTAATGCTGTCAGCACCAAAAGCGCATGTAGGCGACCTTACAAACAGTTTGGTAGCGGCCCTTACTGATTAACACTCGTTCTAATATGTCTTTAATTAATGTGTCTTAAATTTTGAACATATTGCAGACAGCAGTTTCAATGCATAGTTATGGCAGAAAAAGCAGAGAAACCGTTAATAAGAATTCGTGCAGAAGAAAGTTACACAGCGTGCAAAACATTTGAATTGTATTAAGAGATAATTTTACCACAACGAGTCCCTGTCTTGAATTCAAACTGCCAAACAGTTGAGACTAGCATGTACTTGAGAAGTTTTATATAAAGCGTTGGCAGTTAGCGTGGCATTCAAATTGTCAACCCGAGCAATAGAATGCCACCCCGAAGCGAAGCCAAGGCCGAAATTCTTGCTTTAGAGGGTTGATAATTTGAATGTCATGCAAACTTCCCTCTAATATTTATTTTATTACACCAAGCTTATCAACCCTAAAATACCTATTGTTAACTATGTAATGTCGCTATTTTTTCCGCAAAGTAACGTTACGTCAATATGCGACGTAATACTGTAAAGTTACTATATGACGACACGTCTGTTATTTTTATATTTTATTCTGAAGAAGGCGTAAGCCGGAACGTTGATTCTGATAAATTTAGCTGAAGTTGACGTGTTGTTATTGACTGTTTACACTTTTAAAAAGTAAGAGGCAACACGCCCTTAATAATATAGAAAGAACATCAAAACACATTAGAGTAACTTTCCCCTATGTAACATTCCAATATTGTCACGTAATTAAAAAATGTCGCATAGCTCACACAGCAAATGTCATATACACTCAAGGCCAAAGCTAACGCAACACTGTCTATATATAAGATAGTTTGAGTGTTCGTAGACGGAATGCGTTTAACTATGAAACAAGTATAACTCAATATTTCATACATACATGGTATAAATCTATTTTCAATCGATCAGCAAATAAGTGTAAAACAAAACAAATAAAACTACAACAAAGGAAATAAAATCTTAAAAAAATCGAAGTTTTGCCATTTCTAGATTTGACAATTTCAAAAATCACCATAAAATATTGCACATGTTTTAATAAATTCTATACATACAGACGCATGAGAAAAAAAACGATAAATCCCTACCATGGACATTTCGAATTTATTGACTAGGGGGATAGTATTAACGAAATGTTGAAAATTGTGTAGTAACATCAACTCCACTTTGGTAAGACCTACAGGGTTGGTTTAGTTAGGTGGTTTCGTCACGGGAAGGTTACCACCAAAAATAATGATTATTCATACAACGACATGTAATAGTGTTGTTTCGCAGAAACACTACTCAGATAATGGTTTACAATGAGAGTTTTACCTACTTCGTCGTGTTCACACCGGTCGATATGTCGACATTCTCTGCTTGCAGGCAGAGTATCACAGCTGTAACATATCGGTCCTGTATGAGCTATATACCCTGCAATAAAAATTTATAATACGAAGCATGCGTAGAAATATTATTGAATGGCGTTATTATTTTCTTTGAGCATTTTACTGCAATTACGTATTCTGCTATAAGCAATTCTCGTCAGCTTTTTCTCAATTAACGTTTAGGTAACTGACTAAAAATAATATCAGTTTCAGTTTCAGTTTATTTCGCATCATAGGCCTCCGGCCCATACACATATAAGTACATACAATTAATGAACACAATTTTACAATATTATAACAGTCTGTTGAACAGATTAATACAAACTATAATACATAAGTATTCCACATCATTCGAGTATTAATATTTTCTTTTTTTTAATCAAATATCAAAAATTCAGTCTTCATATTAGAAATTCATCGCGGTATTTCATTGCATTATATATGAACATGGCCAAATTTTGAAGTGTTAATTTATCGTTAGAAGACATCAAGCTATTGAATTTATGAATGTTTGGCGAATTCCAATACTTATTATGTATATATTTTGATCTCAGATCAGCATATAATGGACAAAATAATAAGAAATGTAATTCGTCTTCTACTGAATCAACACAGTGTAAACAAAAGCGTGCTTCTCTAACCAAATTAATATGTCTACCTTTTTCAATCTTCAACTTATGTGATGATGACCTAAATGATACATAGCTGCTTCTAAACTTCTTTACATCAATAGCATCCAGATATGGTTCTTTCACAAATTCGACTTTATACTGTTTGTACAAAACCAATTTATTCGTTATTATGAGTGTCAACACCAATTGGAACCGTATCCAAACCGTGTATGCGTCTGATTAGGATCTAAGCCGTTTGCAAATTGATCTTTGAGCTCGTGGTTGGGCAGTAAATGGGTTAATATGAGTTTTTCAAAGAAAAAAAAGTTTTGGGTAATACATACTGCTTAAATAAGGATAAAATACATGTTATCAATACCGAGTATATTCTAATCTCTTTTTTTGCGTTTCTTAGAAAGCGTGATAATAATTTTTCTCGGATTTGGTTCATAAGATATAATAGCTTTAAACACTTATTTAATAACGTGGCTGTTGTTGTTTACAAGAACATAAGCTATGATCTGATAGTCGATGTTACATGTACAGAATGACGGTATTATAATGTGCTTTTGGGAAATGTGAAACAAATACACATCTTTACATCTATAACTGTCACGAAACACTAAGGACACATATACTAGTCACTACACTGTCTAGCCGGACAACACTAACAATGGCAATCAGTTCATCATGAATTGACTGATATCACCCTTACATATACAAAGCCGCACGTTGTTCATTAAAAGTACTTTGACTTAATCCTTTCCTGCCAGCGTCGCCTAAAGTCGAATTTGCAAACAGTTTTGATCCTGATCAGACGCCGCGTTACGTGGCGTCTGATCAGGATCAAAACTGTTTAACACTCGTTTCGATATTTCTTATGTCATACTCTCTTAAATCTAACTTTGAAATGATCTTGCAGACAACAATATTGAAGCAGACGACAAAATAACGGTAGTCAGCTCTACTTTAGTTAGTTTGTGGACGAACAGTAAAACCAATAATTTGCCATTTGTAACTGTTTAAACAATGACATCATTGATTTTAAACAATTGTCGTCAGCTTAATTTCTTAAATTTAAAGTTAATGCATTTTGACTTAATAAATATTGAAAAGAATGTCAAACAGTTAAGGTTTTAATCAGTGTGTTTGCAGAAGATTGTGCTTTGGGTAAAGCAGTAAAAGGGAGAAATAACCGAATATCACACATCGTGTGGATGTCAGATGTAAAAAGTTTCATAACAATACAATGAATATTGTTCTACAACCATATTTCCGTTCCATGATATCTGCTTTGTCAGATATTTCTATTAAAAATAACCCATAAATTTCAGTTTGTGGCATTTCTAACCAAGATATATCTGACATTGTAAATATTGCCAACCAGGGAATTTGTGTGATCAGAAGTACGTAAATGTTAAATTTTAAATGAAAACATAACAGATGCGTATTTCAGCATTAAACCAAATAAATCATTTATCAGTAATTAAGCGATATCAAATGGCATTTATCTTCATCTATTGATCAAAATCATTATGTTTCCTCTAACTTTATAACGAAATATGTGTGATATGTAATATCAATTTGCAACAATATTGTTATACTGTTCATCAAGAGTCACACTTTTATGCTGTCCTGATCTTCTAAAATTGCCAATACTTACTAACCACAGCTGTCGTAACACTATAGTCCAAAATGGTAACAAATATGAAATGAGACAATATGCTTTTAATTTTTAATAAGACTTGACCATAGTGGACATAACATGATATTATCGTTTTGACACATTGTTCCATATGTTAGGTTTGACTGTACTCCATTGTGTGTAGTTGCTGATACAGACTAAAGATAGTGTTTTACATCATGTTATAGTCTGTATCATTACTCACTATTTCTCCATGTATATGTACTTGCCAGTGGTCATTGAGAGCGAGTGAGTGACTTTGGTGGGTGAAATCATGCACGAGTGAGTTGTTCTGTTGTTGTCACGTTGACACCAAAGCTAACCTGCAAGACCTATGCACCCTACTCTGCAATTCTGGCTCTATCTCTTCTTGTAAAAGGTTGATAACTTAGATACTGCTAATTAATTAATTCTCTTTAATAGAGACATTTGTAGTTTCTAATTTATCCGACCAGCTGGTAAGTTACTGAATTGAATTGTCATTGTCATTTAATTTATAAACATGTATTGTTTGAAATAGCGAACGGCTTAATATTTAACGCGATCTTGGATTTGAGTCAGAAAACTATTCAATTTGCACAAGAGTTAAACAACAATCGTTATATGTTTGTAAATACTGTATATTCAAACCGGGTGCTCCACACAAGTTGGAGTTGCATATATCGTCTTTGCAGCACTCTGAGCAGTGTAAAGTTGAACCGTCCGGTATGCCAATCGTTTGATTAGTATGGCATCTCTGGAAATAGATAAGTCGACATGACACCCTTCTTTAATTCCTTTTTAATGGGCTCAAACCTTGTTATGTATTATTTCCAATTGCTTGGAAATGTAAGATTTTATTATAGCATTTTGATTTTGATTTTGATTTAGCCTATTATAAAACAAATCGGTTATATGGAATGTACATCCCCATTAAAAACGTAAATGAAGTGAAAAGCATTCAATCTGAGTTCTATAAATTTAGAAAATAAACTACATGTACGTCATACACGACAAATATACATGAGAAAGCAAAGTAGCAGAATATAACTTCACGTAGAACCTGCCAAGTCATTTTATCTAGAAAGCCTCAAGTTATTACATGTTGTTGCGAAAGTATTACTATAAAACCCAGAGTATATTATAACAAAGAAAAGGTTTCAGCTGGCCACCAACGAACTTTACAATATAAACGCACGCCCTAGCATTGATGAGTTCAGTAAAGAAATCGATGGCCGTCGATGGCCATCGATTGCGAGTTGGATACCGGTCTGAAATACAGTGGAGAAAACGTAATTATTTCGTTCAAACGCAAACGCATTATAATGAAATATAGAAAATGACAACCTCTTAACAATTCCGACTACCAGTTTTGATTTGAGTGGCAAACAGTTTGGAGCCTGATCAGACGCCGGGTTACCCGGCGTCTGATCTGACTCCAAACATTTTGCAATGAAAACAATAGTTTAAGCGTAACCGAGGTTATTTGGAAAGAAAATGTTTTCTCTACTGTACACTGCTAACCTAAACAGCAAACAGTGGTAATTGAACACACTACATATCCTTAGCAAGCCCGGCCGATTTTGTACACATAACATAGACACTACTGGACTAGTTTGGAGCTCATTTTCTGAATAAACACTACACTCTGATATCTCAAAACTACTCTGACGTGTCAAAACGAAACTGAAAGTGACAATCTATTTTTAGAGGCGCTATATTTAAGTTGCGTTCACGCAATGCGCGAATTAGTGGATCCTGAGCTCAGTTTGAGCTCAGTTTGAGCTTTGTGAGCTTTGTGTTGACATGTAAGTGTTACTGAATTCCAGCATGAGTGCTATTATAACGGGTTTTGACAAAAAGGTCGAGTACATTTTAAACCGAAAGTAGAAAGATGGACCGTTTCGGCCCCTCTGGCATTCGCCTTTTTCCAATATTGCAAATTTGTGTCTGGATCCATTTTGGATGCTACCTGAAAGTGTCACATTTTGCAGGAGACCATTGATATTCTAGAAATAGGCAGTGCCGAACCTGGCCTTTCAGAAAAGTCTTCCAACGCGATGTGCGAATCATAACTTTTCATTCTACGGAAGCCAAAATGTGCCGTAAACGTCAAAACGTTTTAATACGTTATGGGCGTGGAAAGGATATCTACCGCTCATTCAAAACACCACAGTAGTCTACATGTCGACACTTTCTAGACATATACTCTCATATAAATGCATTGTTTACCGGATTATCAACTTAAAATAAATGATGATGCTTTAAAAGTAAATCAATTATCTTGTATAAAACAGCAAAGGCTTGGTCAGCGTTTGCGTTTATATTTTAAGCCAAAGTAGTTTAAGTATTGAGAATTGGCATATCCATGGACAATATCAAACGCGTATAAAAGAGAGTGAGATGGCTTACTATGTGTTAAATGATATTATCAAGTATGAATTACGCTCATTTAAGCTCAGCATTGTCACATCATCCCAATACTCCAATTACATAATTTCATTCATATTTAGAATTCCAATATGATAGGACAAAACTACTTAATTTTTTAACAATTTATTGTGTGCTACATGACAAGCAATCTTGACAATATTATATAAATATCACCTGTCTGACAGGGTGACAGTAAAATTGTCAACTTTCGGGAAAATACTGTTACATGTAACCGAGGCGAAGCCGAGGTTGACAGTATTTTCCGAAAGTTGACAATTTTACTGTCACCCTGTCAGACATGTGATATTTATTTTATTATACCGAGATCCTGGGCCTTAACCATGAAATCTAGATCGATCTCAAAATGGCTGGAATTATGAATGTAACTAGATCCGCATGCGATTAATAATGATATTCATTTGTTATAAAACGATTGGAATTTGAAAAAAAATAATACAAACTCTAAGATGTATCTCTCCAATATATAAATAATCGTGCATAGGTTATAGTATATCGTTCCTAACTGCTTCAAATTGTATATACAAGTTATAACGGTTTCTAAAGTGACGCTTTGGCGCGTTAACGTGGAATTGACGTCATCTTTGGTTTGACGTCATTTACGACATTCCATTACCTATGGTAGCGAGCGACAGTGTTTTAATACAGTAATTTTTTCCCGCTGGGTCCGACAGTATTTTTATCTCACAGTGTCCTATGGGAAATTAACATTGCAAATGAAATTGAGGAATAATAATCTTAGTTGTGTATCAGTTCAGATCCGTAACGTTTATTTATTACACCCATGGTAAGTAAACATAACGATAAGAGTACCTGTTTATCCATACATCCTACGTTGTAGTATACGTCTCCGTACCGGTCAGAGAACTTCTCCACTGCACAATACTAGTAAACGAAACAAGGAAATGTAAAAAATAACACTGAGCAAACCACTTGCAACATGATTAGGAATTGTAAGGAACATTAAGTGACATCAATTTTCAATTATGAATATTTTTCAGATAAAACCATGCAGACAATGGAAATAAAGCGGCAATTACCACACACATAAAAGTGAACAAGTTTTGTTTAGATCTACGAGGTATTTAAAGCAATGCTTGGAATCGGAATTTAACGATAAGACACGATTGACTACGATTCTTGGGAGCCCTACGGGTAAAATTCACAATAAAAGCGCGCGTGGCGATAATCCCACTGCTTGAAACAGTGAAATTATCAAGTGATAATCCACTGCTATTTCGTGGTAATCCACCGAAAAGCATAAATAAATTTGCAGTGCCGTTAAACCCAAACAAACAAGCAAACGTAATCTAATACCTGGCCGGCTCTACACTCCTCGACGTCATGACAATGCCTTGGCTGATATATACTTGCACATGACAAACACACCAATCCTGATACTGAAACCATAAACAGCGATCTTTCAGTTGAATCGTTGCCAATCTCAAATCAACTATGACGCATTCAAAATTGGATTTTGTCCCAGTCCAATCATCCGTAATAACCTAGATGTATCCGTAATACATTTGTGATTTGTATCTAAACATATCCCGTTTTACATAAATTCTTCTAGGTTAAATTTTCGTCCGTTTTTTTATTCCTAAAAGTTATCATTATATGCATTGTGCCATATAAAACTATAATATGAATGACAATCGCTTTGGTCCTGATTAGGCACCCTAGTTACTCGATATCTGATAGCGCTACAAACTTTTTCTAAATCTTACTTTATTGGAGTTCGCTGTAAAAAGGAGAATACTAGAGTCAAGCGCTGTAGCGACATTCTAATTTGTAAAAGAATTACGAATCATGTCAATTTTTACAAATCATGTTCACACAGTCGACATGATTTGTAAAATAACATAATTTGAAATTTTTTGGCAAATCATGTCGAATACGGGTATCTGTGAATTTGATTCAACATTATTTGAAAAAAAGTCTTTATATAGGCTGGTATTAGATAGCATGCATACATTACGTATTTATATAAAAGTGTTTCTGGCACCGCAACTCAGTGAACACAGTTGAGTGATTTGCATGTAAAATTAGACAGTCAGTAAAAAAAACTTCATAAATTGCATGCATGTGTATCTTATGGAGCTGCACATTTTGAATGGAGGCATGTCAAGGTCAAGGTCATCTTTAAAGGTCAAATATATAATTCAATGTCATAACTGTTAATCCAGTAGATGTAATTACTTCATAATTGGCATGCATGTGCATCGCATGGAGCTACACAGTTTGAATGGAGGCATGTCAAGGTCAATTTCATCCTTGAAGGTCAAATATATAGGTGAATGACATAACTTTTGAGCCAGTAGATATAATTACTTCATAATTGGCATGCCAGTGCATCTGATGGAGCTGCACGTTTTGAAAGGAGGCATGTCAAGGTCAATGTCACCCAATGTCAAGGGCGGAAAGGGGGACAAAGCGTTGTCTTACAAACGCATCTTGTTGTCATTTTTTCGATATGCTACGCCCCTACCCCTAACCGAAAACCCTGGATCCGCACCTGGATGTGCAGGCAACATGGCACTTGAATTTCGATACTTCGATCTCGGTGCATATCCGTATTTCAAAGCCACGATTAAACTTTGAATTGTTGGTATATTCGAACTAACGCGATTTCGAAGTATCGGGTTTCGACTGTAGTTGCAAACAGCTAATGGAAACGAACTATCGTACTGATGTCGCTTCAGTGGCAATGACAGGCGGACTATGGTCTAGAGTAACACGATAGACTGCGATTTCGTTGAAACTGAGCTATTGATTGTACAGTGTTCCCTCCCTACAACGACCCTCTGAACAACGATTCCGTCGTTACAACGACCCTCCCGCTGTTGCCCCAAAAATGCAAATATGTCTAGACCTTTTCGTGTTGCGATATCGTCTGCTTTGAATTGTCGTATGCTGTTTTTCTCAAAGTTACATAATGGACATTTTGAGCGAAAAAAGACTTAATTACGAGTCACAAACAGCTTGAATCCAGATCAGATGCCGCGTTACGCGGCGTCTGATCTGGATTCAAGCTGTTTGCAAATGTAAGCCAATTTCCCTTCCTATAACGACTCCCTCCGAACAACGCACATACTGTTTGCCTCCCGTTGGGTGTCGTTGTAGAGAGGGAGCGCTGTATCAGTTTATACAGTCAAACTTGAGTTAAGCGGTCAATAAATGAATGCTATTTATCTTTCTTAACTAGATCTACATGTATATTGCAGTTTTTTCTGCTCTATACTATATACCGTGTTAATCACTCGCAGCTATCAAGGAATATCCGTGCTGTTTTCAATGCTTGTCGCATGAGGAAAAAATATATGAACGTTCCAGATATGATTTATTGATATTCATTTGAATTTTATTTAAAAATCAAAATAGGATTTTGAAGTTTTGTAATGTAGAAATGCTTATAGACAAACATTCGTATGTTAATAACAGTTTTGTTCTAATTTTAGAAAAGAAGAATTATCAGGGCTGTCATTTCTCCGGCGCGTTCTGCTTTACTTTCAACCTGCTTTAAATAGTCACGTCTCTAGAAATTGACTATGACGTAAAATTGCGCTTGAAAAAAAGAAAATTTTGAAATCTTAGGATGTTTCATGATCAGCTTATGGCAGCCCTGAATTATGATATATAATTGTTAGATTAAGTTCAACTCTGGATACAGACGTATTTTAATACTTGATAAACTATCAACTGATGAAGCAATCAATAGTTTCTGGAATATAATTGAGCCGAAACATGACAGAACATGTGGTATTGCATTGCAAAATCGTACAGACCAAGCACCGTCGTAACCTCAGGCTCTGTATCTAAATTTGGTCTACAATACCAAATAACATGTATGATACAGCTACATAAAATGTTTTATATTCATGCGGGTTTCAAACAGTGTAGATCAAGACCAGTCGCCGCGTCTTTGACGCGACGGTTGGTCTTGATCAACACTGTTTGCAACGCAAGAAGGCAGATTTTCTCATGGCCCAGTTCTTTTCAATACATACAAAAATGTAACTTACCGTTTGCAACAAGAACGGATAAACAGGCAACAAGAAACAACATATTCGCCTGTATTGTGAACATAGTCTTCTGTCTAATGGCATGAAAGGTGAATGATTAATGAATTTCAAAATGTCAACTTTTAACAGACCTTCGTAATGGTAAACACTCTATGAAGGTTTCCTTCAAATGAACAATTACGCTCATTTACTCTTTCAGCACAGAAAAATGTGTCAGCTAACTCACATCCAGTTTTTCTCAAGTTATAAATAAGCAAATGGTGTTTGTTATTAACCTAATATTAAGTTTTCAACAGAAACAATTCAAACAGCATTCAAAAGGTGTAGATAAAAATAACATTGGCAAGACACTGCTAGTTAGTACTGATAAGAAAGGATCGTTGTAACAGTGGGTTAACGTTAGTCTATCCTCTCTAAGTGGTAAATACTGGTGTACACCTGTTTGTGATGTTCGTAATGCTTTAAGTACAAACATGTGTATTGAGGAAAACGAATGTCACAATCCCTGTCTCCATTTTTTCGATTTTTGTGTATGAATTAGGTTTTATGCACAGGGACACATAAAATGGTTATACATGTACTCGTATACCAATATTTAGAATAAATGCTCTTAAATCATTCATTGGACCCTCTTTGGTCTTCCTACCTTGTCGCTGTTTTGGGGCTTAATTGTCATAGGCGATGACTCTGTTCATTCGACCGAGAAACATTTTCCCCAGAGACTCTCCTCCCTTGTCGTGGTTCAGGGTCTTACTTGTCATTTGGAATTGTGTCTGGTTATTAGACCGAGATTATCCCCTCGGTCAAGAACTGAAAGGAAGGCAGGTCGGTAGTTTATATTATATGCGCTGGTTCGCTCCGAATGAGATTAGCCGAAATGTTATTCATGAAATCAGCAGCATCTCGTCTCATTATCGTACATCATTCATCAACGCTATATGACCTTCTTGTGTCGCAGTGCCGTAAACCTCAACCCATCTATCCATCCTATAAATATTCCTTCTTCCAAGAATTAAATAGAAGGCAGGTCGGTGGTTGTGATCACATGCGATGCTTAGCAGCTAATAAGATTAGCCAAAATCATCTTTCTGAAATCCTAATCATCTCACCGCATATTATACCGCTTATTTCCTTTAACCCCTTCACTGCCTTATCTTTATCGGCGCTATATAACCTATTTTATGTTGCAGTGCCGTTGTAACGAAGTATTTTGACCCCCATCGAAAAATGACCCCCCGGTCAAAATTCTACGACGTAGAATGACCCCCGGTCATTTTTCGATATCGTACAATGACCCCCCGGTCATAATTCGACGTCGAAATTTGACCCCTCGGTCATAGTACTATGATTCCCCTCATGAAGTGTTTTGACCCCTCCTGAAATATATCGACCCCCATCGAAAAAATGACCCCACCCCTCTTTAGCAATTAACAGACACAGTTTAACCCATTGGACCCTTGCGACGAGTATATTAGTCATTTACAAACAGTCTACCTAGCAATAGTACATTTGTCCTTTGTAAACCGTGTATACCCAGATCAGACTAATCCCAAAGGAGCTCTCTGATATGTTTGCAATATATGTCAGTTTTGAAATATATTGTATAAAACTAGCTAGTCAAAAGTTGACTTGACATAACTAGAAAAAAATTGCATTGTCCACTTGAAGTTTCAGGTGTGAATAAGTTAAAAGGTATATAAAATTTAGATGATAAACAAGTCAAAATTCAGACTTATGATAAGTGCGCCATGGAAACGTACAGTATACTAAATGCTGTTCCCGATGGGTTACGTTAACCTTGTGCCTATCTGTTGGATACTGATGGTAGGGAAACAAGGTGGCTGTGGGTATGTGGTATAATTCGTGGACAGCTTATTTATAAATAAGTTAAGGTAGTAATTCAGTCATGGAGTATGCAGGCCGGTGGGGCGGGAACAGGCATGGTGTGAATTACTTGAGAAAGTTATACATTACATTACAAGTGTCACCAATTACATTGCTAAAGAGTGTATTATATTACAATTATTATTACGTTTACATTTGTAATGTATTAAATTACAAGTACGTTGGCAAAGTAATGCATTACATCACACATTACATTTTGATAACAGTCAAAAACATTACTGAAAAGTAACTAATAAGCATATCATATATAACTGATAGGTTATCATTTACAAGTCCTTTGTCAACTAAATAATCAAAGATTCTAAACTTAAGAATACATGGATGCAAGTTTACAGTTTGAAAAGTCACAGCCTTTTTATAGTGCCCACTGGGTAAGGAAGTATACTTTTGTAAGCAAGTGAGCCCTTAACCCTTTCCCCACAGTAGCGCCTCAGGCCGCCTGCACCTACATCTGCAAATAAGATTAAGATAATTAATTACAGGCGTCAGCTAACAACAAAATGAGTGTAAAGCAGAAAGCATACATGAGCTTTCTGCATAAAATTCATATTGCTGTATGCATTGTCCTGCCTTAATCACAGTTAAACGTAGCTAATTTGCAAGCTTGCCTATGGAGCAAAGGGTAAATACAGACCAAAAGTTTTGTACGAAGCTCTTTGAAGTGCTTTCTACATATTAAACCTGTTATATGAAATGGCATGTCTTTTTTGCCTGTATACTTCTTAATTGAATTACTGCTAATTACCAAGACAAAATGTATAAATGTTACTGTTGGACATAACATCATTAAAGTTTCAAATACATTGTCTGTTAGATGCATTATGTCAGACCTGATTATTTAACTCCTTAGCCTGTTTCTATTCTTGAAGATATGTGACAATTTATTGAGCGTAGTTTACAGTCTATCAGTGGTACTCCATACCAATAAACGTTACGTGAACGAGTGCAAATATGTATTCCCCTTTTAAAGAACATGTATTTGTAATATTTACATCGGTTCCAATGACATTCATCATCTAACAATGTGTCGCAACAGAAACATTGCGGCATGTGACTATGAAAATTGATTAGATTATTGACAGTATATTGTACAACATAGAAGCATCCAATGATTTAGGTAATTAGCAATCTGATATGAATTTACCCTCAGGGAGCTGATCGCAACCATGGCGGGGTTATTCTACGACATTGAAAAATGACAATGGGTCTTATTCTGACATCAAATACGGTAATTGCCATATCGGGGCAGGGGTGGCATTCTATGAAATAGAATGATATCAGGAGGTCATTCTACGACATCGAATAATGACCGGGGCTCATTCTACGACATCGAATAATGACCGGGGAGTCATTCTACGACATCGAATAATGACCGGGAGTCATTCTACGACATCGAATAATGACCGGGGTCAATCTACGACATCGAATAATGACCGGCGAGTCAAACTATGATATCGAATAATGGCCGAGGTGTCAAAATACGAGCTAGAATAATGACCGGAGTCTTTCTACGACACTGAATGGTGTGATGTGCAATGAGGCAACATAACACAGCTTCCGATTTTGATCGCTTTTTGTTTGCTTGTTTGTTTGTTTGTTTGCTTGTTGGTTTAGTAAATGCAATTAAATTTACACTCAACATGGTAAACTATAAACGCACAACATAGCAAGTGTTGACAAAAGACACAAAAGCCCACTCAAAACAACCGACCTGCATTCTTCTTATTTCTTGACAAAAGGGATAAGTTCCGACAAATCAAAACATCCTCTATGAAAATATGTTAAGGCATTACCTAATAAATACGAATTTTACGCCTTTGGTCATTTTATTCCTCTACTGGAGATAAAAGATCAAATTTATACAGTCATGGATATATACCATAAGAAAATAGTTTCTATATCCTAGCAAAGTGTACATTAAAGCAGGCTGAAGTAAAGCAGAATGCGCAATCTGCTTTACTTTTAACCTGCTCTAAGTGGTCATCTGTCTTTAAAGCTAGAAAAGGGCAGTGGGGTAGTTGGTTAAACCAAAGAAACCGCGGCAAGATAGGAAGATTTCTTGGAATGAATGTCAATACGAGCGTATTGTAAGTTCTGATCATACGCTTTCTCGGAGACGTGGTGCATGTGTGATTGGGGTTTACTCAGCCTGTTACGTCGAAATGAAATCAATAATCAAACAAGAGTAATTGGTAGATCGTAAATGTATACTTGTAAAAGGGTAAACGGTTCTGGGTTCGATACCCATAAGGTTGTCCATTGATAGGCAGACACACTTACAATTCAATCAATATAATTTATTCACTCAAAACTTAAAACAACTTTAACATATGCAAAACTGACTTTAAACAAAATATCAAGGATTTTTGAAGGGGGTCATATTTCGACAGGGGGGGTCATAATTCGGCGATGGGGGGTCATAATTCTACGATGGGAGGTCATTCTACGACGTCGAATTTTGACCGGGGGTCATTTTTCGATGGGGGTCAAAATACTTCGTTACACCGTAAACCCCAACTTACCAATCCATCATCTACATGTATAAGACTTAAAAATACGACTCCAAGTAAGTTGAGTCCATGTTTACATATATATAGATGATTGTAACTACAAATACGAGTAAACTATTGTATGCTCGTACATTGAAATATACTAGTGTAGTCCCTAATCAGGATCTTCTTTGTCTGCATATGACATAGATGGTTTTCCATGAGTGTTACTGTTGTATGGAATTTTTGTAGTTTTTATATGACGAGTTTAATAAATTCAATACAACAGGTCCACGACTGAAACATCTATTGATAACATGACAACGAAATATCACAATAATCCAAAAATGTTTGGCTTTGCTTATTTCCTTTCAGGGATAATTGGGTCGAAGCTATAATATTGTTTAGAATAATACGTGAGCAAAAGGATATGGGATCGATTTAACTCCATTTTGTTTTGAAAGTACAACATTGGGATCTGAAAACAATTTTCACCTTTAAGTTGATAAACATTTAAATCATCTTTTTGTCAATAGTCGAAAAAATAGTATAAAGAGTAAGTTTTGTGCCAGGTCAATATCTATAACATGACGTAATTGACATGACGTCAATCTATACATTTATCATGTAAAGATTAGCGCTTAAGTTGAAATTTGAAAGGACAAGGTTCACCAAGAGTCAACATTGGTCCTAAACCAATTATTCATGAAACTGTGTGTATGAATAAAGTAAGTGAATGTTTGTGAAAATGACAATATTTAGTTTTTGCCTAAGCAACCAGTTACCCGACAACATAAAAAAGAAATTAACATAGGGAAGTGCAAAGGTAAGTGTAACTCATATGTGCACTAACAGAATAATTGTATGTTTTACCGTAGATGATGCACGTCCCTAGTTTATATGTTGTTGTTTTTTTTAAATTAAGATAACGGGAATTAGTTGCTATTGTATCAACAATATAAAATCATTTCATGTACACTTCTAATGTGCCTAGTTGGTTGATATCAAACAGCCTAGTTCTTTGTCTTACTCTTTTTCGTTTACAGTATTACCTGAATTTATTCAAATGTTTGAAAAAACGTTAATATTATCAAAGTTGTTACCATGGTATCCGGTAGCTTGTTTCTTATTTTAAAGCCAGATGACCACTTATAAAGCAGTTTGAAAGTAAAGCAGAATGCAACTTAAGGAGCATTCTGCTTACTTTCAGTCTGTTTTTAAGCCATGATATGCTAGGATATATGAACTTTTTCTTTTGTTGCATGTTTGTTATTGTATTAGATGGAACTATTTTCTCCAGTTGAGGAATAAATCAAATGCGTAAAAATGTGTATCAATGGAGTAAAGGGTTAAAGATTGATTGTTTTCTTTACATTGTAATATTGGTTTCATTTCGGACTATTATTCATTTTCAGGATGTGGTCTCTTCCTATGGACCTTCAGTAACTCTGGTTAGTGCATTTCCTGTGGCCCATTTCATAAAACTTCGTACGACAAATGTTGTCGTAAGTCAGGTTATAAAAGTCTGAATTATTATTTTTTTCTATCTTTATCAATCCTATCTTGTGAAATCTCTTTGGAATCGTCTTGAAAAGACAATTCCAATGAGATGTCACAAGACAGGATTAGATAGAGAAATCAGAAATAAAATGTATTTAAAAGTTTAGACTAACGACCGTTTTTATCGTACACAGTTTTATGAAACAGCCCCTGGTTGTTGATGTGAAAGCCTTGGTAAGCAGTAAAATTAAAGTGATCACTAAATGATGAAATAACTGTAGGCTTTAGGAAAAGTGACAGATTAATGCAGAAGCTTTCTGTATTACTTTTATCTTGCATTAGGCCTTCACCTGTATTAAAGGATCACGAGGTGCCCGTTTTACTAAACAACTTACGTAAATTATTTGCGTAAGTCAAACTTTTTAATTTTAATTTATATTTTTTATTATCACTTGCTACAAACAGCAAATAGCCAGATCAGAGGACACGCTTTTAGCGCGTCCTCTGATCTGGCTATTTGCTGTTTGCAAACGTTTATGATCGAACAATAAGAGTTAAACGATTTTGATTTACGCAAAATATTTGCGTAAGTTGTTTAGTAAAACGGCATATGTATGCAGTAAACCACTCTTATACAGTCCACTTAACAACTCATATGTATGCAGTAAACCACTCTTATACAGTCCACTAAATAACTAATATGTATGCAGTAAACCACATTTATACAGTCCACTTAACTACTCATATGTATGCAGTAAACCACTCTTATACAGTCAACTAAGTGGGCTGTATAACAGTGGTTTACTGCATACATATGAGTTATCCGATTACCTCCTTTAAATATAGCAATCAAACAAAATTGTTAATTGAGGTCCGTTTGGAACCATGTTCGTGTATAGTTTGATACGACTATTCAATTGACGAATATATTCGATCGCTTTTCTTTGAGTACCGACATTGACGCAATCTCACTATTAGGGGCGTTCTGCCATAACTCTTTCACTGCCAAACTTTATCGTCTGCTTTAACCTTCTTACCGCCAAACTATCGTCTGCATCAGTACTGTCGTCTGCAATTTATTTAAAGTAAGATTAAGGGCTGCTTTGACTTAAGAAATGTCACTACGAGTGTCAAACAGTTTGGACGACAAAGGGGTACCATAATACAATCAAACGTACTATGGTGGAAATATATTGGATGTCTTCCCTTTCTCTACAGGCTCTCAAATTTAGCCAGAGATACAATGTAAGCAAACCAGATCTTGTTTGAAGCAGCCAAAACCTGTTTGATTGGTTCATGGGTAAATTGTACCAGAGTCTCCCCGAATATTATCATTTCATGAATCGTTAACAAATATTGCCATAAGAAACAGTACAACCATGTGTTTACTGCTGCTCTTCACATGCCCAATTATAGTATTATTAAACACAGATAGCACATTACAGCAGGTAATGTTTTCACTCAGTTTCATCCAGCTTCAAACACCCACATGCAATAATAAGCGAAAGAAAGCCGTTTGTAAAAAGGAAGTTATGACGGGGTTTCTGTACTGATCGTCCCGAAGTATATTAAACTGTCACCAATATTTTCACCTGGCAGATAGTTCTTCTTAATCGAAAACACAAATTGTTGTGCGCAACATTCCGTGTAGACGTATAATACTGGCACGGTCTTCGTAAGGAATGCTAGGCAGCATAACTCAGTTACAGCTATAACTGTTTAACCCTTTCAATGCAATATATATTACTTCAGCAGACATCATATCGTCTGCTAAACTGTATCGTCTGAAATTGTATTCCAAAATAAATGTTTCGAAGTTTATTTCTTATAAGAATTTTGATAAGAGTACCATATAATTGGGATCCTCGGGCCTGTCTTACAACATATCATTCTGTGTAGACGTACAATACTGTCACGGTCTTCGTAAGGAATTCTAGGCAGCATAACTCAGTTACAGCTACAACTGTTTAACCTTTCAATGCAATATATATTACTTCAGCAGACAACATATCGTCTCCTAAACTATATCGTCTGAAATTGTACTCCAAATAAATGTTTCAAAGAATTTTTGAATCTAACTTACGATAATATTTTTCATACGACGTTTTCGTAAGACGAGCCTCTTTTCCTATCGCTGCGTCCAATCTGGATCCAAACTGTTTGGAAAGTCGATTGTAGACGCCTTTAGTTTCGACATGTGATTGTCGTCTGCAAAACTTGTATTCTACCAAAGTTGTTTAATCGGCATGTTCTTTATGACCTACATGTATAATCAGAGAGTGGAAAGCGTTCCATTTTGACCCAGGGCTCAAGATAAGAGGGAGTAAACTGAGCAAATTCAACATTGCTCAGTTATGTCAGTACCGAATCACATGGTGTTACTACTCATTAGAATCGTCTCGAAGAGGGTTTAATGCAGAAAAGAAGCGTTAAGTTTTTGAAATACTCCCCTCATCTAGAGCTCTGTTGGCCCACATTGTTAGGGGCAATTATAATTTTATCGCCCGTGTCATGTTGAAGGTTAACCTCATCACTGCAATGAGGTCATAAATTTAAAACAAGAGTCTGTTTTTATATCTCAAATTTAATTTCTAGCTTGACTTAAGGAATATTAAATGTTCTCGGGGTAGGGAAGAGAAATGTCAATCTTACCGTCCAGCCCCCTCCATCGGTAGTCATGTCACACCAGACCATAAGTAGTTTTCCATTGCTCAGTTCCACTTCATATGTACCGGATGGAGCTGATGGTTGATTTAACTTGATGGCCAAGCAATCACTTTCATATGGTTTATATGTCGTTGTTGTTGCTGCTGTTGTTGTTGTTGTCGTCTTCATCGGTGTTGTTGTTCTTGTTGTTGTTGTTGTAGTTGTAGCTTGAGCATAAGAATAGATATACAGTTTTTTGACAATACAAATGTTGCAGGTATTCTTGAGTCTTTCGTATTTATTTATTTTTTGTATAGTATTAGTACCTTGATCGCTTTCAAACAATTAAAAGATAATTGTATTTGTTTATAAAGTTTCAAAGTTTCCCAACCACGATTATTGAAGCAAATAACTGTAATCGAGGTCAAAATATTAAAAGATATATAGTCTTCTTTTGCATTTAGTTCTATAAACTGTATATGTAACTTTGATGTTAAGGATACGATCTTTAATCAACTTTAGTTTCCGATTTGAACTTTTGATCATATTATGAAATGTAAAATATATAGTATGTATTCAGCAAATGTTCTGAAATAAGAATGTTCACTGGTATCATTTCCATCAATGTGGTGATTGTTCTGATTCTTCTCACACTGTTTATTGCACAAATGATTGTCACAGCAATGTTGGCATTGCATTTTTGCCCATGTCCGTTCACTAATAGACCGCTTCCCCACAAATGATCCAGGTCCAGGGCTAGAGCTGAGCATGGCATGGCAACCCTGGACAAAGAGAATATCTCTTGAAAATAGCTTTATGAATAAATAGGAGCACCAAGGTATTATCTACATTTGTGTTCATGTCATTTTGCGTTTAATTTGTTTCAAACGGGAATGATAAAACTGTCTGTCTGTCTGTCTGTCTGTCAATGTGCAAGTCATGTCTGTTTTTCTGTCTGTCTGTTTCTCTGTATGTTTGGCCGGATGTTTGTTTGTGGTATGCTCGTTGGTTTAAATTAATATTTAGATCATTTGTGTCCATACCGGTATCTTTAGAACTGTATGCAATACAGACATATTACTTGGCAGGCGTACTCTACCTGCGCTCAGTGTAACTTAAATCATGGTCGACAAAGGTCCATGCCAGTCAGGGATCAAATAGTTTGAATTGAAATTTAGTCATCAGCGGACATATACACATTACCAGTTGACAGCGCGATACAGAGTGATGTATTTAGCTCGAGACGTTTTTGGCGGAAATAGCCGATCTGACGAGCGCCTTGGCGCGAGTCTGATCGGTTGTTTCCGCCAAAAACGTCGAGAGCTAAATGCAACACTCTGTTGCGCACTGCCAACTGGTGATGTGTTTATTATATGCCTTGAATACAAACCAGAAACAACTAAATAGTTGTTTAAATAATTTTATATCCAAAATTTATTAGTTGTTTGAAGCAGAACAAGATTTTTTGTATGTCACAAAGAATAACGCGGCATTCGTACATGTACGTAAATGACGTCACGTCAAATCGAAAGCGAGGTCAGAGTAAAATACAAAGTGGCTGATACAGACTCTTGTATTTTACTCTGCAAATACACGCGGAAACGCTCGATATCACTCGAAGGCATATAATAAAGTGTTTTACCAATTCATCTTAAAAAATACAAGTCCAGTGTGGTTGTTTGTTGTTTAACCCTTTCTCTTATAGAAGCGACTTTTAGCACATTCATTTTATTCATCCGCTGAAGAAAATAGTTCCAATATAAACCGTAATTAATATGTGTCATATTTAATACTTTCCTTATTCTTGCAGTAAATAGCTTAAAGCAGGCTGAGAGTAAAGCAGAATGCGCCTTAGGGCGCATTCTGCTTTACTTTCAACCTGCTTTAAGTAGTCACATATCTTCAATACTAGAAACAATGCTATCAGGTAAAGGGTTAAACGGGACAATATTTCAGACTTCGTTTGGAGAGAAATACTTTAAGAAACAACACATGACATCACACCATTCCCTGCTTATATGATATACTACAAAGGCATCGGGGCCAAGAGCATACACTTTATATTCAAATATTCTGTGTAAAAAACCACGATGAATTCAATTATTTCAAGAACCAGAAACGTTACCCCATTAATCAAGGACAAATTATAGTTTATGGCAATGCATTTCAATAAAAATACGTTTACGTATGTTGTCTGACTAAGATGTGTTAAAAGTGTTTATCCGTGTCTCATTTATAAATGCGGTTATTGGAAAGAATAACGTCTTCTCTTCTTATGTTCGCATATAACAGTGTATTCAAATAAAATATCCCCAATAACACATGAATATAACAGGAGCCAAGTGATATACTAGTTGTCTTTCTAAATGCGTAACATAGAACACTAAAATTCATGTTTTACACATGCTTTTCTGCAAACACCTAGGACTGGCGATCGGCCGAGTCTGACTCATAATAATACGTTATTCTTTCAAAATAAACGGAATCTGCTAAGATCTAATGTCACTTGCAAACAGTTTGGAGCAAGTTTAAACGCCGGGTCGTCCGTCGTCTGATAAGGTAAAAATGAATCCTGGCGTTTCATTTTCTGCATTTAATGGCATAACATTTACGTTAAGTTTCGTTTATCGCTTTACCCCATAGTCTGTTTCTAGTTTTGAAGATAGACCACATCTTAAAGCACACTGCTTTAAGCCGTTTTACTTTCAACCTGCTTTAAGCCACCATCTGCTAGGATATAGAAAATATTTCTTCAGGTACATGTTTATGACTGTATCAGTGAGAACATTTTTCTTCAGTAGAGGAATAAACTAAATGCGCTAAAAGGCACTTTTATGGGGGGAAAGGGTTACACAGGAAATGAACATTTCCGCTGTGTTTCTACGGAAGTAGAACTAACCAGAGAGGTTTTGCAGCCGCCAGTTACTAAAACATCACCAAACTCCTCTGTCTCTTGGATAAAACACACCTGAAGACGATATTTAGAATAGTATGTAAGTACAGTGACTGCATTTGTTCTAATGTCGTTTATAGTACTATTTATAGAAGAAAATCAAATCAGTAATTAGGCGATGTTCATCTTTGTTTATACAATAAACTGTGCCATGGTCTAATATTTTTAAATGTAAATGATTTTATTTATGAAGGAAACTGACATATAGTTGATATTGCTGGTGGTTGTTGTGAATAACAATTAAGCGCTGATGTGCACGTGGCGCGGTAACGACGTTAACGTCTATATGTGACGTCACATTGTTTATATATGTATGTATGAATGATTGAAGGAAGAAGAACGTTTAGATTACAATTAGTTGAAGACACAACGCGTTTAGTATTTATATAAACCACTATTACGATATTGGTGCCGTGACACAGAAAAGAGAAGAAACAGTGAAGAAGATATTACGGTATTGGCAAAAAGTAGAGAAAAGATGTCGAAGACAAGTTTACAAAAGTTATACGCTATACGAGCTGGCATTCGAGCCACAGTTTCTATGTTTATTACAATCGCCGAGGAATCGCAGGAGATGCAAAAGATCACGAAGTTTTGTATTGCTCTAGAGAAACTAGAAACGAAGACGAAGAAACTTTTGGAAATTAACGAGAAGATACTGTCAGCAACTGATACGGAACAAATTGAAGAGGAGATGGTGACTACAGAAACGGAGATGTTCAAATTGAAAGTGAAATTACAGGGACTCAGAGATTTTCAACGTGAATTAGATGACAATAGTGCAAACATTAATCGTAACGCTCAGAACAACTTGGCCAGGAGGGAAAATGCCGCAGACGGAAGTCAAAGTGAGGAAAGCGGATGTGAGGATTGTAATTCTAGGAGGAAAAGTGTTACGGCGATTCATCAACAGGAGATAAACAGTGAACCTACGACTACTGGATCACAGAACATAACGGGTTATGTGCCACTTACTTTTAATTCTGCAAACTATCATAGACTGCCTAAATTAACTCTCCCAACATTTGATGGTAATATTCAAACTTGGCAAACATTTTGGGACTCGTTCGAGTCGACAGTGCACTACAATTGCAATTTAACAGATGTGCAGAAATTTTCTTACCTGAAAAGCCAAATAGAAGGAGAAGCAGCACGTACAATAGACGGTTTTGCGCTTACCAATACAAATTACACACGGGCAATTGATTTGTTAAAGGAAAGATATGGACAGAAACATAAAATAATCCATGTGACTATGCAGTCATTAATCCAACTGCCCGCACCAAACGATACTCTTCACAGTATTAGAAACTTCTACGACGACATGGAGACGAAGATACGCGCGCTCGAATCCCTAGGTAAGCCGCAGGAGAATTATGGTGATGTTCTAGTGCCGATTGTGCTTAACAAACTACCTGGTGAAATCAGAGAACAACTAGCAAGACAACATGGTGACGACAACTGGTTTTTGAGTGATTTACGATGTGCAATATTTAAAGAAATAAATATTAAAGAAGCTGGTGCGTCAAACCGACCGGAAATTGAATCATATGGTTCTGCAGCATCGTTGTTTGCTGGTGCAAAGGAATCAAGCGTGACAGAGTCTACACATACAGATTCTCAGCAGACAAGATATACAGATTCTAATCAGGCTAACAGAGACGCAACTGTACTGTACACATCAGCACGCCAGTCACGATCTGGTGTTTTATTAAAGACAGCCATCGCGGATGTGTGCTATAAGGAAAGTTATAGTTCCGCAGCAGTTCTATTTGATGAAGGTGCTCAGAGAAGTTTCATAACAGAGACATTATCGAATGAACTAAAATTACCAAGGGAAAGTAAAGAAACCATCAGTTTGTCTGCTTTCGGAGTAAGTAGTACAAAAGTACAAAGCATAGATTCATCAATAGTTCATGTAGTGACGGAACAACAACAGAAAATACCCATCCGTGTACTAATTGTGCCGAAAATAGCTACACCAATTGACATTAGCCATAGAGCATATATTGATCAACTGCCATATTTAAAGGGATTGAAGTTGGCATATCCAATATCAGACAACACTGAGTTCCCAATATCGTTGTTAATCGGCACAGACTTTTATTGGGACTTCATAGAAGATGAAGCTATTCGAGGTTGTGGTCCCACAGCTGTTAAGTCAAAGCTTGGTTTCCTGCTTTCCGGACCATTTAACAGCATCGCCCCGTTACGACATGACGTTCAGCATATTCTCAACGTCATGACGTCATTTCCTCGTCATAAAGCTGACACCGACCATGGAACTGTATTATCAGATCGCAAAGACATTTCAAAGCGGGGGAGGAATCAGTTACACTTGACAGACCGGTTTGGGACTCGTTGGAAAACAGGATATATCACAGCATAGTTTATCTAATGTTAGGATACGTGCACTTTTTCATATTTGAGTAATGTAACTTTTTGCGGCCCCCAGAATGTTGTGAATAACAATTAGCGCTGATGTGCACGTGGCGCGGTAACGACGTTAACGTCTATCTGTGACGTCACATTGTTTATATATGTATGTATGAATGATTGAAGGAAGAAGAACGTTTAGATTACAGTTAGTTGAAGACACAACGCGTTTAGTATTTATATAAACCACTATTACGATAGTGGTCAAAACCCCTTTACTGCAATGACGCCATCTTATTCAAACAACTGTTGCTTGCTTTATTTCTCAAACTTCAATTTGAAAAACTTTTGACGTAAGTAATATCGTAATGAGTGTAAAACAATTTAAATCCTGAGTTGATTGTTTGCAGACATTTTAATATACTCGAGGTAAGAATGTAAATAGTTTTATAGAATTCCTAGTGCTATATGCTTACTTCATCCTCTCTGCAAATGTCGATTTGATGACACGTTCTGTTCTTTGGCAAAGAATTACAACTGTAACATATTGGTCCTGTCGTATTTGGATAACCTGCAACAAATAAAATTGCTATTCAGAAGAAATAGTAGTAGTAACTATAGTAGTAGTAGTAGTGTAGTAGTATTTGTAGAAGAAGTAGCAGCAGTAGTAGTTACTGAATAAGTAGTAGGAGTAGCAGTAGTTGTGGTAGTAGTAGTAGTAGTAGTAGTAGTAACGGCAGCAGTATTATCATGCTGATGACGAGTATGTATGTTTGATGATAAAGACAACACTATCTTCGTTTTGTCCATGAAGGTAAACCAGTTAAACAATAACCAGTAAAAACAATATAAAGATGCCATAATATGATACATAACTACAATCGCAATGGAGCAAATGGTACATTATATGGAAACATTAATGTGGTACGCCCAACAGCAGATCTTCTGCAATTCAAAAATGGAGACAACATTAGTTTTATAACATTTTCAGACTTCAGTTTCACAACAGATGATATTGCTAAAGGAGCAGAATTAATCCCATCAAAGCCTTACAACTAGTAAATGGTTTGCAAACAGTTTCGATCTCGATCAGAGGCCACGTCACGCGGCATGTGATCTAAATCAAACTGTTTGACACTCGTTACAATCTCACTTTAATTAATTTACCCTAATATTGAAATAGGTGGGAAAAAATGGACGGCAACTGTTTAAAGCACGTGGTGTTATGCCAGTGAAAGGTGAAGTCACGACAGGGAAGGGGTTAAACGTCAAACCTGTAGATCCACATAAGTTTGAATTACACATGTCGCCCAGGCAGCACTCTGAACAATCCACAGTCTGATGGCTTGCATAGCATGTCTGTTGATAAATAAAATATTCTAAATTCAACTAGATCTAATTGTACATATATAAAGTGATAAACCTTAAACATACAAGCGATATAGTACGACCGTTCTTAAATGAGCCACCATTGACGAACTGCGATATCAAAAGGAGAACAACCGATTTATCTACGACAAAGGTAACGCAAGATGCACCTCTGGACCAGTTTGGATTTATTATTGATTTATGATTAGCCTGAACTTGTCAAGCAATCGAAAATGACACATACTCTGAGTTAGAGGTGGTACTGTAGGTTTTATTATTGCCTTACGTACATCCTTTAAATACTTTATAAGCTTCTTCAACGTCCTTTTTAGGAGTCATATAAAACATTTCGTACATACTAGGAGGCAACTTCTTTAGTCAGACTAAACGTAAATAAGAAGTCTTCCTTTGAGAGATGTATGAATCATTGGCAGCGTTCAACGATATTTAATAATGAAAAAAAGGTCTAAAGGCAGGATTCCGGTGTATCGAGACAATACAGCTATATTCACTCACCAACTTTTAGTTAATGTTTAGAAAATAAATATTTATGTAAAATGAATTATGAATAAGTCATGAATAGCTCATTTGCCTTAAAGTCTTCTTTTTACCCCATTAATATTTATCCACTGAGGAAAATAGTTCCAATGTATACAGTTATGAATATGTATGATACGATTTTTTTTCTATATTCTAGCAGATTGTACTTAAAGTTTGATACAATAAAGTGTAGAATTTGTATAAACAAATTGGCACCCTGATCAAACACCATTGTACTAGTTGTTTAGATTTTAAGCTGTCTAGACTTACTTCGGAACTCTCAGTTGGCAGTCGAAGGGTTAACCAAATTTAGATGTCGTCAACAACTTACTACAAACTATATGCCAGAACCAGTTTCATATAACTGTTTTAGCTAGAAAAGTACAGTAAAATCCCCATGAAAACAACTCAAAACTAGTGACTGTGTTGGCCGCAAATTTTGCTTGAAGTAAAACAGTAACGACCGATCCCACTTGGCATCGGAGGTTGCCCAATAAGCCTGGTACCTAGATATATCAGATGTTGGTGAATTGCAAACAGCGTGGTCCTAGACTAGAGTTCGTGTCTCTGTCACGGTTAATACTGGTTTTCCATTGGCATAACCCGTGCGTATTATACAGTGTACATCATAAACTGTCGTTACATTGGCATTTATTCACGGTAATGATAGACATTACAATAATCTTTTTATCCCTCAATTTCTGAATGGGAAATTCCAGTTTCTTATTAACACTGGGGGCCAACGGAGTATCACGAGAGTCGTTTGTGATTGTTAAGTACAATGGAGAAGACATTATGCTTTCCCAATAAACGCGTTTACTTTAAAACTATTATTTCCATTTCAAACAGTTTGGAGCCAGATCAGACGCCGGGTAAATGTTTGCCACTCAAAATTTAAATAGATAGTCAAAATCATCAACAATTTTGTATCTACATTTTATTGCAATTCATTTTCGTTTCGTTTGCGTTTTAAGGGAAAATAATGATGTCTTCTTTACTGTACCATGAACGTGTTTTGTAAGAGTGATTACAACTGCAGTGTTATGATACGTCGTATCGTGCTACACATATAATCTGACTACACCTGTTTGTCCGTACATCCCATATTGTAATATGTATCACCGAACTTGTCACGGTATCTTTCCGCTGCACATATCTAAAATAGCAAATCTTTAGAGATACAAACTCATTAGATACCCTCGTGAGTCAACAGATTTTCAAAACATCCTAATTTTAAATTGCTTCTAAGTCTGCTCAAATGTATTTGCGGTATAATCGAGGGTAACAATTCAAATATATTACCGTTTGAGGATTAATGCATTAGTCCCCATCCATTTTAAACGTCTTGCTTTAACAGTTTCACCGTAATATTACCGTCTGCTTTAATACTGTCAGATGCACTTAAGTTGAGGTAACTACTGTGGCAACATAAATAATATGGTTATTGTATGCCTTGTACTAAATTACATTTAGACATAGCAGTTACTGTTATAAAAATAACTTAGCAAAAATGCATGTTCTTTCTGTATTTTCATTTTCATGTAATTTCATATTGTTTTCATAATAATGTATTTTTCATGTTTACTTTCAAGAGACAAATAGCATGCTAGAAATATTATTTAGGTTTGCTGCTATATATTTCAATATACCATTGATATTTCATGCCAATTCCGTTGTAAAATACATTTTATTTTCTCCTTGTATTTGGTGTTGGAATGTAAATATATGTATGGATGTAAACTATCTGAATAACAGTATTGAAAACAAAATAAATAATAATATGGATATGGCAGACAATCCTTATCAATTGGAAAACTACAGTAATTCGTAACGTTAAGCAACACGTTTTAGAAACGACTGATTCTTCAACTCATTTGTGCCCACGATCCCATATATGGGACATAGGCAAACAGTGTATACTCGCTATGCGGCGTCTGATCAGAGTCTACACTGTTTGCTGATAGGAATTTCAATATAAAATGAAAATGAAAATTTTGACCAGGCATCCCTTTGATAAAAAATGGACTGATCCAATATTATACATTGAAGAATCCACTGAGCGCAAATGGGTTAAAGACATTTCGTGACCTAGTTTCGGTGATAACACCTAGTCAGACAGTTCAAAGGCAAACTCATGTTGTTGTGCTCATACCTGTATATTGTCTATGCAAAATATCAATGAAGCATATATGTGAGACCCGTCTTTTATTTTTTATGATTTGGTTATAAAAGTCCATTGAATATTTCAAATCCTTGGCTATGAGTATGGCAAGGTTTCTCTGGACAGGAGTAGATGGCTTGCCATATTTTGTTTACAATTCTTATGCTTTTATAGTTACGTTCACGCCTGTTGAGAACAGCGGGGGTATTGTCTTTCAATCATTATTTACGATTTAATGATAGATGTGTGGCCATCAGTTTGAGCCCTGATCAGACGCCGAGTTTTGTTTACATCTTACCAGATTCTAAACTGTTTCATTTAACTTAACACATTCAAACCTGGCGACGAGTATACCCGTCCTTAACAAACACTGTTCTGTTGAAGAAAACATTTGTCCTCTTCAAACAGTGTAGACCCTGATCAAAGGGCTCCTGCTGGAGGCCTATGATCAGGATCTCCACTGTGTTTCATTTTGTAATATAGTGTTACTATCAACCTAAAATGTATAAGGCGTAATTAGAAATAGGAATAGACCATTAAATGTTTCAGGAGTGAATGAGTTAATGAAATTTATATAGCACATGTACCTTTATTTGGATAGAATAAAACGTTTACCTGGTCCGGCTTGCATTCTTCCACTTCATGTCAATGTCTTGGCTGGGAGACTTTACCACATGACAAGCAGACTAATCCTGATACTGATAGAATAAAAAACAACATCTTATGATCTACCTTGAACAGATATATGTCTACATTTAGTGGTTTAAACATAATGGAATTACATTTAAAAAACATAACAAAAAGATACTATACTAAGACAAATATTATTCATTACATTGAACGCTTATAAGTTGGTTAAAGTAAATAATTCTACATAACTAAATATCTGGATCCACATTATTTGCAGATATCCATTGTGCACTGGGTAAACCAGTACGGGGGTTAACCCCTTACCCAATAACCCGTTTATAACATTAAATATAGGTGATCACTTAAAACAGGTTGAAAGTAAAGCAGAATGTGCCTTAATACTAGCCGGTTGTTTTGAATATGTATAATGCAAATAAACCACTGCAGATCGTGCAACTCTTATTGATATATATATAATTGTATGTGTTTAAGAATGATACTTAAAAAACGCCTGATTATATTAATTCTTAATCATACGTTTAAACCGATAAATAATTGTTCAGTTACAGAACAAGAAAATAATTATGTGTGCAATAAGTATCATACTTGATTTGTTAGTACATTACACTGAAGGCGACGTCTGATCAGGATCCAAACTGTTTGACACTAGTATCGAAATATTTTAAGTCATACAACCTTAAATCGAACTTTGAAACGATCTTGCAGACAGTAATATTAAAGTAGACGACAATATAGCGGTGAAGGGGTAAACTATAACGATCAGTTGGAAAGGGTTAAGAAAAAATAACGTCTGCTACGCTATATAGCTTACCGTCTTGAACGTATATGCATACAGCCACAGCTATAACCAGTAATTTCATCTGATCCATGTCAGTGCTTTTTGCAAATAACCTTTCTACTATTATGATACGCTAAAAGGCTAAATTCATCTATGTGTCATCGCTATTAAAACATTTAAAGTGCCATATATTTCACTATGGACATTTGTATAATTCGCCACAGATTCATTCTCAAAAGAATACATTGTGTTAAATAGAATTGCACATTGCATAGGAAAACAATCAACTTAGTTCTTGCAACATTATTTTCATATTAACAACAGAAATTGGTGCAAATATAAAGCCCATAATTTAACATTTAAAGGATGAACGATAACAGAAAATGATGTCAAGAATGCGGTCATAACACTTATCTCGTTGACCTCATAGAGTCTCAAATGGATGATTCCAGCGTTCAATTCAATCTAATCCACTGTTAACAGTTTACTATTCATGGTTGTTTTACACTGAATATCGCAAAATGACAGGAGTGATGGGTTTGATAGATGACATTACGGCACTGAGACACAAAATAGATCATATAGCGCCGATGAATGATGAATGAGATGATGATGATTTTTGGAAGATGTTTTCGGCTTATCCCTTGTGTTGCGAAACAGCGCATGGGATCATAATCATCCACCAGCATTCCATTTAGTTCTTGGCTAATCTCGGTCAAAAAACAGAAACATCCCCTATGACAGTTAAACCTCAGACAGGAGACAATATATGAAGGTATCTGGGGCAACTTGACAGTGACCATCTCTATCAAAGGGTCTATTTAATACGCTATTTGTGAATGAAATTTGATTGGCAACAACACAATGTTCCTCACAAAGGCTGTCTACGGAATACTGTTTTCAGATAAAGACGTGTTACAGATATAGTCTATATTGTAATATATTAAGTTACTTATTGTTGCAAAAATAGTCGAAATACAATCGGACTTCTCCATTTACTGCCAATTATTGGCTATCAGACGTAAGTGGTGTATGGCAAGGCTTAACCGTTTACCCAATAGCCAGGTTTTAGTCTGAAAGACAGGTAACAACTTAAAGCAGATTAAAAGTAAAGCAGAATGCGCCTTAAGGCGCATTCTGCTTTACTTTTAACCTGCTTTAAGCTACCACTTGCTAGAAAAAAAAGCATTCGTTATACAACATATTCATGACTGTATAAATTGGAACTATTTTTTTTAGCGGAAGAATAAATTGCATGCGCTAAGAGGCGCGTCTATTGGGTAAAGGGTTAACCGTCAGACTCAAGTTGGTACTGCTTTACTATTGCCATCAAACATCAGTGGTTGCTAAATACTTACTCAGAAGTATGTTTTTGAATAAATAAAAAAATTAGTTACCGTGCAAAATATGATATTTTGAAAGTGTACAACATGACGTCGATCGCAATAAGATTTTGAGCGATTAACAACACTCATAAGTCGCTTCGGTCGATAAGAGCTCAGATGAATCAGCGGAAATTTCAATTTGGTTTAAACACATGTTACACAAAATATTAATCGTACAAATCGGCACTCGATACTTCAAACTCGCTTGTATCGATCTGACCTGTTTCAATAAGTTTAAAGTTGGTTAATCGGTCTCGTTTAAGTCTAAATACTAGCTTTGATTATGTTCGAACGTAAGCGAGTTCGAATTATCGAGATTTGACTTATTATCGATTTCTACATAATTGCAAACTCTCTTAAGACGATGGGGATAGATTTTGATTACAAATTTGACCTTTTTATCAATTAGTAAGTTTCTTTGAGTGTCTGCTGATTCCTTTAGGAAAAATGACATACTGACCATGAATTAGAAGTGCAGTCATTTTACAAGTATTGCTTCATACGTGTTATCACTCATTGGAAAATGTGATGCCCTTATTAAAACAAATAGTTAGGTATATCACTCATTTAAATAAATGATATCATTCATTAAAATACTTGATATCGTTATTAGAAAAAAACAATTGTGACCTCACTTATTCGAATGCGTAATATCACTCATTCGAATATATGGTATCACTTATAAAGCAATAAGTGATTACACTCATTCGAATAACAAGTATTACTTACAATATAATAAATGAATAGGTGATATTACTTGTAGAACAAATAGGTAATATCACCCATTCGAGTACCTGATATCACATATTATTATATGCCTTCGTATGATATCGAGCGTTTCCGCGTGTATTTGCACAGTAAAATGCAAGAGTCTGTATCAGCCACCTTGTATCAACCACTTTGTATTTTACTCTAACGTCGCTTTCGGTTTAACGTTACGTCATTTACTTTCATGAGTGTGCAAGTGCCGCGTTATTCTTTGTGGCATACAAAACAAATTCTTCTGCTTCAAATAACTAATAATATTGGACAGAAAATGATTTAAACAACTATTTAGTTGTGTCTGGTGTGTATTCAAAGCATATAATAAACGCATCACCAGTTGGCAGTGTGCTAAAGAGTGTTGCATTTAGCTCTCGACGTTTTTGGCGGAAACAACCGATCAGACTCGCGCAAAGGCGCTCGTCAGATCGGTTATTTCCGCCAAAAACGTCTCGAGCTAAATACATCACTCTGTATCGCACTGTCAACTGGCAATGTGTATATATTACACCTCGCTTTGATTTACAATGTTAATTTCATTTAGACCAAAATTAAAAATTGTGCATGTCTTTTACAGCTATCCAAAAAATATACTGTCACTCCTTATGATGAATTATTTTTGTGACGTCACTCTATATGATATTATTTTTCTCTACTCTTAAAAATACTGTCAGTTTTATGATATTATTTTTGTGACGTCACTCTATATGCTATTATTTTTCTCTATTCTTAAAAATACTGTCAGCTATATGATATTTTTTTATGACGTCACTCTATATGATATTATTTTCTCTACTCTTGAGTTGAGTTGATATAAACAATGTGACGTCGTTTCTTGACGTCGTTTCGTGCGTTACGTGCACGACGGCTTCAAATTGGTATTCACAGCATATTTTATAAAAAACGAAGGAGACGATTCTAAAGCCAGGGTTGATAAGCTCGGTGTAGTAACCTAAATATTAGATGGCAGTTTGCATGACATTCTAATTGTCTACCATCTAATATTTATATATTCAAATATGTGATATAAATTTCATAATTGATATATTAAATTCACTGAAATGATTCGAATAGATCATATCACCGCTGGTGTTGATCTACACTGTTTGCAATGTAACAAGGGTTTACTCATGTCACGGCTCATAAACATTCCGCGGGAGATATTGTGATGATATTGCTAATACACTGTAGTTGGAATCCAGATGAGACTCCGACCAACTTAGCATCGGATCAGGATCCTAAGTTTTTGTCGATAATATACATAGTGACTACAGTCGAATTGCCTTAAATCTAGTTATGATTTCTTTCTCAGTATGTATTGTGCTTTAGCGGTTATGTCAATTGCTAACAGTTTTGAGCCTGATCAAATCAAAACAAATCGTCAATTTTACCAAATATTTATTTTCTCATTTTCTACAGTTTATGACACTGCGTTTGGGTTAATTTTCATTTCAATGAGGATGTATTTCGTCTGAATTTCATTTCCACTGCCTTGCCGCCATGTTCACTATTGTAAGACATTTCATAATTGGACGCACCAGGTTTATATAGGCCGTTTGGATCAATCGTTGTACCAGAAACCTCCATGAAACAGTTTAGCGCAGTTGTTAGACCGCAAAGAATCACGGTCCCTGTCTATTGTGGTAAATTGATTCCCACTGAAATACTCAATCTGAGGACCTGTCAAGAGAAAACAAAGTACTTGAGAATACCGATGATGGTTCAAACTGGAACACAGAGGTATGAAATGAAAAGAAAACGCCTCGAAATGCACGCTAGCCGAGCGCTTCAAAGGCAGAATTATTAGTTTACTGTTCTATAGAAAAGTTGAATTTGAAAAACTTGTAAACTCTTAACGTGTTGCGAGTACGGCCAGATATCCAAACACAATCGTCAATCACTTCAATTTCAACAACTTGCACAAAACGATCATTGATAATCTAATCGATAGTATAATTTTATATATTCAAGTCGATGTCGTAAAATAAGCCGGAAGTTTATGATACAAATTCTTACAAGTAAGGCTTGATTTTCCGTGCGACCTTAGTACCACGCTTTTATTAGCCCCTTCGCTGCCATGACGTCATCGATTTTTAAACAATTGACGTCTGCTTTTATTTCTCACATTTTACTGGTCTATACATAGTTAGTGGCATACGGTGCATTTGACGGTTTTGTAATAGTCACTTGGGGCAATCAACGGGACAATGATATAATTATGCACGCTTGTATTATTTATGCAGTTGTCCTTCTATTAAGCAACAATTAAGTCATGCCACATGGTCAGCAACTGTATCACGAAACTGCCCTCCACCACTCGCCCGGAAAATATCAGTCTAGAAAATTGCCCATAGAGGAAAAGTCCGCCTTCGAAAATCTGTCCCTATATAATTATTATGTTCTTTAAATATTTACTTTATATACATGTACTTGTATTACAATTTTGATTCTTACACTTGTTTCCTTGGTTATTCTATAGTTGAGATGACGTTATTCTTTCCACAGGACCCGACATGATTGATTTTTGAGAGAAAATTTGACAGAATGTATATATAGAGAGAGACAATGGGTACAACTGATCGTCAGTATATTTTCACCCTAACTCGACAGTACCGGGCATATCATGAATAATAATTGATGAAACGACACCTTTTTACATTTCTGTAAGCATGCACTTTCAACAATCACCGATTTTCGGGTCCCTGTGATTCTTTCCAGTTTAAACGCAAAAGAAACGCAAACGTATAACAATATAATGGCGAAAAAATGCATTTTTGGACGATTCTGACTATTTATTTTAATGTGAGTGGCAAACAGTTTGTATCATTACAAAAAGGAAAGAAGAATAGAGAAATTAATATCATATAGAGTGACAAAAAGAATACCATATAGAGTGATAGTATATTTTGGATAGATGTAAAAGACATGCAAACTGTTTCATTTTGGTCTATGTGAAATTATTATTGTAACTCAAAGCGAGATGTAATAATAAAATTTATTTTCAGTCATCATAAATTCTTGGACTCTGATAGGCTGAAACTGCACACGTGACCACTGTATACGAGACCGTACACATTGATTTTGCCGGGTAGTACGGGTCACGTGACTAGTTAGATGTTGCTCCCTCGCTCGATTCGCGTAAACAATCTCTCTTTTTCTGTTTATTTAGCAGTTGTTTTCCAAGCAATCAAAAGAAATCTTAATTAAAAACTGTCTTGAATCGATCATTATGTGTAAATGTAATTCAGATATCGATAATATGCTAGTTTCTTGCTTTGCTTTCCCTGATTACCCCACCCACGTCGTCACCATGAAAAACAAACGACGAGAAGTGAAATGAACAATGTAATGTACACCGGCGCTTGTCACTGGTCTATAATGAAATTGACATTGGATTTAGTTTTATCCAGATCAATATGTTTATCGAAATCAACCAAAACAGACAGAACTCGATATGCCTAGACACTAACGTAGGTGTTCATTTTTACGTTCCTGATAAGTTCCGTTCATTTGTTATAATTAATCGTTACAATGTTTCATAAAACGTAAATATCCTCCAAGAACTCTCCGTTAAAAATACCCTGGAAATGAACATTTTAAGGATGTTCACATTCCAATGTGATGACGTAACCATGTTAGATACAGTCGATCTTAGATAGGGTCTATCTTGATTTCATTTCAGTCGAACATATCCGTAATTCAAAGTTAAATGGTGGCTTTACCACCTTTTAACTTGAAATACGGAATATGTTCGACATAATGCGGTTTAGAAATTATTGCATTAAACTGTAGGAATGCAGATAAATTCTACTTATGAGAGTTCCTGATATCGTCGAAGTTTAACTGTATAACTATTGTACTAAACCATCGAGTAGCGCGTGAGTTTAAATAGCACTGAACAGATGTCAATTTCAAGTGTCAATTTTAGGGTCAAGACAGGAATACTTTGTCAGATTATGCATGTTTTCTTTCTTGTATTGGATCTAGACTGGAAATAAATTCGTTACACGGCATTTCGGCAGGGTGTACGGGCTTGTATGACGGTTTTGGATTCCGTTTCGCGCTCAGGAAATACGGAATCCAAAACCGTCATACAAGCCCGTACACCCTGCCTTAACATCGTGGTGTAACTAATAATATAAATAAGATAATAACTTGATAAAAGTAGCTATGATAATTTGTCTGGGCGGGATTTTTTCGGATAGCAATTCTACAACAGGACGATTTTTATGGGGCATTTGTATAATTATAGTTTTCCTTGCGTACGGGGCAATGTTTTCCTGGGTACAATTTTCACGACATAGGAGGCAAATTCCACGTGGCAATTTACTTAGCTCTTTCCATCGGGTAACAGCTTGCAAGATATTGTTACTGGTATTTCGCTTTCTGCACTCTACAGACGAATCTTTGACATTTGTTGCAAACAGTTTGGATCCAGGGGCCCGTTTTACTAAACAACTTACGCAAAAATTTTGCGTAAGTCAAAATCGTTTAACTCAGCTTATTTTTCAATCAAAAACGTTTGCAAACAGCAAATGGCCAGATCAGAGGACGCGCTAAAAGCGCGTCCTCTGAACTGGCTATTTGCTGTTTGTAGCAAGTGATAATAAAAAATATAAATTTAAATTTAAAATTTTGACTTACGCAAAAATTTTGCGTAAGTAGTTTAGTAAAACGGGCCCCAGTTGAAAAGGCCGAGGAACTCGACGTCTCATCTGGATTCAAGCTGTTTGACACACTCATTACCTTTTGTAAAATGAGGTGCCTTTAATTCAAGTTTGATAATGTTGCTGACAATATTAACATAGCCTGCAGAATACAGAAAGGGATTCCTTTCACTCTCAGTGACGTCATAAAGCGTATTTACTAACAGTTTTGATCTTTACGCGGCGTCTGATCAGGATCAAAACTGTGTGCCACTTGTTTTGAAATTACGTCAGTTACACTGAATCTAACTTTGAAACAATATTGCAAACAACAATATTAAAGCAGACGACACTATGGTGGCGCAGGGGTAAAGACCTCGCGACAAATATGATCATGAAAAGGTTAAGAGGAGTTACACTATATTACTTGATGTTGTCCCGGTTCTGTTTCCGCCCAGATGAAGAGTATAGTTTGCACCGGGGCCTATATTGAAGCTCGATATCTGCTCGTGTATATGATTGTCATTCATGTCAGTGAAATCTACCCGTAAGGAATTGTTATGGCCGACAGTTAACTCGTACATGTTCTCCAAACCTGCAACAAATGGGAAAACTCGTTTCGAATTCTAATAAAAAGCTGTACCTTGGTGAAATACCACATTATTTTATATAAATAATGTCTTGATAAAGACCTTATATTGGTCGAAACGTCGATTTGAAATAAAACGTATATACCTGAATCCAAGATCGTTAAGTTTCACTCATCTTCCCTTCTGGTGTTAGAAAATTATGAGTTGTACGGAACAATAATGTACATGTAGTGTTTTAGATCCTTCTTGTATATCTATATGGCCATGTATGTAAAGTCAACTGCAGTGTCAAGGAATGAATTACCAAAGTTTGCATTCATATACCCATACCTAGCCAAAACTCTCCCGTTATATTTCCAAAACCATCTTGATAAAGGGTGAAATTTCGGACAAAATCAACAGAGCCATCAAAGCGCTTCTGAAAAACCTGAAATAAGTAAATGAGTATCAATTTCTTTGGATTAAGAATGAAAATGTATCACGTGATAGGATCGTTACCCGGTTCAAAAACGAGTCCACAGACGAGTTGTTTATCCTGATAAAACCCGTTGTCGTGACATATTTCTAATATCAATCCAAAGAAACTTATTTTATTTATAACATATCTATCAACGACTGTTAAAGAGGGAAACTGACAGTGCGATGATATGCAAGCTCAATGCAGCTCCTCTTATAAAAGTAAATAAAGTATGTAAAAAAGCAGGTTCGGCAAAATTAGTGCTATTATCTCTGCAAATGTGACATCGTCACTAACGCAGATATTAGCTGCGATGCATATGAAATGTATCTACATTTATATTACATCACTATCAACCATTGATAGGTGTTTAATAAATAACAAAATATAGTAGTTTGATAACCGCAAATTGACTAGCTTTAGTACAAAGTTTGGGTACACAATTGTCTGGCAAGGTTATTAATCCTTTCACTGTCAATGATGTCACAAATAGTTTTGATCCTGATTAGACGCCGCGTCACGCAGCGTCTGATCAGGATCAAATAAAACCAATTGCAACTTGTTTTGAAAATTTCGTCAGTTTTAACAATATTGAAGCAGACGACAATCTGGCGGTGAAGGGGTAAAAACTAACGATAAATTTGACCATGAAAGGGTTAACGAGGCTACCAACGAGAAAAAGTTAATACGATTATTTATTATTGTACCACTGTACCTAGTAACCATTATATACAAATAAATACGAAAGACTCAAGCAGGAAACGCAACACAAACAATACATCCACCTCTCAAGCAGAACACACACACAGTCATACCGTAACAAACACACACACACACACACACACACGCGCGCGCAATACCATTCCTTCATATACGCACTAAATAGAAAACAACACGCAAGACAAACATAAAGCAAAGTGAACATAGGAGCCCGCCTTGGTACGGTCAGTAGCAATTAATAATTAATTATAAATCAATTATCATCAACCATTTGGGGGTTAAACCTGGGTTTAGGGGCGCCCAAGCTCACTCTTATCTCCTATATTCACCTACATGTATAAAGACGAACTAGTCCTGTACCTGACCTGAAGACCCGTTTGCAAAATGGTGTTGAGAGAGTTTCTCATTTGATGTGAGTTAACGAGACCATAGACATCACAAATCACCGAGGTGCTTGTTTGCCACACTGTCACGTTTCCCACAATATCCAAATCCAATATGGCCGCCGCCAGCCATTTTGGAAAAGCTAACTTTTTTGGAGAATAAATAAGTGTAATACCTCTAAATTGATTGTTTTTTGGTGTGGAACTCATTTCTGATGCCCTTTGTGCAATCTGGGGTGTCTTTGATTTGGAAAGATCAAATTTCACATTAGCCAAATCCAATATGGCCGCCGCCAACCATGTTTGAAAAGCTTTTTCGTTGTTTTTTTTAGAAAAATCAAATATAATACTTCTAAATTGATTATTTTTTAGAGTATAATTCACTTAGCATTTGATTTTTGTCCAAAAAACAACAAAATTAGCTTTTTCAACATGGTTTGCGGCGGCCATATTGGATTTGGCTATTGTGAAACTTGACCTTTCCGAATCAAAACATCCCAGATAGTAGAAAAGGCTTCAAAAATAAGTTCAACACCCAAATATTATCAATTGAGAGGTATTATATTGGTTTATTCTCCAAAAAAGAAACAAAATTAGCTTTTTTAACATGGCTTGCGTCGGCCATATTGGATTTGGCTATTGTTGAACTTGATTTTTCCAAATCAAAGACATCCCAGATTGCACAAAAGGCCTGAGAAATGAGTTCAACACCCAAAAATTATCAATTGAGGGGTATTATATTGGTTTATTCTACAAAAAAGAAAGTATTATATTTGATTTTTATTAAAAAAACAACGAAAAAAGCTTTTCCAACATGGTTGGCGGCGGCCATATTGGATTTGACTAATGTGAAATTTGACCTTTCCCAATCAAAGACACCCAAGATTGCACAAAGGGCATCAGAAATGAGTTCCACACCAAAACACAATCAATTTAGAGGTATTACACTTATTTATTCTCCAAAAAACAAAAAGTTAGCTTTTCCAAAATGGCTGGCGGCGGCCATATTGGATTTGGATATTGTGGGAAACGTGACAGTGTGGCAGACAAGCACCTCGATGATTTGTGATGTCTAGGGTCTCGTTAACTCACATCAAGTGAGAAACTCTCTCAACACCATTTTGCAAACGGGTATAGAGGCCTAGTCCTGCACTAAACAATGTACATAAAATATAAACAGTACGTTTTAGGAAGAACGTATTCGACGGTTTAAGAAAATGCAATCAAAATCAAAATACGTACTGTTCCTTTAAATTTCACTGAAACGCCCAACAACACTGTCTTTTGCCAGGATCCAAACTGTTTGACATTCATATCTTTATATGCAATAAAAACTAACAATGCCTCTAAAGTCAAAAGCGCATAGATCTACATTTCAAAAATTAATGAACAAAAGCAGACGAATTCTGTCAACATAAGATTATATGACAATGGATGTGATAGACGGTTTATAATTTCATGACGGCAGCCAAAGGTACACTATTTCTTTTGCTGATTTATAAGTCAGCAACCAAATTCTAAAGCCTTTTGTACAATAATATCACATAGTTCTCTAATAAGCCCAACACACATAGCTTTAGGGGCATATAATGATTGAAATATCCATATGTTTGTCCGTCCGTCCGTCCATGGGCATATCCGGGGTATATTTACTATACCAAATCAGTGTCATGGCATATGGCATCTTGGGACAGCAGAGTGTAACACACCATTTTAAGCTACTGTGACCTTAACATTGACTTCAATTATAGAAAAAAATCTTGGATTGAGCATAATTTTGATACAAAGCCTATTTTGATGTAAAAATGACGACACTGACAATATTTTGTCTTTAAAACGGTAAGATTAGAATGTTAGATTACACGCGGGGTTATGTTTTGTAGAAATTATACCAAACTAGTATTGTGTAATAGAAAAAAATGTAAACATTGATGAGAGGTCAAGTACTGTGTGGTTTGGTGTTGTCTCTTCACAATTATTCTATATCCTATTATGGAGAGACTTTATCCCTTCACTGTCTTACCCCGAATACAACAGTTATTTGCAAACAGTTCAGAACCTGGTCAGACGCCGCGTAACGCGGCGTATGATCAGGATCCAAACTATTTGACACTCATTTCAATTTTTCTCATGACAAATTTCCAACTAATATTAGACTTGAGAAATAAAAGAAGACGACAATTGTTTGGAATTGATGACGTCATGGCAGATTATTTTCTATATGTTGATTGATTAACCCATTACCCCATAGTCTGTTTCTAGTTTTGAAAATAGGTAAGCACTTAAAGCAGGTTGAAAGTAAAGAAGAATGCGTTTCAATGCGCATTCAGCTTTACTTTCAACCTGCTTTAAGCTATCATCATCTAGCATATAGAAAAATTTCTTATGGCACATATCAATGACTGTATAAATTGAAACTATATTCTTCTGTTGAGGAATAATTAAAGGCGTAAAAAGGCGTATTTATGGGGTAAAAGGTTAAAGTCATACCGTCCATCCTCCTCCATCTGTGGTCATATCACACCACACCATGAGGGATTTCTTATCAACAAGTGTCACGTGATACGGTCCTGATGAAGCAGTCGGAATTTTCAATTCAGTATCCAGGCAATCCCGTGCATGGTCTAAAGAATAAGAATAAAATACATGTAGTAGTAGTTAATTCATTCAGTAATACCAAACAGTTTACTCGTCATTTACAAAGAGTGTTCATGTGTATATTTCATGCAGACTCTGATCAGAGGGTTCCTCAAGTAGGTCAGGGTCAGTACTGCTTATCCTTTTACAATATAGTGTAAAGGTCAACCCTAAACGGTAACACGTCGCCTACATAAGGCCATGCAGCATATAATTACATTCACCCTGTAAAGTCTTTATGTAGTCCTATTAAAAATATGCAGTACATCTGCCGATGAACCTACGATTCGAAACTGGTTTTAGCCAGATCGGATTTCCCCCGTGCTATTCGTGGACTTCTTCAAATAGACTACATCGGGCACTTAACACTAAGCTCCCATTGGTCGACTGTCATATGACACTAGCGGAGTCATACAGACCCATAGGTCGTTGCCATCGCGTTGCTATGTGTGTAAATGGGTTAAGAAAACAACCGCGACCTGTATTTTTAGAATGTGCTTTGGCAATAGATATTCAAGTTGCACTGTTATTTGTTTGCCTTGTAAGTCTTTTCCATTCACAGAGAGAAAGTTTACTGGAAAAAAGCCTGATTTTTTAATACAGTTACAGTACATGTAGTTGGGACTACTTTCTCACCATATTTAGAAACTGGAATGGCTATTACATCGACATTACATCTATCAAACCTCTTTGACCGGTATATGATAAATTCTTATACAGAAAAACAAATCTGGCAAATAAACACTTCGGGCGTTTACGAAATTTACCCCCTGCGAAGCTTATGTAGTCATACCGTCATGAACGTCAAAAATATGTTGTTTATTCCTATAATACACCGTTGGTACTAGACACATTCATTCCATGAATAACCTACTATTCGAACTCTATCATAATGTTATTTCCATCATCGAATGTATAACATATACTGTTTGTAAACTAATCTCAGAACTGTGGCAAATATAAGTTCTTGGCTAAGAATAAATGTGTATGGAATAGGGCAACTAGGCCAAGAGTTGCATGCCCTTGATATACTTAGGTAAACACAATGATTTGCAAATGTCAGCGTTTCCTCTCTACAACGACCCTCCCAACAACGAATCCATCCTTACAACGACCCTTGTCTCAGTTCCCTAAACACGATAATTATGTCTAACGCTTTTACTGCTGCAATGTCGTCTGCTTAAAATTGTCGTCTGCTGTTTTTCTTAAAATTACTTATAAGTGGATATTTTGATAGAATAAATATAATTATGAGTGACAAACAGCTTGAATCCAGATCAGACGCCGCGTTACGCGGCGTCTGATCTGGATTCAAGCTGTTTGCAAATGTAAGCCAAGTCTTTATTTTCCCTCTCTATAACGACTCCCTCCGAACAACGCACACAATCTTTGTCTCCCATTGGATGTCGTTGTAGAGAGGGATCACTGTACTCTCTAGTGTCTACAAATTTGAGCGAACTTTGACAAACTTTCTATATGGCTCAAAAGTCTTTGATGATTTTGATAACGGATCAAATCCAAATGTAAAACTATATCCTAGAGCGATATCAAGGCCTTCAAAGCCCTGATTTGGGAATATTAATATTTTTATTCCTAACTGTTTACTAAAATAATATCGTTCTCGATAGAATAAGGTACAGTGCTTCAATTCTACAACAATAACCAATGGGGGGACAAAGATTGTGTTTTGTTCAGAAGGAGTTGTTATAGGGAGTGAAAATAAAGAATTGGCTTACATTTGCAAACAGCTTGAATTCAGATCGGACGCCGCGTAAGGTGTCCTTATTATATTCCCTTTGTCAAAATGTCCACTAATATGTAACTTTTAGAGAGAAAAAATCAGACGAAACTTTTAAGCAGACGATATTGCAACATTGCAAGAGTTAGACATAATGATCTTCTTTTGGAAACCACGGAAATGGTCGTTCTTAGGAAGGGGTCGTTGTTCAGGGACCATTGTAGGATAGGGGCACTGTATGATAGCGTTTTACACTTACCTATGTGGTTGCCCTGGCTGTTCCCACCACACATTTTATTGCAAAGCAGTGTGTCACAGCAGGTTTGACATTGTGTATGAGCCCATGTTCGTGCACTAACAGATCTTCTTCCAACAATGATGCCTTGACCAGCGTTAGAACCTACATTCACATGACAACTCTGGGAAATGACAAAAAACAAGCAGCTTAACGCTTTTACTGCCGTTTTGATGTCATAATAGTATTCACGGATTACAAAACTATCGTCTGTTTTTATTTCTAAAGTTTAGAATTTTAGACATTGTCACTAAAACCAAAAACAATCTATATGAGTGTCAAACGGTTACGTGGCGTTTGATCTTGACCTACACTGTTTCCAAATGTCAATGATGCCGATCCTGGAATTGAAATTGAACAACATCCTGGAGCTGAAGATTAATGAACGGTCGTTTTAGATTATCAGATGATTTACGAAAGAGTTTTGCTGAGCTGGGGATTTCCAATATTATTTAGTTCCTTTTTGTTGCGACAACTGTAAGTCTTAAACAAATACAACAAGATCTACCATACAGAACCAAAGATGCAAAATATTCCTATCAAACTACACGCTTGTCTAAATAATTATATCTCATTTAAGTGGAACATACATGTATTTGAAACAATATTATAAGATAGCCTGGCTATGGTTTGCTTGAACTAGACATATGTCTGATTACTACGACCTCGAGTTATCACAATAATTATTGAGGTTATGTTCAATAACTCTGAATAGTACATGTAGTTACGCTGAAAAACTCACTAGAGATGATTTGCAGCCGCTGTTTACCAAAACATCGCCGAACTCTTCGGTTTCTTGTATGAAACATACCTTAAAAAGCAAAGAGTTTGTAATCGTTTCACCCGCAAGGGTCAACTTTGCAAACAGTTTGAATCCTGAGAAGCTTTCTGTTTTACTGTCACATTGCTTTAAGTAGTCACCTTTTTTAAATTCCTTACAGTTCGCACAATTTAGTGGTCATAATAGACTGTGCATTAAACAGCAGGTGTGTGATAAAAACACGTTTAATGCCAGATATGTGATGACTAGTATCAAACGATATTAGGTGTGATATCATACTTTAAAAAACAAGTTCATGATTATATTGAATTACAAATTGTAAAGAAGATTATAATATTCATGAAACCGACAAAACAATAAACATGTGTTCGACATACGTTTCACAACGTACTTGCATGTTGAATGCCAGATGGGAGACTACACTCAATGAACTACAGTGCAAAACGATGAAATTGCAGAACAGGGGCCCGTTTCATAAAATTTCGTACGACAAAAACGGTAGTAAGTCAAAACTTTAAAATATATTTAATTTCTGATTTCTCCATCTTATCCTGTCTTGTGACATCTCTTTGGAATCGTCAAGACAGAATAAGATGGAGAAATAAATAATAATTGAGACTTTTAAAATCTGACTAACGACCATTTTCGTCGTACGAATATTTATGAAACGGGCCCCTGGTCCGCTGTGATGTTACTTGAACAAAGTACATGTATACATTTATAGAATGTAGCTTACTTCGTCTTCTTTGCAAATATCGATTTGTCGACATGTTGTGTTTTTCTGCAACGAATTACAACTTTAACATATTTGATCCGTCTGGCTGGGATAATCTGCAATCAAACATCCATACGGTTGATAATGGTACAGTTGCTCTCTCCTAACAACGGCCCTCCCAACAACGACTCCTAAACATGACTAGTATTTCTAACGCTTTTACTGTTGCAATATCGTCTGATTAAAAGTGTCGTCAGTTGTTTTTTCTCAATTACATACAAGAGGACATTTTGACAGAATTAATATAATGACGAGTGACAACTAAGTATTAATTTCCCGTCCATATAACAACTCCCTCCAAAAAACACACACAATATGTGTATCCCATTGGATGTCGTAGAGATGGAGCACTGTACCTATAACACACATTGTGATACGAGCATACAATATAATTATCGTCTCTTTTTCAGTTGGATTGTACGAGATGTAATGATATACAAAATAATGCATACAAGGACTCATCGAAAAGATTAAATTACTTTAGTGTCAAGCATATCTCCATTCGTGCGACTTTACCATTCCAGCTATGTGTATATACTGTAAATAGATACGACTTCTGCTAACTCAAATGTGATAGTTTGATCATCTCTATTACATGTTACAGTGCTCCCTCCATATAACGACCCTCCCACAACGACTCCTTCCGTAGAACAATGTTTTCCGCTGTTCCCCAAACAAATTATGCTTAACTCTTTCACTCTAAGAGTATTAATTTCCCCCTCCCTACAGCAACTCCCTCTGAACAACACACGTAATGTGTGTCTCCCAAGGGATGGTGTTGTAGTGAGGGTGTATAATAAAGTAAGTGCTGCACACGGCACGTGTAAGAAGGTTGTCATCACAAGCTCCTGAAAACTTATTGTTTGAACACTTAGCACATACATAAAACATTGTTGATGTTGTTGTATTTTTTATTATTGTAGTAGTATATACGTCTCTTAAGGTGTAAACAAAGATGACGTAATCGGCGGTCATCTTGGGCCGCCGATTACGTCATCTTTGTTTACACCTTAAGAGACGCATATACTACTTATTGTTATTATTTATTGTTAAATCATTATTATTATTTATTCATTTATCATTATAACCATCATAATCATCATCGTCGTCATCATCATTTTTCAGTTTTGCAACAAACGACTCTCACCACCTCAGCAAAAGCAATGACAGATACTTTGCAAACCTTGTTGACCCAGACCAAACGCCGAGTGAGTGAAACTGTGTCAATATTGCAAAGCACGATACACTTATTGTCCGATTTTTCTAACCTGTCAGAATTATTTTTAGAACAGAATTGTTCAAAATGGTAGATAGATAACAGGGTAACATCGGATCTATATAGTCGTAAACTTTCGAACTTGAGATAACCGTGAGCATCGTGCAGCGAGAGACAGCTGCGCTTATTTTACTGATATGTTATTCATTCTCAATAAACGTGTTATGCTAAAAAGCTATTATGTCCATTGCAAACAGGTTGGAGCCAGATCAGACCTGTTGCCACCCAGATTAAAAAGATAAAATTAATTTTCTACGGTTCAGTGCTTTGTGTTTGCGTTTATTCGGGAAATAATAATGTCTTCTCTACTGTACATTGCACACAATAAATACAGCTTTCCGTATCCCTGGCTGACCGTATGGAAATCAACCAGTACGATGATCATCCATTTTAAAATTCTAGAATGCTCCAATCTAAAAATGACCCTGACAGGTCAGAAGAAAACACTAATATTTGGCAAATTGGGCAAAAGATATCGGACTTAATATCCCGTATAATGGTTTTGGGTTCAACATCTGATTTTGTTCTGGCTGTGAAAATGTTCCATTGTGCTGTGAAAGAAACCAACCTGGTGCTCCACACAAGTTTGAGTTGCAAATGTCGCTTTGGCAGCATTCAGAGCATTCTGCGGCCGTGTGATTTGCATTACATTTCTGAAAAATGCAGTACACAACTCTTCTAAATACATTAAAAGTTGCTAGTTCTCAATATGGATTAATGGCAAATGCATTTTATGATCCAGTATTCTTTAAGATCAAGATGAAAGACACACGGGTACCTTTTTTACTTATATTTTGAAAAAAGAAGCTTGAATAAGACCTTTCAGGGGAAATGTAAATGCATGTTTTATTTGACTACACGAGTGTTTGTGCATTGCATAAACAATTTCTACTTATATTATGGTGTCATTAACGAATTAAGAAAATTGTTCAAAGCTTACTGTTTATTTTTATATTTGCTTGTCTAGAAATAGTAAAACATTTCTATCATAATGACATAAAAAGTAGGCTAATTGATTGCATAAAGGAGTTTTCTGTTTTACGTTCATCTTGCTTTAAGCAGGCACCTGTCTTAATTACCTGATAATTAACGCAATTCGGTTGTCGTAATAGAGAGGTTTTACTGTAGATTACAGAGGATAAGTTTCACAAACCTGTATGTCCGTACATCCTATGTTGTAATACGTGTCACCGAATCGGTCAGAAAATCTTTCCACAGCACAATACTGAAATATAAAAATAATAATAACAAGAAATATCTTTAAAAAAGATATTCGGCGGAATGGTTGGTGAAATTCATGCTGTTGATGGGTGTGCAAAATTGTACGAAATTGGAGGTTTTCAAAGAATTGTAATATCTTGGATTGAAAAGCAAAAAATACACATTCAACGATATAGCATAACTCTGACTAAAAAACTATAAATGTACAGAAATGCAAAACATATCCTAGCTACTGGTAGGAGATCCTCAGATTAAATTATATTGTTCTGTATATCAAACTTCATTCATGGGGAGTTTCTTGAAACAAACTATAACTAGATAAACTGTGCAGGCCCATACAGAACAGTCTGCCCTGCTTTACAAGGTCTATAACACCTCACTCTTGTAAATAAATGATGAAACAACACAATTGTGTTTAACTCACTTGAGGCCATTTATTATATTGCTATCAATGTATGGTAAATTTGTACAAAATTAATAGTTAACAATTAAAATAAATTGGAAGTAAACCGTTATTAAACAAAATACCTAGCTGCCACTGTCTGTCTATAAATACACATCAGATTCTGCTAGCATATCTTAAAATAGAAGCTCAGTATTACACACTGGCTGTGTCTAATTTTACACTCACATCAGTGCATAAACAGCTAGGCTACTGTTTCAGGGCTCCAGATAAGAGGGGAGTAAATTTAACAAATCTAACATTTTCTCACTCATTTCAGCACCAAACCCTATGGTGTTACCACTCATTTTTATCGTCTCGAAGAGACAATTCATATGAGTTGGACACCATAGGGTTTAATGCACAAATAAAGTTTTTAAGTTTTGAAATAATTCTCTTATCTGGAGCCCTGGCTACTATCCAATCAGACAAGTCAGTTTCAACAGGTGCTCTTAATTCTAAATTTCTGATCAAATATGATTGGTTCAAATGTTTGTCTAAATAGAAATGTGTGACTAAATAGATAACAGACAGCTCCGCCGAAAAAATGATATAAACAATATTTAAAATGCGGCTTTATCCCCAAAAACAATTTTTTTCACAGAACCTGCGATTATATGTTGCATTTGTACAGGTTATACATGTACCACGTTATACCTTCCCATTTGAACGTAACTAAATGCAAGCACAATGCAACAAGATTAACGTTTTCTCCGTTGTAACATATTGTATAATGCATCACCTGATTGGGATTACATTCCTCTACGGCATGGCAATGTCTTGGCTGAGTAACACTTCCACATGACAGACACTGTAGCCCGGACACTATAATAATACAACACAATGATGTTACAGTGGAAAAGACACATTGCAATAAAATTGAGAAAAATAACATTTTGACATACAGTGGAGAATCTGTTATTCTTTCCCGTTTAAACGCAAACGTACGCAAACGCAAAGCACTAAAACGTAGAAAATAACAACTTTTGGACAATTCTGATAATTCTTGTTTATCTTGGTGGCAAACAGTTTGGAGCCTGATCAGACGCCGGGTTACCCGGCGTCTGATCTGGCTCCAAACTGTTTGCACTGCAAATAATAGTTTTAGCGTAAACGCGTTTATTGGGAAAGAATAACAGATTCTCCCCTGTATCTGACTATTTATTGTTATCTGAGTGGCAAACAGTTTAGAGCCTGATCAGGTGCCGGGTTATCCGGCGTCTGATCTGGCATCAAACTGTTTGCAAATGAAATTATAGTTTTAGTGTGATCGCGTTTATTGGGAAAGAAAAATGTTTTCTCCGCATTCAAAGTAACCCCTTCAATGTCTTACTACGATATTTGCAAACAGTTTTGATCCTGATAAGAAGCTGGTAGGAGTAACTCTGAATCTAATAATATCTGTTTACAAAATATACACGTACTTCAGGCGCATATGGCAGCGAAATGGTAAAATGGATGTTGTAACTCAAAACACGACTTCAAATGTAACTCTTTCGAATAGAATGGGGGTTAGATACATGTAGTGAGGCCTATAGCAGAATTTGCATACATCGCAAAAGTAATGCAGGGCTGCCATTTCTCCGGATTTTTCCTAAATCTTCGGATTTGTTTTCTAGTACATGGTAGCTTAAAGTACTAATTGCTAAAGCGCATTCTGCTTTACTTCCAGCCTGCTTTAAGCAGCCACGTGTCAACAAAACTAGACAGAGGCGATGGGATAAAGGTACGATTCGTAAAATCACACTTGAAAAATGCAAATTTGGAAATCTTAGGATTTTTTATGTCAACTTATAGCAGCCCTGTTAATGATGTACGAATGTTAAGCTGAGTGACGAAGCTTACCGTTTGAAACAAATACGGATATAACTGAAGCTATAATAAGCAGTTCTATATGGCACCTGTCCATGTTAGATGTATGTATATAACAACAGTCCAATCCTTATTATACTGAATTGTCATCTGCTACGAATATATCGTCTTCGAGTATAACCACAAAATCAGTTTTTTAAAAAAAAATCTTAAATTTAAGGAAAGCTAAATACGAGGACCAAGCTGTTTGGATCGGAAACAGACACTGTGTCTGTTCTGGATCCAAACTGTTTGCAAGTGTTAACCGATTTACTCTTAACATGATAAAGTTTAAAACAAGATAACAAGTTTTTATCAAATACAATAAAACTTGTTTAAAATAGTAATTTCATTCTATGAGGTCGCATGGGTCTCGTCTCGTGACAATCGCTATACAGGATTAAAGTAAACAGAAATGTCCTGCTATAGCCATCGGCAATACTTATAATGCATGAAGATGCAGACTATACCCAAAACTGATGCTCCAGCTCTTTTGATGTGGTCGCTAAACAAAATTCCGACTAGATATCGTGGCACCGTGTCCTGTGCCGACATTTTAAATGATCACGTCTTCATTTGGTTTTCCTTATACAGTGCTCCCTCTCTACAACGAAACCCAATTGGAGACACAGAGTGTGTGTGTTGTTCGGAGGGAGTCGTTATAGGGAGGTGAAATTAAGACTTGGCTTACATTTGCAAATGTCAGACCAGACGCCGAGTAACCCGTCGTCTAATCTGGATCCAATTGTTTGATACTTAGTTTCATGTATCTTTAAATAAAAATGCGAGAGTTAAAATAGAGTACAGGACAGACAACAATGTTTTGAAGTAGACTATAAACTTTCAAGATAAATCTCATTACAACGACACTTAGGACAATTATAATGAGCGTGAATAAAGCGTTAACCCTTAGCCCGCCAAATAAATTGTCGTCTGCTATATTTCTCGTCTGCTTCAAGTTTCAAAGTGCTTCAAAGTTGCTCAAAATTGCTGAAAATGTTGTCCGAGTGTCAAACAGCTTGGATCCGGATGAGACGCCGAGTTACTCGGCGTCTCATCCGGATCCAAGCTGTTTGCATATGGAGCTATAGTCGTGAGTGGCAGGCTAAGGGTTAATTCTTAAAAACCTTATGTACATTGCAACTAGTTTGAAGCCAGATCAGACACCGGGTAACCCGGCTCCTGGCCAGCCTCTAAATAGCCTCTCAGATTAAGATAAATACAGTAGAACCTCTCTATTACGACCTCATAAAAGAAGGCTTCTTGTCTGTATAAATGACACGTGACAGCTTAAAGCAATGTGAAAATTAAACAGAAAGCTCCTAAGGAGCTTTCTGTTTCACTTTCACATTGCTTTAAGCTGTCACCTGTCTTAAACGACTAATATCAAATACACAATTTAGTGATCGTAATAGAGAGGTTCTACTGTAGTCGATTCATAAAAAGATGCTTTTTTCTACGTTTTATTCCGTTTTCTTTTGTTGAAACCGGAAAAATGACGTCTTCTCCTTTGGTTACTATTCATTATATCTACTTTCTGCTTAATTTTTATCTTGCTTAAGCAAATACTCTGCCTTAAACAGAGCTTGATATATGTTATTGCACATAATATGGCTATAAAAATGAAATGGTTAAAGAGTTTAAACTGATAACGTGTTGTAGATGGAAAGTGACAGTATTCATGGCAACGTGACCTGCTTTCTTCAACCCTTTAAACTGCTATTCATGCACACAATCAAATGTTTAATAATAAGATATCTAGACAATGAAGACAATTTTTGAACTATGCAAGTTTTGTCCAATACGGCGATCAATATGTCTTCGCCATCAACATTTCCTTGTACAAGATTATAAAATGTTTTATACAGTGTTCCCTCTCTACACCGGCCCTCCCAACAACGACTCCCTCCTTACATCGACATTTGCTGCAATTCCCTAAACAGGACAAGTACATGTATGTCTCACGCTTTTACTACTGATATCGTCTGCTTAAAATTGTCGTCTGCTGTTTCTTTCACAGTTACATATAAGTGGACATTTTGATAGAATTAATATAATGCCTGGAGTGGATTCTTCCATGTTTATAAATTGGATTAGTCCATTTTTTATCAAAGGGATGCCTGGTCAACATTTTCATTTTCATTTTGTTTTATATTTAAGTTCCTATCAGCAAACAGTGTAGACTCTGATCAGACGCCACATGATGCGGCGTCTGATCAGAGTCTACACTGTTTACCTATGTCCCATATATGGGATCGTGGGTACAAATGGGTTAAAAATACTTTTTAGATGACGCACGTCATTACATTTATTGGTTTAATTCATGTTATTACTTGACAGGGCTCCCATTTCTCCGGATTTTTTCCGAAATATTCGGATTTTTATCCTAGCAGACGGTAGCTTGAAGCGGGCTGAAAGTAAAGCAGAATGTGCCTTAAGGCGCATTCTGCTTTGCTTTCAACTTGCTTTAAGTAATCGCACATGAAATTTAGAAAATTTTGAAATCTTAGGTTTTTTCATGATCAACTTTTGGCAGCCCTGATTTGACTCGGTTGATTCTATTACGCTTTATAGAGAAATCTACTTTATATGCTCACATAGTGTTGCTTTTGTATGTAACGTGTGACGATAATAAAGGTTCTGTTCTGTTCTGTTTAGTATAAACTAGATTTGAATTCAGTATAATTTGAATACAATGAAAGTTTAGAAACACTGTTCAAGGGGATGAGTAAGAGATTGGGGTTTGGGTTGTTATTTAGTTTAATCCTTAACACAATATGCAATTGTCGTCTGTATCAATTTTCGAAAAACCAATTTAACTGCTTAAACTATCAGAACGTATTGCCAAAGTACCAAACATTTCGGATCTACCTGGCGTCTTATCTGGATCCAAACTGTCTGCAACATCTATCAAATATTCGATAGTAGCGTTCAGTTAACCCTTTCGCTGTCAAGACATCATCAGTTTTAAACAAGAATCGTCTGCTTTTATTTCACAAATTCAAATATTAGGTAAGATGATTTAAGAAATATAAAATTGAATGTCAAGTAGTTTGGATCCTGATCAGACGCCGCGCTAAGCGGCGTCTTATCAGGATTCAAAATGCTTGCAAATAACCATTGTAATCCGGATAAGACAGGGAAGCGATTAATTTCCGATTAATCGCTGTTTGTGGAAATAAATCGCTGAATAATGGGAAAGAGAATTTAATTGAATTCTTTTAAAGGAAATTACTTAAGGTGAATGGCTTATTGTTAACTACTCGTATTTATGCTCAAGTTTACTCGTATTTGCATCCGTATAGGTCAAGATCTGTCGTCCAGTATACGAGCGTATGATGGGACTATAGGCGTCTAATAAGTATCCAAACTATCTTACGTCAACAACGTCAGGTTTTTGCGGAAAATCTATATAGCAAAAAGACTACAAACTATGGCTTCGATTGATTTAATAGGTGATTAAAATTGCTATGTGATAAATAGAATCTCACATTCGTGCTCATTATTTTTCATTTTTAATAAACTCGTTGACTAAAATTAATATTTAAGTCAACTCGATTATTAAAAATGATAAATGATGAGTATTCATGTAAGATCCTCTATGAATATGTAAATAAAACCCTAAAGTTTCAATCTGGTGCAGTACATGTACCACAGCAAATGACTATCATCTACGTTCTTTTTCTGATGGTCCTTAGGATGAGGCATTAAAATCTGAGTTCACATGTGTCGGTATTATACCCCGGGCATGTAAAAGAGTCTGATCATTTTACATCAGTTGTATTCCATCTGTATCCTTGCAACTCCCTCAAAAATTCAACTAACATCAGTTGGGGATGTCCCCACCATAAATGGTCATTGCTGACTTAGAGGGGCCTTAAAGCTTCACAAATACACACGTACACTGGCTCCAACTAATTTTGAAAAGGGCGAGAGTGTTTTGAGTGCAAATGAATTTATTGGGAAACAGGGCTGCCATAAGTTGATCTTAAAAAATTGTAAGATGTTCATATTTTCTATTTTTCAAACGTGATTACTTAAAGCAGGTTGAAAGGAAAGCAGAATGCGCATTAAGGCGCATTCTGCTTTACTTTCAGAATGCTTAAGCTACCACCAGCTAGGATAAAATCCGAATATTTTGGAAAAATCCGGAGAAATGGCAGTCCTGGGGAAACGATTGCGTTTCGTACATTGTATATCATAGGTTGATTTAAAATAATTCACACATTGATCTTTAAATGGAAAATTCCAGTTTTTTAGATAATTCTAATCCATTTTGACAACTCCGGGTCATTTTTACAAAATGACAGATACCAAACCACATTACCACTGTTTTACATCTGAATATAAAATGTATTCTTACCATTTTACATGAAGTTATTGACCTGCATTTGTTCACATGAATTTGCAAAATATTTGTAAACTGTGGGAATTAAAGATTGTTCTGTTCTGTTCTGACAAACAGTGCAGACCCTTATCAGAGGGTTTCCATAGAAACCCTTCTGTTCTGGGTCTACTATGTTTGCATATCACACAATGACATATGTACTAATTACATATACATATTTTGTAATTAACTAATATATTTGTCCCCAGGATGAAATGGGTTTTATATCACTTCAACTTATCCGTCAGATGCAGCAGACGACATATCTATTTCTCATACAGACGTGATTTTCTAACGTCGTCGCGAGATAAATAACGAGAAAAAGATGACGCGTTCAATGAGGCGTGGAGTAATCCTCCGTCTTTCCCGGGGCACAAATACCAAACCCTTATCATTGTCAACCTTTACCACGCTCTTTAATTGTCGTCTGCAAGAGAATGTCGACTGCAACAATTTTCAAATAGAAGTTACATGTATATGCAGTTTCTGTCAGAAAATATCATCAGAGTTGTCAAACGGTTTGAATTCTGATGAGACGCTGCGTTACTCGGCGTCCCATTTGGACTCAAACTGTTTTGCGACAGTTATCACATTTCACTCGTAGCACCAACAAGGTTAAACCTTATCCTGTCATAAAACCGATCTGCTTTGAAATTGTCGGCTACAAAAGATCTATACATTTTAAAAATTGCAAAAATCCAGAAGAGAAGTGTCGAACAGTTTGGATCTAGATCAGACGCTGCGTTACGCGGCGTCTGATCTGGATCCAAACTGTTTGCAATTATTAGTCAAGTTGCAATCGGTATGCAACGGGTTGCACGTAACATGCTTGACATTTTTCAAACAGTTTGGATCCAGATCTGACGCCGATTATTGACTCAGAAGCTTTAATGGATCCAAAATGATAAATATCTTGGATTGTTTTTATCCAAATTAAATGGCAGAATTTTCAATTCTTAAAACAGTGCTGTAGACGATAATGTTGCAAACAAAAACACACTTGCGTGCTAAACGTTAAACATTCAGCAGCTAAACACGAATTGACAGAAATTTATTAACAAATTGGATCCAGACCAGGCGAAGGGTTTCTCGATGTCTGATAAGGATCCACGCCATTTGACACTCGAAGTTTGGAAGGAATGGGTATTCTCTTAAAACAATGTCGAGAACTTACTTTAGAACATATCTATACAGACGACAGTTTTAAGCAGATGACAGTGACACAGACTAAGGGCAAACACCAAGACATATTAGCATCTTTGTGTGACCTGAAACACCCGATTTGTTGATTTGAATCGCGGAAAAACGATTTTTAAACAAAGTACAATCTTACATCGATTATTCTAATTTTCGAATACGCCGAACGCATATGCATTTCTAAAGCTGGATTTCGATACTACCGAGTTCCCTTAAGTCGAACATACTCTTATTTCAAAGTTAAAACGTAGCAAAGCTACGTTTTAACTTTGAAATAAATGTATGTTTGACTTAAGAGAGTACAAGTTATCAAGGCCCGATTGTCCTATAGTTTAGTGGTCTAAGCTACACACCTTGGTATCAATATTGTTACATAGACTTAAAATTGTCATTTAGACATTGCCTCGTGCTTTTAATGCACAGTCAACTCCGGTTTTGTTTCGGGCGGCTAATCAAAAACAGAATGTGCTGTATTGAAAACAGGATTCAGTTAATGCATGACTAAGTAATGGGTTTTGCTTTTCTTTTGTTCTGCATAAGAAGATTCCTGTTTTAGATATACATGTGTCTATCTCTAGTCATTGAGAGAGCGCTCTGTGAACGTTGAATGTGTTTAATTCGACCATTAGATATTGCGCCATAATTTCTTTTCAACTTAAAGAAAAAATGTGAATCACTTCAATTGAATTCAATTTTGGAATTATTAGGACGCTTTACGCAGACAATTTGAACTTTTCGAACCGAACCTTTACTGTGTTGCTCTTGGGATAACTTTCAAGTGTGGCTCCACACAGGTATGTACACGTTTGTATTAAATTTTGTTCAGTGACAGAATCTATATTCAATTAGAACAATATAGATAGAATGAAAGTACCGTTAAGTTATACTACAGTGGAGAATCTGTTATTCTTTCCAGTTTAAACGCAAACGTACGCAAACGCAAAGCCCTAAAACGTAGAAAAGAACAATTTTTGGACAATTCTGATAACTCATGTTTATATTGGTGGCAAACAGTTTGGAGCCAGATCAGACGCCGGGTAACCCGGCGTCTGATCTGGCTCCAAACTGTTTGTAAAAGAAAAAATAGTTTAAGCGTAAACGCGTTTATCGGGAAAGAATAACAGATTCTCCACTGTATAACTGTTTTCTTATGCGACCTTAATATGTTGCGGCTTTGAGGAAAACGGCGTATCACACAGTTTTTGCGGAATTTTTTTTTGCGGAGTCTATTCAGACTATTGGCGTATCTCAATCTGTAATTTGTAAAGACTTGACATTTCAATCCCTATGATGAGAATACTTATCAGGACAATTCTAATGTGTAGTCTTACATACATGTATTACAACAATTTGTGTTGATTTAATTAATACAATGACGTAGACGTTATTCTTTCGCAATAAACGCTTAAACACGCAAGGTAACGCGGCGGCTGATCAATTTCCAAAACAATTTGCCACTCAAATTAAAAATACCCAAACCATGTATATGAAATTGCCCTCTTCTACATTTTAGAATTTAATGCATTACCTTTGCGTTTCGGTTCGTTGAAACATGAAAGTATACATCTTCTCCACTGTACATGTATACAAGTAGCTGCGGTTCGTTATATGTACGGTGGAGAATACAGTAGAGAAAACGTTATTCTTTCCCAATAAATGCGTTTACACTAAAACTAATATCTCCAGTACAAACCGTTTGGAGCCAGATCAGACGCCGGGTAACCCGGCGTCTGATCAGGCTCCAAACTATTTGCCATTCAGCTTAATATAAATAGTCAGAATTGACAAACAGTTGTTATTTTCTACATTTAAGTGTATTGCGTTTGCGTTTGTTTGCGTTTAAACGGGGAAGAATAATAGATTCTCCACTGTATGTTATATTCATTCCCGTTTCAGCGCATACGAAACGCAAACGCAGTGCATTAAAACGTAGAAAATGACAATTTGTTGGTAAATCAGACCATTTCATTCAATCTGAGTGTCAAACAGTTTTAGCCTGATCAGACGCCGTGTTACCCGACGTCTGATCTGGCTTCAAAATATTTGCACTGGACATAATAGTTTTAGCGTAAACGCGTTTATTGGTAAAGAATAACGTTTTCTCCACTGTACATGTAGTTGATGCAGTTTGGAACTCATAAAATTATATTCTAAGTTGCAGAGTTTATTTCAAATACATGTACTTATAGACTTACGCATATTTCTCTATCAACTTAACGATACTAAATCATACCTTTATTTGTCAAAGGATTTTTAAAAAAAAAACAATTTCTGGGATATTTTGTGGTTAATCGGTAGATCTTGACCTAAATATGTAACAAGAAATATCTTTAAAAAAGATATTCGGCGGAATAGGTGGTGAAAGTAATGATGTATATGGAATTGATTTTATCCAAGTTGCAATAAATAGGATGGTAAATCAGGATTTTAAGCTTAATATTTATCAAATAAGACACGCGCAGTAATCTACGACAACATACATATAATCAAAGACTGAAGGTCTTGAGTGTCGCCAAGAATGAGTTTTTGCAATCATTAAACTACTGGATCTGAGGTTAATCATTAGTTTGTTAAGGCAGTTGGTCTCTCAAAGATTGAAGGTGAAAGTACAGCAGAGAGCATTTACACACGTTTATGCTTTTGATCGGGCTACATTTTGCTGCAAGTTGTCAGCTGTTTGTCAGCTGTTTTTATTCCATCAATAAATACTTTTTCAGAGGTGGTTGTAGAGAGATTTACAATTCTTGACAGAAGGTACAGTTTGCACATGGATCTACTGCTTGGTTCACAGGGGGAGGGGGGGGGGGGGTGTTCAAATTTCCACTTCCATCTTTATAAGCCAATTGAATTGCACTTACTTCTTCCTATGATGTGACTGAAAGTGATGAGAATTTTTAAAGACAGATCTAGATCACGGAATTATACTTCCATGTCTAGATCTACGTGTATCATTTTTATTTTGTAATTTGTAGATACCTAGTCCACATGTGCACAGTTACATGATATGGAGCTATTTCTCGTCTTTGCCATATCCAGGGACGACAACTGTCACAAAATATAATGTCGTTCCAGGGGTTCATTAATGAGACTAGTAGATACCATAAATTACTAAAAGTCGTATGTGTGTGCTCTTTTGTTAGTTGTTTATACTTTAAATATGGTTTGATTGTTTAAATATTCTCAATCACCTGATTTTGATTTGAGATTTTTGGAAAGCACCCCCGAAATATGCCGAATATGAATTGTTTGAAACGACCCCTCAAATGAGAAATTCATGTTGCCACCGGTAAATAAAGCAAACTTGTGTCCGCTTCAAGAATTCGTGTATGGAATTTGTCTTGTAGAGTTAGTTCTATGTTCTGATTTATTATAAAAATATCTACAAAGTGTAGCAATGTACGTTTTAGGTATCTACGTGTTGTTGGGTTTTCGCATTTAACCAAGAGATTGCGATCGCGTTAAAAAATCACGGTTTGTTTACATTTGAGGTCACAGAGTTGCGCATGCGCTGGGGGGGAAACGGTGTTAACACAAAAAATACCCATCATGCTCGAAATCTTTTCGATATCTAGGTTAAATTCAAACGCCAGTTTTCTCGTAATCTCACTGAATTGTTACTGCTATTCTTTCTTTTTCATATACTTGGTACTAGATTAAAATTATGATCAATTCTATTATGAACAATTTCGTTCTGATTTGCAGAACGCATCAAATCATTGCCGAACTTGCGACAATATGTCATATCTTAAAATAGAAACACTATGTCATTCAAATCACTACCTAACGGTCGGGACACGTAAAATGTCTCGGTTATAACTCACTAGCAGTAGCGGAAAGTCGTGTTTACTACTGGTACCGCTACATAGCAAATCAGCCTATAACAGTCTGTGTCTCTTATTTTACAAATTTGTAAAAGTCAGTAGTCAAGTCTAACCGCTACCCAATCAGACTATTCGATTTTAAGCACGTGTCCTTAAGCTTTCATTTCTGGTCATTCACGATTGGTTGTGCCATATAAGGTTTGAGGCTCAAGGAGAAATCAGACAGCTCCGCCGAAAAAAGAAACAAAAAATGATGTTAAAGTACAACTCTTTAACATAAAAGGAAAAAATAAAATGACTCTGTACTCTGTATTATAGACTATATAAATGTCGCATTTTACTTTTTTCCCGTCAGTTTTAAAGTATTGAAAACTTCAAGTGGCCTCGTGGTAAACTTATTTCCAGTTAATTTAATCATTCAGAATGCTATTTCTTGTGGTTTGATTCCGATCTCGCTATTAATAAAGGGTGTTTAAGCCCGAAAAAGAATGCGCGTATTGTTGGTTTGGAAGCCATTGAGCCATGCATATTAATGAGATCCCCGACGGCCACGCCCCCTTTCGGCGTTTGACATTGCTACCTTTATGTCACCATCAAACTCTACGTTGTTACAACTGCTTGAGACAATTCTAGTATAGACTAGAAAACGTTTGACTGTGACATTAACTCTTTCACTGCCAATAGTGCCAAAAATCGACTTTGCAAACAGTTTGGATCCTGATCAGACGCCGCGTAACGCGGCGTCTGATCAGGATCCAAACTGTTTGACTTTCGTATCGACATTTCTTCAATCAAAACAGCCCTTAAGCTGACTTTAAAAATATTACAGACGACACTATCAATGCAGACGATATTTTGGCGGAAAGAGGGTTATTTAAAGCAGACGATAAAACTCATAGGGGAAAGAGTTAAGGATAAAATGTTACGATGTTTAGTTGGCGTCTATTTTACCTCTGGTGCATACGCATGAAGTTCATGAATAGTTTGGTTTCAAAACATTAAACCTTATATTTTGACCAAACACAATGGTGTGAACACTCATGCTTTTGTCCACAAAAAACAGTCGTGTATCAAATAATAATAATAATAATAATAAGAATAATAATTCTTTATTCAATCAGTAACTTGAATTAACAAATTCCTCGTTACTCACAACATATTTACAGATGGCCAAAGTGGCCAAACAAACATGCCTATAATAATAATAAAAAAAAAGGTATTTCAAATGATAGTAGATCTATTTTCGAAAATTTTGAATTTGAGGTTGAACTGCTATTTTCATGAAAAAAAAAGATATTAATTTTGGTAAATGATTAGATAATAAAACACTGACTCGTATACAAATCAATCAAGGTAGTTCAGTGCAGCTTTCCTCATATCAAAAGCTTCATAGACATACCTTGATAGATTTAGTAAGGTTTTGGAACTATTTGATTTCATCAACTCTACATACTTATAAGCACTTGGGTTTTGGTAAAAATAACGTTTTAGATTTTTTTTTTCTTAAGTCAGTATACAGAGTACATACTAAAACAAAATGAAACTACCATATTTTTGTAACCGTTTAACCCTGTACCCGGTAGAAGCACATTTTACATGTAGCGCATTTACTTTATTCCTCCACTGCAAAAAGTAGTTCTAATTTGTACAATCATGAACATTTACCATAAAACATAGTTTCTATATCCTAGCAGATGATAACTTAAAGCAGGCTGATAGTAAAGCAGAATGCGCTTTCACTGTTTCAGGCGCATTCTGCTTAACTTTTAACCTGCTTTAAGTGGTCTTCTGTCTTCAAAACTAGAAATAGGTTATGGGGTAATGGGTTAAAAGACATGTTTGACATGTTTAACTCATTGAACCCTAGTGACGCATATATGCTTCCTTTGCCAAATATGTACATGTTAAGAGTACACTTGTCCTATGCAAACAATGAAGTCCCTGGTCAGAGGGCTCCTGCAGGAGCCCTCTGATCAGGGACTTCACTGTTTGTCATTTCGCAATTTATTACAAAAAAGAACCCTAAATAGTCTAAAATGGATCAGCCTTTATTGCGAACAGGAATCGTCCATTGGAAGTTTCAGGGGATAATGAGTTAACCAACGAGTATTTTTCTATGACTGACAAAGTCTTCTTCGACAACCAAGACGTTCTAGGTCACTGAACTCATCCTATTCTGACATTCACATTCTCGTAATAATCTGGTGGGTCCTTTCCCTTTGCTTCACTCCCTAGATCCAGGGGACATAACCAGAATTTACTTCAGCTGTTATAACTTTTCTTGGTGTTTGCATTGAGGGTGAACCTTTTTCTATTACTAAAAACGGATCTGCCTCTTGTGGCATCACCCATGTCTGTTGTCTGGTTCCCGTCGTACTTAGAAAGTACGCCAGGAAAAGAGTAACCATGGCCGAACCACCTAAAATAAGAAAAAACTCTTTTACAGCTAATGTAACTCCATCCACCATTTATCATTATGGTTCCCGTTTTCCTCAATTTCATGGGTGCCGTCATTATTCTCATTTGCCTGACCCTATCCTTTGTAGATAAGGGGAGGGAATCCAGACTACCATGTTTGTTGAAAAACAATAACGAACTGAATATAGTCTTTGGATATAGCCTTTACACCACATAACCCGTTCGCCAATACGGAACCATTTCATGATCAAATTTATTGTGAGTTTTGTTTTCATCCCTTCACCGCCATAGTACCGCTTGTTTCAATATCTTTTCAAAGTAAGATTTAAAGCAGTATACCTGACATTATTTAAACAAGTACGCGTTACGCGGCATCTGATCAGGACCAAAACTGTTTGCAAATGCGTTTTATGACGTCATTGAGGGTGAAGGGAAAGCAGACAACATTATGGCGGTTTATGGATAAAAACCTCACGATAAATTTTATTATGAAAGGGTTAAACTTTCTATGTGGTCCTATACTGGTTAACTCTTTGAACCCTAGTCCCGCATGTAGGCGTGCTTTTCAAACAGTGTACATGTGAATAGTACACATGTCCTATACAAACAGTGAAGACCCAGATCAGAGGGCTCCGAAAGGAACCCTCTGATCAGGGTCTTCACTGTTTGTCACAATGCCAAACATTGACAAAAACAACCCTTTAAAGTCAGAAATGGACTAGACTTAGATGGAAACTGGAATTGTCCATTTAAAGTTTCAGGGAGGAAAGAGTTAAGGCGCGCGCGTGTATACCAAGGGAGTGAAATGCGCCTTAATGTTATGTTAGCAATATAATGGTTTATTTCCCTTCACTGTAAATCAATTGTTGACACTAGGGAGGGGGTAGGGGAGGGAATGGTTTCTGTAACCTCCCTCAGCTTATATACTGACACACCAAGAAGTTAAAAACAGTCTGGAATCAGGTCAGACGCTGAGTTTAATTAGGTTCCAAACTTTTTGACAGCCAAATTAATATTTATCGTCATCTTTTAAAAGAAACTGTATTTTTAAATGTTATTGCATTTCGTGTGCACATTGTTGAACGTTGTTCTTTGGTATGGTTTGCTTTGTTAACGTCAGTTTTTTTTTTCATCTATAGGCGCGAATATCATAGATCTCCATGTATGGAGGAAGAAATAAACTACTACTACTATTATGTACATCGGACCTCGGGTTTTTAAAGTCTCTGCCGAAGAACTTGGTCCAGCGGGAATCGGACTCACGACCCCTGGCATTGTAGTCGAGTGTGCTATCTCTGTATCACGTCCGCTGGTGAACATTGTTGTTGCTTGTCTGTGTTTTATTATAAGACATTTTGTATGGTTGTTAACGGGATACAGTGAAGTGGAGAAGACGTTGTTTCGTTTAAATGGAACTAAACGTAATTGCAAAGCAGTCGATATAATAGTATAATAGTAGAAATTAGCAGCTTCTTGAAATTATTGAATATTTATCTTAGAGGCAAACAGTTTTTGAAACTCATCACACACCGGGTTACCCGGCGCCTGGCCTGGTTCCAAACTGTTTGCAAATGGCACAAGGTTTTATGCATAAATGTATTCATTTGGAAAAATAACGTCTTCCCCACTTGTGCTTCAAGCGCAGACGTGTAGCCTGTTATTGGCCAATATATCAGTAAACACAGTGGAGAATGCGATATTCTGTCCCAATATACGCGTTTACGCTAAATTTATATCTATTGCAAACAGTTTTGAGCCAGATCAGACGCCGGGTAACCCGGCGTCTGATAAGGCTTCAAACTGTTTGCCACGCAGAATAAAAAAGATAGAATTGTTTTTGGGTTGTTGTTGCTGGGTTGTTTTTGTTTTCTTTTTAAAAAAGTAATTTTCTACATTATAGCGCATTGCGTTTTTTTGCGTTTTAATGGTAAAGACTAAAGTGTTCTGCGCTGTAATCTAGGTGGTTATTGACCTTTTCACTCTTCATCCCAGACTACCCATGCTTTAGAATCATACAGTGGAGAAGACATTATTCTTTCCCGTTTAAACGCAAACGCATCGCAATGAAAAAAAGAAAATGACAACTTTTGGACAATCCTGACGTTTTTTATGAATCTAAATGGAATACAGTTTGGAGCCTGATCAGACGCCGGGTCACCCGGCGTCTGATCTCGCTCCAAACTGTTTGCAATAGAAATAATAGTTTTAGCGTAAACGCGTTTATTGGGAAAGGATCTAATCGTCTTCTTCGCTGTAACAGTTTGCACTTTATATATAGCTCCTTTACCATCCAAGTATCGTATACATGTACATAAAAACGGTGTCAGTATAAAAACAAAACAAAGCATTTTTTTTGCTAATTTGACTGTACGCATAGAGTTATGAAATCCAAACAGTTTGGATCCTGATCAGACGCCGAGTTACTCGGCGTCTGATCTGGATTCAAACTGTTTGACATAGTCACTGATGAGGGTATTGGCGTTGATAGAACATACATTGCGTACATTACTCATGGGGTTCTACATGTATATTGAATATTTTTGTATCCATGTTTAACAATAGGATTGAGTAGCCGATAAATCTTGTTCAGAAAACTTATAGCTGAAATATGCAAAACAATTATAGCCACTTTATCATCGATCTGGGTAACTAATCGCCATTGTTCATACGTAATGACCCGGAAATGAAAATGTAGTCGGATTACTTCGGATCTGTACGATATTAACAGAATGTCACTCGGAACAATGCGAGAACAAGACACACCACCCATCTGCCTTGTACAAGTGAAAGATAGACTAACAGATATATAAATGAATAAGTGTGCAGCCCACCGTATACCGAATCACCCTGAAATGAAATGAGAACAAAAGACAAATGAAATACAGTATAACCTCGCTATTAAGACCACTCAAACATTTGAGCCGTGACGGAGCCATGAGAAAACCTGACTTATTGCACTGCAAACAGGGTAGACCAAGACCAGCCACCGCGTCTAAGACGCGGTGGCTGGTCTTGATCTACACTGTTTGAAACTCTCTTGTGTCTAGAGCATTTTATTTAGCTGTATTATGTACGATATTAAGCAGCGTAGACCCAATTCAGCTACAAAGCCTGAGATGAAAACGGTGCTTGGTCTGTACAATATTGCAATGCAATAAAGCTGGTTGTATCATGGCACGGCTCGTTTGTTTTCCGTTTTCGGTGTCATTTGCACGCTTATACTTAAAACAAGTTGAAAGAAACGCAGACAGCACATATGAGGAGCTTCCTCTTAGGCTAATATCGTGCTTTAAGCTGCCATAATTTATGTATTTGATATTTACACATTCAACCCTGGCGACGAGTTTGTATATAATTCATTTATGAATAATATAAATATGCATGTGAAGAGCACAAGTGCCTAATACAAACCATGTAGACCCTGGGCAAATGGCCTTTTCAAAAGCCCTCTTACATGTATCAGAGTCTTCATTGTTTATCACTTTGTAATATAATGTTAAAATCAACGTCAACTATATAGAAATGGACTAGACTTAATTGGAAGCGGGAATTGCCCATTTCAAGTCTCAGGGGCGATTGAGTAAATTGTAAATTGAGTTATTTTATGCGGCGGTTTAAGTCCAGGGCTCCAGATAAGGGGGTTCAAATAAACTGAACAAATCAAACATTTCTTGCTTGTTTCAGCACCAAATCCTACGGCGTGATTACTCATTAGATTCGTCTCGAAGATAGTGAAAACATAGGGTTAAATGCATAAAAAAGATTCTAGTTTTTGAAGTACACATTCCCGTCATCTACAGCCCAGGGTTTCACTTTAGATCTACTCAATTTATTGTTTACTTTTTAGACATTTATTTGGGGTAAATAATTTGTCTTCTCCACTGTAAGTGTCATTAACTCATGTGTACATGTATTTGAGACTGGAATAATTACATACAGTCGAACTTCGATATCTCGAACTCGCTTAACTCTAACTATCCGATATATCGACACATGAACAGCAATCATTTCATGTTCGGTTAAGTCGAACATACCTATATTTTAAAGTTAAAACCTGGCTTAGCCACGTTTTCCCTTTGAAATATGGATATGTTCGACTAAACCGAGTTCGAGATATCGAAGTTTGACTGTATATGCACACAGTGCTCCTTCTCCACAACAACACTCCTTGGGAGATGCAGAGTGTTACATGTAGATGATCGGAGGGAGTTGTTATTGAAAGGGATATTGTCTTACATTTGCAAACAGCTTAAAACGCGGCGTCTGATCTGGATTCATACTGTTTGTCACTCGTTATTATGATGTTATTTTTTTCTGTCAAAATGTCCAATGTGTGATTTTGAGGGGGAAAGGCAAACGACAAATTAACTAGATGATATTGCAGACTTGAAATGTATGGCATAATTGTCTTGTTTATTGAACAGCAGCAAGCGTTGCTGTGAGGAGGGAATCGTTGATCAGAGGGCCTGTGTAGTGAGGAAGCACTGTGTTTTGCAATTTTGACTGCTACAGGATTTTACAGATCTGGGTCTGCTATATTTGTCATTTTTCAGTATGTTGCAAAACTAACACTTATTAGTCAAAATATGGACGAGATTTAATTGGAAACTAGAATTGTTTACTCGAAGTTTCAGGGGCCAATGGGCTAAACAAAACATAACGCGGCATCTGGTCAGGATCCAAAGCTTTTGTTACACTCATCTAAATATATCTGGAGTCAAAATACCTCAAATTTGGGAAATCAAAGCTCACCATGATCATTTTAACCCTTTCATTGCCAGAATCGCCTAAAGTCGAATTTGCAAACAGTTTTGATCCTGATCAGACGCCGCGTAACGCGGCGTCTGATCAGGATCAAAACTGTTTGACACCCGTTTCGATATTTCTTATGTCATACTCTCTTAATTCTAACTTTGAAATGATATTGCAGACAATAATATTGAAGCAGACGACAGTATAACGGTGTAGGGGTAAAAAACTCAAAAATAATTTGGCGGTGAAAGGGTTAATTTGATGACGCAATGGCAGTGAAGCGGTTAATATGTTAGTACAGTGTCTCCTCTCTTCAACGACACCCAATGGGAGACATATATTTTTGTTGTTCGGAGGGAGTCGTTATAGGGAGGGAAAATAAGACTTGACTTACATTTGCAAACAACTTGAATCCAGATCAGACGCCGCGTAACATGGCGTTTGATTTGGTTTTAAGCTGTTTGTCACTTGTCATTATATTTATTCTACCAAAATGTCCACTTATAAACAACATGGAGAAAAACAGCAGACGACAAATTTAAGCAGACGGTATAGCAGCCATGAAAAGACTTGACATAAATGTCTTGTTTGGGGAAGAGAGGCAAGGGTCGTTGTAAGGAGGGAGTCGTTGTTTGGAGGGCTGTTTATGGGAGGGAACACTTTAGTAATTGTTTGGTTAAATGAACTACTGAAGACTAACGAAACTTGATCCTACTGATTACGTCAGAATGCATATACACTGTACCCTATATACAATGTACCCTATTGTTAAAACATTTATTTACCCTTTTTACCGACATAGGCCGACATAGGCGGTAAAGTACACATTACAAACAATTTAGGTTCTAGATCAGACGCTGCGTCACGCGGCGTCTGATCAGGATCAAAACTGTTTGCCACTCGAATCAATATTTTTTAAGTCAAAACTTCAATTATTTGAAGTTTGCATAAAATTGCAGACGCCAATTTTTAGCAGACTGTATTTCTTCTACGAAAGAATAATACAGATGCTTATACTTGATGCATATGCCTTTAATGAAGTGGTTTTATTTGTAATAGGTAAAATAACACATCAACTAGAGTCCATCATGATCAAAACCCGAGTTACACGGCATCTGATCTAGATCAAAACTTTGCAAAAGTATTTCCATTTCGCAATGTTACAGAAAAAGGGTTAACATATTTAACCCTAGCGACGACAATACTCGTCAGTACAGTACTGAACCGTATTAAATTAACAATTTTTGCGATTCGCTTGCAATTCGATGGCAATTCGCTTACAATTCGTTGGCAATTCGCTTGCGATTCAAAATACTAAATTTACCCTCGGGTAAGTTTTCTTGAATGGTGTATCTCACAAATGTTCGCAAATATGCCTTCGTTAATGTTTTCGATTCCATTTGTGTCACAACCGCTTCGGAAAATTCCTGTAAAAATATTCAAACGTAGGATTTGTTTTTTGAAGCGCCCGATTCGATGGCAATTCGATGGCAATTCGCTTGCGATTATCAATTTAATTTAATAAGGTTCAGTACTGTAGCAGTGTATATGTGACGTATATGTGACGTATATGTGACGGGCACTGTAGCTGTAAAGAGTACACTTGTTCTGTTCAAACAGTGTAGATCCTGGTCAGAGGGCTCCTGTAGGAGCCCTCTGACCAGGATCTACACTGCTTGTCACTTTTTATAGTCACAAAATATGGAAAAAAACTTAATTGATTTAACTGAAAATTGGATTTATCCATTAAAGATTCAGGGGTGAATGAGTTAACATCGTGTACATGTACATGTAAAAAGTTATTCTTTCCTAATAAAACGCATTGAAGCCAGATCAGACGCCTAGTTACCCGGCCTTTGATCAGGCTCCAAACGGTTTGCTAACCAGCTAAAAAGGTTAATAAGAATTGACAACAACTTGTCAATTTCCACATTTTATTGTTACGCGTTTGCGTTTCGTTTCGTTTAAACGGGAAATAATAACGTTTTCTCCACTGTACATGTAAAACGAGCACTGGTGATCAAAGTTGTGCTTATGCTAATTACGAGACAATATTATCATGTTTCATGTCTGTTATATAGAATATATTTCATTATTGTATGACATGCAAAATTGCATGACAATATTTAATTGACACAAATCGATCGATATCGATAAGGCTGGAGATCGATATCATACAAATGACTGACCCAAATTAACCTTTAATCTGCTACATGCCTAACCGTTAGTTGCTGCATTAAATGATGTGAGTTTTGTGTCTCTATAGTTTATGCCATTTTCAGCTCACGTAAATAAGGTTCGAGAATTAAACAGTTTGGAGTCTGATCTGACACCGAGTTGCTCGGCGTCTGAACAGGAACCACACCGTTTTTGACATTAAGACAAGTCATTGTGACGGATGAGGGGTATAGTCATGATGTCTGTCTGTGGTCGAATATACCTTGTCATACATTTCAAATACAGTGTTCCCTCTCTACAACGACACCCAAATGGGGCATAAAAATGCGTGCGTTGTTCGGAGGGAGTCGTTATAGGGAAGGACATTTATTTACATTTGCAAACAGCTTGAATCCAGATCTGGAATCAAGCTGTTTTTCACTCGTCATTATGTTTTTGTCTATCAAAATGTCCAATATGTTGACATATTTGAGAAATCCAAGTACAGACGACAATTTTAAGCAGACGATACCGCAGCAGCAAAAACGTTAAACATAATTATCGTTTTTATTGAATTGCGGGAACGGTCGTTATAAGGAGGGAGTCGTTGTTGGAACGGTCGTTGCAGGGAGGGAGTCGTTGTTGGGAGGTCGCTATAAGGAGGGAGTCGTTGTTTGGAGGGCCGTTGTAGGGAGGGCGCTGTAGTTTCGATCCCTATAATAGTCCCATTATGGCAACCTAGATTTCAATCTTCACTCGAAGGGCAAATTCACTATCTTGAAACTAAATGATATAGATCGTTTTGGTGTTGCCACGGTTTTTCCAAACAAAAGTGTACAGTGGAGAATGTGTTATTCTTTCCCAATAAACGCGTTTACACTAAAACTATTATTTCCAGTGCAAACAGTATGGAGCCAGATCAGACGCCGGGTAACCCGGCGTCTGATCAGGCTCCAAACTGTTTGCCACCAAGATAAACAAGAATTATCAGAATTGTCCAAAAGTTGTACTTTTCTACGTTTTAGTGCTTTGCGTTTGCGTACGTTTGCGTTTAAACGGGAAAGAATAACAGATTCTCCACTGTACTTTGAAGCAAGGAAGAGGTTTAACATATCAAAATTCATTAAATTGTACAATGGAGGAGACTTTAGTTTATTCCAAAAAACGCGTTTATGCTAAAAATCTTATCTCAACTGCAAACGGATTGGAGCCAGATCAGACATCAGGCTCCAATGTTATAAAGCTTTTGAGCTGAGTCTGAGTTTGTTCTCAAGCATTTGATTGGTCAGATTTGAGCCTCGGCTCAAATCTGACCATTCAAATGCTTGAGAATGACTTTCGACTCAACTCAAAAGCTGTATAACCTTGAACCCAGGTAACCAGGTGTCTGATTAGGTTTCAAATTGTTCGCGACTCAGATTCGAATGATTCTTCAAGTTTTCAAAAAAGTGTCATTTTCTCCATAAATTGCATTGCGTTTGCGTTTGGTTTCTTTACACAGGACAAAACAGCTTAAATGCAGTCTTGGCGATGAAGGGGATGTGACGTCTCCGAAAATTCCAAGGTAAAGGGAAAAAAACCTTTTATTCTGAGTAAAAGAACCTATCTAAGCGTGTCTGATCCAGAGCTGAGAAACCTTTTTGGAAGTTTTTGCAAACTGATTCAGGGTAATGTTTGCTCATGCATGCATTGGCTTAGAGTGCTTGCCTAGCATTTTGCAAACAGTTTGGACCCTAGTCAGACGTCGAGTTACTCGGCGTCTGATCAGGATCCAAGTTTTATGACACTCATATCTATATTTCTACACTACAAAATATATTTTAAAAAAAATTATTTTGAAAACAAATGCATACATCAAATTTTGAAGCAGATGATAAAAGAAGGCCAAACGTAAATAAGCGTACAATGTACTTTTTGTACCTTGATGCAGTCATGTGAAGTGTAGAAAACAATTACCAGACCCAATCGTCTCCGAGTTAATTAAAAATCGACAAATTAAAACTTCAACCAACTGACGTATACAGTGGAGACGACGTTATTCTTTCAAGCTCAAACCAAATTAAACGCAATCACATTTCAATGAAATGTAAAAGGAATAGAATCCTGAAAATGTTGACAATTTATTGAAATCCAAGTGATAAACAGTTAGGAGTCTGATTAGAATCAGGTTTACAGTGGAGAATATATTATTCTTTCCCAATAAACGCGTTTACGCTAAATCTTTTATTTCCATTGCAAACAGTTTGGAGCTAGATCAGACGCCGGTGACCCGGCGTCTGATCAGGCTCCAAACTGTTTGGCACTCAGATTAAAAATATATTGTCAGAATTATCAAATCTTTTATTTCCATTGCAAACAGTTTGGAGCTAGATCAGACGCCGAGTAACCCTGCGTCTCATCAGGATCTAAACTGTTTTCTCACTCAGATTAAAATAAAATGGTGGAAATAACCAAAAATTGCCATTTTCTTCATTTCAATACACTGCATTTGCGTTTCGTTTGCGTTTAAACGGGAAAGAATAACGTTTTGTCCGCCATACATGTATACGGCCTCTGTTCTGGCTCCTAGCTCTTTGCCATGAATATAATTTTATAAATAAATCCGCGATTGTTGACTTCTTCATCGCTGTACACTTTGCTGCCAATACAGTACTTACCCTTTCATTTTTTTTCATTTTTTAGTCTAAACTTTTCAATTTCACACACATATTGTAGAAAGCATTACCTGGTAGCTTTCGTCCGAGTACATCGGACTTCGTCAGCTGACGAAGTTTGAAGTACTCGGACGAAAGCTACCTGGTAATGCTTTCTACAATATGTGTGTGAAGTTGAAAAGTTTAGACTAAAAAATGAAATGAATAACACCACACAGTTAAACCTTCATCAAAAAAACAGTATACTTACTTTTATTAAATTAACAATCTTTGCGATTCGCTTGCAATTCGATGGCAATTCGCTTGCGATTCAAAATAGTAACTTTACCCTTGGGTTAGTTTGCCTGAATAGTATACCTCACAAATATTCGCTAATATGCCTTCGTTAATTTGTTTTTCGATTCCATTTTTGTCACAACCGCTTCGGAAAAATCGCGTAAAAATATTCAAGCGTAAGGTTCGCCTTTGAAGCACCAGGTTCGATGGCAATTCGATGGCAATTCGCTTGCGATACGCTTGCGATTATCAAATTAATTTAATAAGATTCAGTTCTGTAGTGACCATTTACAAACAGTATGGTTCCAAACCAGACACCGCCTTACGCTGCGTCTGGGCAGGAAAAACTTTTTAACACTCGTGTAAATGTTTTTAAAGTAAAGGTGCCTAAAAGTCTGTTGTTTAGAAATAAAAGCAAACTAAAAGTTTGTGAGCAGTCGATTTTTATGCCAGTGAATGTTTTAGACTGGTTGTGACCTCATGTTATGGCAATGAAATGGTTGACTTTGGTTCTTTGCCATAGAGGGGCAGATACGTGTAATATTAAGATTTGGAGTTTTCTGTTTGACTTTCATCCTGTCTGAAGTAGTTTTAAAACCCCCAAAATAGTCTTACCTTAACCCTTTCCTCCCTAAAACCTGAAATGGGCAATTCCAGTTTTCAATTAAGTCTAGTCCATTTTTGACATTTTAGGTTTGATTTTCACGATATATGTCAAAATGACAAACAGTGTAAACCTTGATCAGAGGGCTCCTTAAGGAGCCCTCTAATCAGGGCTTACACTGTTTGCATAAGACAAGTGTACTCCTCACAGTACACTGTTTGCAAATGACGCATATATGCGTGACTAGGGTTCAAATAGTTAGCGATGAACGTTACTGAAACTGACATTTATCATTATGACTTCTTCAGTAACAGATCGAATCCCAGTCGGGTCGTTCGGACTTTTCATGTGGGGAAGCCTTCCATGTGGCTTGTGGAAGGTCGGTGGTTCTACCCAGTTGCCGATTTGTGTCTGAAACAGTGCATAAAGGGCTTCTGGGGGTCTTCCTCCACCTGTAATTAGCTGGACGTCCCGATATGACTGAAATACTGTTAAAAGCGACGTAAAATCATAACAAATCAAACCAGAGGGGACGATATGACTCTAACATGGCGTCTGAAATCACCCCAAACTGTTTGCAATTAATGTACGATTTTTAGCCTAAACTCGTATATACATTGTACATTGCAAAATATACTGCATATTTATAATACATTTGTAAACAAAATTGCAGACGACATTTAAATATGGTTTAATAAGTACATGGTCGTGACTGACAAAAACACAGTTTGACTGACAGGATGCATTCTGACTCACAAACCTATGACACTTTGTAATTCAAAATAATTGTTTTGTATACGGTAATGCTTGTATAGTGTTCCTCTCTACAACGGCCCTCCCAACAACGACTCCCTCCTTACAACGACCATTGTCGCAGTTTCCTAAACAGGACAATTATGACGGACGATTTTACTGCTTTAACATCGTCTGCTTTAAGTTGTCGTCTGCTGTTTTTCTCAAAGTTACATATTAGACATTTTGACAGAAAAAAACACTTAATGAAGAGTGACAAACAGCTTGAACCCAGATCAGACGCCGCGTTACGCGGCGTCTGATCTGGATTCAAGCTGTTTTCAAATGTAAAATAATTTCCCTCCCTATAACGACTCCCTCCGAACAACGCACACAATCTGTGTCTCCCATTGGGTGTTGTTGAAGAGAGGGAGCGCTGTATTCAATAGACGGTACATGTGTTGTCATTGGTTCAGTTTGTCACGTAATTCAGGCTAGAATTAATGCAGAAAGCTCCTGAATTGTTTTTATCCTTGATTGAGTCTGCTTCAATTTTGTTGTTTGCAAGATTGTTGCAAAGTCAGTAACATTCAATGTGGTATGACTTAAAATATATCGATACGAGTGTCAAATAGTTTGGATCCTGATCAGACGCCGCGTTACGCGGCGTCTGATCAGGATCCAAACGGTTTACAAATGCGCTTTTTGGCGTCATAAAGACTGAGAGGGTTACATTGTAAACAACATGCAACATATTTTACAATGGTCAGTAATCACCCCGGCAATAACGACAGCTGAAATGAAGGAAAAGTCTAAGGGTTCATAGCAGATGACTACTTAATACAAGATAAGAGTTATCTGCTTTACTGTCATTTGCTCTTCTAGCTTTAAACATCTGCTACAATAGAAACGGAATATGATTATTCTTTCCCGTTTACCCGAAAATAAGCGCATACACAATGTTACAGTGGAAAAGACGTTATTCTTTGCCAATAAACGCGTTTATGCCAAAACTATAATTTTCATTGCAAATAGTTTGGAGCCAGATCAGACGCCGGGTGACCCGGCGTCTGATCAGGCTCCAAACTGTTTGCCACTCAGATTATAATAAATCATGAAAATTTTGAAAAGTTGGAATTATATGCATTTTAGTTTCTTGAGTTTGCGTTTCGTTTGCTTTGAAACGGAAAAGGATAATGCCTTCTCTACTTTATAAAATGTGATAGAATTCTATTCGTTCTGTTTTACTTGTATTTTTATAATTTTTTATAGAATACAGCATTGAGACTATGGTCGTATATGTTTCTGGATTTGAATAAGAATTTGGTATAGTAACTGTTAACTTTTCTTGCGAGTTGTTATACATGTAACTACATTTAAGGGTTTGCTGTAACATCATTAAGCGGCGTCTGATCAGAATCCAAACTGTTAGACACTTATTATGATACTATTTAGTCAACTTACCTACATTTTAAATTTGAAAAATAAAAGCAGACGGCAAATACTAAAGCTGATGACGTCATGACAGTGATTGGGGTTAATATGATGTTTAAATGTTTTACATTCTCCGGCATGTGACAGATTTAAGACAGTTTGATGGTAATTTGATGTTTGAAATCGGTTAAAAACTACTTGGTGCATTTTTTCATGCCATAAAGTGAATTTTTAAGCTATTCACATTACCAAATGTTTATATGAACGTTACGTTTTGCGTATTTATTCAACCCTCACCGCGTTATGGGTAAAACTATTATTCTATAATGCCAACAGTTCGGGTCCATAGGAGACGCCGAGTAACTCGGCGTCTCATCTGGCTCAAAACTGTTTGACATCCTGATATTTCCTGCAGGAAATCTGCATATAAATTACACCTGGGAATTTTTGAAGACGATATATTTGGCAGACGACAATTTCATGAATGCTAAGTGTTGAACATACAGAAGTAACTTGTAGTTTTCAACGAAATGTGGCAGCTCGTGATTTGCGACCAGTAATTTTTTCTTGGTTAGTACTTTTTGTTTGTTTATTAACCCATTTTATGCGGGATACACTTTTAGATGTACCTCTAGGCAAACAGTTATGATCTCAGATTAGGCCCCACAATGTGGAGCCTGATCTCAGAACTAAACTGTTTGCAGCTAAGTCAATATTCTATCAGAAACTGCTAGAATATTTTGCAAATATCTGAGTTATACCCGCTGCAGATGACATTTTAAAATGGCCGCCAAATATTACCCAGCATACAAAGGGTTAATGTAGTTTTTTCGTATCGTACACGATTTTAGACATAGGTGATGGTATTCTATACGAGTCGCGAAAGTTCCGCAATAATAAATTAATAATAACATGAATGGTTCATTGATAGTATTAAGTTCAGTTGACAGCTTAACTCGTTCGCTTCCAAATTGATCGTAAGATTTTTACCCCTTCACCGTTTCATTGTCGTCTGCTTCAATTTTGTAAGTGTCGTTTTGAACGGTTAGTTTCAAGTAAAATGACTTAATAAGTATCGATACAAGTGTCAAACAGTTTGGATCCTGATAAGGCGCTGCGTTAACCCTTTACCTCATAGCCTGTTTCTAGTTGTGAAGACAGGTGACCACTCAAAGCAGGTTGAAAGTAAAGCAGAATGTGCCTTAAGGCACATTCTGCTTTACTTTCAGCCTGTTTTAAGCTAAAATCGGCTAGGCTACATAAGATATTTGTAATGGTAATTGTTCCTGAGGGTATAAACTGGAACTATTTTCTTCAGCGGAGGAATAAATTAAATACGCTAAAAGTCGCTTCTATGGGGGAAAGGGTTAAGCGGCGTGTCTGATCAGGATCCAAACTGTTTGCAAACGCGGGTGTTTTGGCGTCATTGAGAGTGAAAGGGTTAAAGAAGAGAAATAGCCTATGCAGGAAGCTTCCAGTGGATCCACTCAGTGTAAACATTATCGTCAAAAGTATCAAGATATTTATATTGTTAATATTTGTCTGCATTGTGTGTGCGTCTGACGTGTTCTCCACTGTAGAAAATGGCGCTTAAAATGGTAAACGGGAGGCAACAGCGTTTTTCCGTATTTAAACCAACAACATATGTAGACTTGTGTTTACAAACTTTATGCTATTATCATAAATTATTTTTATTATAAACTAAATCTCTGACACCACTTTAAACAAAAACAAAGTTCAAGGTCCAAGTTTACTAATAAAGCTTTTGAATTGAGCCTGAACTCGTTCTCAGGCATTTGATTGGTCAGATTTTAGCTTAGGCTCAAATCTGATCACTTAAATGCTTGAGAACAAACACAGACTCAACTCAAAGGCTTTATAATCTTGGAGCCAGGCCTACACATTGTTGTCAATTCCTTCAAATCCATCAGTTACATCCTACTCTCGACCGGTATGAGGTCAAGGTCACATTTGTTGGTATACATTGTAAGCTATGTACATTGTATACGCGAGATTTCGTTTGAATTTGATCGCCTACTTTCTGTTGAACCTTAACATACATGTATATATTTACGTCCAGCCTAGGGCAACCTATAATAATGTTTTACCAAAAGATATTAAAGATTGAACAAAATATATTTAATGACCAACTTGATGTAAATGCACTAGGGCGAACCGATTGACATATCGAAATTACCCATAAAACGAAATTCTATACTCATTTCACTTTTTAGAGCGTTCTCTGTGATTTATAAGTTTGTAAACTGATTGGATCCTGATCAGGCGTCGAGTAAATTGGCGTCTTATCAGGATCCAAACTGTTTGCCATTTGGATTGCATTTCCGGAAATATACAAAATTTAATGAGTGTGTAGGTGAAATGTTTGAAGCACATAATATTTACTAATAATTGAACAAGTAAATAAGTGTTTTTGTTTATAAGGTCAATATACGCAACATTATTACGGGACCCGTCTTTATAACCATTTCGATTGAAAACTGGACTTGAATACACACTTGCATTATCTTGCATACTTTTTAACCCTTACATCGCAAAATTTTCCTGTCTGCTTAGACTCTTTCCCAGAAAAAAATTGTCGTCTGTTTGCCGTCTGCATTTTTATTCCACCTTCAATTTTTAAAGTTTTTGACCAAAGAAATATTAAAACGGATGCCAAACAGTTTTGATAGGCCAGACGCAGCGTTTCGCAGCGCTTGATCTGGAATAAAACTAGTGGCATGGTAGACATTAAAATGGCGATGATATCTTTAAAATATTTTCAAACCCAGTAATGTTCTACATTGTATTGCACTGCCTTTGCCGTCAGTTTCGTTCAAAAGGGAAAGAAGAGCCGTTTTCTCCTCTGTAACCGAAGTTACTTTAACCCTTTCCCCCAGAGCCTGTTTCTAGTTTGGCAGGCTTATAGCAGGCTGAAAGTAAAGCAGAATGCGCCTAAAGGCGCATTCTGCTTTACTTTCAACCTGTTTTAAGCTACCATCTGCTAGTATCTATAGGAACTCTTTCTTATGGTACATATTCACGACTGTATAATTTGGAGCTATTTTCTTCAGTGGAGGAAAACATTAAATGCGCATAAAAAGGCGCTTCTATGGGGAAAGGGTTAACACGAATTCTACGAGACAATACATTTACTGACATCTGATGAGGGTATATTACATTATCTTCGCAATAATTATAGAAGATGACTAACAATGCGCCAAAATGGCCATATGTAGCAACATTTAACATCAAAGGACAGAATAAATGGCCGCATTGACATTAAGTATGCAATTGGCCAATTTATTACATTCATTGCAAACAGTTTGGGTAACTCGGCGTCTTATCTGGACTCAAACTGTTTGACATTCTGATTATATCATTAAAAGGAATGACATATAATTTTGAGACTGTGTTCATACATCACTTGTTGTAAACGAAAAATGCTTAGTTCGCTACAGTTTATTTAATATTGTATATACATGTACTTTACCTTGTTGTTACAGTACAGAAGACGGTGTTCTTTCCTGTTTAAACGAATGCAAACAACAAAATAAAAGTAACATTTTTAAGAAGTCTGACGATTCGCTTGTGTCTGATTTGTAAACAGCTTCGAATCTTAAATCGGCGTCTGATCTTGCTCCAAACTGTTTGGAACGAACATGAAAGTTCTACTTCCGGTATGTAAGTGTTTATTGGGAAAGATAAACGTCTTCTCTACTGTAGCAGATGTGATACAGTGGTAAATACGCTATTCCTACCCATTTACGCGTTTATCTATGCGTAAGAAACGCATAGTGAACGCTTAACGAACGCTTAATGAACGCTTAACGAACGGTTAAGGACTAACGATTTGAACGCGTTTAAACGCGTTAATAAACGGTTATACCCGAGATGCTGCGATTGGGGCGTCCGTTTTCCGTTTCACGCGGAGATTTCGGATCTTATCGATGATTGCCGTTTTAGAAAAATCCGAATGAAACGGGTTAATCAAAAACAAGAATCGATTTGTCACTGGAGCATTTTCGCGATAAAACTCATATTGTAATGCGATTTTTGAAAACATTTTCTGTAAATGAGACGCCTCTTACATGTAACAGGATCTAAACGGGGTTCGCTTTTAGAATTTATATAAATATAGACAGTTTGGATCTCGATCATAATGCTGAGTGACTCGGCGTTTCATCGAGATTATTTCTGTTTGATATGTATTAGAATAATTCCTTCCATGTTGATTTCTATTCAAACGGTTTGAATCCAGATCAAACGCCTGGCTGTATAGATCGGCATAGCATCAGGATCCAAACTGACAGCTTTGAATAAACCCAATTACTTTTCATAATAGTTAACACTATCGATTTAGATGTAGATGGGACGCCGAGTATTTCGGTTCTTATGTTTAACAGCTAAGAATGAAGCATACGGTCTTGATTTCATTTTTACAGTTTGGCTCTAGATGAAATGCCGAGTTACGGGAGTCTCATCCATATTCAAACTATACAGATATCTTTTACTTTGATGAGAGAGTATGATAACTGACACATACTCGCATATAAGATTTGGTTTATTTGGTTGTTATTCCAATCAATCCCAATGGGGCATTAGGATACTTACTTTGATAAGCCGCAGTTTTATTACCCCCCTGTCCTGCTTGTGACGCAACAGTGTTAGCGGCTAGCCCTGCATGCCACATGTGGCATTTGGGAATTCCGCATGTTCATAGTAATAGTAATAAACACAATTTACATTATCCTTTTTAAACCGTATCCTTTATATGGGAAAATAAATGTATATTCATAAAACTCTCACAGGATAAACTTTCTTCTTAAAGAAAATGATTTCATAAAATTTTGTAAGATTATATTTACTCCACAGTAACGATATTTACTAAATTCTTAAGTAGGATAAGAGCGGCCCGCAAGTCATACATGGATTACCTCCCTTTCTCCATGATTACTCCCCTTTCATCCGGGCTCTTTTAAACGCGTTTAAACGCGTTAAGAAACGCGTTAAGAAACGGGTAGTAAACGCGTTAAACGAAACGGGTAACGAACGCTTAATGAACGCTTAACGAACGCGTAAGAAACGCGTAAGAAACGCGTAAAGTGGGTAGGAATAGCGTATTTACCACTGTACATGTATACAGTGGAGAATCTGTTATTCTTTCCCAATAAACGCGTTTACGCTAAAACTATTATTTGCAGTGCAAACAGTTTGGAGTCAGATCAGACGCCGGGTAACCCGGCGTCTGATCAGGCTCCAAACTGTTTGCCACCAAGATAAACAAGAATTATCAGAATTGTCCAAAAGTTGTTCTTTTCTACGTTTTAGTGCTTTGCGTTTGCGTATGTTTGCGTTTAAACGGGAAAGAATAACAGATTCTCCACTGTATATCACTTCTTTTTGGGTATTGCAAGATTTATGATATTAATGACCTACTGCCATTATATAGTAACCTACGTGTAATTTTATTGTCGCAATATTTTACGTCTCGAAACACGATTTCATAAGTTAACTGATTAATAGTTGTAACGAGTCTTTTAACACTTTCATGACAATTAAGATCAGACTACTTCCTGTCTTAATGAGCGATAATTTGGCCTCTTTATGAGTGTCCCACACATGAATATGTGATTTTACGATATGTTTTGGCCCATCATATACTATCATACAAAGAATGTCTGCTTTGCTTTGTCTCTATCAATCTCTATAGGCATACCATAGCATGAACATCAATATTTTACACCAATCATTGTTTGTGTTTAAAGCGACTCGCAACCAGATGGTGCATTAAAAATAGTAATTTGTAAATATGTGTCAAACGCTTATATAAATGGTAAAGAATTAGTTTAGGATAAGAAATTCTGTTTAAAAAAATGTATTTCAATAAAAAAAAATATTGGTCTCTGTTGGGATTCGAACCCGGGGCCCGGCATTGGCGGACAGAAGGCAAAATAGGGGAAACCGTTTAGACCAATGGACCACGGAACTATCCATTTATCTCGGATCGATTTAACGTATTTCAATGTGTAGCTATCGAAAGTGCATACAACTTCGTAATTCGGCTCGTGTTTATGTCTGAGCCCGTGTAGAGAAGCAACAACAACAACTATACCGTCTACTAGTCGGTATAGAAAAACGATGGAAAATATCTAAAAATCTAAGATTCGGTGACGATTCTTGAGACTTTTTTTGGACTGATCATATTTTTTAATGTCAGAAGCCAAATAATGCCACAAATTTGCTTTTATTTCAGTATTTTATTTTATTTTGACAAGTACACCATCCGGTTGCTAGTCCCTTTAACTCATTCTCCCCTGAAACTTTTAATGGACAATTTCAATATAAATTCAAATCTAGTCCATTTTTTACTATATAAACTTGATTCAATAATATATGCACATATCAAAATTACAAACAGTGCAGACCCTGATAAGAGGGCTCCTGCAGGACTATGATCAGGGTCTGCTCTGTTTGCATAGGACAAATGTTCTCTTCACATGTATACTATTTGTTGATGACGAGTTTACTCGTCGCTAGGGTTGAATGTGTTAAAATACGTGTCTGCTAAAGGCATGATGAAAACAAAGCAGTTTTATTCAATCTTCCACTTGCCCCTTTTCACGAACATCAGGGTTCAAGGTTATAAAGCTGTTCAATTGAGTCTTAAGTCGTTCTCATGCATTTGATTGGTCAGTTTTGAGCCTAGGCTCAAATCTGACCAATCAAATGCTTGAGAACACACTCAGACTCAGCTCAAACGCTTTATAACCTTGGACCCATCTTCCGTTTGACTAGTTGTATTTTGGGCAGCCTGTTTTACCTCCAATTTGACAGAAGCAAGACGTACACCCAGTGCGGCAACAATTTAGCAAATAATATAGTTTCTAGCAATACCTAACGATTGTCTTATCTGATTGTCAAACAGTTTGGAGCCTGATCAGACGCCGAGTAACTCAAACTGTTTGCAATAGAAATACGTTTTTTAAAAGAAAACCTCGTTTGTTGGAAAGGAATTACATGTACGTAGCACCCCCTGTCTTGTAATATAGTGGATGGAGTAACTACTGTAGAGTCGGATGTTGAACCTCCTCTTGAACACCTGTTCGCACTTTTCTCTGGTGTCGAGCGAAATTGTCTTGCTCTAATAGAGCCTGTCATTGAGAAAAGATAATAAGTTGGTAATTAACAATGTGGCAGGGCTCCAGATAAGAGGTAGTTATTTCAACAAATCCAACATTTTCTCACTCTTTTTAGCACCAAATCCTATGGTGTTGCTACTCATTAGAATCGTCTCGAAGAGACGATTCTAATGAGTAGTGACACCATAGGGTTTAATACAGAAATAAAGATTTTAGTTTTTGAAAAACTACCCTTATCTGGTGCTCTGATGTGGTTCTTTTTATTTTTATATTCATTTTATTGCCATCGTCTGGCGTACTGTTCAGTCTATGTTGAACGGAGCACGTACATGTATGCCTCTAAAGATATGTAATTGCTGCCATTGCATGCCGATCATACATGTTACTCAGAAGACTGTATCAAAGAAGTAGATCTTGTAAAAAAAATTATTATCAAAATTTCTTAAAAGACAAATAAAACTTCTGAATGAAGGAATACATTAATTAATGAATGCTAACCCGTTGTTTGACTGTATATCAGTTTTTATTGTTATCGATCGACCTATATACAGTGACGAATACGTTATTTTTCGTTTATTGACGATGCTTTTAACCCACGTGCATACCCCCTATTCAATAAAAGTAACACATGCTTACAGTGTAGACTCTGACCAGACGCCTCTTATGCGGCGTCTGATCAGAGTCTACACTGTTTTCTATTATGTTTCAATATAAAACAAAACGAAAATGAAATTTAGATCAGGCTTCCCTTAGATAAAAAAAGACTAATCCAATATAAAGGCATGGAATAACCCATGCGGCATAAATAGGTTAATCTGCAGTTGCAAAACATTTGAAGGCAAGCACGAACGCGTTTAGGTTCGGACAAATACGTTTAGTCGGAAATAATACCCCTCCCCCTCTCTGTACCAAAAACAACAGACAATTGTTCTTTGTCTTAACCATGGAATAATCTGACCTATGTACCTAACCTTGCTGTGAAGAAACCGACATTTATTACTTTCACTGCCAACGGCGCCCAAAAGCGACTTTGCAAACAGTTTGGATCCTGACCAGAAGCCTCCGAACTGTATGACACTCGTATCGACATTTTTTTCTCTCAATCAAAACAGCCCGAAAGCTACATGTAACTTTAAAAATATTACAGACAACCCTACCAATGCAGACGATATTTGAGCGGTAAGAGGGTTAAAATAGGGGATACAAACTTGGTAGGGAAATAATTAATTTTGAAAATGTTGCGGATATTGACTCGGGGGGGGGGGGGATTAGCTGTGCGAGTGCGAACCTTATAGTTTTACCCCTAAAACTTCAAACTGACATTTCCAGTTCCCAGTTAATCTATAAGGCCAGTCCTTTTAAACTAATTAGGGGTGTAACAGCGCAGAACCTTATAACAGTGGGCTTGGAGATCTTCCTTTTCCATTTTAAAATTTGATAGAAATTCCTGTTAGCAAACAGTGCAGACTCAGATCAGATACCGCAGTTTGCCTATGTCCCATAAATGGTCTAACTAATCCTGAGGGGCCGAATATTTTGACAACAAACATCCCTCTTTCTGTTACCGAAAGAGTGCAAACTTTATCGTTTATTATAGTAATGAAATGGCTTTTTTGACACCGTTGTTATAATAAAGGCCCTACTAAAATCACAGTTCGATCATTGACCTCTCTCACAGCAGTACACCAGTACGATAATTATCTGGAAATATATGAGGTTATAACGACGTATTGTTTGATACTTTCATTTTCAATAATAGTTACAATAAAACCTCAATTACGTCCACTAATATGTGTTAATTATCAGGTGTTTAAGGCAGGTGACAGCTTAAAGCAAGGTGAACGTAAAACAGGAAGCTCCTTTAGGAGCTTTCTGTTTTACGCTCACCTTGCTTTAAGCTGTCAACTTCCTTTATGCTATCAATAAGCATTCCTTTAAGTGATCGTTATATCGCGGTTTTACCGTACTCTCAACCCATTAATCCCTAGTGGGCAAATCCAGCTTCCAATTGATTCATGTCCATGATTTAGTCTTATTTATTTGATTTTACAAAATATTGAAAATATATAAATATCGAACGCTTTTCAGGCAATATGTTGGAAAAAACGTGTCTGATTTGATTCACAACGTTTTGTTAGCAGAACTTACGATACAATCAGAGTCCTATCTTTTTACACTGGTTTGCTTGTCACGAAGTTGCAAACCGGCAGACCCAACGCGGTCAATTCGTCAGGTATTGACTAAGACACACAACGTCTTATGATGAATCGCAGTTTAAAGTGATATTCCCCGTTGACCTTGACCTCTGTGATCTGGTTTTCAACATATTTTATTTACCGTACTTCATTCTTTGCAATGGTGTCAACTGCAGAAAGCAATCGCCATCCCATGGATTTTATTCTTCAAATTAGATTTTAGGCAATTGGACTAAGAAACATCGATATGAGTGTCAAACAGTTAGGATCCTGGGGCCTGTTTCATAAAACTTCGCACGACAAATGTCGTAAGTCAGATTATTAAAGTCTCAATTATTATTTATTTCTCCATCTTATCATGTCTTGTGACATCTCTTTGGAATCGTCTTGGAAAGACGATTCCAAAGAGATGCCACAATACATGATTGGATAGGGAAATCAGAAATTAAATGTATTTTGAAATTTTGACTTACGACCGTTTTGTCGTACGGAGTTTTATGAATCATGCCCTGGTCATCTCGTGAGTTCTGTTTCAAACCCTAGAGAGTATCTTTAAGAAGTTGCGAGCCAGTGAACAAGCGTCGATATGACAATGCAACAGGTCAAAAGAAGTGTATGGGTTAAACAAGATCTTCACAATACCAGGTACATGTACATGTATATCATACGATACGATACGATACTGTCATTTATTACTCTGAGGTCATTTTTGATCATTGTGACGTCAGAAATTCTGGCTAAACTTTCTGCGTTATGCTTTGTGGCATTATATAATTATTGTTCTGCTTCTATTTTCTAATGTGTATGTATATAAAATTAATTAAACAACTATATAGTTATTGATGGTGTTTATTGAAGGCATATAGTAAACACATCCTGCATTTTGCGGTGCGTTACAGGGCATTGTATTCAGCTATCGGCGTTTTTGGCAGAACCAGCCGATTAGACTCGCGTCAAAGGCTCTCGTCTGATCGGCTTTTCCGCCAAAATCGTTTCGAGCTGAATACATCATCATGTATCGCACTGCCAATTGGTGAATATATACTACTGTACATTACAATTGATGTGCCCATTGAATTTCATTAAATATTGTATAATCCGAAATCCAAATTCATTACAAATCGCAACATAACGGTCACATGTTAATTGACCACGTGGCCTTCTATAAGGTCATGTATAAAACAAGGTCGTTACCCAGGGGTTTGTGTCGGGCGGCTCATGCGGGGAAAAGATGGTTTCAGTCGACAACGACTGACAAGATAGCTAAATAAAAGCCGGGTGATTGAACCTTTATCGATAACGCTGATTGGCAGATACGGGCAAAAGGCGACTGATAACTTATGCTTGCGGAGATGTGCGTTTTTAACGCCACGGTATCACCTTAACAACCGGGTGATTTGATTTCATAGATAAAACTCTGAAATAATTGCAGTGTTCGAACGGGTCGTTGCGCCGTAATTTAAGGTCGCTCTCTGTGACCAATGGTCATAGTGTTCACCCTTATAGTCTAAAACGCCAATCTGAATGCATTTGCAAACAGTTTGGATGCTGATCAGACGCCGAGTTTACTCGGCGTCTGATCAGCATCCATACTGTTTGTCAATCTTTATGCGGTTTATGTAGCTATTCACGCCCAATGAAAATGAATTGTAGAAATTGTTGCAGACGGTAGTGTTGAAGCAGGCGATAAAGTATGATGGTACACGCCCAGTCAATAAACTTGTCCGCGGGATGATGTACGGGACCTCTCTTACCGACCTCTTATAATAACCTACCAGTTCGTGTTCAATACCCTATACATTTTAGCGCGCTATGTAATAGTCATAGCTTTTCTGTCTGTAATAGTCGTCTGCGGAAATTTTCTGAGTGATAATTGTGCGTTTTCTTCCGAAATATATTAATAGAGTTCCAAACAGAGTTGGGTCAAAATGAGACGCCGAGTAACTCTGTTTGAGATAGGGCCAGTTATCACAAATTCGCTCGTCGCACGCAGAAAGTTAAACCGCGGGAAATATAATCATAGTATGTATAATCCTGTCGTCTGCTTACCATGGATAGCATTGTCACAATGTGTGTGGTGTCTATTAATAGACGTCATTTGGTTCGGAGTCTGGTCAGAATCAAAACTCCGAGGATATTTGAATAAGCTCACGTTTTACATGTATACGCTATAATTCATCAATTAAAGTTATTTTTTTACTTTCTATATATCTTTAAATGTTTAAATAGTTGTCGAATAAACAAAATCACAACTTGTTGAATTGTTTGGATAATAGTCGAGGTGAAGAAATCCTGTCTCTTTTTTCGGCGGAGCTGGTCTGAATTCTCATTGAGCCTCAAACCTTATATGGCCCAACCAATCGTGAATGACCAGAAATGAAAGCTTAAGGACACGTGCTTAAAATCGAATAGTCTGATTGGGTAGCGGTTAGACTTGACTACTGCCTTTTACAAATTTGTAAAATAAGAGACACAGACTGTTATAGGCTGATTTGCTATGTAGCGGTACCAGTAGTACATGTAAACACGACTTTCCGCTACTACTAGTGAGTTATAACCGAGAAATTGTACGTGTCCCGACCGTTAGGTAGTGATTTGAATGACATAGTGTTTCTATTTCATATTGTCTCAAATTTCGGCAATGATTTGATGCGTTCTGCAAATCAGAACGAAATTGTTCATAATAGAATTGATCATAATTTTAATCTAGTACCAAGTATATGAAAAAGAAAGAATAGCAGTAACAATTCAGTGAGATTACGAGAAAACTGGCGTTTGAATTTAACCTAGATATCGAAAAGATTAAAGATTTCGAGCATGATGGGTATTTTTTGTGTTAACACCGTTTTCCTCCAGCGCATGCGCAACTCTGTGACCTCAAATGTAAACAAACCGTGATTTTTTAACGCGATCGCAATCTCTTGGTTAAATGCGAAAACACAACAACACGTAGATACCTAAAACGTACATTGCTACACTTTGTAGATATTTTTATAATAAATCAGAACATAGAACTAACTCTACAAGACAAATCCATACACGAATTCTTGAAGCGGACACTTGCTTTATTTTCTCATTTGAGGGGTCGTTTCAAACAATTCATATTCGGCATATTTCGGGGGAGCTTTCCAAAAATCTCAAATCAAAATCAGGTGATAGAGAATATTTAAACAATCAAACCATATTTAAAGTAACTAACAAAAGAGCACACACATACGAATTTTAGTAATTTATGGTATCTACAAATTACAAAATAAAAATGATACACGTAGATCTAGACATGGAAGTATAATTCCGTGATCTAGATCTGTCTTTAAAAATTCTAATCACTTTCAGTCACATCCTAGGAAGAAGTAAGTGCAATTCAATTGGCTTATAAAGATGGAAGTGGAAAATTGAGTTACCATCCTATTTATTGCAACTTGGATAAAATCAATTCCATATACATCATTACCTTAATTCACCACCCATTCCGCCGAATATCTTTTTTAAAGATATTTCTTGTTTGTTAATGAACCATATATACTATGCATATATGTCCGTCATGTTGCGAATAAAAAACAGAATGCTGCCGATTGAAGGAAACAAAGCCCCGCCTACCTCGTGAAAGTTTGATAAAACAGGGTGATAAATTTCATTAAAACGCTAAACTATCGTCTTCTATACTTTATTATGCCTTTAACCTTATCACGTTATGGTTGGCCTGTCTGCAAACTTTATCGTCTGCAATAATTCTCATATTTAAATTCCTTTCAATTTCTTTCAGAAATTAGCTTTTCAGTATCAAACAGTTTGAATCCAGATGAGACGCCGAGTTACTCGGCGTCTCATCTCGATTCAAACTGTTTGCAATGAGTATCACAATTGCGCGACCAACGTGCAAAAAGGTTAAATTTATCGGAAATATTGAACCCACTCAGATCCGTTAGAAGATTAAATAGCTTCCGAGTGATCAAAACCAAGGAACACATAAAACGCGTCACGACTTGATCATTACTTATACAGTAAAACCTCGCTATCACGACCACTAAAACGAAGGCTAATTGATTGTATAATAGAGAGGTGACAGCTTAAAGCAAGGTGACAGTGAAACAGAAAGCTCCTAAGGAGCTTTCTGTTTCACTGTCACCTTGCTTTAAGCGGTCACCTACCGTAAAACACCCTAATAATTAACATAATTTAGTGGTCGTAATAGAGAGGTTTTACTGTATATTGTTGTTAACTTATATTTGGAACTGTTTGCGTTTGATTTATAGTGAAACATCCCATTACTTCCCCGGTTCTCTGACCCGTTATCCCATAGGCTGTTTTAGTTTTAAAGACCTGTGACCCCTTAACCCTTTCCCTTATAGAAGCGACTTTCAGCACATTTTAATTTATTCCTCCGCTGAAGAAAATAGTTCCAGTTTGTACCCTCATGAACAATAACCATTACAATTATTTTAAACAGCCTAGCATATTTTAGCTTAAAACAGGCTGAAAGTAAAGCAGAATGTGCCTTAAGGCACATTCTGCTTTACTTTCAACCTGCTTTAAGTGGTCAGCTGTTTTTCAAAACTAGAAACAGGCTATGAGGTAAAGGGTTAAGCCGGTTTTAATTAATTAAGGAGCATTCTGCTTTACTTTCAATCCTCTTTATGTTGTTCCAGCTGAAAAAGATACTGGAAATGCATTTTGTGTTTTATTAGGTGGGGGGGGGGGGGCAACTTTCCTGAGTGTAACAAATAATTGAAAGCGTAAAAGGGCGTGTTTTGGTATATGGGCTCAAATAACTATTGTGAAATGTGGACAGTTCGGTTGAACTATATTTCAATGTTTTAACATTTCTACACAACTTTTTGTTTTGAAAATTAAAGTGGCTTTCGATTTCAGCTTATTTGAATGTTTTAAAGTACATGTAGCTAAGTTAAGTTTTAAATTTGAAATACAGATATGTTCAACATAAGCGATGTCGAAAACATGTTTTGCCTGGTTATCGATAAAATGTCTGCAAACGGTCTTATTGGGGTTTTTGTGTTTCTTTTGTATTACTGTTGATGTCTGTATCAATTTGAATTAATTGTTAAAATCATTATATGGTATTGTCGGAAATCAACGCCGATAGTTATTCTGAAACATCAGATTAGCTCAAACCTAACCAATCAGAGGCTTGCGAACGGTCTAAGACTCAACTCATATGAGATATTGGACACTGGGTCCAAGGTTATAAAGAGTTTGAGTTCACTCTGAAATCGTTCTCAAGCATTTGATTAGTCAGATTTGAGCTTATGCTCAAATCTGACCAATCAAAAGCTTGAGAACGATTCAGACTCAACTCAAACGCTTTATAACATTGGACCCTGGCCTTTGCCAAGTGTGACATCCAATCGAGCTAACCAGTATTGGCTGCTTCAAACTGTAGTTTGCCAAATATTGACACTTTATATCACAGCGGAGAATGTGCAATTATTTCCAAGAAAAAGCGCTCGGTTTGCGAATCAAGAGACTTTTGTTTATTGCAAACAGCTATTTACTAAGCGTCTGATTAGGTTCAAAACTGTTCGACACCTAAATTAAAATAAAGGAACAATTATTGCAAGTAAATGTAATTTTCAAAATGGCATTGGATTGTAATATCGTTTGCATGTCCATTAGAAGGGAACTATAAGGATATTAAACTATTAACTACTTACATGTACATGTACCAATCAATGCGATTTCAAAATGTCAATCCTCTCTGGACAAGATAAAGGTCAATGCCAAAGGTCAAGGTCGCCAGAATTAAACCATTCAGCTTTGCGGTTTCCTTATCCCTGGAACCCAGTTTGAAAAGATTTCAAACGGTATAAACGGTACTGATGACGTCTTTAAACTTTAACACTCTGCTCAATTGTCAAATGTAAAACTTGACTTCAATTCCCATAATAAATTTATTTGCAATTTTGTTAAAAAGGGTATTAGATTTGTGAAACAGATAGGAACAAGATGAGACGCCGAGTTACTTGGCGTCTCATCTTGATCCAAACTGTTTGCAAATGGGTATCGCATTCGCCTATATAGCGTATAGAAGGTTGAGAAAGGTGCGTTTTTGCCCCATCTTTGTTTGCAAATCACCAATTTATTGAGAGAGATCAATACCAATAATCTGATAACGTTGGATTTACAGTTCTATTTTGTTACCTGAAATATAACTCAATTGAATTCATTTACCAGTTTATCAAAACGTTTACTTTCTTTTGACAAATAAACCCACTTAACCCTGTGTACGTTTCGGATAAATTTGTGATATTTGTTGCATACAATTTGAACCCAGAAGAGACGCCGAGCTACTCGTCGTTTCTTCTGGGTCCAAATTGCTTGCAACTCCATACTTTTTCCGAAGAAAATTACAGATAAATTAAATCTGAAAAAAGTTGCAGACAACAAATTTTGCAGACGGCAATAACGTAGAGCGCTAAGGTTAATTCGGACTGATAACATCTATTTGTCAGCAGGTTTTGTCAGGGCAGATCAACCTTTGACTCAATTTCACGTGCTGTTATCAGACAAATTCAATCGGTTCTATATAAGTCGAATAAATACTTAGTTAACAGTTAAGATATGATCCAAGTCGCAATTGTAGCCGACACGTGGTGTTTGACGCCTACCTGGAAAAATACCGTCTGCTTGAAAATGGTAGTCTGCACATTTTTTTTATAACTTTAGCCCTCGGTAGGTCAGCTAGTGATACTATTTTCAAAAACTGTGTATCCAGATGAGACGCCGAGTAATTCGGCGTCTCATCTGGATCCAAACTATTTGACACATTGATTGATTTATTGCATTAAGGCCACCGGCCCATACACAAATAATATACACAAAATATTTGCAAACATTTGTAGTAGTAAAAGCATAAGCATAACATAACCTTTAAAGAAATATTTCCACTATACTAACCTAAAGCATGCATTGACTTTGAAGTGTCTAGGCAAAATTGAACAAAAACAATACAAATGTATCGATTTCGCCCAAAATTGCCCAAACATATATAGTTCCGATAGAAATTAGGTACATCTACTTTGAGAATTTCTACGGCCGATATATATGTAAATCAAATTTGCAACCGAAATGTATATATGTAGTACTGAAGACTATCATATGGACAAATGCCGTTTTATTGTAGAAAACGGCTAGTTACAGCGGAGAAAACGTTATTCTTTCCCAATAAACGCTCAATCTATTATTTCCACTGCAAACAGTTTGAAGCCAGATCAGACGCCGAGTCTGGTCAGGTACCAAACTGTTTGCCGTCTAGATTAAATCAACATTCAAAATTGTCTAAAAGTTGTAATTTTCTTCATTTTTGTGCAATGCGTTTGCGTTTCGTTTGCGTTTCGTTTGCGTTTAAACAGGAAAGAATAGCGTTGTCTCCACTCTACATGTAAAGCCATGATCTATTATATATTCCTTTCAAAATTGCCCCCTATCATTTACGTTCACTGAAGGAAATATAGATACAGTGGAGAAAACGTTATTCTTTCCCAATATAAACGCGTTTTCGCTAAAACTATTATTTCCACTGCAAACAGTTTGGAGCCTGGTCAGACGCCGGGTAACCCGGCGTCTGATCGGGCTCCATACTGTTTGCCACTCAGGTAAAATTGAATAGTTAGAATTATCAAAATGTTGTCATTTTCTCCATTTTAGTGTGTTGCGTTTGCGTTTCGTTTGCGTTTAAACGGGAAAGAATATCTATAATATATTCCCTTTCAAAATTGCCCCCTGTCATTTACGTTTCACTGAAGGAAATATAGATATGAGCGTAGGTAAGTTGTATTGTTCGATTTTTCTGAACTGTCCGAGTTATTTTTAGAACAGAATAGTTCATAATGGTATAACATTGGATCTGTATAGTCGTCGATTTCCAACTTGAGATAAGCATGATCATCGTGCAGCACGAGACAGCTGCGCTGATTTTACTGATATATGTAATTCATTCTTAATAAACGTGTTTATGCTAAAACTATTATGTCCATTGCAAACAGATTGGAGCCAGATCAGGCTCCAATCTGTTTGTCACCCGGATTAAAAAGATAAAATTAATATTCTACAGTTTTGTGCATGGTATTTGCGTTTATTCGGGAAATAATTACAGTACTGAACCTTATTAAATTAAAAAAATTTGCGATTCGCTTGCAATTCGATGGCAATTCGCTTGCAATTCGATGGCAATTCGCTTGTGAATATTTTCCAATGCAATTAACGCGTTAAGGTTGCCTGAATTGTGTATATCACCAATATTTGCAAATATGTCTTCGTTAATGGTTTTCGATTCCATTTTTGTCCCAACCGCTTCGAAAAAATCGCATAAAACGACTCAAACACACGATTTGCTTTTTGAAGCGCCCGATTCGATGGCAATTCGATGGCATTTCGCTTGCGATTATCAATTTAATTTAATACGGTTCAGTACTGTATGTCTCTCTACAGTACATTACGCACAATAAAGACAGCTTTCCGTATCCCTGGTTTACTGTACGGAAATCAACGAGCACGGTGAGCATCCCTTTTAAAATTTTAGAATGTTCCAATCTAAAAATAAATCTGACAGGTCAGAAGAAAACACACTAATATATTATTCAGACTGCGAGTTTTTTTCATGTTTTTAATTTAGAAACAAAAACGACCTCTTTGCGAGTTTCATGACTTAGGATTTACCGTTGAAATCAGTGCCTCGAGATTTAACCTTCACTCAAGGTTTAATTTGGATCTTGACCCATTACATGTACAGTGGAGAATCTGTTATTCTTTCCCAATAAACGCGTTTACGCTAAAACTATTATTTGCAGTGCAAACAGTTTGGAGCCAGATCAGACGCCGGGTAACCCGGCGTCTGATCAGGCTCCAAACTGTTTGCCACCAAGATAAACAAGAATTATCAGAATTGTCCAAAAATTGTTCATTTCTACGTTTTAGTGCTTTGCGTTTGCGTACGTTTGCGTTTAAACGGGAAAGAATAACACATTATCCACTGTACCCAAGAGCCCGTTTCTAGTTATGAAGACAGACGATCACATATAGTAGTTTGAAAGTAAAGCAGAATGCCCCTTAAAGCAGATAACGATTTAAGGCGTATTATGTTTAATTTGCAGTCTGCTTTAAACTACCATCTGCTATAGGATATACACGTAGAACAAATTTTTTGGAATGAATTAAAGGTTTAAGCCATGAGTAATTCCACAAGAACACTGTTAGCACAACTTTCCTCATACATGTACTTTAATTTGCCAATGAATTGGGTATTATCTTATATTGTTGAAGATATTGTTTTATTGCTGGTTTCATCAACCAATGAAACTAAAGAAGCTGTCATTGTTAAGATTTATGTCTAGTGTTTTAATTAGATTATAAATCTTGCTTTATTAATTCTACACAGTAACATGCGCTGAAAAACCTACAAGTGATGTTCTGCTGTTCTAGAGCCATAAGTGTTATCCATACATCTATAGTGAAGCACATGTAGAAATTATTTTTCATCGTTTAAACGAAATGCAAAGCAAAGCAATAAAAAGTAGAAATGGCATTTTATTCACTTAAAAACGTTTACTATATACTTTGCAATCTGTAATGCAAACAATGTGAAATGAACATGACTATTTCAGCATAAATGCATTTGTTAGGAAACTATAGCGTTTTCTCTACTGTACGAGCTACAGTGGAGAATGTGTTATTCTTTCCCAATAAACGCGTTTACGCTAAAAATATTATTTCCAGTGCAAACAGTTTGGAGCCAGATCAGACGCCGGGTAACCCGGCGTCTGATCAGGCTCCAAACTGTTTGCCACCAAGATAAACAAGAATTATCAGAATTGTCCAAAAGTTGTTCTTTTCTACGTTTTAGTGCTTTGCGTTTGCGTACGTTTGCGTTTAAACGGGAAAGAATAACGTTTTCTCCACTGTATCAGTGTATCCTTTTTGTTAATAAATCTATAACCATAAAACAGCCTGCTATGTATTATTATTATAACTATACCTAACAAAGAGGAAATTTATTCACAATGTACTCGTATATATATTTATATTAGTTTTGTTTATCCTTGATACACACTTGATGATTCAATTTAATGTTTTAAAATTAGCAGTGACTTTATAACCTTGTGTAAGTCGATGGCCAAGTGTATTAGTAGAGCCACTGTGTAATCGGACCTATCTATAATTACATGTCCGGATCTATGAGTGTAGTTTATTGGGGACAGATTTGGGGACTAACACAAATACTGACTGTAAAAAGAAAGAGAGGAAGCCAGAAAAATACTTCTTCATCAAGGATTTTACGAAACGGGTCTTTGATACGGATCGTTTCAGATTATTTACATTAGTCGAATTTCGAAACAAATGCGGCTTATTAACTCTTTGCATGTTGGGCAATGTTTTTTTCTGCAACAATTGTCGTGTGCTACTGTTCTAACATTAGAAGTTTTAAATTTTCTTTTCAAAACAGGGTCAGAATGTCAAACAGTTTAAATCCTCATGATATGCCGAATTCACTGAAGAAAATAGTTCCAATTTATACTGTCATGAATATGCACCATTAGAAACATTGTCTATATTCTTGCACATAGAATCTTAAAGTTGGCTGAAAAGTACACTAGAATGCCGCATTCTTTTTTCTTTCAACCTGCTTTAAGTAATCTCATGTCTTCAAATTAGAAACAGACCATGGGTAAAGGGTTAACTACAAAACCTTAACCAGCTAATAATGTCAAAGGTCAATGTCACTCAACTGCGACTTAACATGTTTTACTCAACGACGCACACGGGTATGTCGATTGTGTGACCCTAGCTTCATTCCATATCTCAACATAATGCAAATATTTTACCGATGGTACCGATGCAAGTTCGGACGGACATACGTCCATACAATGAAAACGCATTACATGTACACGTAACCACATCGTGTTGGGACATAAAAATGTCCGATCCGTTCTTGATACCCGTCAGTCGGAACCAAGCCAGGTACATTCGAATGATCAATATTATCCTGAAGTAGAGACTCCATAACTTCCAAATAATCACGGGACAAAGGATAACAAATTGAGAAGGAACGCTGATATGTAGACATTTTGTCACGCAACAGACGCCATCTTGAAAAGTCGTTGACGCAATCAGAAAGGTGCCCGGATGAAATTTGGCACGTGATCTGATAGCCCTGACAGGTTTTGGACCCCCGGTAGCAGATATAATGGCTAAATCTTGTTTACCCGGTGAGTGCAGACTATTTATCAAATTTCTCTCCGAGTTAACGTTTCACATGCGGACAGGGCTCGTGCCAAGATGGCTTTTGTTGAGTTCGATGTCTCTGGCAAAAGAAGCAGTTGGTGTATGCTTTTAGCCTTGTCCATGCTAAGTGAGAATTTGTCTAGTTAGCGCAAACAGTTTGGATCCTGATCAGATGCTGAGTTAACTCTGATCAAGGTCCAAATAAGTTTGCAATAATAATAAGTTAGGTTTCATCGAAATGTACATATATCAAAATTTAATTCGAAACATGAAATTGGGACAATTTCAAAGAAGACGAAATTGTTGTAGACGAAGTTATACTTAATATTCTTCAAACGACAAAAAACAACACCTCCTTTATATGCTGTGTGTTCAATGCTAAATATAAGCAAGCAATCATGAATGAAGAAAAATAGCATCCCCCAAATATGAATCTCTATAAAATAGTTGATCTATCAAGCAATGGAAATGTTTACTAGATCTAGACTCAAGCTGTCGGCAACAGCATACCGGTATTTGGTTTGACTTCCAGACGTTGTTTATTCTTAAATTTTCATATGGACTGCACGACTTATGAAAAATGGCGAATATATGTTGATTTTAAGGTTGGAAAATAAGAAAATATTAAAAATATTTTAAAATGTTTAAAGTAAAATAAACAGTATACATCATGTGTATGTTTACACTGGTTTCAAGCATAGAAAGGGTATACTTGTATAACTGCCAGAGCTCTACCAAAACGACCACTGAAAAAAAGAATACTTATATACATGTATTTGATATAAAAAGGGACACTGTAAAGCATGTTGGTGGGAAGACAGAAACGCGCTTATTTTCTTTAATCTTGCTTTAGAAAGCCACCCGTCTTAATTGCAAAAACGGGTCTTATTAATGATGTAAAAATCAGTTTCTACAGTATACCGATGCACTTGACGTTGGATTACTTTAAATTATTAAACCCTTACATGTAACTACAAGAATATCACTCGCGTTTGACTGACTTTATTTTTATAAGTTATGAGTTTGATTACAGAATCATTGGTTTAATTATTAAAACAGTTCCGATTTTGATCAGACACCGAGTTACACGACATCTGATCTGGATTAAACCCATTTGCAATTGCCAGCTCACCTGGGTGGACACAGTAAAGGGGTACATTGGCCTAGTTTCAAATTTACTTGTGTTGTTCTTTGTTGGAGCTATTCACTGACAAACGTGTGGACAAAATTTAATATGGCTTTTATAATGAGGAAAGGTAACGTTCTGTGTATTCATTATCTAACAAAAGTATAACATGAACGTTAGACCTGTGACAAGCGACCGTTCAACGTAATTCGATTGAGATCTGCAAAAATAGTTGGCTTGTTAGAATACAACGAAAACAATACAACAAAGTTTCGATGAGCTTTGTGTATTACATGTACTAGTTTTTAGTATGTAGCTGTCATAGTTTGTTAATACATGCACTGGTTTGACGCATATTCAAATGATAAAAAACACAGGCTTAACGGTACATCTTCTTTAGGTCGTTAATTGAATTATCATGATAAGGGTATGTTAATCCTTCCTCTGTTAAAGTATCGTCTGCTCAACTCTTTTAATGCCAAGGCCGAAAATACTGAACTTTGAAAATAGTTTGGACCTTGATCAGACGCCGCGTAACGCTGCGTCTGATCAGGCTCCAAACTGTTTGACACTCATATCAATGTTTCTTGAGTCAAAACGCATAAAATTAATTCGAATGTTCAAAGTAAAAGCACGTGAACGATATAGCGGACGATACTTTGGACGCGATCTCTTTCCGTCATAATAGCAGTAAAAATGTTATTCTTTCCTGTTTAAACGAAACGAAACGCAAACGCGTTACAATAAAATGTAGAAAATAACAGGTTATTGACAATTCTTATTAACCGTTTTAGCTGGCTGGCAAACAGTTTGCAATGGAAATGATAGTTTTAGCGTAAACGCGTTTATTGGGAAAGAATAACGTTTTCTCCACTGTATGATGTAAGCTTATACATGTAATTACGTTATTTTCATTCCAAATGCCAAGCAGGTTGGAAACTGATAATAAGATGCCCTGTTGCTCAATGCCTGGTCAGGATACATACTGTTTGCAAATTTAAGAAAATCATGCCCAGCAGCCGATTTAAAGACATACTCGCCTATACTAAAAATTTCGAAAAATAAACTTCTTAAATACCTTGATTACTATATATTTTCTTATTTGCAATACATTTATTACCATAAAAATGAATTTTGAAAAGTTCTCATTGGTAAATTACGTAAAATATAGTCCTTTCCGTACAGGCACTGTTTCAAGATTTGAAAAAAACTGTCCCGGGTAGCAGTTCTTGTAGAAATTATGTTTATGTTTTTATCAGCAGCACTGTAAATGCTTTAAGTAACTAACGCTTTATTAGATGCTGTTGTATTCACATACACTCATATATTTACCAATTTAAGCAAATATTGGATGAATATTTCTCATTTTTAGGCCAACAGAGACCCAATTTGGCTAGAATTTTGAACATATTTCATAAATGAGCATGGTGACACCTAGGTTTCTTTACAGCATTTGATAAGGAATACTTTAACCTAGATGTACACCAAATTTTCACAGATGATAGATAGGTATGTGGTATAAGAAAAAACAACTTTATTTTCGCCATATTCACTTCCATGTTGTCATAGCAACCAAATACAATATACTTATAATAACATAAATATGGATTATTTTTTCAAATTTTTATCATATCAATAGGAAAACATAGCATTTGAGCATAATAGATATAACAACAATCAAACAATGTTTATACTATTTAAAAAATAGTAAAATTGATAGAGAAATATGTATGTTGCTATAGCAACCAGCTATCAGAAAATCTCCAAATGGTGTTTTTTCCCGTATTTTAGAACGTTTTCACTGATTTTGGCATAGGCGCCACTCCTCGACCAAAAATATTAATATAACAAATTAATTGTTTTAAAATAAGAATAACAAATAACAGAATTTAAATTTGGCGAAGGGTGGCGCCATAGAAAAAATCGTCTTTCTAACTCTTATTTATTAGTTTTTTACATGAAAAACACAAAATCATGGTCAATAAATGCTTTATTTCTAAAAGAACTCGGTCTTCTACATGTATTAACAAAAGTTAATATGTTTATGACATTAAAATGTTTTCTTGTATCACCTGCGTGTTTTAATTGTTCAAATTCTGATGTTTAAAAATTAGATTTTTGTAGGGCTGAAATGCTTGGTTTCTGAACCTGTGCCTTTTCATCATTCAGTTTAGCCCAAAAGCTCGTTAAAAACACAAGAAAGAGCTTTAAAACGTTTATTTCACACTTGCTTGTGATGAATGAATGCTAGAAAATTAAAAAGTGTACTAGAAATATGTTATTTTGTTGTAATATAAGTGCATTTGTTCCTTATGACGTTTTCTGCTCTGACAATGAGCAAATGCGGCAAACGTCACACTTTACAAAGCTATAAAAGCATGGCAACCCCCAATTTCTTTTTTGCCATTTTGCTTATATAGACCTAAATTCAACCTGCATAACTTTTCATGAGATTCTGTCGGTGTTTTCTAATACGCAAGTATCCCTTTAACAACATATGACGTCATCGCTTTTCTCGGAGTAGTTGGACATATCCTCTTGTAGGATAAAAACAATGATCAATAGATATGAACGCTTTAAATGCTTGGCTATGGAATCATGAATTGAAATATTTGACCTTATGGATAAGAAAGAAAGAAAGAAAGAAATGAGGAATTGAAAGAAGAAGAATGAAAGAAAGAGAGAAAGGAAAAGAGAAAGAAAGAAAGGAAAACGAAAGGAAAACGAAAGGAAAACGAAAGGAAAAGGGAAGAAAGAACGAGAGTAAATAATATGAAATATTGCATACAGAGATAAGACAAAGAAAACAGACAGAACTGATGAAGAAAGAAAATTAGAAAAGAGTGGTAGAAATAGATTGGTGTGTGTAGATTTTGATATTACAGTACTTTTAAGACTCGCTGTCGGGGTACGGTCAATAAGAATGTTTATTTCTCGTAATAAATTATGTGCTTCGTCGAAATTTAATCCAATTAAAAAGTTATAATAGTTTTTGGATTAACGTTCTATATAAGTTGGTGATTGTAAACAAAGTCTTTACAAATATTTTTATTCAACCCGATCACCTCTTACAGCTGTTTGCAAAGTGTGTAGACCCAGATGAGACGCCGCGTGTTTCGGTGCTTTACCTGCCCTGCGTCGACACACTTTGCAAACTATTTGTTGTACAGTGGAGAAAACATTATTATTTTCCGTTTAAACGAAACGAAACGCAAATGCGTACCAATAAAATGTAGTAAATGACAAGTTGTTGACAATTCTGATTAAACATTTTTAGCTGGTTGGCAAACAGTTTGGAGCCTGATCAGACGCCGGGTTACCCGGCGTCTGATCTGGCTTCTAACAGTTTGCAATGGAAATAATAGCTTTAGCGTAAACGCGTTTATTGGGAAAGAATAACGTTTTCTCCAATGTACATGGGTGAGAAACTTAGGCTATTATCGTTCGACATTGATTGCCAGTGGGTTTGGTGTACAGTGGAGATGACGTAATTCATCCCCGTTTAAACGCAAACGAAACGCAAACGCAAATGCAATAAAATGTACAAAAAAAAGTTTCGTCATACATGATGATTTATTTAATCTGAGAGGCAAACAAGTTGGAGCCTGATCAGACGCCGGGATATCCCGGCGTCTGATCTGGCTCCAAACTGTTTGCAATGAAAATAATAGTTTTAGCGTTAACGCGTTTATTGGGAAAATACAACGTCTTTTCCACTGTATATAAATACAACACACTCCAATCACAAAGTTATTTTATATGTTATAATGACAGTATATGCTATAATGACCGTTAAATCACAAATAATTCACTATCACAAATAACCCTTCAATAATTTGCAGCTATAATTGTCAATTACGGAATAACTTGTCCGGAAATAAAGATAGTCAACCGTACATTGCTACCGAAATGTGTCACCGTTTTGCAGTATCTTAATATTTGGATATACATTTTTTTTTCTAAAAAAATTGACTTCAGCCTAGAGAAAGTGTCATACATTATTGCAGCTTCAATACTCTACATTTAATTTACATTAGATACGTATCATTGCGATTTCCATTTAATGTTTTCATTTGACTTAAGGGTATGCATATTACAACCGCTCATAAAAAGAATGTTCGTTGTTTAAGACAGGTGGCTGCTTAAAGCTGGATGAAGATAAAACAGAAAGCTCCTTAAGGAGCTTTCTGTTTTACTTTCATCCTGCTTAAAGCTACCTGTCTGTTTTGATTTCAATATTTCGCTAGTTATAAATACGGGTGTTTTTAAAGTTAATTTTATGTTTTCTGTTGGATGAAGGGTATGCATTTATTTTAAACAGTGTGTTTTGTCGACCTAACCTAGTATACGCAATTTAAGCTTGAGAATTTATTATAAGCCAATAACGTAAGTGGTTTTACGTTATTATCAAACAATAAGAGCAGATTTTAAACCTATTTGGCTAATTCTCGGGCTAATCTCTTCGCGCCTTTCGACAGGTTCTGTTGACTTACATATCTTGGAAGTGTGCGTCTTCGACCGCAGTTTCTGGAATATAATATATATGGTGGTCTGCTGTAAACTTACTGATGCATAAGGTAAGCCGATTTAGTTTAACCCTTTCCTCCATATAAGCACATTTTAACGCATTTAATCTATTCCTCCTGGAGAAAACGGCTCCAATCCATACCGACATGAATATTACATGTACCATAAAATATATTTCCTATATCATATCCGATGGTAGCTAAAAGCAAGTTGAAAGTAAAGCAGAATGCGCCTTCTGGAGTATTCTGCTTTACTTTCAACCTGCTTTAAGTGGTCATATGTCTTCAAAACTAAAAAACAGGACATTGGGTAATGTTTTAAAAAATCTGTAATGCCATCAGTACAGTCGAAGAGACATTATTCGTTCCCACTGAACGCTTTTGAACTAAAACAACTACATGTTGTATTTCCACTGCATTTTTAACCAGATCAGACGCCGGGTACCCGGTGTCTGATTAGTTCAAAATTGTTTGCCATTCAGATCAAAATAAATTGTTTGAATTTTTCAAATGCTGTAGTTTTTCTTTATTTTATTGGCATTGAATTGTGTTTTGTTTCGTTTAAACGGGAAAGAATAACGTCTACTCGACGGTACTTATAACCGATGCAGTTTAGAGCGATCAAATGAGCTTTACATGTACTCATTATCCCCTGAAACTTCCAATGGACAATGCCAGTTTGCAATAAAGGCTGGTCCATTTAAGACTCTTTATGGTTGTTTTTTGTAATAAATTGCAATATGACAAATAATGAAGTTCCTGATCAGAGGGCTCCTGTAGGAGACCTCTTATCATGGACTTCATTGTTTGCATAAGATAAGATTACTCTTCACATGTACACATTTGGTAAAGGACGCATATGTGCGTCACTAGGGCTCAATGAGTTAATAATTCTTGGTTTTTGTTAATTCAGGATTATATATATACAAAATGTAATGTTAAAAGACTGATTCATGCTGAACAAAATTCAAACCGTGAGAAAGCTCCTGAACAAGCTTTCTGTTTAATATGAGGCATTGTACAGGTTGTGGGCTTTAAGAACAGTACGGAATATATATTTATATTTATTGACTTGTACATAGTACATGTACATCATCATATATACATACAGCATATATTTATCAGATATATCATACAGTATATTCATATCATATGTTAAGATATAACAATTGAAAAAGCACTCAATTGTTCGTGGGCTTTTTATGCCCGCGAGATCGCATATCGGGTGGGTGATTTAGGGCACACTGGTGTTTGTTTTGTCTGTTGGTTGCAGGACTGTCAAACGAAATCTTCAGACTTTTATCCTAGCAGATGGTAGCTTTGAGCATGCTGAAATAAAAGCAGAATGCGCTTTAAAGCGTATTCTGTTTTACTTTCAACCTGCTTTAAATAGTTGCGTTTGAAAAATAGAACATTTGGAAATCTTAGGATTTTTCAAGATCAACTTATGGCAGCCCTAGGTTGGTTTCCGGTTTTGTGTTGGATTGATTTTCTGTCCACATCTGTAATCTTGATCAACATTTAACCCTTTCATTATCAAATTTACCGTGAGGTTTTTACCCCTTCACCGCCATAGTGTCGTCTGCTTCAATATTGTTGTCTGCAATATCGTTTCAAAGTTAGATTTAAGGCAGTATAACTGACGTAATTTCAAAACAAGTGGCAAAACAGTTTTAATCCTGAACAGACGCCGCATAGCGCGGCGTCTGATCAAGATCAAAATTGCTTGCAAATGCGCTTTATGACGTCATTGAGAGTGAAAGGGTTAAGAGCTGTATGTTACAGTGACTTCATATTTGACGCGTGTATACCACTCAAAAAGCTCTTGAGCTCAGTATAGTTTAGGTCATGCGAGACAAAGAGCGTTGTCATTTTGATTCAAATATGCTGAAATTTGAAAAAACATGTACACGTATTTCAAAGTTAAAACGTGCTCGCTTTCATAAGTCAACCATGCCATTTTTCAAAGTTGAAACGTGGCTAAGTCATGTTTTAACTTTAAAATACTTGTAAGTTCGACTTAATACATTCAACCCTAACGGCGAGTATACTCGTCTTTACAAATAGTGTAAATGTGAAGAATGTGAATACATTTCTTCGATGCACACAGTACTGTACTAATACATGTACCCTGGTCAAACGACTAATACAGGAGCCTTCTGTTCAGGGTATGCACCGTTTGTCATTTCGAAATGTATTGTTAAAATCGATCCTAAATATGTAAAATTGATCTAGACTTTATTGAAAACTGGACTTGTCCATTTGAAGTACCAGGGCTGAAAAGGTTAAAGAAATCCGGGTTGTCGAACTTTTACTGTATGTCGATAATATACAGGGGAGGAGACGTTATTCTTTCCCATAAACGCGTTTATGTTAAAACTATTATTCAAAATGCAAACAGTTTGGAGCCAGATCAGACGCCGGGTACCCGATGTTTGATCAGGCTCCAAACTGTTTGCCACTCAATTTAATATAAGTAATCGAAAGTGTCAAAAGGTTGTCATTTTCAACATTTTAATGAAATACGTTTGCGTTTCGTTTGCGTTTAAACGGGAAAGAATAACGTCTTTCTCTATACTGTGTACGTTAACAGCGTTGTGTGAAAATGTTCACATAATTATGTACCCCGCTTAATGTCTTACAGGCATACACCACCTGTGTAATATATAGCAAAACTGGCGAAGGTCAAGATACAGGGGTCAAGGTCATTTATCATTGGTGTTTAAAATTCGCATGAGTGGAAGTACTTCATTTGTAACAATCTATAAACAATTTAATGTCGTATTCTGTGAAATGTATCTCCATCGTCAAAAAGGAACCCTATGCTCGGGATCTCCAATGTTTGTCACTTTGCAATGTATGGATGAAAACAACCACAAATAGTAAAATTAAATAGTTCCAGGGTGGATAAATTAACTGAACATGTCTGGCTTTCTATGTTCATTTTGTCAATTGAATTTTTTTGTTACTGTTACTCGTAACTCTCCCGAAATCAAATACAAATCCGGAATCATCTACTGAATAATAATAATAATATACTGAATTATTTGTTTGTGAATATGTATGTATTTGTCTATGTACATTATGTGTTCCTCATGTTTTGTCTATGTACATTATGTGTTCCTCATGTTTTGTCTATGTACATTATGTGTTCCTCATGTTTTGTCTATGTACATTATGTGTTCCTCATGTTTTGTCTATGTACATGTTTTGGTCCTTGTGTTTTCATGTACATGTAATATCATGAACTGAGAGTAATAATTGCACGCCAAATGTTTCATTGTTTTGCCATAGTCTGCATCGTTTTCTATCACGTGAAACTATTATCCCTAATGCCTATTTCTATTTTCGAAGACGGTTGACCACTTACAGCAGTCTGCAACTAACCCCCGAACAAATTCAACAGTAATGTTTCCCTTTACGTCAGTACCCAATCCTATGGTGTTACTACTCTTTATTATCGTCTGAAGAAACGATTTTACTGAGTACCGACACCATAGGGTTTAATGCATCAATAAAGATTTTAGTTTTTGAAATACTCCCCTTACACAGAGACATAGCGAGATGGAAGAGGGTAGCAACTAAGAAAGTCTTAATATAAATATAAAACGAGTAAACGAGGGAGTGAGAGGGGGGATATACAGAGGAGAATTCGTAATTCTTTGCCAATAAATGCGTTTAGGCTAAAACTTATTTCCAGTTCCAAACAGGGCAGACCATCACAGGGCTGCCATTTCTCCGGATTTTTTTCCAATTTCATGGTAGTTTAAAGCAGGCTGAAAGTAGTCGCATGTCAACAAAACAAGAAAAGGGCTATGGGGTAATTGTACGATTCGTAAAATCGCACATGAAAAATGCAAATTTGGAAATCTTAGGATTTTTCATGTCAACTTATGGCAGCCCTGCCATCATATTAAAGCACACGATATACATTGTAATGGCTTTGAAAGGGTTTTGACAAACCGGTTAAAGTTGGCGGAGAAACGGTTACATTCTTTCACAATAAACGTGTTTATGCTGAAATTAATATTTCTAATTTGCAAATAGTTTCGAGCCAGATCAAACGGCAGTTGACCCGAGTTCTGATCAGGTTCAAAACTGTTTGCCACTCAGATTAAAACAGAAATTTAAAAGTTTCGAAACTTTTAATTTTCTTCATTTTTGGTGCATTGTATTTGTGTTTAGTTTACGTTTCAAATGGAAAGAATAACATATGCTCCACTGTATATGTAAAGAATGGAACATAATTTTGAATGCTCACATGTACTAATAGCCTCCGATATATTTAAGGCTGATTTACATAACATACCCTAAATGTTTGTGATTAACCTGAAATCAAATACAAGCTTCTCCTTTGAGTCATTTAATTGTCTGAAATGATTAATGATTGTAAATTGATCATATTTTCATACTGGTCTTTATCAAATATTTCAAATTGTTTGGCGCAAATTCAAATATTTATAGGGTGTGGAGTTCAAAAGCAAGCGAAATTATATACACCCAGATTGATATACGGTTCCCCGTGTCTGCGATGCTGCGGAGTGGTCGCGTGCCTTCGATAAAGTCTGGTTATGCAGTGATCCCTCTCTACAACGACACCCAATGGGAGACACATAGTGTGCGTTGTTCGGAGGGAGTCGTTATAGGGAGGGAAATAGGTACATTTGCAAACAGCTTGAATCCAGATCAGACGCCGCGTAACGCGGCGTATGATCTGGATTCAAGCTCTTTGGTACTCTTCATTGTGTTTTTTCTTTCAAAATGTCCAATATGTAAATATTTGAGAAAACCAGCAGACGACAACTTTAAGCAGACGCTATAACAGCAGTAAAAGCTTTAGACATAACTTTCCTGTTTAGGGAACTGCGACAAGGGTCGTTGTAAGGAGGGAGACGTTGTTGAGAGGGCCGTTGTAGAGAGGGAACGCTGTAGTATCGTCTACTCCAAAATTATTTACTGCATGTTTTTCTGCGTTTTTTAAGTTGTTGTTAAATTTAAAAATTGGAAGTCCCTTTTCAGTTTTGTTTTCTAGTTATAACATAATATTTAACATTGAAAATGTCTAATCCTATTTGCAAATTGATTTTATCCAGATCAGAGTTACTCGGCGTCTGATCTGGATGCAAACTGTTTGCGAAAAAAAGTAGTGTGTTCTTAAAGAGAGCAGTTTACACATTTATGGCTGATTATCTTGAAAACATTGATCGTGTCAGTGTCATTCTAGAAAGTATTCAGTAACAGTTACAGTAGAGAAAACGTTATTCTTTTCCAATAAACGCGTTTACGCTAAAACTATTATTTCCTATGCAAACAGTTTGGAGCCAGATCAGACGCCGGGTAACCCGGCGTCTGATCAGGCTCCAAACTGTTTGCCATCAAGATAAACATGCATTATCAGAATTGTCCAAAAGTTGCAATTTTCTACGTTTTAAAGCTTTGCGTTTGCGTACGTTTGCGTTTAAACGGGAAAGAATAACGTTTTCTCCACTGTAAAATGAACTTGTAAGTGTATTATAGAGAAAACTATTAGACAGTGGGTAAAATGATCTATCAGTTTTAACGAAACTAACGCAATTCAGTAAAATGTAAAAGCTGAAAATAGATGCATCAAGTGTAATTGTGTAGGGTTAAAGGCAAATTGGGGACAGGCGAGGCATTTAGGTTTGGACAAATGTCGGTCAATATCGGAAATTCTACGAAAAGCGATCGACCATGCTCGCTGTACATCGACTATCGATTTTGGTCCGATCTCATTATGGGTCCTCAACCTTAATTCCACAGAACTCTTATTTATATTTTAGTGTATCGTTTCTGCGTCTCGTTTCGTTTAAACGGGAAATGATACTTTCTTCTCCTCTGGCATCAGAAAATACTAATACGAAAGGAAAATACTAAGTCCCATTTAAACCGAACTTAACGCAATGTAACTAAATGTTAAACACAAATATTGCAGTGTGTTAAAAATATCAATGCTTTTTGTGAATATTATTTTTTTGTATTGACGAGATACTGTATGTACAGGCGAGAAAGCGTTATTCTTTCCCGTTTAAACGCAAACGAAACGAAACTTATGAAACTTTATTGAAATATATCTGCACATGCAAATGCACAAAAATGAAGAAAAACTTACAACTTTTAGACGATTTTGAATGTTGATTTTAACCTGGACGGCAAACAGTTTGCATTGGAAATAACAGATGTAGCTTAAACGCGTTTATTGGGAAAGAATAACGTTTTCTCCGCTGTATAAGTCAAAAATTAAAATGTGTTCTTTAAAGACCTTAATCATGCTCAAATATGTAGGAGCCTGATCTAGGACGTCTCTACTGCACGTGATTGCGTAACACGGACGAGACATAAACAAAAGAAAAGTAAACTCTGGTCACATTCGTTACCAATTAGTCACAATATCTAATGAGTCTCGGATGTCCAGTCTGTCATTGTTTTATGTCCAGTTAATTAGGAGACAAATCTCTTGTCACACATATCTCGTGTGTTTGATCTATGTGAGGTGTTAGGTTATAAAAACAACGGTAATTGCGTCAACTCTTTTTCTTCTTCTTCTTGATACTTCTCTCCATCAAGAATGGTGATTATGAGAAGGCGCTGTATCATAAATTATTATTTACAAATGTGAAAGTAATAAATACACAGTGAAATGATAACAAAATAAAAGCAGTATAGTAGTTTAGATCAGATCTAACTCAAAATGTATATAATTATTTGTGGTTATAAAGGAAATGTGTCGGCTTAAAGCAAGATGAAAGTAAAGCAGAAAGCTCCTGCAGGAGCTTTCTGTTTTACTTTCATCTTGCTTTAAGTATCTTCTTTACTTGAAAACACCAAAATGAAGCCTTAAATCGAAATGTCACAGTATCGAGGCTTTTCTGTAGGTCACGATATACGAAGGTATCGCGGCAATAGATATGTTTACTGTATAAACACTCCGTCGCTTTCATCCAATGAAGAAACAATGACAATGTTAATGACGGATGTCTGCGATTCGCAGTATAATGCCCCCTCCCCTCCCAACTCTGAACAACGATTCTCTCCTTACAATAACGCTTCTTGTTGTTCCCCCAACAAGGGCAAAGTCACATATTTGACATTTTGACTGAAAAAAAACATATTGGCGGGTGACAAACAGCTTAAATCCAGATGCGCGGGGTCTGATCTGGATTCAAGCTGTTTGCAATGCCATTTTCCCTCTCTATAACAACTCCCTCCAAACAACACACACATATTTGTCTCCAATATGGTGTTGGTTTAGAGAGGGAGCACTGTACAAAAAAGCTATACTAGAAGTGCTTTATTAGCCCGACTAACCTATAACTGTCATCATAGGGTCTATTGTGGCTGTAGACTTTTCTCCATATGAACAGCATATGGTATTTGTAAACAAAACAGCTCATTCATGTAACCAGTATATAGTTATGTGTCTAAAAGCAACTGACTTCAAAAGTTTGCCTTAAAATTAAAATCCTATCAACGAGTATACTCGTCTTTTACAATCAGTGTATACTTAAAAAATTCAATTGTCGCAATAAACAGTATAGACCCTGAACAGGTGGCTACAATATAGGACCCCTCTGATCAGCGTCTTGATTGCTTACCATTTCGAAATACATTGCGAAAACGAACACAAATGACCGATAATACATGTGCGTAGAATAGACTTCGTTGGAAACGGGTATCGGTATCGTACATTTAACATTTCATTGGCGAATGAGTTGAATAGATTTCATTTGAACTATTCAAAATACATGTACATGTATATCGATTGTCTGAGCATCTTACACTTGTCCTTCTGATTTAAATGGGCGAGGAATAAACCTTGGTCCTTTAACCCATTACTCCATAGACGCGCTTTTTACACTAACAATAGCTCCACTTTATACAGTCATGAATTTACACCATAATTTTATATCCTAGCAAATGGTAGCTTCAAGCAGGCTAAAAGTAAAGTAGAATGCACATAAAGGTGCATCCTGCTTTACTTTCAACCTGCTGTAAACGGTCACATGTATTCAAACCCAGAAGCAGGATATCGGGTAAAGAGTTAATTGGGTTAAATTTACAGCAGAAAGCTCCTTCACGAGCTGTTTTTATGTTTTTCTTTTGTCCTTCGTCAATCTCACCTGTCTTTTTCACCAGCAATGCGCCTTCATACAATTAACTGACGTAATTAAATACAGTGCTCCCTCTCTACAACGGTCCTCCCAACAACGATTCCCTCATTACAACAACACTTGCCGTTGTTTCTCGAACAAAACGAATATGTCCAACCTTTTTCACGTCTGCTATATATTGTCGGCTTAAAATTGTCGTCTGCTGTTTTTTCTCAAAGTAACATAATAAACATTTTGACCAAAAAAAATTAATGTTGAGTTACAAACAGCTTGCATTCAGATCAAACGCCGCGTTTCCCTCCCTATAACAACTCCCTCCGAACAACGCACACATTTTTGGTCTCCCTTTGGGTTTCGCTGTAGAGAAGGAACGCTGTACTGATGTTTACAGTAGATACATGTAACTGATGTTATTCTTTCCCGTTTTAACGCAAACGAAACGCAAATGTAATACAATAAAGCGTAGAAAATGACGACATGTTGATATTTCTGACTATTTATGTTTATAAGAGCGGCAAACAGTTTTTAGCCTAATCAGACACCGGGTTACTTTATAAAGTAAACGCATTCATTTATGTAAATGATTGCAGTTTTTAGCTCACCTGAGCCTTCGGCTCAGGATGAGCTATTGTGACCGCTCTTCGTCGTCCGACGTCCGTCGTCCGTCGTCCGTCCACATTTTCAAACAACATCTCCTCAGAAACCACTGACCCGATTTCAACCAAACTTTATCAGAAGCATCAGTGACAAGGGGGAACGAAATCTTGTTCAAAGTTTTTGGCTAGAGTTATTCCCCTTGCTTTGGGACTTGATTTTCTAACATGACCGTATAGACAACTTTTAATGCATAAGAAAATCTTTAAAAATCTTCTTCTCAGAAACCAAAAGGCCCAGACCTTTCATATTTGGAATATATCATAACCTAATAATCTTCTACCAAGATTATTAAAATTTTGACCCTGGAGCCAAAAATGGCCCCGCCCTTGGGCTTATCAGTTTTTCTTAGGAAAATCTTTGAAAATCTTCTCCTCTGAAACTGTATGGCCTAGATCATAATTATTTGACATGTAGCTTTGCCTTATAGTCCTCTACCTAGCTTGTTCAAATTATGACCCCGGGTCAAAATTGGCCCCACCCCGGGGCTTATCAGTTTTACATAGAGTTATATAGGAAAATCTTTAAAAATCTTCTTCTCTGAAACTGTATGGCCTAGATCATTAATATTTGACATGTAGCTTTGCCTTATGGTCCTCTACCTAGATTGTTCAAATTATGACCACCGGGTCAAAATTCGCCCCGCCCTGGGGCTTATCAGTTTCACATAGAGTTATATAGGAAAATCTTTAAAAATCTGCTTCTCTGAAACTGTATGGCCTAGATCATTAATATTTGACATGTAGCTTTGCCTTATGGTCCTCTACCTAGATTATTCAAATTATGACCCCCAGGTCAAAATTGGCCCCGCCCCGGGGCTTATCAGTTTTACATGGAGTTATATAGGAAAATCTTTGAAAATCTTCTCCTCTGAAACTGTATGGCCTAGATCATAAATATTTGACATGTAGCTTTGCCTTATGGTCCTCTACCTAGCTTGTTCAAATTATGACCCCAGCGGCAGGGACAAAATTGGCTTGCCCCGGGGCTTATCACTTTTACATAGAGTTATATAGGAAAATCTTTAAAAATCTTCTTCTCTGAAACTGTAAGGCCCAGATTTTCCAGCTTTGACATTTAGCTTTGCCTTATGGTCCTCTACCTAGATTGTTCAAATTATGATACTGGGCCAAAAATGGCCCCGCCCTGGGGCTTGTCAGTTTTTCTTGGAAAACCTTTGAAAATCTTCTTCTCTGAAACTGTATGGCCTACATCATTAATATTTGACATGTAGCTTTGCCTTATGGTCCTCTACCTAGATTGTTCAAATTATTACCGTCGGGTCAAAATTGGCCCCGCCCCGGGGCTCATCAGTTTTACATAGAGTTATATAGGAAAATCTTTAAAAATCTTCTTTTCTGAAATTTTAAGGCCCAGATCTTTCAGCATTGATATATAGCTTTGCCTTATGGTCCTCTCCCAAGATTGATCAAATTATGACCCCTGGGCCAAAACTGGCCTTGCCCTGGGGCTTATCAGTTTTTCATAGGAAAACCTTTGAAAATCTTTTTCTGAAACTGTAAGGCCCAGATCATTTGTAATTGAAATGTAGCTTAACCTTATAGTCCTCTACCAAGATTGTTCAAATTATGACACCGTGTCAAAATTGGCCCTGCCCCGGAGCTTATCAGTTTTATATAGACTTACATAGGAAAACCTTTAAAACTCTTTTTATAGCTATATATATCACAATATTGTCTTGCCCAGTCAGCTTAGGTACAATGTTCTCAGGTGAGCGACTTGTGGGCCATGGCCCTCTTGTTGTAAATAGTATCCTTTTTCTGTTTCCGGTTGTATTTCAATAAACTTCTAATTAATAACACTACACTCTCGTTAATGTCATTTTAACGCGTGTGAGCGCTACAGTTGAGAATCTGTTATTCTTTCCCAATAAACGCGTTTACGCTAAAACTATTATTTGCAGTGCAAACAGTTTGGAGCCAGATCAGACGCCGTGTAACCCGGCGTCTGATCAGGCTCCAAATTGTTTGCCACCAAGATAAACAAGAATTATCAGAATTGTCCAAGAGTTGTTTTTTCCTATGTTTTAGTGTTTTGCGTTTGCGTACGTTTGCGTTTAAACGGGAAAGAAGAACAGATTCTCCACTGTGCCTTAACATTTTACCTGTCTTCTTCTTTGAAATTGTATATAGTAGTCGACAACACTTGTGTGAGTAAGCATTATATATTTTCTTACAGAAAATAAATGTAAAATCACGTGTCAAAAGGTTTAAATCTAGATAAGACGCCGGGTAACCAGCGTCTGATCTAGATCCAAAGAGCCAGCAGATACAAGTAAAGTCGCTAAAACTTCTAAATGATTCGGTTTTGGATCCAGATGGAACGCCGAATTCATTTTGGCACTGATCATATTTTTGCATTATATTGGTAAAGGAACTACAGAGCCTGATCTAAATTTTCATTTTCGTTTTGTTATTTATTTAAATTTCAATTTGAATTTAAACATATGTTGTTCTCGTATCTAAAACCATGAGTGGTACATATTTACAAAACGTTTAACACCACAAAGTATAAATATAATTAAATGGGTTGGGCCACAAGTTCTAACAACGTTGGTAAAGGCCCTAAAATTCCAATCAGCAAATATAGTAGACTCTGACCAGTCTGTATTTTATTATAAGAAGCTGTGTAAATCCTAATGAAACGTCGCATATGTGGAGTCTTATCTTGACCTTCAATGTTTTAAGACGTCTTGTTTACGAGTTACTCCGGCCATGTATGTGCCGTTCACAGAGTGACCCGGATTATAATGTCAAGGTTAATGTTAATGTTTAGAGTTGAAGAGTCATCGTAGTATTACTATGGATGGAGAATGTGTCAAATAAAAGTTTTATTTCTTGTTGTTGTTTACGCATGCTGTACGCATGACTCGACACGCAATTTCCCGCTTTGAATCCAACAAAAGAGTATTGGAAAATTTTAACAACCCTTATATTAAACAGTCCAACCGGTATTCAGGGTCTCTCAAAAGGGACTGCTTTCCTAAATGATTCCGTTCTTATAGATTATGTATAAACATAAGTTTGATGGAATGTTTGCTTTAGTTTAACTATATGCTCAGCTGACCATAATGTCACTTGTTTTTAATACATAAAAAAAATGCAAATTGTTGGTTAATTGAAGAGAAATTGCACTATGCAGTTGATGGGTAAATCATTTGGGTTACTCATTTGGTCGCCATTTTTGATTGTGTTATTGCTCGCCGCGTAATATCTCAGAGAGTTGTTCGCGAAGGTTGCAATTTTTCGTTTTGTGTGTATCGTTTGTGAACATTTGTCAACATTGTTCAGCGTTTTCTTAACTGGACACATAGAAAGAATCCGGTTCTAAACTGTTTGCAATATAAATGATTGTTTTAGCATACACGCCTTTTGGGGAAAGAATAACGTCTTCTCCACTGTAGCTCATTTTGCTTTGCAATAAAACAGTAATCTATCTGTGTTGGATATAGATTGGAAACAAAAAAGCTTCATTTACAAATCATTATTTATCAATATTAATCTTTGTTCAAGAGGTGTGCCCCTTTCTGTTAAATATGTATTTTAGTGTCAAAGCTGCTTCTGTTATACAATGTATATAATCTAACTTTCGTGCTCATTATTCATCATGTTTAATAAACTCGTTGACTAAAATAAATAAAACGCTCGCCAAGGCTCGTGCCATTTTTTAAGTCATCTCGTATATAAAAAATGATAATTAATGAGCACTGATGTAAGATCCTCTATGGATTTGATTAAGATTTAACGTTATTTTTCCTCATTACTACCGATATGAAATTACACAACGTCCATAACTCTTTTACAATTCGTTTATGAATTATGCTAATTTGTAGTTACAATTTCTTTAGTATTTCTACTTAGTTGCTTTTCTCTAGAAAACTAATCTATTTTATAGCGTTTGCAATAACCATACTTTAAGGTAGGTAGATTCAATGTGGGACTAGTTCCAGATCTATCGCTGTCATAGCATTTGGCATTTGGCTCTCGTGTCATTGAATTTTAGCGGGTTTCAACTAAAAAGCAGGAGACATCTTAGAAGCAGATTCTTGTGACGTCAGAAAGGGTCCTAAATGATGCTATTTTTCCTTAGCATTTACTGTCACATCTAAGTAGACTAATCAATTATATACACTAAAACCTCCGCTCATGAACCATAGAGACAATGCACGACAATCTCCCTCTTATATGCATGACAGTTTCATGCAAGACAAAGGTAATACAGAAAGCTCCGAAAGGAGCTTTCTGCATTACCTTTGTCTTGCATGAAACGGTCACATCTCTTTAGAAACACCACTGGTTCTTTATAAATGGTCGGCAGACAGGGGTTTGTGTGTACAGTGGCGAAAACGTTATTCTTTCCCAATAAACGCGTTTACACTAAATCTATTATTTCCAATGCAAACAGTTTGGAGCCAGATCAGACGCCGGGTAACCCGGCGTCTGATCAGGCTCCAAACTGTTTGCCGTCCAGGCGAAAATCAACATTCAAAATTGTCTAAAAGTTGTAATTTTCTTCATTTTTTGCAATGCGTTAGCGTTTCGTTTGCGTTTAAACGGGAAAGAATAACCTTTTCTCCACTGTAGTTATTTTCGTCTGTACCTGAGCTTTTAACGTCACTCGGGAGTGAAGTCAATTTGTCACTCTCCATGGTAACCAATGCAAAATAGATGCAAAATGCAATAAAACATATCACGTGAAGATGTACATCCATTTGTCTTGTTAGTGTAATATTTACGAATGTTTCCTTGACGCACGCGGATTTTTGCGGTAGGCGAGAACATTTTTTTATCATTTCATTCATTGTTTCCAACAATTTTATTGTCTATTTCAAAATATTCGTATGTTAAACATTCCCTGATAATTCAAGATAGTTCTACTAGTCATACATAAATGCCAGTTTTAAACAGTTTTGATCCTAATCAGAGTTATACGGTGTCTGATACAAATGAAAACTTTCTCTAAATAATTACATTTACGAGAGCATTCTGCTTTCTTCGCATTGTGATTTAACCCATTCACTGCCTTACCCCGAGTACACTAGTAATTTGAAAACAGTTTGGATCCTGATCAGACGCCCGCGTAACGCGGCGTCTGATCAGGATACAAACTGTTTTACACTCATTTCAATATTTCAGAAGTCAAAATAACTAAATATTTAAATTTTAGAAATGAAAGCAGACGACAATTTTTTTAAAATTGATGACGTCATGGCAGTGAAGGGGTTAACTCACTGACCCCTAGTGGCCCCTAGTGACGTGTATATGCGTCATAACAAATGACACAACTGTAAAGAATACATTTGTCTTATACAATCAGTATTGACTTAGATCAGGGAGCTTCTACAGGAACCTTCTGATCAGGAGTTTCAATGTTTATCATGCTGCAATATATCATAAAAACCAATGTTTAAATTTATTGAATTATTGAAATCATCCAACAAATATGTTTTGTACAATTTAAGCTTATATATACGAGAGGCTACAAATGTATTCGAATAAGACATTCCTTCAACGAAATTAACTGATGTATTCATCCTCAACGGAACAACAGTTACTTTCTCATGTGTCACGTGATGATATTTATTGTATGAATATTACTATGTGATTAAGATGATGTACTTTGTACAAATCTGAATAAAATATGTTCTGTTCTGTTCTGTTCATAAAAACCAACCCTAAATAGTCATAAATAGTGTAGATCTAGACTTAATTGGAAACTGAGATTATCTATTTGTAGTTTTATGGGTTAATGAGTTAAACAGCCATCTGTAAGGTTGTAGGTACATGTACAGTGGAGAATATGTTATTCTTTCCCAATAAACGCGTTTACGCTAAAACTAGTATTTTATTTCCGTTGCAAACAGTTTGACGTCTGATCAGACACCGAGTAACCCGGCGTCTGACCAGGCGTCAATTTGTTTGCCACTCAAATTGAAATACATAGTTAGAATTAAAAGAAAACCGTTATATTCTACATTAAAGTGCAGTGCGTTTGCGTTTCGTTTGCGTTCAAACGGGAAAGAATAACGTCTGCTCCACTGTATTATTCTATTTATTTATGCTTTTAAGCCACTTTTTAAACGAAATTGTTCGACAATTGTGAAAGCGAAAGTACATGACTTACATGTACCCCGTGTTGAGCCCCAAGTTTACATCGAACACATTAACGAAACAGTTTCCCGTACGATGACGTCACTTATTTATTGATTTGACGTCATCCGAATAACGTCGTTGCTCCCGATTTTGGATTCGTGTTCTTCCGTTGAGTGGTTCGCGACAAATCGGACTGCCGGAATTTAACGATAAGACACGATTGACTACGATTTTTGGGGAACCCTACGGGGAAAACGGCGATTGGTGATAATCCACTGCAGTGGATTAACAAGTGATAATCCACTGCTTTTTTCCGGTAATCCACCGAAAAGCATAAATAAAGTGTGTCATTTATCAGAGAAGAAGCTTGAAAAGGCAGTTTATGATATATAGGAAACTACATTGAGCGGATCTATAGAGAGAATGGTGTAACTCATTCATTCCTGAATATTACTATGAACTCTCACTATGTGTTTGTTGGAAGATTTCATTATAGCTAATTACATGTAGCTACAGTGGAGAATCTGTTATTCTTTCCCAATAAACGCGTTTACGCTAAAACTATTATTTACAGTGCAAACAGTTTGGAGCCAGATCAGACGCCGGGTAACCCGGCGTCTGATCAGGCTCCAAACTGTTTGCCACCAAGATAAACATAAATTATCAGAATTGTCCAAAAGTTGTACTTTTCTACGTTTTAGTGATTTGCGTTTGCGTACGTTTGCGTTTAAACGGGAGAATAACAGAGTCTCCACTGTATACGAAGGGTGACACTGTAAATACACTACAGTGTTTGTCTAATCAGCAGATCATTTCATATGAACTATAAAACAGTGCAGACCCTAGTGCGACGGCGCAAACTGCGGTCTCTCATCAGGTTCTGCAGTTTTTTCTAATTTCTTCTTTTTGACGGTAAAAAATTATGTAGGCAATAATGGGTTAAGTGCTCTTCAAGTAGGCTTTAACTTGACCGAAACGCATTCATGATTCAATAATCTAAACCTCTGTATGCTCAAGCTACAGTGGAGAAAACGTTATTCTTTCCCAATAAACGCTTTTACGCTAATTCTATTATTTCCAATGCAAACAGTTTAGAGCAAGATCAGACGCCGGGTAACCCGGCGTCTGATCAGGCTCCACGCTGTTTGCCTTCCAGGTTAAAATCAACTTTCAAAATTGTCTTAAAGTTGTAATTTTCTTCATTTTTGTGCAATGCGTTTGCGTTTCGTTTGCATTTAAACGGGAAAGAATAACGTTTTCTCCACTGTCAAGCTATTGGTCAGTCTTAACCTCTTTACTGCTATGACGTCATCACCTTTAAACGCATATCGTCTGCTTTTATTTCTAAAATTTAAATTTTATCTATTATACTATTTTTGCATAAGAAACATTGAAATGAGTAGCAGGATGTTTTGGATCCTGATCAGACATCGCTTTACGCTTCGTCTGATCAGGATCAAAACTGTTTGCAAATAACTACTGAATTCGGCACAAGGCAGTGAAGAGGTTAAAGTATGATAATGTTTGTGTCTTCATGACATACTTCTTTGATAAATTCAGTGGATAAAAGCGTTATTCTTTCCCAGTCAAACAAAACGAAACGCAAATACATTCCAGTAAAATGTAGAAGATGACATTGTTTAGAGAATCGTAACGAATTATTTAAATCTGATTAGATCTAGCAAACTGTGTGTAGCCTGAACAGACTCCGTGTTACCCGGTGTCTCATCTGGCTCCAAACTGTTTGCATAGGTGATTATATATTTAGCATAAACGCGTTTATTGGGATCGAATAACATCTTCACCACTGTTCGTCCCGCATTTTATTGGCGTTGATTTGAGCAGACGAGAATCATTTTTGACACCTCGCATGTCGTGTCGTCTGCTATCCACAAAAGCACGCGCTCGCATATATATAAATATTATCTTTACTTGTCTTTGATATCAAGGTAACCCGAACTCGAAATAATTGAATTTATTTAAGATTTTAATCTTAAAACTGGTCAGAATAACTTCTCCAGGATTAATCTTTAACCAGTAACGTGCTCTATTTTGGCATTTGAAACATTTTGGATTTTAGACTAGAGAGTAAAGTCGGCGTCTAATCAGTATCCACACTATTTGGAATGGTTTGAAAATTTCTACATTTAATAACTACATATTCTTTAAAAACAATGGAAGACGATAATTATTGGGCAGACTATATTTTGGCGGGAAAACTGTCGAATATATTCTATTCATAGAAGGAGTCATTCATTTGACAGTTACTCATGCATGAAAAAATGTTTAATTAAAATACTTTGGGATTTTGATTTCCGCATTACTATGCAATAGAACAGAAATAATCATTACAACAACGCTGATGTTTGTATTCCTTAACCCTTTGAACTCTATGCCCGCAAACAGTGTACATTTGAATAGTACACTTGTACTATGCAAACAGTGAAGACCCAGATCAGAGGGCTCTTAGGAGCCCTCTGATCAGGGTCTTCACTGTTTGTCACGATGCCAAACATTGACAAAAACAACCCTTAAAAGTCAGAAATGGACTAGACCTAAATGGAAATTGCAATTGTCCATTTAAAGTTTCAGGGAGGAAAGGGTTAAGTAACTTTATTTACAGTTACACTTGTCTTTAGCGAACCCTATTACTACAGTGGAGAAAACGGTATTCTCTCCCAATAAACGCGTTTACGCTAAATCTATTATTTCCAATGCAAACGGTTTGGAGCCAGATCAGACGCCGGGTAACCCGGCGTCTGATCAGGCTTCAAACTATTTACCGTGCAGATTAAAATCAACAATCAAAATTGTCTAAAAGTTGTAATTTTCTTCATTTTTGTGCAATGCGTTTGCGTTTCGTTTGCATTTTTAAAAACGGTAAAGAATAACGTTTTCTCCGCTGTAGTCCTAGAGGTACATTTGTAAATGGAAGCGTGTTACAAGGAAACAGTAATGCAGAACGATCAGGATTAATGAACGCTCTGTTATGCTTTTGCCCAGCATTAAACAGCCACCTACATTAGTTTAAACAGTATTTATTTCAAATGTTTTACATACATTGTGTCATATTTACAGAACATAATGTCAAGTAACATTTAAATATGGATTAGAAAACAAGTTACTAAAAACTTATGTGAATTCTTCTCCATAGTAAATAATAATTACAATACATGAATTATGGTTAGTTTTAGTTGACATACATGTAGTTGGTATATATAAACGTTTTGTATGAAGATAATTTAAATAAATACGTCTAAATGTACAAAATGATTGCGTTTGGAGTAATGAAAAGGCGTTTAAAATTGAAGTATAAAGGGGGTGTAGCACACAATGCAAGCGGGGGTCAGCGAAGGTCAGTGTCGGGAGCGAGGATGTCCACCATCAGATAGATGATTAAAAGCGCTTCGACTCTATTATGAATTTTTGTATATTTTCAAATAATTCCATATTGGCCTCTGTTGTTAATTGCTCACACCCGTATAAGAGATTGTTTATAGTTGCAGGACAAGGAAGCTGGGACAAAAGTGTTGGTCGGATTTGACTGTAAATATTGCATTGCAGTAGAAAATGGCTTGCCGTTTCTATTGAGCCACATGTACACAGAGGGGATTCTATAAGAGATCTTCTATGTAGATCATAATTTAGGGAACTACATCCAAGCCGGAGACGAGCGTGAAGAACTTGTCCACGGCGAGTACCGCTTGAATAGTGTTTTGGCGCTCTCTGTTTGTTTCTGTTGAGAGAGGTTTTAAATGCTTCCACTGAAGGAGAATTCCGTATTTCTTGTGGCAGCGAGTTCCAATCTCTGACACCTGATGGAAGAAGGGAAGATGAATATAAAGAAGTTCTGGCGTGTATTAAAGGGATATTGTCGTTATTTCTTAGAGTGTAACGATTCTGTTGTGAGGTTGGGATTAGAGCTGATAAATATGATGGAGCAATATTGTTTTTCATCTTATACATTAGGATAAGTTTGTGTTTTTTGCGTCTGCTGACTAGAGATTCCCATCTAAGATCGTAAAGAAGAGATTCAACATTACAAAGTTTCGTTGCACCGGCCACTATTCTTGCTGCCTCATTCTGCACTGACTCCAATTCATTCTTCATTTCGATGGAACAGTTGTCCCAGACTATGTCTGCGTATTCCAACACAGGGCGGATAAATGATGTATACATTTTTTCTAAGCAAGGACGAGTTAGAACAAATTTTAGAGATCGCATAATGCCAATTCTTTTCCAGGCTTTGTCTAAGATAATAGATACATGCGTTTTCCAGCCAGCGTCATCTGAGAGTGTGAGACCCAGGTGTGTGTGTGTTTTAACTTGTGATATCGATGAATGGTCAAGATAGAGAGTTGGGTGAAAAGGTTTAGCCCGCTTTCTAGAAAATAGCAAAGACTCTGTCTTATTCGGATTAAAGGAAACTAGCCACGATTTCGACCAAGAGTTAATAGTTTTAAGATCTTCGTTGAGTTTGACAGATGCTGTTGTTGGATTTTCTACTACAATATACAAACTTGTGTCGTCAGCAAATAGCTTAATGGTTGATTGAATTTCGTTAACAATATCGTTAATATAAACTAAAAATAGCAAAGGACCTAAGATAGACCCTTGGGGGACGCCTGCTGAAACAGGAGACCATTGGGAGCTAGAATTTGCACATACAACACGTTGTTGTCTGGATGATAGATATGAAGAAAACCATTGCAGCAAGGATCCCCTAATACCAAAGGTAGATAGTTTGTAGAGAAGGCCCTTGTGCCATACTCTGTCAAAGGCCTTGGAAATATCACAAAACACTGCCCGAACTTCTTTTCCTTCATCAAGTGCTTTACATATGTCATTATACAAGTATGCCAATTGGTTAACCGTCGAGTCGCCTTTCATGAAACCGGACTGGTGCGGAGTGAGAAGGTTGTTGGAGATTAAAAAGTTGTATAAATATTTATGCACGCATCTTTCCATTACCTTCCCTATACAGCTAAGTAGTGAGATGGGCCTGTAATTTGAGGGCTGCGACGGATCTCCCTTTTTAAATATAGGAGTAACATTGGCTTGCTTCCATACATCGGGGAAAAAAGAAGTTCTAATTAAGGTGTTGAAAAATGCAGATAAGGGGGCAGCTATCTCAGGAGCTCCTTCACGTAAAAGACGAGGTGATACTTGGTCGGGGCCACTAGCCTTGGACGCATCCATTGAGGATATTGCATCCATGACGTCCTGGGGAGTGAATTCAATATTAGCTAAAATTGATAAATCTGGTATGTGAGCATGTGTAGTGTGTGGTAAGGTTGAGTTTTCGTCATTGATCTGTGACTGTGAACAGAAGTAATTGTTCAGTAGTTCAGCCTTTTCATTATCTGTTGTTGCATGTACATTGTTGGATATTAATGTTGGAATGGATTCTGAGACTTTCTTATCGGACAGTTTTTTATAAAGTTTAAACCATTCTTTTGAATTTGTTTGAGCTACATTTATTTTTTCTATTAAATTAGTTTGATAGTCATGTTTAGATTTCCGTATAAGTTTTGTTACATTATTTCGAACTGTTCTAAATTTTTCCCAAAGCAGTGATGTGTTTTCCGTTTTGGCTTGTTTATGAATTTTATTACGTTTTCTTATGAATTTTCTTATATTGCTGTTCATCCATGGTATATCGCCAGGTCTTATGGTAACTAATTTGTTTGGTATCGTCTCTGACGCTGTTGATAATATGGCTTCTGTAATTGATCCGGCAGCTTGATCGGAATCTTCAGTAGAGAGAGTTGTATCCCAGTCAACAGAGTGGAGTTTCTCTCTAAATGTTGCGTAATCTGCCCTGTCGTAAAGCCATATCCGTCTTTTGAAAGCACGTGGTAGGACTTTCTTGAATTTAAGTACAGCCACAACAGGACAGTGAAATCTAATTAAATCCGGTATAAAAGCATCTGCAACAAAACTGGCACAAATGTGCTGAGAATGTTTAACAAAGATGAGATCAATGAGAGAGGAAGAATGTTCTGTAAAATGTGTAGGGGTTGTAATAAGTTGCTTGGAGTTATAGGAATCTAGTAATCTACTGATTTTGTTTGATTGTGGGTTAAGTAGGTTCATATTAAAGTCTCCAGATATTAAGACGTTATCGCATGTCTGGCTGAAAGCTAAGTCAATGCTTTGTTCCATCAGTTGCCAGTAGTGATTGTTAGAATCTGGAGGCCTGTATATTCCTCCTATTAATAGTTTTTTACGATCAATGATTACTTCAACCCAAAGAGCTTCAAGTCCATTTAAAAAAAGATCCGATCTTTCACGGGCAGTAATACCATCACGCACATATATGGCGACGCCTCCCCCTACTCTGTCACTTCTATCGCAACGAAAAGGTACTCCGAAATTCTTAATGTAGAGATCGTCATTTTTTATTTTATTTGAAAGCCATGTTTCTGTGAACACGAGTACGTCATACGGCTGTGCTTCAATGTCTAAGATGTCTAGTTTGGGTTTCAAGCTTTGAATGTTGAGATGCATTACAGTAAAACCACTGTTTATTAGATCCATGTATAAGGAGGCTTCGTCGCCAGAAGTAGAGGTTGTTTCTGAGGTAGAATCCGGTCCAGGATTAGGCTGTATGTCGCCACAAGTAAGCAAACGAAGAAAGAAATATACGAGATACAGATAACTAGAAATGAAGAAAAGAGAAATGATCAGGATTAGGCAAAGAGAGGTGTGCAATTTTCGAGAGCAGTCGAAGCTATGGAATTCCAATACTAGGCGGAATGGTGTCTTAAGAAAATAGAACATCATGGTGGATGATATCTAGTATTAAAACAATTGAAAACCGCCTTAAGAGTCTTGAGGGGTTCATCCGTGCCCGTCGACGCCGACCCGTCGCCTGCAGTGTGTGCTAAGAAGGTTTGGAAATGGTAGTAAAAATAATATGTTTTGGTCATATGTTAATCAGTGATATATAGACTGAATGTAAATAGAAATTAATTCACGACCTTAATCGTGTTTTTAAGTAATGGAAGTCTTTGTAATTTCTATTGAACACATATATACTATTTCTTTGTAAGTAAACTCAAAAATAATCAAGATAGCATGTAGATTAAATATATGGTGTTATGAAGAAACTGTAGTCAACGACATGCATATAGTCGATATGCGTTCAGACGCTCTGTCTCTAAGCGATTCAAATGTTGAATGCAATAGCTTATTAAGCTCGTTAATGAAAATACATGTATTTATTTTATTTGCGTGATCCTCATGGAGACCGGTTGTCCCAGCTCCGAATACTTATATATAACATATTGTAATCGTGGTATAGTTGCCTCCCTTGGCAAAGCGAATGCTCAGGCGTGTCAAGGCAGACAATTACACCCGAAAGTCAATCGAGTTATAAGCATTAAGCAATTGTTAACAATTGATGGAAACATCATTGATAGGATCATACACAAGCAATGATTACATTGTCATACAGGTCAAGGATGATACAGTTATCGTTTACAAGTTATAAATTACTAAATAAAAGGTTTGATTTCATGACAGGTTGTGTGTCCCCTGATCAATCGCCGGCTCTTCAAGTCGGTGATTTATAAGGGTAAACGCCGCATGTTGTAGTTAATCTTCTGACAATGAAAGCATTTGATATATAAGTGAAATAGTTCCGGGGAACGATTCGTCTATGATCCTCAACTAAACCGGTATACCCAGAATCGACTACTTCTAGTAAAGCCTCTGCACAGCGACCACCAAATCGAAGACTAACTAATTGAACAGGGGGCAGGTGACAGCCCAAAGCAAAGTAGCAGCAAATCAGATAACTCCTGCAGGAACCCTCCGCTTTACTGCCACCACACCTCAACCAGACACCCACCTTAAACTTCTGAAAAATAACGTACTTTATTGGTCCTTGCAGAGGGGTGTCATTGTATGTATAACATGTATTCCTGGTGTGGCTGCCTCCCCTGACGCGCATGTTATAAGACAGAGTATATTGTTGCTTCGTACCGGTACACACGTACGAAGTATGGCGATAATCAAGTTCTCAGGCATGCGTGACAAGGTAGACGATCACATCAGAGAATCAAAAGAGTTGCATGCATCATACCATGATATTCGATTGAGAAATACGTCATTAATAAGATACCAAACACAGGCACTGGTTGCGATACAGATTAGTGAGCATACGTTTTTCATATGTAAATATTAATTTACAAACAAAAATAAATAAGGTATGTCATGACAGGCTACATGCTCCCCAATCAGTCGCAGGCTTAAAAGTCGTCGGCCTGTGAGGGAAAACGCTGCATGTGTCAATATTCTCATACTATTGAGTGGTACGTGATGTAGAAGTTAAGATTAAGCTGTTCATACGAAAATGTAGATAATCATGGGTAAATTTCAATGACCTACATTAATATACAACGTATTTTAAACGTCAACAATGTTTGCTGTCTGAGCAATTGTAACTTAAGAATAGTATTTAAGAAACTTCCGTTTTTCATCCATAGGTACATGTAGTTATGGTTTGACTATAAAGAAAGTGCTTGTGTATTTTGACTAAAAATCAACCCGAAGAGTGTCGAATTGTCCGACTTATTCAAAGATACAGTGTTCCCTCCCTACAACGACCTCCGAAAACGACTCCCTCCTTACAACGACCCATGTCACAGTTCCCTAAACAGGACAGTTATGTCCAACTTTTTCTCGGCTACAATATCGTCTACTTAAAATTATCGCTGTTTTTTTCTGAAAGTTACATATAAGTGGACATTTTGATAGAATAAATGTAATGGCGAGCGACAAACAGCTTGAATTCAGATCAGACGCCGCGTTACGCGGCGTCTGATTTGGATTCAAGCTGTTTGCAAATGTAAGCCAAGTCTTAATTTCCACCTCCGTATACGACTCCCTCCGAACAACACACAATGTGTGTCTTCCATCGGATGTCGTTGTAGAGAGGGGGCACTGTATATAAGATGTTTGCGTTATAGTGTGGGGTATTGAGCCCGACTATAACTATAATGCTCTGCATGTTGAGACGCCGCGTATCAGGATCAACACTGACTGACACTTGTGGTATTTAGTTCAATATATTCAAGGCTATCGCACATGTATTTATACATTGTAAGTGTAAGCTCTAATACTCTGTGATCTATTTTATCTACTTCATTATGCCCCTCTTTACTTTTGATCTGCAAAATCCTTAACGTTTTGATTTACAACTGCAAAAAAACCTCATCAGGATCAACACTGTCTGACACTCTTATAAAAGTGTTTACTTATTTTTTTAGCGAAGAACAATATTGTTTTGGCAGGTTATTTGGTAGCTAACGATGTTATGGCAAGGTCAGAGTTAAGAAGAGTGAAGAGGAACTAACACACGTTCCTTCAACGCAATGTTCAGATTGCGTGTTAAGAAACTATTATTTTAGATTTTGAAATCAAGAAAATTAGGTAATTCATATGAAAGAAATTGTATTCAGATATCAATTTCCTTTGCAACATATAAAGGTAGTTATATTGCATTGACAGTTTGGAAAAGATCCGTCGACCATATACAGTGGAGAAAACGTTATTCTTTCCCAATAAACGCGTTTACGCTTAAACTCTGTTATTTCCATTGCAAACTGTTTGAAGCCAGATCAGACGCCGTGTAACCCGGCGTCTGACCAGGCTCCAAACTGGTTGCCACCCAGCTGAAAATGGTTAATCAGAAATTCTGATTCAGAATTGACAACAACTTGTCAATTTCTACATTTTATTGTTACGCGTTTGCGTTTCGTTTCGTTTCGTTTAAACGGGAAAGATCACCGTTTTCTCCATTGTACATGTATTGGATATCTTATCAACTTGAAAAAAGATTCGACGATTCGGAATCAAAATTGAGATCAAATACAGTCGAAACTCGATACTTCGATCTCGCTATAATCTATCGGACCAGTATTTCGTAAGTTAAATGTCGATACTTCGAACTCGCGTTAGTTCGATCATACCCATATTTCAAAGTTGAAACGTGGCTAAGCCACGTTTGAACTTTGAAATATGGGTGTGTTCGAACTAACGCGAGTTCGAAGTATCGAGTTTCGACTGCAGTTCGTCAAACATTTACATGTACCCATTGAACCATAGCAAGGAATAAACATGTCATTTACAAGTACAGTGCTCACTCTCTACAACGACATCCAATGGAGAGTGACCATTAAGACTTGCTTTACAGTTGCAAACAGCTTGAATCCAGATCAGACGCCGCGTTACGCGGCGTCTGATCAGGATTCAAGCTGTTTGTGACTGATCAATATATGTATTCTATCAAAATCTCCACTGATATACAACTGTGAGAGAAAACAGCAGACGACAATCTTAAGCATACGATATTGCAGCAGTAAGATCCTTAACTATCCCGTTTCTGGAATAACGGCGAATGTCGTTGTATGGTTGTACAGTGGAGAATCTGTTATTCTTTCCCAATAAACGCGTTTACGCTAAAACTATTATTTGCAGTGCAAACAGTTTGGAGCCAGATCAGACGCCGGGTAACCCGGCGTCTGATCAGGCTCCAAACTGTTTGCCACGAAGATAAACAAGAATTATCAGATTTGTCCAAAAGTTGTTCTTTTCTACGTTTTAGTGCTTTGCGTTTGCGTACGTTTGCGTTTAAACGGGAAAGAATAACAGATTCTCCACTGTACATGTACATCCCTGGATAAACATTGGATAAGACGTCATTTTTCCTTAATCGCAAACGAAACACAAACTGTTTGCAATGGAAATACTATACTTGTAACGTAAACGCCTTTGTAGGGAAATAATAATATAGTTTCTACAATAACACTTGTTCTATGCAAAGTGTGAAGAACAAGGTCAAAGGGCCCCTGCAGGAGTCTACACTGTTTGTGATTTTTGACTGTTGTGAAAAATCCAACTCACATGTAATTTGAAACTGAAATTGCTCGTTTAAATTGTATGGGGATAAATGGCGTTTTTGTCAATACAGTTTAGCTGACCATCGGTATGACTGTTTCGAACTATCGTGTGCACCATCTTCGTGTAACTCGATGTCCGACCAGTATCTAAACTGTTTGACACTAATATCGATAATTCTTCAGTTGAAATTGCCGGAAGTCTTAATTTGTGAAAGTAATACCAGACGATAGATTAACTCTTTGGACCCTATTCATATGTACAGTGGAGAAGACGTTATTCTTTCCCAATAAACGCGTTTACGCTAAAACTATTATTTGCAGTGCAAACAGTTTGGAGCCAGATCAGACGCCGGGTAACCCGGCGTCTGATCAGGCTCCAAACTGTTTGCCACCAAGATAAACATGAAATATCAGAATTGTCCAAAAGTTGTTCTTTTCTACGTTTTAGTGCTTTGCGTTTGCGTACGTTTGCGTTTAAACGGGAAAGAATAACAGATTCTCCACTGTATGTGCGTTCTTTGCAAACAGTGTAGCTGTGATTAGTACACTTGTAATATTGCAATATATTGACAAAAAAACTAAATAATCAAAAACAGACAACACGAAATTGAGAATTGGAAATGTCCATTTGAAGTTTCATTGATGAAAAAGTTAAGCAAACGACATCCGGGTAATGAAGGGGTCATGGGTAACTAATGAATAACTAGAAGTGTGCACGTGAATGCTTTAAGTTAATATGAATCAATTGAATTTTTCACGGGGTTGCATAAAAAATTAATTTCACGTCGGTAGAACATGTATAGGTAATTGTAGTGAAACACGATATCTCAGTCATTAATGTTTGACATGTTCGGCATGAACCGTCTGCTGCAATCCTTTAAATATCTTAAAAGCAATACCGTTTGAAGAAATAACATCAGTGTAAAACAGTTAACTTAGAATCCAGACAAAACGCCGAGTAACTCGGCGTTTCGTCAGGATCCATTTACTGTTTTCGAAAGTAAATACAAATTATCAAATCAAAACTCATGCCCAAGATTTGAATTTAGTCCACTGTAAATCGAGTCTTGCGGTTGGAATTAAAACTCGGGCTGTATCAAAGGCCCGCAAAATGGGCTGGTCCACCGGTCCACTTCGAATTAGTTTTGTTTGTTAAGGGTGCTTTGCAGTTCATAAACAACAAAAACATTTACTATTTTTACATCACAAATGTTTAGAAAAGTGAGGGCAGAATGTGAATGGATATTTTAGCTATATATAGTTTTACTTACAGTGGAGAATCTGTTATTCTTTCCCGTTTAAACGCAAACGTACGCAAACGCAAAGCACTAAAACGTAGAAAAGTACAACTTTTGGACAATTCTGATAATTCATGTTTATCTTGATGGCAAACAGTTTGGAGCCTGATCAGACGCCGGGTTACCCGGCGTCTGATCTGGCTCCAAACTGTTTGCACTGCAAATAATAGTTTTAGCGTAAACGCGTTTATTGGGAAAGAATAACACATTCTCCACTGTATCTATTGATTTAATTGCGTATATGGTTTCGCTTTAACAGGAAATAACAACGCATTTTCCACTGTACAGTGTACCCTTTATAAACTATGTAAACACAATAAACCCCAACCCCTCCTTCGCTAATCCGACCATCCAATTTAAGACTCATTGCAGACATAAATGTGTTAGCCTAAAATAGAATAAATGTAAACAAGGAAGCTCCTTTTGGGATCTTTCTGATTAACTTTCGTTTTATTGTTTAGGCAACCACCTACTTTATTCAATGAAAACATTTCTTCGTTAAATGGTCATAAAAGAGGGGGTCAAGTGTAACACTATGAAATCTGTCCTGGTACACTTTTTTGAAAAAGGATAAACCTGTATTTGTACATATTATAAAAGGATAATGCATTCTTCTTTAAGTCAAACACTTCAGTTCGAGTTAACTTATTGGTCAAATACGCCCTGGCCAGGAATGTCAGTACTGTATCCGAGACGACGGGAACTCCGTCAATAAGCATGTCCCTAAACATGTTTGGCCAATCGCTTTGACCAAATACTTAGTCATCGCTAGAAGTTGATACAAACTTGGCCCCGTTACATAAAACTTCGCACGACAATTGTTGTCGTAAGTCAGATTATAAAAGTATCAATTATTATTAATTTCAAGACGATTCCAAAGAGATTTGTGAAATGAACAGTATATGAAATTCTACATTGGACTAGTATTATCAGTTAAATACTGCCACTAATGGTGTTACGAGGACACTTCATTGAAGTGGAATGATTTAAGGCCTTTCGCTACCGGAAGTCGGTCTTGCGGGCGAGCGGATATGCGTCTTGACGACACAGAATTCTTACGTACTATATTATACTAGAAAATTTATATAAAGGAAATGTTGATACGATTTAGTATAATCCTTCATAACGCAGTCAGTATAGTGGTTGACTAGCAATTGAAAGGTCATAGGTTCGAGACCCATGCGATCCAAATATTTTTTTAAGTGTCCGATATATTGACTTCTCAATCCATAACAAGCAGTGATCAAGGGACATGTTATGTTTTGTCTTCGTTGATTAGAATAAGTGATGTTATATACGGTCCAATTATATATTTCCACTTACATGTACGTTTTAGTTTAATGACTTACAAGTCAATAAAATCGGTATACATGTATAAGATTTGATCGAACTATAAAGCCACACATTGAAGCTTTTCAAGATTGATATTGCCCATTATTATGTTTAAACAATATAATTAACCTTGTATGCAAGTCCATGAATAAATAATAATGCATATTAATGACAGAATTTCAATTTTAAGGTAGGTAACTGTATTTCAACTTCTTTCCCATATTTTAATAAGAAAAACTGATATTACAACAAATCCTGACTGTAATATTTTCTAATTTCTTCTGACCAACTACTTCATCAACCATACATTTGAATAAAATGAAAAACAAAAACATTGAATGAGTCCGTTTTTTGTAATTCAATTTTTTAGCATTTTGCAAAATTTAAATAGCCGATAACATTTTTCTGAACACCTTTATTCAAAATGTTTTTAGCTTTTCTTGTAATGAATGTTGTAGGCTACTTATTGGGCGAAACTTAAAGTCATTAGCTTTATTTATTTTTGAGAAAAATCAAATCATCAAAATTCCAGGTTTTTTCAGAGACCTAAAAGACAAACCACACGATAGATTTTGCCTATATTTTCACACATTGTTTCTTAGGCTATTATCATTCTTCATGAAAAGTTTCATACACATTGTATGGAAATTAAGCGCACATGCGAAGTACCTTAATGCATGTATAGTAAAACCTCTCTATTACCATTAAAGAGAAGGCTAATTAATTGTATAAAACAGGTGACAGCTTTCAAAGCAAGGTGACAGTAAAACAGAAAACTCCTTTAGGAGCTTTCTGTTTTACTGTCACATTGCTTTCAGCAGTCGCATGTCTGAAACACTTAATTATTTACGCTTGTAAGTGGTCGTACAGTAGAGAATGTGCTATTCTTTCCCAATAAACGCGTTTACGCTAAAACTATTATTTGGAGTGCAAACAGTTTGGAGCCAGATCAGACGCCGGGTAACCCGGCGTCTGATCAGGCTCCAAACTGTTTGCCACCAAGGAAAACAAGAATTATCAGAATTGTCCAAAAGTTGTTCTTTTCTACGTTTTAGTGCTTTGCGTTTGCGTACGTTTGCGTTTAAACGGGAAAGAATAATAGATTCTCCACTGTAACATAGAAGTTTTACAACTGTATCTAAAGACATGTGACTGTTTAATGCCAAATTAAAGTAATGCAGAGAGCTCCTAACTTTCTATTACAATTGTCTCTTGCATTTACTCATCGATTACTAGTGTCACATATTTGCGTCTTTTATAAACAGTGTACATACAGTGGAGAATGTGTTATTCTTTCCCGTTTAAACGCAAACGTACGCAAACGCAAAGCACTAAAACGTAGAAAAGAACAACTTTTGGACAATTCTGATAATTCTTGTTTATCTTGGTGGCAAACAGTTTGGAGCCTGATCAGACGCCGGGTTACCCGGCGTCTGATCTGGCTCCAAACTGTTTGCACTGTAAATAATAGTTTTAGCGTAAACGCGTTTATTGGGAAAGAATAACAGATTCTCCACTGTATGAAGAGTATACGTTGCCTATGGAAACAGTGCTGATACTGATCAGAGGGTTCCTGTTTGAGTCCTCTTTTCAAGGTATGCACTCTTTGTCATTTTACAGTATTATACTGTAAAAGCCAATCCTAAATGGTCAAAATTGAACTAGACTTGATTGGAAATTTGGATTGTCCATTTGATAGTCTCAGTTAGAATAAGTTAGGCTTTGTCCTTAGTTGCGACTACACACGATGCTTGTTTTGAATGGTTGCTTAAGGTACATGATTCTTTACCGATCCCCTCCCACTAACTATCAATAGAGAAAACTTACAACTGTAATGTTTGACTTAGACTCCTTAGCCTACTATGATAGAATCACCTGGTATATGCAAATATTTAGGAATCTACCATGTAAGAAACATCGTGTGCCATGCATTAACTGTTCCCCCATATAGCCATCAATGCACAACTTATTGTAATGGCTATTTAACTAATTGAACCTAGCGACGAGTAAACTAATAGTGTATCTGTGAATGGTATAATTGTCCTAAGCAAATAGTGTAGATCCTGGTCAGAGGGATCTTGAAAGAGTCATCTAATTAGGGTCTGCACTGTTTGTCATTTTGCGACATATTGTTAATATTAATCCTAAGTATTCTAAAAATGTACCAGATTTTATTTGAACCTTGAATTTTCCATTAAAAGCTTTTAAGTTGAATGAGTTAAAGTAGGTCGGAAGTAAAGCATGAGGGTCAAACAGTTTTAGTTGAAAAGCATGTTTTGCAGTATCTTTTGCGTATTAATATTCGTTTTCTTTGTAATGTGTTTAAGGTGCATATTAACGAGAGTATAACAAGCGTTTTTGCATTTATTTGGAAAGGATAACGGCATCTCTACTTTATCCACGGACATCATATACCCTACTAGGCTGGACGAGGAGAGCCTATGAGAGTCTAACTCCAAATATTAGGAAAGACATGCATAACAGTAACTTTTCTGTCAGTTCCCATTCATATACGTTGGACAATGTTTGTTTATGCCGAAGACACTTTTGTACTTGTACTTGTCATTCTACCCTACTAACCGCGATCGTGGTAAAACAAGTAAACGTACGTCCTTTGCCAACAATTTGAAGCAATATCAGATACTGGGTAACCCGGTGTCTGTCCAGGCTCGAAACGTATTGCCACTCAGGAGAAAATAAAATGGTGAACATATTCAAGAAGCGGACATTTTCTACATCTATTTGCCTTCATTTGCGTTTATTGTGGTTCAAATGTGAATGAATAACGTCTTCTCCGCTGTACCCATGATTGCATATGTCATCGTGGTAAATAACAAACAATATATAGTAATCCATTACAGCCCATAACTATCGGGTTTCCTCGCGAGAGTTCGTTATGCCGTGACCGGATGTGTCACCCAGTACATATATGGCCGATTTGAGCCGCAATGCCGTGAAATGTCCCACAATTAGCCACAAATGGCAGCAATGCATGCAGCGCAGAACCTTTATTAGCTTATGTTTTTCAGGCGACGGCGGCCATAAATTAGATATTGTTAACGAAAATCTTCTAATCGCTAGGGAGGAAATGTGATAACTTTGTGAAATAGTTGTCCTTCATGAGCTTTCTCCTGAAGGAGACGCTACGTTACCCGGCGTCTCATACTGCTTAATCTGTTCGACGCTCTTTTGATATGTACTAAAAGAATATTTTGGTAAATCAGCTCATAGAATTTTCGCAGACTATTTTGCTTGCAGATGAAAATAGTGCAGCGTGTTAAAGGCTAAAAGATGCCACGACGTGTTGAGTTCAATGTGGAAGAAGCGTCAAAACAATAAGGAAATAGGCTACCAGTTATTGTGCACTTTTATGACCGACAAAATATTTCTAGTATGTTGCTTCTAGATATACGCATTTAACCCTTTACCTGATAGCATTGTTTCTAGTATTGAAGATATGTGACTACTTAAAGCAGGTTGAAAGTAAAGCAGAATGCGCCCTAAGGCGCATTCTGCTTTACTTTCAGCCTGCTTTAAGCTATTAACTGCTAGAATAAGGAAAGTATTAAATATGACACATATTCATTATGGTATAATTTGGAACTATTTTCTTCAGCGGATGAATAAAATGAATGTGCTAAAAGTCGCTTCTATAAGGGAAAGGGTTAAGAAAGGAACGCAAACATTATTGGCCCTTGCATGGGTGTATGTACAGTGTATGCATTGATACTTCACCTTTTGAAACATTTTTCCAGGGAATATATATACACGCGGCATCTGATCAGGATCAAAACTGTTTGCCACTTGTTTTGAAATTACGTCAGTATTGCCTTAATACTAACTTTGAACGATATTGAAGAAAACAATATTGAAGCAGACGACAATATGGCGGTGAAGGGGTGTTAAAACATCATGTAAGGGTTAAACTGGATTAAAGGGTTATGTGTGCAGTCTGTCTGGACTCTTACCGACGTCACTGTTTGTCCTTACGTCATCGTCAACAACGGGGCAATACCCGTTACGACTGTGTCAACAAGGGAGACTATCGTTACGCAACAACTCGCAATACTAATTACGGTTCTTGATAGGTAGATTATAGGCGGAAGGTGGGAAAACTATCAGTTACAGGAATAATAATCGATTTACACCATCGCCGTTTACAATATTACTGGAGATTTGCACTTCTTTGACTAATATTGTGTTGCATAAGTGTTGGTATAGTATCATTGGGTGTCCTTATATTAGCTTAATTGAACCTAGACGGTCTACACGCCTTCAGTGCAAGCTCACGTGGGTGAGCCTTTTCTGGCCTTGGCTGTGAAGAATAAGAAATAAGTAGGGTATAATCAAGTTTTAAAAGTAAACCTGTCTGACATACAGTCAATATTGAGTCCGAATTACATCCGATGGAGAGGTATTGAGCGCCCTCAGCCAGAAAGTTGAGTAATGACAGGAAAGTCATGACGCAGAAAGCTTACGAAGGACCCTTTAAACCATAGTCACGCGTTTACGCAAACAGTGTACACGTGAAGAATACACATGTCCTATGCAAACAGTGAATACCCGGATCAGAGGGCTCCTGTAGGAGCCCTCTGATCAGGGTCTGCACTGTTTGTCATTTGTATTGCTAAACATTGAGAAAACAAAACAAAATAAATTATCAAAATGGATTAGACTCAACTTGAAACTCCACTTGACGTTCTAGAGAGGAAAGAGTTAAGTTGTCACATGTCTAAGAGACTGGTCTCAGCGTAGTATTGTGGCAATGGCTCTATGATTAACCCATTTGTGCCCACGATCCCATATATGGGACATAGGCAAACAGTGTATACCCTGATCAGACGCCGCATTATGCGGCATCTGATCAGAGTCTACACTGTTTGCTGATAGGAATTTCAATATAAAACAAAATGAAAATGAAAATTTTGACCAGGCATCCCTTTGATAAAAATGAACTAATCCAATATATAATACATGGAAGAATCCACTGGGTATAAATGGGTTAAATTTACTGTACACTAGATAATGGTATCTCTAAGAGGAATATATGAGTCATGGGTTCGAACCCGAACCAAGTCATATCGATGGCTTTTAATCGCTACTTGTTAAGCGCTTGTGCAAGGGTACAGTGTAACATATTCATATTTCAATGGCATTTTTAAAACACGATACAAATGCTAAGAAATAGCCCAATACAGTATTTCCTTTGATATTCTTGCATAGTTTGTTAACTACATGTAATCTGTTGCTCTAACGTCGGTGCAGTTTAGCTACTGGGTTGTTTTCAAATAATATGCAAACCTAGCTACACCATGTCGTATTTATGCCGCTGACATCTAATGATTAGGGATATGGTGACTGGTGTGTATGTCCGTCTGTCCGTGAGTCCGTGGGCCCGTAGGAGCATTACCAGATTTTATCGTTTCGTCTAGAATCAACGTAACTAGGACGCCTAGATACGTTTACACACTGTTGGGGCACTAGACCATTCCTAATCTACTCATATCACCAAACCACCATTTCACCTTGACCTTATTCAAACTTGGAGAAACTCCAAGTCAATTCCCAAGAACCACTGGAGGCACTGGTTTACTGAACGCAGTGTCACCTTTAACGATTCTATAGTTGAAACATGACCTTTGTCTTATATCATAGTAAGTAAACGGGATAGCAATATTAGACTAAATTTAACTTTTTCTATAACGACCACAGAATTGACTTAATTGGTACATGTATATGATTCAGGCAGGTGGTTTCTTAAAGCAATGTGAACGCAAAACCGAAAGTTCCTTTGGGAGCTTTCTGTTTTACTTTTCACCTTCTTTTAAGCTTCCATCTATCTTTCATACAATCAATTAGTCTTATTTTGTGGTCGTACAGTGGAGAATCTGTTATTCTTTCCCAATAAACGCGTTTACGCTAAAACTATTATTTGCAGTCCAAACAGTTTGCCACCAAGATAAACAAGAATTATCAGAATTGTCCAAAAGTTGTTCTTTTCTACGTTTTAGTGCTTTTCGTTTGCGTACGTTTGCGTTTAAATGGGAAAGAATAACAGATTCTCCACTGTATGACGTCACCAATGACGTAAGAATAACAGATTCTCCACTGTACTAGAGAAGTTCTACTGTATTAGACTAACAGTCTCCTTTGTCTTGGCTAGAGCAGACATACTGCGGGCATTAATGTCAAACCCATATTAAGAAACCACTAAAGACGAACATCGCTTCTCCTCAACTTACGACATGTAAAGACAAAACTGATGCACAATACCTCCTATAAGAGCTTTCTACATTGCTATTGCCATGCATTAATCTGTCATCTGTTTTTGAATAGCACCATGCACTTTGATTCACTTATCGCTGAATGCAAGTTTAATTGTGCATAGTACTGATTTTTCATGAATCACAAATCGCCCACAGAACTGTGGTTTATTCAATAATGAAATAGACCCTAAAGATAAATCGAATCTGTACCCAAGTTTTTTGTGATTTTTTCAATACAGTAACCTCCCCACTAAGACCCATTGAATGTTTCTTAGACAGGTAGAAGCTTAAAGCAAAAATGAAAGTAAAGCAGAAATCTCCCGAAGGGAGCTTACTGTTTTACTTTCATTTTGCTTTAAGCAGCGACCTGTCTTGAGCTTCGAACAGAAACCATCTTAAGAGTGGTGTTTATAGCGAGGGGTTGCTGTAAGTCGATCACAATGTTAATTGCAGCCGCACCCAGTGTAATTGTTTTCATGAATGAAATATTTGACGCTTGGCGGATGAATAAGTTAATCGTACATACAATCGATATTGCGTTAAGCGGCTACTTCAAAGAAGACCCATATCAAGAATAGAATACATATGTTTGCTTAATGCGGGATAGAAACAATACAAAAAGCTCCTATAGGAGCTTTTTGTATTGTTTCTACCCTGCATTAAAGCAGTTTGTTGTCTTGAGAGATCTCCACCATTTAGCGTCGCATAATACAAGATTGACTCAGAATGGATTCCAGTCATTTCTTTTCTGATCAATCAACAATCGGTTGAACAGAAATACTTTTATCGATTGTGACAGGAAACGCGACCAAAACGTTTTATGGTTAAACGATTATTAGATTTCCCTGATGATTGTAAATAATACCCCATATCATATATAGGCACACTTGTCTAAAGTGACCATTCATAACATAATTCTAATGAAGAAAAACAACTGAATGAAGAACGAAACCTATACAGAAAGCTCCTTAACGTACAGTGGAGAATCTGTTATTCTTTCCCAATAAACGCGTTTACGCTAAAACTATTATTTGCAGTGCAAACAGTTTGGAGCCAGATCAGACGCCGGGTAACCCGGCGTCTGATCAGGCTCCAAACTGTTTGCCACCAAGATAAACAAGAATTATCAGAATTGTCCAAAAGTTGTTCTTTTCTACATTTTAGTTCTTTGCGTTTGCGTACGTTTGCGTTTAAACGGGAAAGAATAACAGATTCTCCCCTGTATAAGCACCATTTACAAACAGTATATCTGATTAATAGAGAACAGTGTGGGTCCTGATTAAAGGGTTTCCATGGATAGTAAGTTAGTAACCCTCTGATCTGGATTTAAACTGTTTTTCAGTTTCCAAAACATATCACATATCACATCATAATATAAATTTATCGTAATAGAATGTCTCCAGTGCATAATACAATTATATTATGCATATTCTACAGTGGAGAATCTGTTATTCTTTCCGAATAAACGCGTTTACGCTAAAACTATTATTTACAGTGCAAACAGTTTGGAGCCAGATCAGACGCCGGGTAACCCGGCGTCTGATCAGGCTCCAAACTGTTTGCCACCAAGATAAACATGAATTATCAGAATTGTCCGAAAGTTGTTCTTTTCTACGTTTTAGTGCTTTGCGTTTGCGTACGTTTGCGTTTAAACGGGAAAGAATAGCAGATTCTCCACTGTATCATGTTAAAGATAACATTCTGTAGAAATGGTATTCATGTCAAACTTGTTTAAGCGTATTTGTCGATAAGTTTGTTACATGTAAGCACAAAGCTGACAAGTGAAATTCGGCGTCTCGCCAAGGTCTGCACTGTCTGCATGGTTGCTAACATCTACTTCATAGAATATGAATAATGGGCATTTACAGATTAAAATGTATTTCGACGCTGTATTTTTGCGTATGTAGTAAAGACATTCATTGCATGTACCTAAGTTTTTTATAAAGTGTTGGCAAATAGGGAAAGCTAACATTTAGACAATTAAAAGTACCCACCAAAGTTCCATCACTAATAAAGACTGCGACCGTTAAATGGAGGACAAAACTTACGCCAACACCTTCCAAATGGAGCTTTCTGCTTTCCTGGCGCTCTGTTTTTCTAAGTACTATATTAATCGAGCGATGGCTTGTTTTACAAGTGGTCCATATTTCACCAAATAAAGACCGATGGACAATTTTGTAACTTTTAAATTAAGCTGACATTGGTTTATTTGCCTTTGCATAATTGCATGTATTGCTACAGTGGAGAATGTGTTATTCTTTCCCGTTTAAACGCAAACGTACGCAAACGCAAAGCACTAAAACGTAGAAAAGAACAACTTTTGGACAATTTGGATAATTCTTGTTTATCTTGGTGGCAAACAGTTTGGAGACTGATCAGACGCCGGGTTACCCGGCGTCTGATCTGGCTCCAAACTGTTTGCACTGCAAATAATAGTTTTAGCGTAAACGCGTTTATTGGGAAAGAATAACAGATTCTCCACTGTAGCAACTTTCTACATTACTTTTATTCTGCATCAAGCTCCCAAATTCCTTTGACTTCGGCCGTGCATTTTCACTCATCAGAGATATTTATGTATGTTTACCTGTCCACAATCATAAAAAGAGGTAATTAAGCGCTTGATGAATTACTAGATATGTATTCAGTCAAACTCCTATATCTCGAACTCGATTAAGTTGAACATAATTATCCGTATTTCAAAGTTAAAACGTGGCTTAGCCACGTTTTAACTTTGAAATACGAGTGTGTTCAACCTAAAAGAGTTCCAGTTATTGAAACATGTCCGTAGAAAAATGAGTTATTTCGCTATAAACGAGTTCAACATATCGATGTCCCATAGTAGTTATCCTATGTGTGTTATCTGACGGAGACAAATATTCCCCAAAACAGAAAGGTGTATTGTTTCATGTACATGTATGATTTCATATGGATATGCGTTCGAAAAAGGTTCGATCTATCTGTTTATTTTATAATTATTATGTATTCAAGTTATTGATTGTAAACTGCATGTATACAGATGGGAATTTGCTATTCTTTCCAAGTAAACACGATTATCATTGAATAATAATATATATTATTATCATAAGTAGTATTAGTAGTAGTACTACTACTACTAGTAGTAGTAGTAGTAGTAGTAGTAGTATGCAGTCTATGTCTATTGCAAACAGTGTGGAACCAGATCAGACTCCAAACTCTCTGATACACTAAATTTTATAAATTGTCAGTATTTCCAAATGCATGTACATGTATATGACATTCTTACATTTCATGACCGTTTGGACGAAAGCGTTCGCATACGTTTCATTTAAACAGGAAAGATGTACTATTTTCCCTCAACCGTAGTTCTGTCTGTCTGTCTGTCCTAACACTAGATGTACATCATTGCTATTATGTTTCTTCCAGCTTCAATTTCTCACTGTCTCTATTCCGCGTTGTGTTTTTGTTTCCATGTCTGTATTACAACGGAGAATACGTTATTCGTTCCCATCTAAACGAATACATGTACAGTAAAACCTCGCTATTACGACCACTAAAACGAAGGCTAATTGACTGTATAATAGAGAGGTGACAGCTTAAAGCAAGGTGAAAGTGAAACATAAAGCTCCTATAGGAGCTTTCTGTTTCACTGTCACCTTGCTTTAAGCAGTCACCTACCGTAAACACCCTAATAATAACATAATATAGTGGTCGTAATAGAGAGGTTTTACTGTATATCTAAACGCACACGCAATCAAACAATGTGAAGGAAAATGAAATGGTTATTTCCACAGGTACTTGACACATACATCTAGATCTATTAACACCCCCTTTAACTATATATATATTATAGAAGTAGATCTATAGTAAAAAAAAAAAGAAAAAAAAAGAAAAGAAAGGGGGGTGTTAATAGATCTAGATGTATGTGTCAAGTACCTGTGGTTATTTCATGACGAGTTATTTTCTCTGAGTTGCAAACATTTTGAAGCCTGAGTCCAAGAATATGAAGAGTTTGATTTGAGTCTCAGTTCATTCTCAAGCATTTGAGGCCTGGCCAGACGCCGGATTATCCGGCGTTTGATCTGACTCCAAACTGTTTGCTATGGACATACTGGAATAGTTTTACTATAAACACATTTATTTGGGGAAAATAGCGTCTTCTCTACTGTACTGTTTGAAATTTGAGAACCTTCGACGAATTTTGAAAACAGGTCGATGACCAGAGAAACAGTCCGGATGAATAATATATAATTCGATCTATTTGTATGTGATGCTGACGAGAACAAGGCACCACTTGTTTGACTTGATATTGATACGTGGGTGTTATCGATGGCACGATACGGGTCAGCGTGATCATTGGGGTCATTCGCCCCGCTTCTAATTTGTACTTTCTTTTCACACATACGCTATAATGGCAAAGTAATTTTGAGCATATTTTCGCCCTGAAGATGTACCGACATGATAACTGATAAAACGGATGGCCTGCTCCATGACTAATATTTTGAATTAATAGAGAATGGTTTTCGCACAAAGTAAAGCCTTTCACATTGGAGAAGACGTTATTGTTTTCCAACTATTTACATTCGCCCAATTCAATTCCATTGGACCGTGTATCGTTCAATTCGTGGATAAGTTTCGCAGAGGAGGCGGGGCATATGCATTTTTCATTCGCGAATCAATCTTTGGAACTCGGACAGCAAACATTTGGCGGATGTTTCAAAAATTTGTTCTTAATGTATGCGTTCCTATTAGCGGAAACCATGATAACGGACTAAAATTCTTATTTATTAATGAGATAAATTGCACGAAATTGATATACCTTATAAACAGCAGCCGTCTGCATTTCTTTATGACAAAACAATCGATATATTTATCCTACTTTAAAAATGACATCATTTCCAAATGACGTCAAATCGGCATGTTCGCGCCAAACTGTCAATTTGATGACGTTAGCATGTAAACAATGGGAACTTAGTTGTTTGCTTCCGAATGCACACAGCTTCAGTAATGCGGTCATGGCTGTTCTTTATAGGGTACATATTATTCGTGTTATCAACCTCTAATATGGATAAAACATAAATGCTTACTAAAAAAAATGTTCATTTAATATTAAAAATTACAGCAAATATATTGTAAATATAAGAAATGAACTGATTTTTTGACGTACGCCAAATCAACTACAGTGGAGAATGTGTTATTCTTTCCCGTTTAAACGCAAACGTACGCAAACGCAAAGCACTAAAACGTAGAAAAGAACAACTTTTGGACAATTCTGATATTTCATGTTTATCTTGGTGGCAAATAGTTTGGAGCCTGATCAGACGCCAGGTTACCCGGCGTCTGATCTGGCTCCAAACTGTTTGCACTGCAAATAATAGTTTTAGCGTAAACGCGTTTATTGGGAACGAATAACAGATTCTCCACTGTAACACATTTATTGGGGAAGAATAACGTATTCTTTACTGTAAATGCATGTCAAATGAAAACAGTATGGAGTTAGCTCAGATGCCTAGTCAGTCCGACAAAATGGTTGCCATTCATATTTTTTATAAATTGTCCTGAGTATTCTAAAGAACTTGTCATTTTTGCATTTCGTTGAAGCAGAAATTTCTCGTGCTTAGGAGCAATTTACTTAGAACGACTTACACTAATATTCTTATACAGTGGATAATCTGTTATTCTTTCCCGTTTAAACGCAAACGTACGCAAACGCAAAGCACTAAAACGTAGAAAACAACAACTTTTGGACAATTCTGATAATTCTTGTTTATCTTGGTGGCAAACAGTTTGGAGCCTGATCAGACGCTGGGTTACCCGGCGTCTGATCTGGCTCCACACTGTTTGTTATATAAATAATAGTTTTAGCGTAAACGCGTTTATTGGGAAAGAATAACATATTCTCCACTGTATATAGTCTTAATAGCTGTATTCAATTTCTGCATGTTTCAAATTGGGACAATAGTTATGTGGTGATTTTCCTGATTTGTGAACATTAATGTTTAACTCATTCACCCCTGAAATACAGTGAAGAAGACTATATTCTTTCCCATCAGACGCGTTAACGCTAAAATTATTATGTTGCAAACCGTTTGGGGGTTCAAAACTGTTTGCCACTCAGATTATAATAAATCATTATAATTTTCAAAAACTTGGCATTGTCTGCATTTTAGTGTCAAGCGTTTGCGTTTCGTTTGCGTTTAAACAGAAAAGAATAACGCCTTCTCCACTGTAGTGTTCTTCAAACAGTGTTCTACATGTACAGTGGAGAATATGTTATTCTTTCCCAATAAACGCGTTTACGCTAAAACTATTATTTGCAGTGCAAACAGTTTGGAGCCAGATCAGACGCCGGGTAACCCGGCGTCTGATCAGGCTCCAAACTATTTGCCACCAAGATAAACATGAAATATCAGAATTGTCCAAAAGTTGTTCTTTTCTACGTTTTAGTGCTTTGCGTTTGCGTACGTTTGCGTTTAAACGGGAAAGAATAACAGATTCTCCACTGTACATGTATGAGTTAAAATTGGACAAGAGTTTTATGTTTCGATAAAAAAAAAATAACTCGAATGAAAAACATGTGGTATGTTTGTGTTTTCGTTACTTTGCATACATAAATGTTTCAATTTACGCTTTCGTTTATTATTTTTGCATCATTTAGATTTCAGAACGCATTAATGTTTCAAATTTGGACGATGTTTGTTTAACATTCCGTACTTTGAATATTTGATTATTTCCTTCTTTAGTGTCGCTCAATTCATCCTTTCATTTCATTATTGTTTTCTTCTTTTAAAAGATCTTAACCCTTAGCCCGCCAAATAAATTGTCGTCTGCTATATTTCTCGTCTGCTTCAAGTTTCAAAGTGCTTCAAAGTTGCTCAAAATTGCTGAAAATGTTTTCCGAGTGTCAAACAGCTTGGATCCGGATGAGACGCCGAGTTACTCGGTGTCTCATCCGGATCCAAGCTGTTTGCATATGGAGCTATAGTCGTGAGTGGCAGGCTAAGGGTTAAAATAAGTCATCTTCGCAGAAGTAAAAAATGCTAAATCAGCAAAATCTAAATTATCCCACCTCGCACCAATGTATCTATTCAGTTTTACAATCATTCTTGTATTAAGCAACCATTCAACAGAATACCAAGTGTCAAAATTTAATACATATTGTTGCTTAATGCATGATAAATGTAAGTATTTTACCATGCCTTAAGCACTGACCTGTATTTAGCAATGTCTACCCTTATCAAATAACATGTCGTTTAATACAAGTTTACTGGTAGTATAGTAGTATTACAGCATAGCCTTCCTGGAGAATCCAGACTAAACTATAAGTTATTAAGTTAACAAGAACCCCATTAATCCATCATTCGTTGGCACCTCTTTGACAAGGCGATTTCTAGGCTTTCAGTTTTATAGGGCTAGTGTTCAAAACGTATCAGGGAATTTTGCCAAACTGTTTCCGTTATCATATACTGTTCTCCATCTACATGTAATCCCTTCATTGGTTTTATCCCGAATATTATGGTTGTTTGCAAACAGTTTGGACACTCAGTTTTATTTTTCTTAAGTCAGAATACTTAAAATTTAAAATTTGAGAAATAAACGCATCTAAACGACAATTGTTGAAAATTGATGACGTCATGACAATGAAGAGGTTGAATTTGCTGGTAGGTTTTTATCGTGTAAGACAGTCTAACCTTAATATCTCAAATACGCTTAGGTCCAGTTCATCTGTATATTTTCAGTTGAAATTCGTTACAGTGGAGATAATGTTATTCTTTCCCGTTTAAACGCAAACGAAACGCAAACGCATTGCACAAAAATGAAGAAAAATATAATTTTTAGACAATTTTGAATGTTGATTTTAACCTGGACTGCAAACAGTTTGGAGCCTGATCAGACGCCGGGTTACCCGGCGTCTGATCTGGCTCCAAACTGTTTGCAAGGGAAATAATAGATTTAGCGTAAACGCGTTTATTGGGAAAGAATAACGTTTTCTCCACTGTAACTCAAGTTCACTTCAGTCGAACTTAACGAATTTCAACTGAAGTCGTTAACTCGAGCTCACTAAAGTAGAACATATTCGTATTTCAAAGTTAAAACGTGCCATAGCCACAAACCAGGCTAAGCCACGTTTTAACTTTGAAATACGGATATGTTTGACTAATGCTAGTATGAATGATCGAGGTTCGACTGTGTGATAAAACGTGTGTGCATTTTGAAGTAAAGTAGCCAGCATGGCGAAGTGGTTAAGTGCTCGCCTTGTAACACGGGTGCCGCAGATTGTTCTGTCTTTCGAATGCGAATTTTTTAAAACGGTATGTCTTTCGTTGTTAGAGGGACCTCCTTAATGGATCAATCTAAAACTTTCAGTTTTAAACAAACATGCATTCACCAACGCTGTTCCTACCTGGGTTTACGTCATTTGTAAATGAATATTTTGATTAATAGTTTGTGATGTGTATACATGACGGTATAAAATAGTTTTACTCAGACACTTCATCATCTGTACGCTATGGACACATCAGCGTTTCAAACAGTTTGAATCCAGATACAGTGGAGGATCTGTTATTCTTTCCCAATAAACGCGTTTACGCTAAAACTATTATTTACAGTGCAAACAGTTTGGAGCCAGATCAGACGCCGGGTAACCCGGCGTCTGATCAGGCTCCAAACTGTTTGCCACCAAGATAAACATAAATTATCAGAATTGTCCAAAAGTTGTACTTTTCTACGTTTTAGTGCTTTGCGTTTGCGTACGTTTGCGTTTAACAGATTCTCCACTGTATGAATCCGGGTAACCCAGTGATTGTCAGAAGAAAATTGTTCATGATTCAGTCTGAAATTTGTCGCAGAGGACAATACATATAGCAGGGTAAAGATTGAATAGTTAGATACATCAATTCCAGAAATAGGTTAATTCGATTTATAGCTGACTTCTGCCCAAGGTGATGCCTTTATTTCCTAAAGGTTTCTTTGAAGTATTCACCGGGGCAATCATTTAGACAAACACCCAGATTGTTTTAACTCACTACACTGCTAAGTCTGCGACTGGTATTTGCAAGCAGTTTTGACCCTGATCAGACACCGGGTAAATTGTCGTCTGATTAAGATCAAAACTGTTAGACACTCGTTTCGGTGTTCCTATGACCAAAATGCCTAAAATCTCAAGTTGAATGATTAGGACCGACACTATGCCCAGCTGACCGTTTTCTAGCATCGACTGGGGTTAAATAATGATCGTAAATTGTCGATCTTTAATATACCAAGGTGTCTTTTTTCAGACAGTTTGGTGGTTACGGAGTTGAAAAAAGCCTGCAAATTCTCAAACCGTTTGGCATTCAGGTCATTAATCCTTTCATGATCAAATTTATCGTGAGCTTTTTACCCCTTCACCGCCATATTTCGTCTGCTTCAATATTGTTGCCTACACTATCGTTTCGACATTGAGTTTAACTCTTTCCTCCCTGAAACTTTAAATTGACAATTCCAGTTTCCAGTTTTAGTCTGGTCCATTTCTGACTTTTACGGGTTGTTTTTGTCAATGTTTGGCATAATGACAAACAGTGAAGACCCTGATCAGAGTGCTCCTTTCGGAGCCCTCTGATCTGGGTCTTTACTGTTTGCACAAGACAAGTGTACTATTCACATGTACACTGTTTGAAAAGGACGCCTATATGCGGGACTAGGGTTCAAAGGGTTAAGGCAGTATGACTGAAGGAATTTCAAAATGAGTGAAAACAGTTTGGATCCTGATCAGACGCCGCGTTACGCGGCGTCTGATCAGGATCCAAACTGTTTAGCAAACGCGCATCTTTGACGTCATTGAAAGTAAAAGGGTTATTTTAAGCATTTTAGAACTGAAAACTTTACTCTTCCTGATGATTGGTGTTGTGTTACTATAAAGATAAATTAAACATATGTTTATTGTTAATAACAACCTTTGTTTGTGCTCACCTAAACAGAGCAATGACAACAACAACAGCAACAAAACTTTGCACTAATGTTGATCTTGGTTTTGACTTCCTATATCATAACATTTCGACTAGTCTTCTGTGACTCTCTCGATATAATTGCTTTATTTCTTATAAGTTAATGTCTGCTTAACCCATTGAAATATATATAGTGGTGCGTACACGGAACCTTTGAAAACTACTCTTTTCCTGTGCAAACAGTGTAGAGTCAGATCAGAGGAATCCTTCATATATTCCAACGAAGTCAAGTCTGTTTCTTACTCTTTTAAAGCTTCTATTGCATTTAATAGCAAATTGGCAATCGGTATTGAATCTGATCAGCGATGCCATCTGATATGTGTTTACACAGTTTGCGTACGACAAGCGTACTATTCATTGGTTTACGGTTGATAAATGATGCAAGCATTTACACATCACTATGGGTTAATTGCTTATCTGAGTTTTGAAGTTAAAACGAAAGTTAGCCAAATAAAGTTTAGCTCAGTAAAGTAACGGAAAATCGACTAACATGTACAGAAAATCTCTCTATAAAACCAATAAGGCTAATTGATTGAATAAAAGGTAGGTGACATCTTAAAACAATGTGACAATAAAACAGAAAGCTCCTAAAGGAGCTTTCTGTTTTATTGTCACCTTGTTTTAATAAGCAGTCACATGTCTAAACCACCTAATAATTCACGCATTTTAGTACAGTGAAACCCCTCTAAACCGGACATGTGTGGGGACAACATACATGTAAATGTCCGGTTTAGAGGAGTTTCCGGTTTAGAGGGGTTTTAACCCATAGCTTGTCTCTAGTATGGAATATAGCTGATCACTTAAAGCTGGTTGAAAGTAAAGCAGAATGCGCCTTAAGGCGCATTCTGCTTTACTTTCAACCTGCTTTAAGCTATACTCTGCTAGAATATAGAAACTATTTCTGATGATACACATTTCATGAATGTATTTTCTGCAGTGGAGGAATAAATCAGAGTCCTAAAAATGCATATTTACGGTGTAATGGGTTAAAATAAAGGGTTGGAAACGAGACCAACGTATGTCCGGTTTATAGAGAATTCCGGTTTATAGAGATTCCGGTTTAGAGGGGTTTCACTGTAGTCGTAATAGAGAGGTTTTACTGTACATATAATAGTGAGTTCGAATAATTGACGTTTGAACTTCAGTCTGGGAACCAACTGACAACCCTTTCCGCCACCTGTTTGCTAATCACTACAGGTTATAATGGGCACCAAGTATCAGTATCTGCCCCGTATCAGCAGATATCCGACATAGATTGGATATCTATGCCAATAAATGTCAAATACTTGCCTTTTTCAATTAATTTACCCTTTTTAATAACATAGCTGCAGATCAAGAGCGAAGCTTACTGAATATCAAAGTGTGGTTCTTATTTTTATTATTATTATTATAATTATTATTATTAATTGTTATTTATTTATTATCATTATTATTATTATTATTATTGTTATTATTATTTTATTTTTTATTATTATGCCAGATTTATATATAGCACTCTTCTCACACAGGAGTTGTGCGTTCAAAAGCGCTTTACATGAAGTTGTATAAATTTACTTACAAATATTTCAAAAATATTACCAATTTTTTCAAAAATATTTCTTAAACGTCTCAATCAAATCGTTTGATATGTTTTCTCATTGGAATCGTCTCAATGAGTCGATTCACTTGAGAAGTCACACACTATAGGCGTGTTGGACATATGAAGTAGAATATAAAATAAGACGCGGTTTTCAAAAACTAACATCCTATTGTCTGACTCAAACTATTGTTAGTCGTTATATCTCAAAATACGAATCAAATGAGTAGTCACACCATAGGGTTTGAGAATTTCTTTCAAATGCTTTCTGTTTTACTCTCGTGGTGCTTTAAGCTGCTGTCTGCAATCAACGTCATCAGCTGGAGTTCGTTTGATTACTAACTCTTTCGCTTCCTCATGTTTTCATGTAAATTATGAACTGAGAGAAATAGATGAAATTTGAATTTGCTTCCAAATTTATCGTGAAATGTTTATCCCTTCACCGTTTAAATGTCGTTTGCTTCAAATTTATTGTTTGCAAGATCGTTTCAAAATAAGATCCAATGTAGTGTTTTAAACATATCAATATGAATGTCAAACGGTTTGGATCCTGATCAGACGCCGCGTAACGCGGCGTCTGATCAGGATCGAAACTGTTTGCAAAGTCGCCTTTTTGGCGCCTTTGGGGATTCTACTGTTGGAGAGGACTCACATAGGCTTTGCCTGTTGTCCAATCCTTTTCTTCTGAATAAGATATTGTTTCAACTAATTCTACTGTTTCGGATACCCGCCATTTATAGCAGACGACTATTTTGGGCACGAGACAGAGCTGGCATGGTCTAAATTACCGTCCAGTAGACAGTGAATACAACTGTCAATGAAAATGGTATTTCATTCATGGCTGTTTTGTTGGCTGAATAATGCTAAATGCTTTCTGGCCCATAAATCACTGGCTAAAAAAGGAAACAATCATTAATAGTCGACCTTTTTGCTTTTAACGCGGAGGCCATCTCGAATTCTATCAACAAGAGCTGTAAATTAACTCACTAGATATACTCATTTAAACATAGTGTCTACTAAAGAGGACATTAGAAAAACAGTGTAGACCCTGGTGAATCGTTGCGTTTAACTCTTTCACTGTCGTTGCCACCATAAGGGGACTTTGCAAACAGTTTGGATCCTGATCAGACGCCGCGCAACGCGGCGTCTGATTAGGATCCAAACTGTTTGATACACGGCGTCAGATCAGGATCAAACTGATTGACTCTCGTATCGATTTCTTCAGTCAAAATAACCATAAAACTTACTTTAGAACTATTGCAGACGACACTTCCAATTTTGGCGCAAAGAGGGTTGAAGCAGACGATAAAACTAGGCAGCGAAAGAGTTACAGTGGAGAATCTGTTATTCTTTCCCAATAAACGCGTTTACGCTAATACTATTATTTGCAGTGCAAACAGTTTGGAGCCAGATCAGACGCCGGATAACCCGGCGTCTGATCAGGCTACAAACTGTTTGCCACCAAGATAAACATGACATATCAGAATTGTCCAAAAGTTGTTCTTTTCTACGTTTTAGTGCTTTGCGTTTGCGTACGTTTGCGTTTAAACGGGAAAGAATAACAGATTCTCCACTGTACAGGCCAATTCAACAGAAAATGCAAGGCTATTATGATACAGCTGAGAAGACGTTATTCTTTCCTGTTTAAACGCAAACGAACCGCAAACGCAATTCACTTAAGTGAAGAAAATGACAACCTCTTGAAATGTCAATATATCTATTTTAATCTGATTTGCAAACAGTTTGGAGCCTGATCAAGCGTCGGGTTACCCGGCGTCTGATTTGGCTCCAAACTGTTTGCATTGGACATAATAATTTTAGCGTAAATGCGTTTATTGGGAAAGAATAACGTCTTCTTCACGTTAGATGGTACAGTCTATTGCAGACAGTCGTTTTAATAACGGCATGAGATATGTTAACCCATTAACCTATAAACACGCCTTTTACGCCTTTAATTTATTCCTCCACTGAAAAAAAAGTTCTTGAAATTTATACAGTCATACATGTACATAAAAATGCAACATAAGAACCATTTCCAAATACTAGCAGATGGTAACTTAAAGCAGGCTGGAAGTAAAACAGAATGCATTCTGCTTTAATTTCAGTCTGCTTTAAGTGGCCACCTGTCTAAAAACTAAATATTGGCTATGGGGTAAAGGGTGATCTAAAGACAATACATACACATTACCAGTTGACTGTGCGATACAGAGTGATGTATTTAGCTCGAGACGTTTTTGGCGGAAATAGCCGATCTGACGAGCGCCTTGGCGCGAGTCTGATCGGTTGTTTCAGCCAAAAACGTCGAGAGCTAAATGCAACACTCTGTTGCGCACTGCCAACTGGTGATGTGTTTATTATATGCCTTGAATACAAACCAGAAACACCTAAATAGTTGTTTAAATCATTTTACATCCAATATTTATTAGTTATTTGAAGCAGAACGAGAAGTTTTGTATGCAACAAAGAATAACACGGTACTCGTACATGTACGTAAATGACGTCACGTTAAATCGAAAGCGAGGTCAGAGTAAAATACAAAGTGGCTGATACAGACTCTTGTATTTTACTCTGCAGATACACGCGGAAACGCTCGATATCATTCGAAGGCATATAATAAAGTAGTTGTCCATGCAGCAGAACATTTTATATGGAATGGCAAACAGTATGGACCCTACACTGTTTGCTAATGTCTACCTTAGTAGACACAAGGCTTAAATGGGTTAACCACAAGCTAGACTCTAGTACAGTGGAGAATCTGTTATTCTTTCCCAATAAACGCGTTTACGCTAAAACTATTATTTGCAGTGCAAACAGTTTGGAGCCAGATCAGACGCCGGGTAACCCGGCGTCTGATCAGGCTCCAAACTGTTTGCCACCAAGATAAACAAGAATTATCAGAATTGTCCAAAAGTTGTTTTTTTCTACGTTTTAGTGCTTTGCGTTTGCGTACGTTTGCGTTTAAACGGGAAAGAATAACAGATTCTCCACTGTATATGACAATTGATGGTCATGCACTGGGAGAGACAGTTATTGACTAATCTGGCGTAAATAATAGATATAAAGTTACTTGCAGTGTCATTCATTGGCAAAATTTAGAGAGTAAATGAGCTGTGAACATACATATTCCATAAACTTAATATGCCGCATCGCGGAATAAAATGGTTCGCGAAATTCAAACCAATATAGAGCTACTGCTTCATGTGAATTAAATACAGAAAAAAGTGCCCCTCCCTTCAATTGACCTCCGAACAACGATTCCCTTTCGTTTTCCGTTACGCGGCGTTTGGTCTGGATTCAAGCTGTTTGCAAATGTAAGCCTTGTCATGTACTTTTAGGGTATTATTTTCCCCTCCCTATAACAACTCCCTCAGAAGAACACACACAATGTTTGTCTCCTTAATTGGTGGTGTTGTAGAGAGGTCAGACGCCGATCAGGATCCAGACTAGCCATACTGCTATGTGTCTGATATCATTTATATAGGATACAAAAGTAGATGGAATTGAACCGTGTCATGACAAAACCTTCCTTATTGCATTGCAACGTTGTACATGCCAAGCTACAATGTCATCCCAGACTCTGTATCGGAAATTGGCTTACACTGCCAAGTATATATAATACTGCTATATAACATTCTTTAGACGTGTGTGGATGTCAAACAGTGTAGACCAAGGCTAACCGTCAAAGACACAGCGGCTTACGTTGGTCTACAATGTTTACATTGCAATAAGTCATGTTTTCTCATGGTACGGTTTAAACATTTTCTCAAATCATATTCTGACTGTAAATAATATTCTTTAATTCGAACGATGTTTTCCAGGACAAAAATCCAGGAGAAAATGCACGCAAACGCAAAGCACTAAAACGTAGAAAAGTACAACTTTTGGACAGTTCTGATAATTCATGTTTATCTTGGTGGCAAACAGTTTGGAGCCTGATCAGACGCCGGGTTACCTGGCCTCTGATCTGGCTCCAAACTGTTTGCACTGCAAATAATAGTTTAAGCGTAAACGCGTTTATTGGGAAAGAATAACACATTCTCCACTGTACCTGTAAAGAGCCCATTAATCAAAGTGCACCTACATAAATGCTTTTGTTTGGCGTCTGATCTGAGTCCAAACTGTTTGCAGGTGGAAATAAACGTTTTAGCGTAAATGCGTTTACTGGGAAAAAATAACGTTTTCTCCAGTTGTATTTACACTTTTGAAACATTGGTATGAATGTCAAACAGTTTGGACCCTTAAATGTCAGTGTTTTCTAGCTTGGCAGTGAAGGAGTTATGTTCCGTTTTGTGATCGTCATAGCGAAGTTTTAATGATCACGCATTACACAGTACCTAACGTTTTTTCTGTTATTTGACCAGTATACAAAGAAAGTATTATTTCATGATTTGCCAGTCAGGCTGTTTGAACAAGTTGTTCAAGTTCGCTATGTGCAAATAACTCTGTCACGATTTTCATTGTCTGTCGAAGAAAAGCGAGGAGTTTCGAGTGACCTTTTTTAAAATGTAAGCCTTGTTATTTTCCGGTTTGTCGGTGAGATTTTGTTTCCGAATCAAGCGTTGATGGTATAAAGTAACTTGTATCTACCAGAGCACCAGATAAGGGTAGTTTTTCAAAATCTAAAATCTTTATTTCTGAAATAAACCCTATGGTGTCACTACTCATTAGAATCGTCTCAAAGAGACGATTCTAATGAGTAGTAACACCATAGGATTTGGTGCTATAATTAGTGAGAAAATGTTTGATTTGTTGAAATAACTTGCTCTTATCTGGAGCCCTGATCTACGGATATAGATTCTGATCATTGAAAACGTAGACTCTGATCTGTGCCACATTCAAACGCACATGTCTACATTAGAGCGGACGATATTAATCCATTCACTGCCTTACCACGAGTACAATAGTTATTTATAAACAGTTTGTACCCTGATCAGACGCCGCGCCACGCGGCGTCTGATCAAGATCAAAACTGTTTGACGCTCATTTCAATATTTTTCAGTCAAAATACCTTAGTTTCTTTGAGAAATAAAGGCAGACGACAAGTGTTTAATATTGATGACGTCATAGCAGTGAACGTGACAATAATCAGGTTTACATGTAAGCCCCTTGCAAACAGTTTGGTTGAAGGTACATGTTAAAAGGAATCGTCATTTTTCTTGCGTTTCGTTTCTTTTAACGTGGAAGAATGGTATTTGGATCTAGATCTACAAAGTTTTCCCTAAATAGTCCCGTTTGTTCTCCAGACTCTGGTACCCTCAGCAAAGGGCTTGGAGCCATATCTGGCCAGGCTATCATTTTTTGGCTATTCAAATGTAAATAAATGAGCTGTGCCATGACAAAACCTAACTTATTGCATTGCAAACAGTGTGGAACAAGGACAGCCTGTTTGACACCCACATGCATCTGAAGCATTTTATGTAGCTGTATTATATACGGGTAACCCGGTTTTGGCAGTGTAGACCTAACTCCGATAACAACTGGGATAACAACGGTACTTGATATGTATAACGTTGCTATGCAATAAGGCCTGTTTTGTCATGGTACGGCTCAAATAGTTTCCGTGAGCAATGTTCCTTGTTAATCAGCTGACACACAGTGACGAAGCTCTTATTCTTTTCCACTTAAACCTTTTATGATCAAATTTATCGTGAGGTTTTTATCCCTTTTTGGCGCCGAAAGGTTTAGATATACAAGAAGCTGTAGTTTTCATCAATCTTTTGCGTTTAGTCCAGTTTCAATAAAATAGATTGAAGTCTTCTACGCTGTGTATTCCCAGACAAATTTATCCTGAGGTTTTTACCTTTGCCGTCTGCTTCAATATTGTCGTCTGTACAATGTAATATCGTTTCAAAGTGCGATTTAAGGCAGTATAACTGATGCAATTTCAAAACAAGTGGCAAACAGTTTTGATCCTGATCAGACGTCGCGTCTAATCAGGATCAAACTGTTATCAAATGCGCTTTAACTCATTTTCCCCTGAAACTTCCAATGGAAAATTCCAGTTTGCAATAAAGGATGGTCCATTTTAGACTATTTAGGGTTGTTTTTTGTAATAAATTGAAAAATGACAAACAGTGAAGTCCCTGATCAGAGGGCTCCTGCAGGAGCCCTCTGATCAGGGACTTCACTGTTTGCATAGGACAAGTGTACTCTTCACAGGTACTGATTTGGTAAACGACGCAAATATGCGTCACTAGGGCTCAATGAGTTAAAACGTCACTGGGAGTGAAAGGGTTAAAAGTAGTGGACTATAGTGGACAAGGGTCCTTGACATACTGTCCTTGCAATATTTATGTTTGATGTTTTAATTGGATTCTAAAATTAGAACGGAAAACGAAAGATACATATTTTCAAGGTCATTATTCAAACAATATTTGTCCTGTAGTAATGACTGGGTAAATAGAAATTGTATTCATTTCCGTTCACTCTTTCACCCCTGGAACTGTAAATGAACGATACATATTTTTTTTCAATTAAGTTTAGTCCATTTATGCCTATTTAGGGTTGCTGGATGCAATATTTTGCAAAATGACAAATATTGTAGACCCTGATCAGAGGGTCCCTTGAGGATCCTTCTGGACATGCAGGGTCTTTACTGTTTGCATATGATAATTGTACTTTTCGCAGGAAGAATGTTAATGACGAGTATACTCGTCGCTTGGGGGTTAAATGTATTAAAAAACGGTATTGTACAGTAAACTCTAGCTACAGTGGAGAATCTGTTATTCTTTCCCGTTTAAACGCAAACGTACGCAAACGCAAAGCAATAAAACGTAGACAATTACAACTTTTGGACAATTCTGATAATTCATGTTTATCTTGGTGGCAAACAGTTTGGAGCCTGATCAGACGCCGGGTTGCCCGGCGTCTGATCTGGCTCCAAACTGTTTGCACTGCAAATAATAGTTTTAGCGTAAACGCGTTTATTGGGAAAGAATAACAGATTCTCCACTGTACCATCGCCCTTATATAACGTTTCTACAGCATGCCCTCTCTACAACGACACCCACTGGGAGACAAATAGTTTTTTGTTCGGAGGGAGTCGTTATAGGGAGGGAAATTGTCTTGCTTTTGCAAACAGCTTGAATCCAGATCAGACGCCGTTTAACACGGCGTCTGATCTGGATTCAAGCTGTTTGTCACTCGTCATTAACATTTCTGTCAAAATGTCCATTATGTAACTTTGAGAAAAACAGCAGACGACAATTTTCAGCAGACGATATTGCAGCAGTAAAAGCATTAGACATACATTTAACTGTCCCGTTTAGGGAATTGCGGCAAGGGTGTCGTTGTAAGGAGGGAGTCGTTGCTGGGAGGGCCGTTATAGAGAGGGAGCACTTGATTAAGTTCGGCACTATAGAGGCTTGACTTTCATCCTGGTCTGTCTTATACATGTATGTAAGCACTGGCAATGCATATTTATTGAAGTGTCGAAATTTCTAGGCGTTACTTACATGGCTTTCTATTGGTTTTTGTTATAAACTATGACAACTGGTTTTGATCCACATGAGGCTCTAAAATAGTATATATTTGACAATAGGATACATATATTTACTGCATGTTCCAAACAAAATGGAGAGAAAAAACGTTTATAGGCAAAAACATCTGAAACCCTCCACCATCATAACATGGCACCTGCTCTAAACATTAATTTTGCAGTACATTTTAATTTCTCAAAATTGAATTCAATTTATTTTGACATAAGCAATATAGAAATGAGTGTCAATCAGATTGGATCCTGAACCTTGTGGAAAACAGTCTAGTTGCTCTTTTGCAAGAGTGGACAAACTACATGTACCATTCCTGTGTTTACCGAGTGGACAAAATAACTTGGGCATTGTGTTTACCCTGCCAAAAGAAGGAAGGGTATTTTGTCCACTTTTGCAAAAAAGTAGACATGGTCTTTTTGTCCACCCAGGCAAAATTGAGGTAAAGGTTTTTTGTCCATGTTTGTCCTTATACCCTACATAAAGAATACACTCTTATAAAGTCGTATTGCATAACCCGTTAGAAAACCTCACTTAAGCCCTTCCCTGCCATGATGTATCCTGCTGTAAACAATTGTCGTCTGATTTCAATTTTTGGTAAATTGACTACAACAATATCGTAATGAGTATAAAACAGTTCAAAGTTAGACCACGTGTTACAGTGGAGAATCTGTTATTCTTTCCCGTTTAAACGCAAACGTATGCAAACGCAAATCACTAAAACGTAGAAAAGAACAACTTTTGGACAATTCTGATAATTCTTGTTTATCTTGGTGGCAAACTGTTTGGAGCCTGATCAGACGCCGGGTAACCCGGCGTCTGATCTGGCTCCAAACTGTTTGCACTGCAAATAATAGTTTTAGCGCAAACGCGTTTATTGGGAAAGAATAACAGATTCTCCACTGTACGCGGAGTCTGATCAGGTTCCAAATGAGCAATGTACTAAGGATTAAGGCAGTAAGAGGGTTAAACAACATTAGCGCTCACTCTCTACAACGACATGTGCCCAATGGGAAACAAAAGTTATGTGCGTTGTTCGAAGGGAGTCGTTCTAGGGAGGGAACATTAAGAATTGGCTTACATTTGCAAACAGCTTGAATCAAGATCAGACGCCGCGTAACGCGGCGTCTGATCTGGATTCAAGCTGTTTGTCACTCGTCATTAAGTTTTTTTCTGTCAAAACGTCAATATGTAACTTTGAGAAAAACAGCAAACACCAATTTCAAGCGGACGATATTGCAGCAGTGAAAAGGTTGGACAAAATTGTCTTGTTTGGGGAACAGTGGCTAGGGTCGTTGTAAGGAGGTAGTCGTTGTTAGGAGGGCCGTTGTAGGGAGGGAGCACGGTACCTATAATCATAACATTTATACTATAATAATTACCCTACATGTACATGTATAATTCCCTTGAAAGATTACATTGCCGGATAGTGTCTGAATTATGACAAACATTTTTATCATATTTTCTTTGATCTCCGGGTCGCTTTGATCAGATCATAGTGACATATGGTATCATGTAACATTCTTTAATAAGTGCGCATTTTTGTCTTTTAACCTTTTGTTATTTTTATCTTGTGCAGATTTTAGTATTGTCGCTGATTTCGGTATTGATAGGCTACTATTGACTGTTGACGGTTTGAACGAAACTAAATGCAGGGCTGCCATAAGTTGACATGAAACATCCTAAGATTTCCAAATTTGCATTTTTCAAGTGCGATTTTACGAATCGTACCTTTACCCCATAGCCTTGTTCTTGTTTTGTTGACTTGCGACTACTTAAATCAGGCTGTAAGTAAAGCAGAATGCGCCTTAGGGCGCATTCTGCTTTACTTTCAGCCTGCTTTGTGCTACCATGAACTTGGAAAAAATCCGGAGATTTAGGAAAAATCCGGAGAAATGGCAGCCCTGGCAATGTCATGACAAGGTTTCGAAACTCGACACTTCGATTAGTTCGAACAAACCCATATTTAATTTTTCGTAGCTTAGCCACGTTTTACTTTGAAATACGGGTATTTTCGACTTTAAAAAAGTTATCGAAATTAAACTAATGAAATATTGGTAAGGTAGATTCAAGTAAGTTTCGACTGTTTTGGCGATTATTACAATTATATATTGAAAAACCGTCTGGTAACTGATCAGGTGCCGAGCTATTCTGTGTCTTATCTGGATCCAAACTGTTTGCAATGGACATAATTGTTAAGTGCACACGTTTACTGACACAACGATGAGTTGTAATGACACATTTGTACCATATAAACGTACATACATGTATTTGGCATAATCCAGTACAACCTCTCTCGTGCTTTAAGTATGAAAACATGTAAGTACAGTTTAATTGCTATAACTCGAGGTTGCTTAAGTCGAACATATCCGTATTTCATACTTAAATCGTAGCTAAGCCACGTTTTAACGACAGTTAACTACTTAAAGCAATGTGACAGTAAAACAGAAAGCTCATTTAAGAGCTTTCAGGTTTTCCTGTCACCTTGCTTTAAGGTGTTATTTGTCTTTTTTATATAGTCAATTAGCCTTCGTACTAGTGGTCGCCATATAGAGGTTTTACAGTAAAGGTTAGTTTGACGTAACCAAGGTTGAGTCATGGCGATTCAAGGACCCGTTTCATAAAACTTCGTACGACTTCCTACGACAAAAACGGTAGTAAGTCAAAACTTTAAAATGTACATTTAATTTCTGATTACTCTATCTACATGTAATCCTGTCTTTTGACATCTCTTTGGAATCGTCTTGAAAGAGATGTCACATGACAGGATTAGATGGAAAAATAAGTAATAATTGAGACTTTTATAATCTGACAGGTTTATTTATTAAGAGTTATTTATTTGGTATATGTTTATACACGTATGTATGTACGTACATGTTTAAGTACACATTACCCTGAATTTGTTTTGACAAGTGTATTATGATTATATTATTGTTGTCCTCATGAGTTAGCATAATAGATCTGGGTATACACGTATATACGTCACGTAGGAAAGAAGCTGAACAATACATTACTGGGTACCCTGTTTGGTGGCATTTCAAATAGCTTTGTCAGGTGTTATCATTGCTCTAATCTGTAGCTGTCAAATCGATCCCACCTGTTCTTTATGGCTATCAATACTAGCTGTTTGCTATGAACTTAATAAAAGACAGAATAGAGGGTAGGTTGTTAACCCTTTACCTGATAGCCTATTTATAGTACTTAAGATAGGTGACTACTTAAAGCAGGTTGAAAGTAAAGCAGAATGCGCCTTAGGGCGCATTCTGCTTTACTTTCAGCCTGCTTTAAGCTATAATGTGCTATAATATAGAAAAATTCCCTATAATACATATTCATTACTGATTAAATTGGAACTATTTTCTTCAGCGGATGAATAAATCATATCCGCTAAAAGGCGCTTCTATTGGGTAAAGGGTTAATACTTGTTATAGTGTAGCTCTATCCTCCATATAAATAGAGACCTTCCTACCTTGTCATGATTCCGGGCCTTAATTGTCATAGGAAATGGTTTCTGTTTATTAGACCGAGATTGTTCCCTCTGCAAAAGAAACAAGAATGAAGGCAGGTCGGTGGTTTTGATCCTATGCGCTGCTTCGTAATAAATGAGATTAGCCAAAATCATCTTCCTGAAATTATCATCATCTCACCTCATCATAGCTGCATTGGCTCTATATGACATATTTTGTGTCGCAGTGCCGTAAAACCCAACTCAACTATCCATCCATGTATTAAACAGAGACAGAGATATGTCATAATCTAAGAAAAGGGAGCAGCTATAAAGAATTTAACCCCTTTCACTGCCTTGGCGTCGTCTATTTTATACAAATGTCGTTTGCTTTCATTTCTCACATTCAATTTTTCAGTATTTTGACTTAAAAACGGTCGACATGAGACTCAAACAGTCTGAGTCTTGATCAGACGCCGCGTGACGCGGCGTCTGATCAGGACTCATACTGTTTGCAAATAATCGTTGCACTCGGGATAAGGCAGTGAAAGGGTTAAATATTAAAATGGCAATAAAGAAGTGGAAAAGGTATACATACACAGACAAACAGACAATCGGAACGACATTTACATCAAATACATGAAATTGAATATGTTGAACACATTTAGAATGACATATGTTCATGACAGTTTTTCATAAAGACGTAAAAACGAGTAAATTAGTCAAATTCCTGAGGCTCTTTATTTGTCTAAGATTTACCATATTTTTCGCATCATTATGGTAATTTATGCTGGGTTATTTTGATGTGATTCATGTCTATTGTTCATATTTTACCATCTTAAAGCTTGTCGTCTGCTCAAGAAAATTAATGTCGTATGCTATATATGTTACATTAGTCATTTCACGAAATGTTTAGTCAATCTGTGAAACGACTTTTTTACATGGTTCTGTAATGTTACAATTTATGATGATCTATACCATGATATTTTTCAAAGGCCAAAAATTTCACTACAAAACCACTCAATTTGTTAAATTTATTTTTTAACATAAAAATAATACAACACATAGTCTATGGCATTATATGAAAAATATTCAATTCTTTTATATTTACAGAGTTCAAGGTCTAAACCATCATTTCACAAATTTACTGAAATAAGGTCTGAAATAAATGTGATGTTTTGTGCATGAAATCTTTGAACTTTTAAAAAATATCATTGTTTATCATAAATTGTATCATTAAGAGACTATTTGAAAACTTCATTTCACAGATTGACTAGTCATTTCGTAAAATGACTGATTACACAGATTGACTGTAACATGTATAGGATCTGTCACTCGTCGATGTTTAAGACAAGCTGATCTCAAACGTGTCTAGAATTGAAATGTTATTAAGCGAGCCTTGGCGAGCTTAATAACTTTTCTATTCTAGACAAGTTTGAGATCAACTTGTCTTAAACATCGACGAGTGACAGATTATTTTTCTCACATAACCAACGATTTTAAGCTAATTTTTAAAAACAATATGCATTTTGGAACCCTGGTGGCGTCAAAACGCCTTTATTAATAGTGACGTTATAGTGACGTCATCAAATTGATCTCACACATGTTGGAGACAATAATATTCGTGATCGTCGTTCTCTATAGAACAAAAGGGTTAGTAGTTATGTGAGAAATACATTTCCAAAAAATAAGTGTTTGTATTGAACCAACTTGTGACCGTGTTTACACTGCAAGCCAACTCGCTCCAGTTAAATATTTCATTGTTTTAAACGAATTTTATCGTAAATTCAATGCAATGAAAACGACAAATTTTAGAAAGTTGTGACGATTTATTTCTATCTTAGTGGTAAACGTTTCATAAAACTGTAAGACATAAACGGTCGTAAGTCAAAACTAAAATACATTTTATTTCTGATTTTCGCTATCTAATCCTGTCTTGTGACATCTCTTTAGAATCGTCTTTTAGGACGATTCCAAAGAGATGTCACAACACAGGATTAGATGGATTAGATGGATAGATAACAATTGAGACTTTTATAATCTGACTTACACAATATTTGTCGTACGAAGTTTTATGAAACGGGCCCCTGGTCAGATTTCGGGTTTTAAAGGTCATACTTGTTTTAGTACATTAGCACAGATTCGTTTTGGATACTGCTTGCATTGATAATATTTGATTTAAGCAAAAATACGTTTTATAAAATACGTTTATACCTATAGTCGAGGTTTTATAATTTTCCTTGACAGATTCTATTCAATCACGATCCACTCATTCCGGAGCTTTTTTGTTTGTTAAATGTTTCCATTACTGTAGTATATGGGAGATATGAAACACTGCATTCAGTGTCCACACACATGAATCTTATGTACGAGTATCAGTAAAGGTGTTTACACAAAAAACAATTATTTATATTGCAAACAGATTGAAGCCTGATCAGACGCCGGATGACCCGGCGTCTGATCAGTCTCCAAAATGTTGCCACTGAGACTAACATAAATCGTGAGCAATTTTAGAAAGTTGATATTTTCTAGATTTCGGTGTATTGCGTTTGTGCTTTGTTTGTTGTTAAACAGGAAAGAATAGCGTCTTCTCCACTGAAATCATAACATATCCTCTTGCACTATTACACAAGGGCCTTTTATACTTGGCATGCGACTGGCTTGTGTCAAGACCTTTCCAATCATGCCAACATGTTTGGCCTTGTGACCTTGACCTAAGCATTTGACCTACTTTTATATATGTTTAAAAATGCTTATAACATTTGACCGGATGTACAAAGGGTTTTAATACTTGGTATGTATCTACCTTGTGCCAATACCTCTCCAACCATACCATTTTTACCTTGTGACCTTGACCCTCATATTAGACCTACTTAACTAACTATTGACCGAACACCTTAAGCTTGGCTTTATCTCTTACACTATGGCAAATTGACCTTTTATTCTTGGCATGTGACTTGTTTGTGTCAAGACCTATCTGACCAGGCCAACATTTTTGCCCCTGTGACATTGACATTTGACCTACTTTTCTACAATTCTTGAAATACCTAGAACATTTTAACCAACTGGCATTGGGCTTTCATACTTGATACTTTCCTTGTGTCGATACCTCTGTAACCATACCATTACCGTGAACTTAATGTTAGACGTTCGTGTACATTACCGAAAACTGTGCTGACTAGGGTTTTATATCTTTCACAAACGCACCTTGCAGGATTGAATGTATAAAAACGAAATAAACAATATCGACGACACTGCGAAGGTTTAGTTGAAGCAGCAGATAAATGTTCATATTCACCCAATAGAGGCAACACATGCCCGTTTTGTGGCTGGTCACGTCACTTGCTTTGCTTCTTTAACTCTTTGCATACTAGCGGCGGATATATCTGCCACAGTGATTACCTTAGCAAACAGTTTGAATCCAGACGAGACGCCGCGTCACGCGGCGTCTCATCAGGATTCAAACTGTTTGACACTCTGATCATGTTTTGAAAAAAGATTTAGAAAATTCTATTTTAAGAACAATAACAGCCGACAACTGTTGCAGACGAAAAAAATTACCCAGCATGCAAAGAGTTAAAATGTCGTACATGTAAGCATTTAAAACGTCATTGGATGGTTATCAACGTTAACCTCATTATTATACGCCCTTAACACAAAATTACCGACCAAAAAGTGTCACACCTTATCATTTGATATCTATCTATGCAATATTTCTAAGATAAACACTGTTTGGTCAATTTTATCGGGCGATATAGGATCAAAGGACGCGATATGCTTTAGTTTATCTACTATTGCATTATGACTGCTTGTATATCGAATATATCTGAACATTTCTGCTTGACTAGTCTTTTTTATAACACAGAAATACTGCCTTAATCGCACGATTGTAATTGTGTAAAAGACGGGTGATAAAGATTTAAAGTTGCAGTATGAAAATTAAACAGAAATTTGATTTGAGCTTTCTGCTTTACTGTTATCCAGCTTTAGGATGTCGAATGTCTTTACATGTAGCACCGTCGATGCGATGTATGATATTTGGAAATTGACATGTGCATTAAAGTATTACCGCTACTATACTATAATCGCATGTATGCTAATATAATCATTCTTGTTTGGAAATTGTTTGGAGCCGTACCAGACCCGGATCCAAGGTTATAAAGCTTCTGAGTGGAGTCTGAAGTAATTCTCAAGCATTTGATTGGTCAGATTTGAGCCTAGGATCAAATATGACCAAGCAAATGCATGAGAACAATTCACACGCGTCTTTTCAGATTCCAAACAGTTTGCCACTCAAATTAAATAAATCGTACAGAAATTCGATTTCTGCTTTAAAAACGCTTGTAATTCCTGAGGTGCCATAAGTCCGTGACGTCATCAATGAGGCTTCATAAATGTGGTCATAATATCAGTCATTAGTGTATCAGACATTGAAGTTTGAGTCATGACTATGTTCTGACAGACGTCTCATCTATCTGGCTCCAAACTGCTTTCAGATGTCTGATAGGGTTCAATGTGCTGGTACAAAACCCGTAAACTTGTATAGTCATGGCCTCTTTGTCTGTTTTTACAATCCAACTTGTATTAGCCAATCACTCAAAAGGATGTACGTTTTGGTATACTTTTGGGCAGGTGATAGATTAATGCAGGACAAAGTTAATGCAGAAAGCTCCGATAGGAAACACATTGTACACGCATCTGTTTTACTTTCGTCTTGCATTAAGCATTCGTCCTTTTTTAAATGTCACTTTGACTCTTTATTCAATGCCCGCTTTACATAGTTGGACTGTAATTATAAACAAATTGTTTTCTGTTCTGGTCGAATGTCATACAGTCGAAACCTGTTTGCTCGATCTCTCTTGAGTCTAACTTATCCTTATTTCTTCAGCTGACTTTCAACAAATTGAGTTCGTCTAAGTCGAACATATCCGTATTTCAAAGTTAAAACGTGGCTTAGCCACGTTTTAACTTTGAAATACGGATAAGCTCGACGTATGCGTTTTCGATATAATGAGGTTGGACTATGTTTTAAAAATATTTATATTATGATGTGTATTGTGATTTTATCACAATTGGCATGACTTATCTACATAGATATTATCTCATCTTGTTTGCCTATCTCAAGCTTTGTATTTTGTGATCCGTGTTGTTTTGTCTCCCTATTTCGCTGAATCCGCAGTTTTTAAACCATATTCATATATAACAACACAAATACAATTTCTGCGTATATATATTTATGCGCAATGATGAAACGGAGAAAGTATATGATGATTTTAAAGTTTTGTCGATTGTTATTAAATGCCGAATACCCGGTCTTCAGGTCCGGATCAATATGCATGGCGATTGGTGGTTAGGTAAAGGGAGCATAAGGGGGCTAAGAGTGCAAACTCATGGTGAGGTTTGCACTCAATGGACCCCGAGTGGACTGGTAGTATGTGTCCTGCTAAACTTTATATCATCTGCTTTTTTAAAATGGATGTCTTGACCAACATATTATGTAACCACTTCACTGCCATGACGTCATCTGCTCTAAACAATACCGCCTGCCTTTATTTCTCAAGTTTAAAATTAGGTAAAGTGACAACAGATAAATCGTAAAAAGTGCTTTAGTGCCGCGGCGTCTGGTCAGTATCCAAACTGTTTGCAAATTAACATTGTACTGGGCAAGGCATCGAAGGAGTTAAAAGAATATTCGGCATTTGATATAAAGGTAAAGGCTTTATCATAATGTCACCCCTATTGAAAGTACCAGTCAGTTTTGACATATAAGACACCTATATTTTTGCGCGCACAGTGCCTCCTTATGCCTCGCTCACATTTGCTGCGGCTGCCGTACGGCGGCCGCACGGCTAATCGTTTCTACGGCGAGTAGCAATTCCCCGGCCGCCGCAGAATTCCTACGGCCGCCGTGTGTTGCGCTCACATTTGCTGCGGCTGCCGCGCGGCGAGATTTTATTTTTGCGGGGTTAAAAAACCTGCGGAAACCGTACGGCCGCCGTACGGTGACCGCACGGCGACCGTACGGCAGCCGTGGAAGTCCCACCAGATACCCTGCAACCAAAATGCTGCTCCTGCTACATAACTTGGTTTTGCTACATGTTCACACAACTAATATCAGTCCAACAACACCATGAACTCAAAGGACACACTTGGACAGCATTTAAGAACATCTAAATCCATTTCAAATAATATACATGTTTTAAATATATGAACAAAAGTACAAATGCACAATAGGAAAATTGACTATTGAGTTACAGCGGCCGCATTCTGCGGCGTGTGTTTCTACGGCCGCCGTAGAAATGAAAAAATGTTATAACTCCGCGTTATAATTCTACGGCGAGCTCTACGGCCTGTAAAATATTGGGATACGCCGTGTGTCTGCCGTACGGCCGCCGCACGGCCGCCGTAGAATCTCTACGGCCGCCGTAAGATTCTCTCGATTTCACGTTTCTGCGGCCGCCGTACGGCCACCGTAGAGCAAATGTGAGCGCACTATTAATCCCTTCTCATATTGAAAAATGATTGGTAACAAAATTGTTTACAGTTCTTTTACAATAAACGCCCTTTCCGTAAAAGAATCGCAGACAGTCTGTGTGGCAGATATAATCTTAACCCTTTACCTAATGGCTTGTTTCTAGTTTTGAAAAACAGGTGATTACTTAAAGCAGGTTGAAAGTAAAGCAGAATGTGCCTTAAGGCACATTCTGCTTTACTTTCAGCCTGCTTTAAGCTAAAATCTGCTAGGCTATATAAAATATTTTTAATGGTTATTGTTCATGAGGGTATAAACTGGAACTATTTTCTTCAGCGAAGGAATAAATTAAATACGCTAAAAGTCGCTTCTATGGGGGGAAAGGGTTAACGCTGCAATAGGAGCTTTCGGTAGTATTTTCTATTTTGCGCTTGGCATTCACCTGTTATTCAAGATCTTCATTCTATATTCTACGGCCTCGTGATTTAACTACAGTGGAGAATCTGTTATTCTTTCCCAATAAACGTGTTTACGCTAAAACTATTATTTGCAGTGCAAACAGTTTGGAGCCAGATCAGACGCCGGGTAACCCGGCGTCTGATCAGGCTCCAAACTGTTTGCCACCAAGATAAACATGACATATCAGAATTGTCCAAAAGTTGTTCTTTTCTACGTTTTAGTGCTTTGCGTTTGCGTACGTTTGCGTTTAAACGGGAAAGAATAACAGATTCTCCACTGTACAACGCATCGCACTTCCTATTCTTGTTCTAGTGCATGGCAATACACTGAATAGAAATGGATTTATTATTTCTGTTCTAACTCTTCAATTTAACCACAATTTCACTGACGTAACGGCGATAGATCTACATTTTTGGTGCACGAATTTTCAAAGCTATGAATACGTCACGTTAAGTCGTTACGGCGCGTGCGTGTTTTATTGAGAATATTCAAACACAGATACGTTCCTTCTATGTTTATATAGAGGTGTGCGCGAGGTGTATTATATTAGAATAATGATTGTTTAACAAATTAACTATAGTAAATAAACTCCTTAATTACGCCAAAATCAATTTAAGGCAGTATGTCCCAAATGAGATCGAGCGGGATATAGCCTGTCAATGTCGCTACATGTACAGTGGAGTATCTGTTATTCTTTCCCAATAAACGCGTTTACGCTAAAACTATTATTTGCAGTGCAAACAGTTTGGAGCCAGATCAGACGCCGGGTAACCCGGCGTATGATCAGGCTCCAAACTGTTTGCCACCAAGATAAACAAGAATTATGAGAATTGTCCAAAAGTTGTTCTTTTCTACGTTTTAGTGCTTTGCGTTTGCGTACGTTTGCTTTTAAACGGGAAAGAAAAACAGATTCTCCACTGTACTATAGATGTTTAGCTGTAATTCGAAGACATCGGAATTAGCCTATACAGTGGAGAAAACGTTATTTTTTCCCGTTTAAACGAAACGAAACGCAAACGCGTAACAATAAAATGTAAAAAAAATGACAAGTTGTTGACAATTCTGATTAATCATTTTTAGCTCGGTGGCAAACAGTTTGGAGCCTGGTCAGTCTTCAAACAGTTTGCAATGGAAATCATAGTTTTAGCGTAAACGCGTTTATTGGGAAAGAATAACGTTTTCTCCAATGTATTGATGGCAAGAACGAGCGTTAAAAAACAAACGAACCAAACCATTAGTAAAACCAAATCTCTATTACCGCCACTAAAATAATTATATGTTAATAGTTCGATACCCTAAGCAGGTGGGCTTAAAAAGTATTAAAGTGAAGCAGAAAGTTCCTATAGGAACTTTGCTTGCTTTAAACTTCTAAATGTGTTTAATACCATATATTAGCGGTGTTTTTCTCTGTTCTTTATAGAAGGATTTTTCTGTATATATGCAAATTGATTACTAATTTTATGATGCCTGGGCACTTTATCGATTCAATCAAACATCTTTTTATTTCCGCTGTGTCACTAAGGCAAGCAATTAAGAAAATCGTTGGTTTTGTCACGAACCCAATTTCAGTTTTATGTGCAGTTTGAAATTCCAGAAATCAAAGTTAGGGACCTTGGGACAATTAATATGGCTGCCTAATCCCAGTTAACGTAAACCGATTATAGAAGTCGTAAATCCATCCAATCACACAAACGCTTTATGGCGCGTCTCGCGTTAAAATTACGTCACAGCGTCTGGTAGTAAAATATATCTTGTATTACACTCTCCATTTATTGAATAAAGTGGAAGATTGTTTTTGTGAGATTGTGTCCGATAGAGACCACCGTTCAAATTCCTTAAATTCCAGATAGCTTAGCGCAACTTTCGTGGCATTTGTAAACAGCTTGAGTCTTGATTAGACGCCGAGTAACTCGGCGGCTAATCAGAATCCAAACTATTTGATACTCGTGTTACTTTTACGAAATTGAAAGATATACATGTATGAAACTTAAATTTTATTTTGTGCAGATTACATTTTTAAAGCAGACGATAATTGGGTGTGATATTGGTTACTGGATGAAGTGGTACGGTCAAATCGGAAATGGTTTTCTATTTAGTGAAAGGCATTTATATGGCATACGCCAGTTGGCAGATAATGAAGTAATGAAGAAAGCTCTCGGGGATTTTCTGCATAACTTTTATACTACCTTATGTACATTAAGTAGGTGAATGTCTACGCATAATATATGATACATGGGAGCTATAGTTTAGCCTTCCCTTTATAGCCAACAATGCAGATATATTCAAATACAGCACTCCCTCTCTCCATCGGCCCTCCCAACAACGACTCCCTCCTCACAACGACCCTTGCCACAGTTCCCTAAACAGAACATTTATGTCTAATGTTTTAAAAATATAATATCGTCAGCTTAAAATTGTCGTCTGCTGTTTCTTCTCAAAGTAACATAATGGACATTTTGAAGAAAAAAACTTAATAACGAGTGACAAACAGCTTGAATCCAGATCAGACGCCGCGTTACGCGGCGTCTGATCTGGATTCAAGCTGTTTGCAAATGTAAGCCAATTTCCCTCTCTATAACGACTCCCTCCGAACAACGCACACATTTTTGTCTCCCATTGGGTGTCGTTGTAGAGAGGGAACGCTGTAGTACAGAATATATTGCAGGGCTCTGTTTAATACAGGTGTCTGATTTAAGCAATAAAAAAGTAAAACAGAAAACTACTGGTGGAGATTTCTGATTTACTTTTCTTATTTTAAGCTGCCATATGGATTAACAACTCTAACAGTGATACAGTGGAGAATCTGTTATTCTTTCCCGTTTAAAAGCAAACGTACGCAAACGCAAAGCACTAAAACGTAGAAAAGAACAACTTTTGGACAATTCTGATAATTCTTGTTTATCTTGGTGGCAAACAGTTTGGAGCCTGATCATACGCCGGGTTACCCGGCGTCTGATCTGGCTCCAAACTGTTTGCACTGCAAATAATAGTTTTAGCGTAAACGCGTTTATTGGGAAAGAATAACAGATTCTCCACTGTACATCAGTTTAGAACATTTGTCAAGACAGAGTAAATGCGTTCTAATGTGTTTATATGGAGGCAATGAGTGACACAAATGAATGACGCACTATCTGTCGCGATATTGCTTTAATAATGTTCATCGAAATTAACTTTCTGCAGTTGACCATAGTCTAATACTGTTTGCAAAAGAAACGTAGATATCTAGACATAGAACAGCATTCTTAATATTGGACACGATAAGCAAAGAAACCCGCAAATGGACTTTCTGTTCACGCATGTTGTTCCCTAAACATGTGTATAATTCAAAGACGGACTTTAATCATCTGGGACCCGTCTTACAAAACGTCGTACGACAAAAACGGTCGTAAGTCAAAACTTTAAAAACATCTAAATTCTTATTTCTCCGTCAAAACCTGTTCTGTCTTTTTAGACGATTTCAAAGAGATGTTACAAGACAAGATTCGATGGAGAATAAACAAATATTGAGAGTTTTAGAATCTGACTTACGACCGTTTTTGTCGTACGACCTTTCGTAAGACGGGTTCGAGAATTTGAATAAAAGTTCGTAGGTTTCAGAATTATATTAAGCAGTCTACCCTGGTAGTGACTCGTACATGTTTACGCATCATTTATTAACAATGTACTGTACCTGACCATAATCGTAATAAAAAATGTTCCTACATAAGCTATCTGAGCGAGGTCAGCAATGGTTGTCATTTTGCAATATATTGTAGAATCAATTTCAAATGTTTATAAATGGATAAGAATTATTTCGAAACAAGAATTATCCATTTTCACAGATGAATCAAGATTTTCTCGTAAATAAATAGACCAGGTTTACTAAAGCTTTTCAATATACTTTGTTATTGTTGCCCAATTCGCCATCGAACCCGAGTACAAAGACATAAGCAGATTGTTAAGACCCAGGTCAGGCAATGAGTACTTCTCACATGGTAAAAGGCACAAAGCATGTATATATCAGTTGCATAACTGGGCCAATCATGTATGAGTCCCTAACAAAAATGCCCCTACATGTACCAGAGCGACCACCATTCACGAATAAGCATAATTATATATCATTTGTCTGGTAAATGTAAATGTAAACTATTCAGTTGTAATTTTAAACTGTTACTCTAATAAGAATGAATTATCCATCTTAAATTAATACCGAATTTACCTTAATGCAGGACAAAAGTAAAACAGAAAGCTCCTTCCGGAGCTTTCTGCTTTACTTTTGTCCTTCATTAAGCATTATTTTTTCTCCAAAAAGTGACCTGTTTACACAACCACCAACTGTACCTTTTCCCCCTATTTATCATAATCATCTCACTGGTACATATTGTAAACAGGTTCAGTGTTGACAACATACTTAAACGTTTATTTAGACCGAATCACACCCCCTCGTTATGCTTCGTAGACAAACGTAGGTCTCTTCCCCGTGGACAAAACCAATATGTTCCTTGATGTAATGTTAACATGGGTATTTAAATATTATTGTGTGCCGATGATGCGGTTATTGTACCAAGGTTTTGTGCGAAGGTGTGGGCTTGGCAAAAATGGGGGTGAATCTCCGGTGCACACAAATCTTGAACCTTTTCAAAACCAATTTAACTTGAGATTTTTATAAGAAGAATGGATCCACTCTTTAAGATACAACTTTCAAAACTTTGAATGTATACTGTACGAATTAAGTCATGACCAAAAACAGTTTCGGACATTTTCAAACAGTGTAGGATTATATCATTTCCAACACGATGTCTGATCTGCATATATACATGTACTTCGGCTCTAAATGACCGTTTTGTGTCGATGGGCCGTAAAACACCATTCATTCATTCATTCTGCATATATACACTATTTTAAATACCAAATTTTAATTTGATCAGTGTGAATATTAAATTTAGTCTGGGACAATTGCAAAAAGTGTTGTATTGGTGTCTGAATGGGACTTCATTGTTTGCAATATCAAAAAGTTTTTTCTCATGACATGGTTTATATTTTTATCGGAAACAAAACATGTACTCATACATGTTTTATGTTGCACCCTCTTTGCGCTACTGCTAAATGAAATTATGGCTATACCGTTACTCTTTCTCGATTTATTTATACCTATCTATAGGTATGTTTCAAATCTATCAATGACTAAATTTGTAAATTCTGTGACGTCACATCTAGAAATTTTACCGTTGTCGTCGCTTTCTATACCACATATGTTCAGATACATACAGTGGAGAATCTGTTATTCTTTCCCGTTTAAACGCAAACGTACGCAAACGCAAAACACTAAAACGTAGAAAAGAACAACTTTTGGACAATTCTGATAATACATGTTTATCTTGGTGGCAAACAGTTTGGAGCCTGATCAGACGCCGGGTTACCCGGCGTCTGATCTGGCTCCAAACTGTTTGCACTGCAAATAATAGTTTTAGCGTAAACGCGTTTATTGGGAAAGAATAACAGATTCTCCACTGTATATTGCATGCGAAATAAGTTCAAACTATAGAGTCACTTTCATTGGCAAGCACAATTGTAAATTATGGTCAAATGGAATTTTGTTCTCAATATCGTTGATGGTATTTTTGATTTTGTTTCTTTGTTTAAAAGTTAAATATTGTGGTTTTCACTTTTGTCAAAAATATCAATATACATGTACCATCAATACGTTTGAACTTTGTCGGTCAATCGTCCGGGAGTAAACAATTAAGGTTAAATTTAACTTGTACGTATTAACCCTTTCACTTCATATAAACTAAAGTCGACTTTGCAAATAGTTTGGATTCTGATCAGACGCCGAGTAACTCGGTGCCTGAGCAGGGTTCAAGCTGTTTGACTATCATATTTAATTGATATATCTTGTCTGCAAAAGGTAAGAAATTTTAGCAGCCGACATATTAAAGCATACGATATGAGGACGTAAAGTGAGTTGCTCCCTTGACTGTCATGACGTCATCAGTTTGAGATAATCGTCTGCTTTTATATCCCAGATTTAGTTTTTAGGTACTTTGACTTCAAAAGTTTAAAATTGAGTGTCAAACATGTTAGATCCTGATCAGACGCAGCGTTACGCAACGTCTGATCAGGATTAAAACAGTTTTCAAATGACCATCGTAATCGGGGTAAGGACAGGGCTGCCATTTCTCCGGATTTTTCCTAAATCTTCGGATTTTTTTTCTAGAGCATGGTAGCTTAAAGCAGGCTGAAAGTAAAGCAAAATGCGCCATAAGGCGCATTCTGCTTTACTTCCAGCCTGCTTTAAGTGGTCGCATGTCAAAAAAACAAGACAAAAACTATAGGGTAAAGGTACGATTCGTGAAATCGCACTTGGAAAATGCAACTTTGGAAATCTTAGGATTTTTCATGCATCTTATGGCAGCCCTGTAAGGAAGTGGCGGGGTTAAACTCTTTTCCTGCTTCAACATCGTCTGCTAGACAGTTCTCTTCTGCAATAGTTTTTTAAGGGTACGTTTAAAGCAATTTAAGCTAAAAACGTCTTAATATGAGTGTCAGACTGTTTGAATCCTGATCAGATACCGCGATTCGCGGTGGCTGATCAGAATCCTAAATGTTTACAATTGCTAGTAAAATCGAACCTAGCAGACGAAGATTAGGCTTATGTTTCACACCTTTATATCATAGGATATTAAACCCTCGCATTGATTTAATACTTATGTCTATTTAAACCCTTTCATATCCAGACTATCGCCTTCTAAAACATGTACCGTTTACTCTTATTTCTCAAAAATAGATAAATAGGTCATTTTGCATACGAAACAGCGATGCTAGTGGCAAACAGTTTGGATCCTGATCAGACGCCGAGTTACTCGGCGTCTGATCAGGATCCAAACTGTTTACAAATGCGAGTGTAGCCGGACTTGTCTTAGAAGGGACCAATGGTGTCAATATTTTGTTCTTAAACTCCCGTAATGTTGATTCAAAATATTAAAAGAAGCCACAAAGTGAAGATATCGCATGCATTCAACCACCTGTTTTTCTTTCTTCAGGACACGGTCCTTTATTTTCATAGATAATGACATTTTCGTGTAAATACCCCTTGAACAAGTTGACGTGAATCTTGACCGCTGTCAATATTTCTCTTACGTTTACCAACAGGTACTTGACACATTTAGAAGAAGAAAACATCTATCTACCATATTTAAAAAAAAAAAGGTTTAAAATGTGTCAAGTACCTGTTCGTTTTCCCTTCTCCTACATGTACCATCTGCATCTGTTTCCGTTCCTTCGTCTGCAACAATGTAGTTTGCTTCACAATTGTCTGTGTTTTGTTTCCAAATTTAGTTTTGAGCCATCCCCCTCCCCTTCCCATCTTATACCCCGAGTACAATGGTCATTTGCAAACAGGATTCAAACTGTTTGACACTAAATTTTAAATTTCTTAAGTAATAATACATAAAATCTAAATTGGAGAAAAGGACAACGTTTAAAAAAAATATGACTGGCAAACATTTTTAGAGCCTGGTCATATGCCGGATTACCCGGCTTCTGAGATGACTCCAAACTATTTTAAATCGACTTAAGGAGGTTAGCATTTACCCTTTCATGATCAAATTGATCATGAAGTTTTTACCACTCACCCTCATTTTGTCATCTGCTTCAATAGCGTTGTCTGCAATATCGTTTCAAAGTTATATTTAAGGAAATACGTCATCTAACTGACGTTTTTTCAAAACAAAATAAATGGCAAAACGCATTTGCAGTTTTGATCTTGATCATCTGATCAGGATCCAAAATGTTTACAGAAGCGCTTTATGACGTCATTGAGAGTGAAAGGGTTTTCCTAGTTAATTGGGAAGGAATAATGTCTTCTCCACTGGATTAGTGAAAGGGTATATTTGTTGAGACTAAGTATTATAATGAAATTTAATATACAAACAAATCTCATTTTAGTTAAGGACGGTAGGGTAAGAGGGTTTCTTCCGTTTGTTTATACATTTTTCTATTTTTAGCAATTCAACAACGTTAATTTGAATAGTCATTGACTGAACTTGATGTCCTTATAAACAATGTGTTATTTAAACACTTTCGAAATATTCGAAAATATTCATCCCGGTTATCCAATAGAATTCGACTTGACTATGTTTCTTGATCGTAATCATAGAAGTTGATAGTAAAAACAATTACTTTGAAATTTAAAGATAGTAGTAGTAGTTTATTCATTCCTCCATACATGGAGATCTTTAACATATATACATATAACAATGTAAACGGGTTAAACATACATGTAAAATAAACCATGCTATTCCACAGCATAACTGTTTGCATATCACTATTGGATACAATTATCTATACAAGTAATGCACATACATGTTAGCCTGATCACACGGTAGCATGTACAAAATATTTACATGTATATCAGTTAGGATATACAAGTACGATTATAAGCACCTATAATACATGCCTATACTATTTACAATTGCAATGTGTGCCTCAGCGGATACCTATAACAGAGATCCAGACAAAGGAGAGTTAACCAAAATTACCATCATTTCATGTTGTAACCACACTTCAGAATTTTCTTCACGAGAAAATGTTAAAGAATAGTCACGACATAAAGCATTTAGTATTATATGTATTCACCTTCACTGGATCTCTATTATGAGGACCGAAACAACACGCACCCGTGTTTACACTCCGCCGAAACGAAAATGGAGGAGTAATACAGGTCCGGTGATAGATATCTGTTTAAAAATAGTTAAAATATCAGATTATATGTACAGTGTGTATTTATCATCAGCAACATATGTAGGGGGAGTTCATTGGAATATCTAGGCATACAGTGGAGAAAACATTATTCCCTCCCAGTAAACAGGTCTACGATAATTCTATTACATTTGTATTTCCATTGGAAACAGTTTTGGGTCAGATCAGACTCCAAACCGTTTGCCATTCAGATTAAAATGAGTATTCAGAATTGTCAAAAAGTTGCAATTTTCTCAATTTTATTGCAATACGTTTGCGTTTCGTTTGCGTTTCAACGGGAAATAACGTCTTCTCCATTGTATATGGGTTACAGTGGAGAATCTGTTATTCTTTCCCGTTTAAACGCAAACGTACGCAAACGCAAAGCACTAAAACGTAGAAAAATACAACTTTTGGACAATTCTGATAATTCATGTTTATCTTGGTGGCAAACAGTTTGGAGCCTGATCAGACGCCGGGTTACCCGGCGTCTGATCTGGCTCCAAACTGTTTGCAATGGAAATAATAGATTTAGCGTAATCGCGTTTATTGGGAAATAATAACGTTTTCTCCCCTGTACGACAGACGATTGGCCTATTACGAAAGGATAATTGTTATGGAAAACCAGCTTTATGCAATCAACAATGACGTTTAAATCACCCAAATGCACCGAGTATCTCCATTTTTTCTTGTTTCATTTTCACATCTTATCCTTTTATCGACTTAGGTTGTATATGTATAGTCAATTGGAAATGCTTTATGGTTGTAATTATTTTGACGCTTTGACACCTGTTTGTGGAAGTAAGATTTTATACGATCAAATTCTAGTACAGTGACACCTCCCTACAACGACCCTCCGAACAATGACTCCCTCCTTTCATCAACGCTTGGCGCTGTTCCCCAAACAAGACAATTTTGTCCAACCTTTTCACTTCTGCAATATTGTCTGCTTAAAATTGTCGTCTACTATTTATCTCAATGTTACATATTTGACATTTTGACAGAAAAAAACTGAATGACGAGTGACAAACAGCTTGAATCCAGATCAGACGCCGCGTTAAGCGGCGTCTAATCTGGATTCAAGTTGTTTGCAAATGTAAGCCGATTTCCCTCCCTATAACGACTCCCTCAGATCAATGCACACACTTTTTGTTTCCCATTGGGTGTCGTTGTAGAGAGGGTGCGCTGTACACGTAAATGTAACAGATATTTCCTTATAACCCATTGAGCCCTAGTGACGATAATACTCGTCGTTTACCAAAATGGTAACTGCCAAATGTACACTTGTCATGTGCGAGCAGTGTAGACCCAAGATCAGGGGGCTCCTGAAGGATCCCTCTGATCAGGGTCTGCATTGTTTGCTATTTTTCAGTAAATTGTTACAAAAAGAGTAAATAGTCAAAATGGATAAGTTTTTAGTTGGAAACTGGAATTGTCCATTTGAAGTTCCAGGGGTGAAGGAGTAAACAGCGTGGTTACTTTTTGAAATTATGTAACCTTGCTGTAAGGCCCTTGGGTGAACCTGTTCAAAGTATCCGAGCTGTTTATGTGATTTTTTGGGGTGTTTTTTTCCTAAATTGAGAAAGTAATTTACCGGGAATGGTTTACACTTGAATACCCTCAGTGAGCGACGCAAGACATTTTTTATATGTAATTGGCTTGGTAAACATGAGAAGACGATATTCCTTCCAAATAAACGCGTTTGTGTTAAAACATTATTTGCCCGTTGCAAACAGTTTGGAGCCTGATCAGACGCCGGGTAACCCGGCGTCTGATCAGTCTCCAAACTGTTTGTAACTCAGATTAATGTAAATAGTCAGTCCTTACAAAATGGTGTTATTTTCTCCATCTTATTGTATTGCGTTTGCGTTTCGTTTCGTTTAAATGGGAAAGAATAGCATGTTTACAACTGTATGATGGGTTAACTCTTTAAACCCTAGTCACCCATATAAGTATACATGTACAAAGTACACTTGTCTTATGCCAACAGTGTAGACCCTGGTCTGAGGGCTCCTTAAGGAGCCCTCTGATCAGGGTCACACTGTTTGTCATGTTTGACATATATTGCTAAAATCCACCCTAATAAGTCAAAAATGGACTGGACTAAATTAAAAACTAGAACTGTCTATTTGAGGTTTCAGGGAGGAAAGGGTAAATCTTGTCAGAAGCAAGTGTGTTTTAACATGTCGAATGCAAAGCGCATAACTTTAATGGTTTTTGCAATCAATTCATGTTTGATCCGGATCAGACGCCGAGTAACTCGGACTTGAAACTGCTTGGAGGAAAAACTGTTTATAGCATAAATGCGTTTATTGGGAAAGTATGGTGCTCCCCACTGTAGGCAGTGATATGCCGAAACAAGCTGTTTGCTACGTTATCATTGTGGCGAAGTTTTATTGCATAATCCGAGCTAAAGTATGTCCATAAAACGAAATCCACATTCCCCACTAAACCCAATGCAACGTGCTTCAAAGTTTAACCCATTGCACCATTGTGACGCGTATACACATTCATTACAAACAGTGTACCAGTGAAGATTACGCTTGTCCTATGCAAACAATGCATACCCAGAGAAGAAGGCTCCGATAGATCAGAATTGCAAAACAACCTTAAATGCTAAATAATGGACTGAGCTTAATGGGAAATCTTGAATTGGTCATTTGAAGTTTAGAGAGTGAGTGATTGAAACCATGTTCCCCTTTTTACAGAGTTTTATTTACATGTACAAATAGATCATACGTCAATGGCAGGTATTTCATTCTTGAGTCCAGCTCAGCGCCTTGACCAAACGCCTTGACCAGTGTCCAGCAGAGTGATCAAGCAGATTTACATTCTTGTTAGATCATCCTTTGACGACAATAAAATTTAGTTTCATACCTGCTTCAATAATATCGCCAGTTCATAACAATAATATAACCTTATTTCCGTAATGACGATTCCATTAAGTTCAAGCCCGCCGTTCATACGCCGGCTAATTCTAGCTAGTATGCCAAGATATGCTGCGTCTGATCTGGATCCAAACTGTTTGTAAATGCGAATCGGTTAGCATTCAGCGCCGCTAAAGGGTATTGCAAAACCATGACTAAATACCTTGTAAACTATGTCGTAAGGAATTAGCCATAATCCGGCCGTAATATCGTCTGCTCCGCAATTATCGTCTGCATTTACTTTTTCAAATTAATTTTTATAATTTTATTAAAAATCATAATTGTAAAAATGAGTGTCAAACAGTTTGGATCCTGATCAGACGCCGAGTTCCTCGGCGTCTGATCTGAATCCAAACTGTTTGAAAAATCGTTGTGAATCAGCGCTTTGCATGACAAGGGTTAAACCCCTTATAAGTACGCGAGGATGGTGGTGATAAGCCTTGTATATGTTTTCTTACGCTGGACACAATTGTGACAGGTTAAATCTCCTGGAAGAATTTGAATGATTGATTAGGGAACAACAATAACCTGGATTGGGTTCAAGCCATTTGGAACTAGGCATGTCGTAATGGCAGTTTAGATTGAATGTGTTTATGTCGAGATTTTTATGAGCTTAATGTGCAACGAATTAAAAGCCTTGTAATGAATGGCATGGGGCTGTGCTATGAGAAAAAAGGTATTTTGGAACTTTGGAAAGTTTTAAAATTGTAGACCCAACTCTACCGTTGGTACCTTGGAGGTGACGACATTCTTTCCCAATAAAGAATAAAGCTTTAGTGCTAAATCGTGTGTCCATTGCAAACATATTGGAGCCATGTCGGACGCCAGGTAACTAAGCGTCGGACCAGGCTCCAAACTGTATGCCACTCAGATTGAAATAAGTAGTCCATATTTTCCAAAAAATACATACATGTATATACATAAGCCTTGTCATGACGAACCCTTCCTTATTGCATTGAAAACATTGTACAGACCCAGCACCGTTGTCATCACATGCTCTGCATCTGAGTTTGTCTATACTGACAAATACGTAGATTGTGCTGTTAAATACAATGATTAACACGATTGAGGGTGTCAAACAGAGTAGATCAAGGCAAGCCGCTGCCTCTCTCTCTCTCTCTCTCTTTCCTCTCTCTCTCTCTCTCTCTCTCTCTCTCATTCATCTTTTTCCTCTATCTCTATCTCTCTCTCCCTACCCCCTCCCTACCAGCCACCACCTCCTACTGCCATATGCATTTATCAGTCCACGATCTATCGCCCATCAGATCACCATATCTGTGTGATCTGTCAATTACTTAACTAGTGAACACGCAGATAGCGATAAGGTCACTCCATGTCACTTTGACACTGTCACCTGGCGATTTTCTACCCTTCACGTCAATGTTTACGAAATGGCCCGTCAACTACGTGATAACCGTTCTTAATTGAGAACGTGACACGAAAACGTGTCACGTGACAGAAAACCAGTCGAGTTACGTAACATCTCGCAAAAAATGTGATGAGTTTAAACTTTGTTTTAACTCATTTCCAGGGCATGGACCACCAAAACGGCTCTCCTATATAACTTATATAAAATGTGTCATTTCCAAGGTCCAAAAAGTACAATTTGTATTCCAACCACAGGTGCCACCCTATATTTCCCACAAAGATACACCCTTGCACAAGTTAAAAATGCAGAGAAAACAGGGGGTCATGAGGCATATAAGAAAATTCTCTTGGCTTCAGTGACATGACTGGTGTTTTGCTACATTTTGAAATAGGCACCGGCTAAAACAGGGACATGTCACTTCAGCTCACATAATTTCTCCAAAAACCCATCTATCATAAGAGAAAGTCTTTGTATCTATTATGTAGCATCCATGTAGTACATAAAAGGCTCAAAACAGTAAATATATTTTGACAAAAAGCTATTCTGAGGCAAAAGGTTTGGCACTATTTCTTTGCCGGACTTCTTTCGACTACACCATGAAGCACTTCCGGTCTATTTGGTGGCCTAATACCTCCATGCGTGGTGCCCTGTAACACGCTCGACTACGATACCAGTGGTCGTGAGTTCGATCCCCCGCCGGACCAAGTCCTCCGGATGAGACTTTACCCGGATTACCCGGTGTCTGATCTGGCTCCAAACTGAAAAGATAATTTGAGCGTAAACGCGTGTTATGAGAAAGAATAACGTATAAAGACAGATTTTATCGAAACAGTATGCAGTTTGATTAATTTTGCAAATTCATTCCAACAGGAATATACATGAACATTATGTACGCGTATTCCAAAATTCATTTCATACTCCATGGTTTGAAAACCCTTCTCTAGCTATACAGTAAAACCTCTCTATTACGACCACGTACACGAATGCTTATATATGGATTGTATAAAAGACAGGTGACCGCTTACTGAAGCAAGGTGACTGTAAAACAGAAAGCTCCTTCGGGAGTTTTCTGTTTTACTGTCGCCTTGCTTTAAGCAGTCACCTGCCTTATACATCTAACAATTAACACAAGTTAAGTGCCGTAATAGCGAGGTTTCACTGTATTTAGCATATTCTGCACGCTGTGGGCGATTCTATGAAAACTGTTCCGAGGATCAAGACAAGACGCAGAGTTACACGAACTCTTATCTGATTTCCAAACAGTTTGACATTCCTTTATTAATCTGAAAGAAAAATATGCATGTCATTCAAATTTGAGTAAACATTCCAGTCGACAAAGTGTGCAGAGTGTTAAACATTCACTAAAACAATCATTTGTTCACCTTCCATCCGAGTCATGTTCAGAGTGACGTAGGGATGGCATAATTATGCAACCAATCAAAATAAGATTCCATCAAAAGTATTGAAGGCAGATAATAACTTAACCCATTTGTGCCCAGTGGATTCTTCCATGCTTATATATCGGATTTGTCCATTTTTTATCTAAGGGGTGCCTGGTCTAAATTTTTCATTTTCATTTTGTTTTATATTGAAATTCCTATCAGCAAACAGTGTAGACTCTGATCAGACGCCGCATAATGCGGCGTCTGATCAGAGTCTACACTGTTTGCCTATGTCCCATATATGGGATCGTGGGCACAAATGGGTTAGAGAAGATTGGGAGTAAAGCAGAAAGCTCCTGTACAGTGGAGAATCTGTTATTCTTTCCCAATAAACGCGTTTACGCTAAATCTATTATTTGCAGTGCAAATAGTTTGGAGCCAGATCAGACGCCGGGTAACCCGGCGTCTGATCAGGCTCCAAACTGTTTGCCACCAAGATAAACAAGAATTATCAGAATTGTCCAAAAGTTGTTCTTTTCTACGTTTTAGTGCTTTGCGTTTGCGTACGTTTGCGTTTAAACGGGAAAGAATAACAGATTCTCCACTGTATAAGTATTCTGCTGTGATTCGTTTTATCATTTATATGCATGCAACCGTACTGTATCATCTTCTTGTGACTGATCTAGATGGTGTCCTTTTACATTATTTACCATTTTAAGCCATTAACTGCCTTACCTCGAGTACAATATTTATTTGCAACAGTTAATATCATTATCTGACGCCGCGTTTCTGTCCAAACTGTTTGACACTCATTTCAATATTCTTTGAGTCGAAGTTCCTAAATTTTATATTTGAGAAATAAAAGCAGACGATAATTGCCGTCATGGCAGTAAAGGGGTTAAAGGCATATCATACTCTTATCACTGGCGTATATAGTAGGTAAAGTAAGTGAAAGATTTAATTTTAATTGCAATTTAGCAAACAATGTTCCTTTGATGTCTCGGTAGTGACTCACCTTATATCTGTAAGCGCTCGCTAGGGGGCGCTTCCCTGGGGGACAACGTAATTGGGAAATCAAGAGTATTAATATATCGGCTCTAGATACAAGAAATGTTATCTAAACGACACTAATGATCATTCGATCTCGTTGTTTATGGTTTATGATGGCCAAATTTTCAAACAAACCACAGGGATAAAGCGTACAAATCAAAACAGACCATATATATAACCAGGGATATTTTATGAGATCCCCTGATATAACGCCAAGGCCGAAAAGAAATCTTGAGGTCGGAAACAGTTCAAACTATATTTTACGACAACTTACACATGTTTGCTTTGGGTCCTGAAAGCAGATGACTGCTTTAAAGCAGGATGGAAGTAAAGCAGAAAGCTCCTTCAGGAGCTTTCTGCTTTACTGTCATTCTGCTTTAAGCTTTCGTTTCAGTCGTTATACCATTCAAAAGTCTTTGTTTGTTTGGGCACAACAGCGAGGCTTTGTTGGAAAAGAAATTAAAAAGGTGTGTGCCTTTCATCTTCAAACCAGCTGAAAAGCAGGGCTGCCATTTCTCCGGATTTTTCCTAAATCTTCGGATTTTTTTTCTAGTACATGGTAGCTTAAAGCAGGCTGAAAGTAAAGCAGAATGCGCCTGAAGGCGCATTCTGCTTTACTTCAAGTCTGCTTTAAAAAGTCACGTGTCAAGAAAACCAGAAACAGGCGATTGGGTGAAGGTACGATTCGTAAAATCGCACTTGAAAAATGCAAATTTGGAAATCTTAGGATTTTTTATGTCAACTTATGGCAGCCCTGGAAAAGGATTGACTACTTTAAATAACATCACCTACTTACATTATTGACCCAATTCCCCTTTTTTAAAAAAAAATCAAAAGTCACAGTGACAAATAATAAAATATAAGTCTTTGTTCAATAGTTCAATATACCCCATTCTCCCGATTATGATCCAACCTATAACTTCATAATAGCTTGACCATAGTGCCCGTAAGGGTAAATACATAAAGTCATCCGAGTTGACATTTATCGCGGTCTATCTAAATTGTAATTAAATCTAAATCCCACAATTTATCCAGTCTTTGTGTTGTATCATCGAGTATGTGATCCTCTCGTCATTTTAGATATTATCTTAAGCACATGTTTTCATTCGGGAATCATCGCCATTGATCGGGCGTAATCGGTAGTGATCCTATAATCCACAGGAAATGATAGTCGGAATACTTTGGTCCCAATAGCTATCATACTAGAGGACGTTCCATAGATATCTCCGTTAATCCAATGGTTGTATTGATACAAACTGACTGCCCTAGTTAACCACAAAGACATGTACATAGAGTATTGAGCAAACGGGTATTCATGCATTGCAAACAGTTTAGATCCAGATCAGTAGATGTGGTGGAAAAGGAGTATTTTATCAAGTTTCACAATGAGGCGTCTGAGCAGGGTGTGTACTGTTTGTAATTCTTGCTCATGAGGTTTTGCATACATTGATATCTATATGAAAATGATAAAAAAAATCAAATCAACATTGTAGTTTTCTACTAACCATTCCATCAACCCATTACTCCATGGGTTGTTTCTAGTTTTGAAAACAGATGACCACTTATAGCAGGTTGAAGGTAAAGCAGAATGCGCCTTAGGGCGCATTCTACTTTATTTTCATCCTGCTCTAAGCTACCATTTGCAAGAAAATAGAAAATATTTCTTATTCATGACTGTATAACTTGGAACTATTTTCTTATGATGAAGATTAAAATTGTTGGATTAAATTGTTAACCGAACTCAGTATACATGTAAATTAATTAGTCAATTAGATGTTTACATAGAAAAAATGTTATATATTTAAGTCATGATAGCTGACATTAGCAGACACGTGTATTACATAATTATGCGTCTGATCCACTTCAAATGAACATAGGGTTTTTAAGATAAACGCTTTTATTGGGAAATAATAACATATTCTCGACTGTATATTGATAGAGGCGATCTCCTAAGGGTGAAGAACAGATGGTATTTTAGGAAGCAGGTTATTTGTTTTCAAACCAGGTGATATTTTGAGAGTAGAATATCTTCCAGAACACGCACACGTGCTGTTTTGGCACGTTGATGCCGTGCATGCATTACGGTATATTTTGACCGGAGAGACAGACGGGCCATTAACTAGGTATAAATTCCAGTCAAAATATGTACGCTGACCTTTAACATGTTTAGTAGGGATTGGTTGCAATTTTCCCACAATTGGAACCTGATTTAATTGAACAATACATATATTTTAGCATATTTTAAGTCGGTATTGCGATGTTGGGAGAAAACATATCTCTATATAGTAGGCATGATTACTTTTACATTGCATTATGCTAATTTATATACATGTATAAGCCTGTCAATGCATCATGTTTAACCCTTTCACTCTCAATAACGTCATATAGGGCATTTGCAAACCGTTTTGATCCTGATCAGACGCCGCGTTACGCGGCGTCTGATCAAGATCAAAACTGTTTGCCACTTGTTTTGAAATAATGTCAGTTATACTGCATTCAATCTAATTTTGAAACGATATTGCAGGTAATAAAATTGAAGCAAACGACAATATGGCGGTGAATGGGGTAAAATTCTCACGATAAATTTGATCATGAAATGGTTAACATGGCCGCTTAACACAGGTTTTGCTGTGTCCAGTTGTTTTTCTGCTACGAAATAATACAGAGAAAGAGCGTCAATTAAACGGAAGTAGGCAATATTAATTTCATGTTAAACTTTAGCCTGCTATTCTATCCCCTTTTTGGGATAATCTCCTATAGTATCATCTGTAAGCAAATCTGTTTATCAAGCAATTTTTAAGACAATGAATACGGGTGCCAAACGTTTTTAGATTCAGATCAGAGTATGGTTTGGATCCAAACTTGTTGCAAGCGAGTTTCAGAACATATTAAGCAGGGCGAAGGTTAATTGTGAAAGTTGCTTATCTTGCAACTTAGCAGGAACTGGCCAGTTGTCAGAAACATCAGAGGCCAAAAGGCTAGTAAAGTTGACCCCCATACAGGATAAGGTCAGCCTCTACCAAATCAGAGTTGGGGTAGGTGAAAATAAAACGTAAATACAATGCAGTAAAATATAGAAAAATACAGGGGTTTTGAAAATGTTGATAGTATACAAAATTCTAGTGACATTTAGTTTTGGAGCCTGATCAGTTCTGATCTTGTCCAAAGTTGATTGCAATGGATATATACAGTGGAGAATGTGTTATTCTTTCCCAATAAACGCGTTTACTCTAAAACTATTATTTGCCGTGCAAACAGTTTGGAGCCAGATCAGACGCCGGGTAACCCGGCGTCTGATCAGGCTCCGAACTGTTTGCCACCAAGATAAACAAAAATTATCAGAATTGTCCAAAAGTTGTTCTTTTCTACGTTTTAGTGCTTTGCGTTTGCGTACGTTTGCGTTTAAACGGGAAAGAATAACAGATTCTCCACTGTACTTGTCTGAGTGACAAACAGTTTGACGCCTGATCAGACGCCGGCTTACCCGTTTAGCCATTATTTGCCATTTAGATTAAAATAAATCGTGACCTATTTTAACAAAAAGTTTTAATTTTCTATACATGTTATTGTTATACTTATAAATGCGTTTCGTTTACGTTTAAACGGGAAAGAATAACGTTGTCTTCACTGTAACAATTGTTAAATAATGTTACCCTTTGAACGCCATAGCGACCATAGTTGCATTGGAAATATTCTTTATCAAGATCAGAATCTGAATCACTAATATTTCAAACAAAATGTGTTAATTGTCATTTTGATCATAATGCTGCTTTTAATTTTTCAAGCAGACTTTGAAATAGTTTAGTATTTCGACACTGAGAAGGTTAAACAAAAATAACATTCAAGATAGTGTTAAATGCACCATAGATAACGGATTAGATAAAATTAATGTTTTATTTAGTTTGGTTAACGTGTGCCAAAGCTTTTAACATTATCTTCAACACTTGTTGTTTTTATTTTGATGCTACATACATATCATAGCATGTAATTCTACCATGCAAGTCTAGTATCATATAATAGAGAATACCGTTTTCTTTCCCAGTAAATAAGTTTGTGCTAAAACAATGTAATCTATTCCGTTTCAAACAGTTACGATCTAGATCTTGGATTCTGCTTAACGTTTAATTATTTCCAAAACTAGAAACAGGCTATGTATGGGGTAAATGGTAAAAGGGCGAGCACAAATGGCGTCGCTAGGGTTCAATGCAATTCTATAATTGCCTTTCTAATGAATGACTGCTGTACTTATGGCTCAACAGTGAAGAAAACATTTCTCTTTGCGATTTAAACGCAAACGTAATGCAGTAAAATGTAGAAAAAACCCACATTGTTTCGAACTTTCTTGTGATTTGTTTTAATTCGATTGGCATCAGTTAAGAGCTTGCTCTTCCTTGTATGTTTTAAATGAATACACAATTAACCAACAGCTACTCTTTCATACACCTGTATATGATAGGCCAATAGTTTGGAGAATTTCAATAATCATTTAGTGGTCTCTGATCCTAATGTATTTTGAAACCACATTATGGCTATTCCTCTCATAAATATCAATCATCACTGTCCGAGAAAAGTAAATGAAAAGTGGATCCCCTGGGCGGAACCTTGCAGAGTTGGGGTAGTTACGGCGGCGATGTGTGACTCCATCAATCATTGGTCTTATCTGGTCGGAATAGTTTGCCGCCGACGAAAGTCGACGTGAAAGTGATGGGCCGGTACCAATGATTCACCCAAGATAAATCAATTAGAGGTAAATCCGCAATGTGTCTGAAATCAGTCTGATTACTTAAACCGTTTCTCGAAAAAAATTGCATATATACTGTACAGTAGAACCTACCTTGAGCGGCAAACGAAATACTCTTGATGCAAAACAAAAGTAACTCGTAAACAATTACCTTTTTCCTGTGTTCAGCTACCATCTGCCAATTTTGCGTACAGCAAATGTTCAATGCGGAAATATTACAATGTAGGTTGGTGATTTACATGTACTAATAAAAAGGGCAACAAAAAAACATTACATTTGCAGCAGTAGCCCTATGTTGGTGTAGATGTCGTTGATAGCCTGCGACCTTTATACAGTGGAGAATCTGTTATTCTTTCCCAATAAACGCGTTTACGCTAAAACTATTATTTGCAGTGCAAACAGTTTGGAGCCAGATCAGACGCCGGGTCACCCGGCGTCTGATCAGGCTCCAAACTGTTTGCCACCAAGATAAACAAGAATTATCAGAATTGTCCAAAAATTGTTCTTTTCTACGTTTTAGTGTTTTGCGTTTGCGTACGTTTGCGTTTAAACGGGAAAGAATAACATAGTCTCCACTGTATAGTGGATTAGACGTTGTTCTTGGCCGTTTAACCCTTTCCCCAATAGAAGCGACTTTTAGCGTATTTAATTATTTCCTACACTGAGGAAAATAGTTCCAGTTTATACCCTCATGAACAATCAACCATTACAAATAGTTTATATAGCCTAGCAGATTTCAGCTTAAAGCAGGCTGAAAGTAAAGCAGAATGTGCCTTAGGGCACATTCTGCTTTACTTTCAACCTGCTTTAAGTGGTCACCTGTCTTCAAAACTAGAAACAGGTTATGAGGTAAAGGGTTAAAAACGCAAACGCGATGAAATATACTATATACAATTATAACGTTTTATTATTTCTAACGATTTTTTCAATACATGTATGACTGGCAAAAAGTTTGGAGCCATATCAGGCGCCGGGCTACCCGGTGTCTGATCTGACAACAAACTGTTTGCAGTGGTAATACTCGTTCTAATAAAAACGCGTTTATTTGTAAGAAATAACGTCTTCTCCGCTGTATAAAAATTTACCAAGGTGATAAAACTCATATAAGCAATCGAAGAGATGCAGTGTATGATATTATCCAATGACAGACAGATATCAAAAGTCTGATATCATAAGTGAAAAATTGAACTGGGCGGGAGATTTAATCAAAGCTGTCTACAAGTGCCAGTTAGTTTGTTATCCGTTAATAATATCACAGAAATTCATTCACCCCAAAAAACCACAAACTGGTCATTCCAAATGCCTATATAGTTTTGTCCCATGTTGACTACTAATGGTGTTTTACATGTACCAATTGCAAATGTCTGAATCGTACTAACCATTTAACCCTTTACCCAATAGAAGCGACTTTTAGCGAATCTGATTTATTCGTCCGCTGAAGAAAATAGTTCCAATTTAATCAGTCATGAATATATATTATAGGGAAAATTTTCAATATATTCTAGCAAAGGATAGCTTAAAGCAGGCTGAAAGTAAAGCAGAATGTGCCCTAGGGCACATTCTGCTTTACTTTCAACCTGCTTTAAGTAGTAACCTATTTTCAATTCTAGAAATAGGCTATCAGGTAAAGGTTAAGCCTAGTGTCTACTAAAGAGGACATTGATACTGTAGACCCTGGTGGGATGCCACGTCACGTGACTGTCTCATAAGGCCCAATGGTCTTCAATCTGCACTGTTCACTATTTCATTCAGACCGTTTAAATGAATGGACAATCATTGCAGTGTCTTTAGATCATTTAGATCATCGTGTTGTATCTGTAATGATATATTTCAGCAATCACATATGGAAGCTTAGTTGCAATATCTAGACATCGCAATAGGCTAGACATAAATGGCAAATACATGTACATTTGTACCCTTGAAACGGCCAAGAAAAGAAACGAAATCAAGTGAATGCTTTATCATTTTCTCAAAGGTAACTTATTGCAGTCAGAACGTCGAGCATCACATTAACTAATTAAGCTTAATGTTCCAATCCACTGTCTAATGTATGTTTACTGTCATGTGTGTGTTGGTCTTGCTTTCAACAGAAGATATATGAGCTACATGTAATTTCGGAGTTGGTAAAAAAAAACATTGCAGTGTCCTGTGATCACCCTTGTATGTCTATAATGAAACCCTTCCTGAAAGAACATAGGGAAAGTTCATTACAATATCCAGGCATTAATTGATTAATCGTTATGCCTGGATATTGCAATAAACTCTCCCTGTATACTATATGTGCTTTCTTGAAGGTTTCCGATTACAGATATAATAGGGTGATCTAAGGACACCGCAAGGGTTTTTATTTCCATATAGCAGAACATTTCGTATACAATTAAACAACCATGTAGAAGTTGAAATGGTGCATTTGTATTTTTATGGTCAATGGGTTAACAAAGTGTCCATACGTCTAGTACTATTGCTATTTCATAGGATATATACAGTAAAGAAGATATTATCCTTTCCCGTTAAAACGCAAACGGAACGCACACGCATTGCAATACAATTGAGAAAAAAACAACTTTTTTGACATAACTGACTATTTGTTTTAATTTGAGTGACAAATACTTTGGAGCCTGATCAGACTCCAAACTGTTTGCAATGGAAATACAAAAATGTAATATAGTTAGCGTAAACGCGTTTATTGAGAAAGAAATCAACGGGGTGTAAGGATAATGTTACACGGTGCGAACTGACGGTGTGTTCGCCTAAGGATCGCAGATTTCCGAGGAGAGTATTTGACCGTATTCAACTCCCTCTCCCGGTGCGTCCGAATATCCAAGGTGACAAAGTGTACACCTCCAACAAACAAAATAGTTATACAATTGCGAACAGTAGGGATCCGGATCTAACTTTTTTGCCACTTGAAGTATACTTAGTTCACAATTGCCACTTATTGGATTGACGCTGGTCATTTATAGCTAAAAACTCTCATGGGTCATCCAGGTACAATTTCAAAAAAGATGGGCAACATTAAACCCTTTTCTGTCTTTAATACCACGAAACCAATGGTTATTTGAAAACAGTTGACCATTACGCGACGCCGTCAGAGTCTGACCAGGATCCAAAACTCGTTGTCACTCGTAATGATATTAATTTAGTCAATCAAACTTAAAATCTAAATTTGATAATTAAAAAAACAGACGACATTGTTTCAAGTGGATGACGTCATGGAAACGAAGGGGTTAATGTGACAAAAACAACTTTCCACCTGTTGACTATATAGATGAGATAATGAGATTATTGCATGCTGTTATAAACCTTCTCAACCATGTCCTTGGTGCACAGTAATTCGCAAACAGTTTGGATATGGATCAGACGCCGCGTAACGCGGCGTCTGATCCGTATCAAACTGTTTGCCATTCGCATCAAATGCTTCATCAGACAAAAAACATGTCTTCCGAGTTTTGAGAATAAATGCGATACTTTTTAAGCAGGTGATATTTTTAGCAGTAAAATGGTAAGACTATGATCTGACAGTCCTTTCTTCATCAACAGGTACTCTTGATAGATACGGACAAGATTATTATAACTAGGTTTTAGTATAATCATTTCTATACGTGTTTATACAGTGTAATAAGGGTTCCATGAGAACGGTTTTTGTTGTTGTTGTGTTTTTTGTGTTGTTGTTTTTTCCTTTTTTCTTTTTTTTTACTTCACACTGTAAAGGTGAACAATTTATCAGTATGGTAGGAAAAGTTATCACAGTCCACGACTGTTTAAGTGGTGGGGTTTTTTCTTCTTTTTTTTTTATTAAAAACACCTTGAAATCATTTAAAAACAATAACAGTAAAATTCTTGACAATAGTATTGCAGACTGTTCCCGAATACATTAGCTTCGTTCTGACCAAACCTGTCACATGCCTTTAAGACTATACATGCGTTGTAATATTTGGTCGCTTAACCCATAGCCTGCCAGTCACGACTATAGCTCCATATGCAAACAGCTTGGATCCGGATGAGACGCCGAGTAACTCGGCGTCTCATCCGGATCCAAGCTGTTTGACACTCGGACAACATTTTCAGCAATTTTGAGCAACTTTGAAGCACTTTGAAACTTGAAGCAGACGAGAAATATAGCAGACGACAATTTATTTGGCGGGCTAAGGGTTTACACGTTTCGTTTTATATGAAAGGGGGAGACTGCCCCCTGCTGCAGGTGAGAATCCCGTATAAAATAAGCACTCCCTTTTGTACAGTGATCTCTCAGTTAAGAAACATAGTAATCTGCCAATAAATGTCACTGTTTAATGCAGGTCACAAGTAATGCAGAAAGCTCCTGTAGGAGCTGTCTGCATTACTTTTGTCCTGCATTAAGCAACTTCATTTCTGTTACAATATCAACTCGCCCTCGTTTGAACAACCGCTTAACACAATATTTACTGTTTATTTACGCTAGATGGGGTCTATTTAGATACGAATGATCTGATTGGCTCAACTGAAAAGTATCGGTGCATTTAAACGTAAATTCTAATAGCACTTGAAATAACATTTCGCAGTTAGGGTCCAGACTAGACGTCAAGTAACGCGATGCTTGCTCTGGACACAACACTCGTTTTATTGTTTTTTCGAAGAAAACGTGAAATAATTGACTTAGGCAGACGACTTTTCCCGGAGCAGACGACAATGATAAAGCAGACGACACCGATCGCTGTATACATTAGAATACAGTTAAACCCCTCTAGTATGACCTCTCAGTCTTGTTAATTATGAGATGATAACGACTGGTGACTACTTAAAACAAGGTGGCAGTAAAACGCTCTTTTAGGAGCTTTCTGTTTTACTGTCACCTTGCTTTAAGCTGTCGCCTGACTTTTATACAATCAATAAACATTCGTTTTAGTGGTCGTAATAGAGAGATTTTCTGTACTTGGGTTCGTTAAGAACTTTTTCCCACTGAGTTTTTCAAATGGTGTATAAAGGCTGAAAGAAGTAGGACCGATGATAAAGATTCATCGTTGTTTATTCTTTAGCAGGTATGGCCTATTTTCAATATTACAGATCTTGGGTAAAGATAGCTTTATGGGTCAAAATAAACCGTCATCTTTTTAAACGACAGAAAAGGTCTTCAGCTTCACAAATGAAATTCGAAAAAAAAGATTCAGTACAAGTTTATTACCAGTGTTCCCCGATAATAAAACGTTTGCAAACCGTGTAGACCCAAGTATCAGTCCGCACTGTAGCATTTTCCTGTTCGACATTCATTGTGTATTTATTTAAGTTTTGCTCACTTGAATTTGTCTTCAGTTTATACATCGATTAATCATAAATTACAAATAGACAACGAAGACTGGAGATCTATATATTGACATCAAATGAATCACGATGATAAACCAGAAAACAAAAAAAATATCTGGTTGAAAGATGTTCTCTACCCATCTGATATCAATTCATCCAACTCGTTTAGACACCTGCGAGAGATCGTTCACACTATCAAGCCACAGTGGATAAGTTACAAAACGTTTTCCCAATAAATGCGTTTGTGCTTAAAAACCGTTTTATCCATTGCAACCGGTTTGGAGCAGGGTCAGACTCTGACTAACCCTTCAGTCTGCTTAACCCATTCACCGCAACTTTTAATGGACAATTCCAATTTCAAAATGAGTCTAGTCCCTTTTTGACTATTTAGGGTTGATTTTAACAATATATTTCTAAATGACAAAAAGTGTAGACCCTGATCAGAAGGATCCTTAAGGAGCCCTCTGATCAGGCTCTACACTGTTTGCATAGGATAAGTGTAATCCTCACAGGTACACTGTTAGTGAATGATGAGTATACTCGTCGCTAGGGTTGAATGTATTAAAGCTTCCATCTACTATAGGATATAGAATAGTACAGCGCATTGCAAAAGTAAAACAGAAAACACATTTAGCAACTTTCAGCTAAAAATGTATATATATTTGCTCGACTTTAAACAGTGTCTCTAGACAGCAATATGCTTTATTAAAGTACCAGCTTATCAGTACGAGTAGTTTGTATGTTCTTGAACATTTCATGAGCTACATGTATACAGTGGAAATGGCGTCGTTCTTTCCCGTTTAATCAAAGCTGAACGCACACGCAATGCAATAAAATGGAAACATTGACAAAGTTGGAAACGTTTTACAACTCATCTTAATCTGAGCTGCAAAAAGGTTGGAGCCTGATCAGACGCCGGGTTACCCGGCGTCTGATCTGGTTCCAAACTGTTTGCAAATAGACATGTGGTTTTTATTATAAGCGCGTTTATTGAGAATGCAGAGCATCTTCTCCGCTGTAACAGACCTCGGTCAATATACGGACGAGCCACGGAATTCGAAAACAACGAATCCTTTTAAACCCGCGAGCTTCGCAATTAAATACCCAGCATGAGGAACCAGGTGTACAGCGGAGAAAACGTTCGTCTTTCCAAATATTAAACGCGTTTACGCTAAAATTATTATTTCCTATGCAAACATTTTGAACCAGATCAGACTCAAAACTGTTTGCCACTATGTTTAAAATGAGTCGTCAAATTTTTCAAATAGTTGTCATTTTACCAATTTTAATGCAATGCGTTTGCGTTTCGTTTAAACGGGAAAGAATAACGTTTTCTCCACTGAATCATTCCATCCATACATGTCAACTAGCACAGAAATGTTAACCTGGAAAAAATCAAATCTGCCATATTTATGATTTTTATGTGTTTCGTTTCGTTTTGTTTTTAACATAATGGCATGGTATCGGGTATCCATCGATAGACCACCTATAACGATTGCGGAAGTTATATATCATTTAGCCACTTTTCAATAAAAAGGGTTTTCTGTCCTTATAACAAATGTTGTCGTTAGTCAGATTCTAAAATTCTCAATTATGATTTATTTATCCACCTAATCCTGTCTTGTGACATCTCTTTGGAATCGCATTAAAATACGATTGTAAAAAAGGTGTCACAAAACGGGATTAGATGCAGAAATCAGAAATTAGATGTATCTGAAAGTTTTAACGTACGACCGTTTCGTAAGTCGGATCCCAGAAGTATATTATGATAAAGTATAAAGATGACTTACTTAGTCATTTTTCTTAATTTTATACGTATTTTATTTCGTTTGTCCGTTTATTATATGCCCCCTTCGTGGTGAAGTCGGGCATATTATTATTGATATATCTGTCTGTTTGTTCCTCGAAGCTTCACCATATATTGAGAACGAAATGTGACAGACGCTTCATATTTGGCATGTGTACTCAACTCAAAAAGTTCTTCATTTAGTACAAGTTTGGTTATTTCTGACAAATGTCAAGGTTATTTAGAGGTCGTTTAAAGGTAAAAAAAGACTGAATTTAACATTGGCCATAACTTTGGGACTCCATGTGATACAGACTTAATATGATGCATGTGTACTCAACTCAAGGAACTCTTGTGCTAGTACTAGTTGGGTCATGTCAGACAAAGGTCAAGGTGATTTGAAAATAATGGTCACATCAGTGGGCATAGTACATTGTATTTCACAAACACACTCTTGTTCTTTGTTTTTTAGGGTTTATTTATGAAAAATGGCATAACCAAGTGATACGAAATCTTCTTCTGTCTTCAGCCGTGTAAATACGTCACGCTGTAAGACTCGTCTGAAGTATAAAACTCTGACAGGAGGTCAAATACTTAAAAAAAAAAAAAAAAAGTCCTCTGGGACTAGAAACCCAAATCTTACTTTCAACAGAAAAACGGCGACCGTGATAAACTCTGAACGGTAGCAAAGTGTCCAATTTGTAGGAAGTTTGCTAATATCAATGTTTGCTTAATGATAAAGAGATCCAGTTTTCAATGGTCTTTAATTTAACCCATGTCATGCGAAGCCCAAATTCATTGGCATTTGCAAACAGTTTGGAACCTGATCAGACGCCGAGAAACTCGGCGTCTGATCAGAATCCAAACTGTTTGACCTTCGTTGTTGGTGCTTTAGTAGTTAAAACGGGATTAATGTTTAATTTGAAATAAATTGCAGACGACAATTTAGAAGCAGACGATATTACATCAGGATAGGGTGAACAACGTTACAAAGGCACGTCATTCTAAGCTACAGTCGAGCCCTCATATCTCAAACTCGCTGGAGTCGAACATACCCCTATCTCGAAATCAAATCGTCAATTTCAATTCAAATAAATGCTACTTTTTAACTTTGAGATATGGATCTGTTTAACGTAAGCGAGCTTATGTTATCGAAATTCAACAGTGAGATACATGTACATACAGACAGGTTTGACTTAAACGAACTCGATTTAACGGTCTTTGACTGTACTTTATTATTCACTTTATACGAATTCCTGATTTCCTTTAGTCGTTCGATTGTGTCGTCTACTTATAGAATTGGCGTTTGGTGCAGAATTTAAACTTGAATTTAAATTGAATTTATTCTTTTTCATCAAATTACAAACCGATTTTTCAGATAAATCAGATGTTGATTATTAGACGAAGTTATGTGCGATGCAAGTTAGATATAAAAACCTGCAAAATGGGAATGGTAGGAAATTTAACATGGGTAAAATGTTTTCAAAAACCGCACATCGACTTATGAGATAATTAGTTGAAATAACGATATTAGATGAAGATTTATACTCGTGTAGTCAAGGACCAAACTCTTTATTACAATTCGTCACATGTTGTTATGGGAAAATGTCGTCTGCTTAGTTTAAACATATTTTTATTCAGTGTTTTTACTTATGAAACATTGATATGAGTGTCATACAGTTTAGATCCAAATCAGATACTGCGTTATGTGGCGTCTGATCTGGAACTAAACTGTTTGCATAATAATGTTATTGTTATAGCCTGGCATCGAAAGGGTAAAGGTACGATTCCTAAAATTGCGCTTAGAAATTTGGAAATCTTAGGATATTTTATGAGCAACTTATAGTAGCCCTGGTTCTGCTTGTGAATGTATTTTCTGTAAGAATGTTTGCGTTTGTAAACGGGAAAGAATAACGTATTCTCCACTGTATGCCAGATTATATTTGGCAGACACCGTCTGTCCAGAATCCAAGTTGTTTTACGTTGAACTTGATGTTTCTGTCATGATTTTTTTATTTGAGAAAATAAAGGTTGGCATTTTTAAACAGGCAATAGATCTTTTATGACATAACACATGTCCTGATCATACCGCGATGGTTGGGTTAGTCTACACTGTTATATCCGAATTTTCTTTTTTCTGTCTTGCAAAACGGCACATAAGACTGATATGTGTTTTAAAAGCAAGAGTTATGTAAAACATACAATGCTTAGGGCAATAAGACTTATGTTATAGTCTTGTTAGACACACATTTTCTTTGAATATGTCGGATGTTCTGTTTTGTTCTTCTGGGTGTCTGCTCAACTTCCCGGGCACACCTTTCCACGCATTTGTTTTTAATAGATTCAATTTAAAATTGAAATTCCTTAATTACTCTCAGTTCATGATTTACACAAAAACATGAAAATACTATAGGAATGTTTTCTATATTCACCCAACATGTGACTGCTTAAAGCAAGTTGAGTGTAAAGCAGACATCTGTTCTATATGTAGGTAAGCGAAGAAATGCAGAAAGCATAATCTTATCAATTATGAATCCATTTATACCTGAATGTTGCAATAAACTCCCCGTGTGCTTGCTAGAAGATTTCATAAAATATATAAAAATGTGATTTAACCCTTTGAACCCTAGTCCCGCATATAGGCGTTCTTTTCAAACAGTGTGCATGTGAATAGTACACTTGTCCTGTGCAAACAGTGAAGACCCAGATCAGAGGGCTCCGAACGGAGCCCTCTGATCAGGGTCTTCACTGTTTGTCATAATGCAAAATATTGACAAAAACAACCCATAAAAGTCAGAAATGGACTAGACTAAAATGGAAACTGGAATTGTCCATTTAAAGTTTCAGGGAGGAAAGAGTTAAAGTCTCTGCAGCATTTGACCATACAGCAGAACGATAGAGCAAACAGTGCAAACTCTGATGAGAAGCTGCGTACATGTAACGTGGTGTCTAATCAGGGTATACACTGTCTACTTTTGTATCTGTAAGTAGTTAATATTCGAAAACTCATGAAATTTTCATCAAAGTAAGGCAGCCTGTTTATTTTCTATCCATTTTGTTTACATTGTTTAGCTGCATTAAACTTTTAACATCCATTTAGCGAACTTCAATCACCTTTAAAAACGAACTGGATCCAGGTGAGATGCCGAGTAACTCTGCAAGTCACCTTGATCCATTATGTTTGAGAATCAGGATCAACTTCATACTGGTAAATTGAAAACCATCCGGTGAAACAATCATGCAGACGACATAATTCTAGTTGCAGACGATAACTGCCTAATACGATTATTGTTTATGTATTCCTTATAAGGTATCTGGATATTTTACATTACAGGTAAACACATAGACAGTAAAACTACCTCTGCTGCAGCCATGGATGAAATAGAAAGTGTTTCAGACAGCGAACTGGATCTAAACCGTGATGTTTTTGACGACACACCTGTGAAACTCCCTCGTCGAGGCCAGAAATGTAGCGGAACGGTTGTAAGACGCTCGTCGATTGGCTGGTTCCGGTCGAGCGCATTGACCAATGACAAAGTGTGTACCTCTGTACAACCCGATAGAATTATCGAGCTTCTAAACTCGCCTTCAGTACAGACATTTACTACATTAAAAAAGCGCTTGGTTAAATCGAAAAATGACCCAAACTGGATATTACAGTTTTTAAACAAGGATGGCCTGGAATTACTGTTCGAGAGTCTTGAACAACTATGTAAAAACCAAAGTGCTGAATTCTTAAACACGATTTTACAAGTTTCGTGCATTGAATGTGTCAAAACAGTCATGGATTCGCCTCTAGGATTGGATTATATTGTAGAAAATAAGGATTTTATCAGAAAATTTGCGACAGGTAAGCACTTTTTCATTAATATACATTTGCCCATATCCGAAATATTGTTTTATACGATGAAAGCAATGCTTTCAAAATTACAAAATGTATTTTAACATTAAATTTGCAATCATCTACCCTAATAGTGTAACAAAGTTAGTGTTTTTGACTGTTTCTACTGAACATGCATCGGAATTCTTTTTTAACAGGTAGCAGTTTAATGCACCACAACAGTAATGCAGAAAGCTCCTTAAGGAGCTTTCTGCATTACTGTTGATCTGCATTAAACATCCGACTGTACCCGAAATAATTATGCATAGTTAAACGTTTGCTCAACGCAGGTTTTAATGAAATTTATGGTCTCGAGTTTCAGAACTTCAAATGTCATGGGGAATTTGTCTGCATGTTATATTAGACACTGTGTGATTTAGTAGAATCCCTATAAGGCTATTCTGACATTTTCGCTGTCTGGGAATTCATTTGTATTGATTACTAGGGGAACGAGGCATTATTTACCTGCAAAAAGGCAGAACGATAATCCAGCTGCTTTGATTCCCGCGCGTATGTTATATAATGAGATGCGTGTGGAATACGGACTTTCGGCTATTTCTAACAGTGTAGACCCTGATCAGATACCGCGTTTTCCAACGCGGCGTCTAATCAGGGCCTACACTGTTTTGCACATGCTCTAGACACAGTACTATTTGACTAATAACAGTGTAGATTTTGATCAGATGATGCGTTTTCAATACCCAATGACTGATCTGAGTCAATACTGTTTGCTCCTTGCAAGACCGGAGTGACAATGTATTATGTAGGCCTATTGTGTATCATAGAGACAGTTCGTATACATTGCAGTATTGTTCAGGAGAATGAAAGCTTAAAATACATTCACACCAGTAGGCGATTTCTGATGATAGTTTTCCCCAAGACAATATAACAGGACTAAATTAATCAGTTGCATGGTTTCACCAGATAATCTGGTTTAAGAAGAAATATTTCCGACATTTTGTCCTGTGTCCACAAACCCTGTTTTGTGACTACTCATTAGAATCGTCTTTTCGAGACTATTCTTAAGAGAAGTCACAGCACAGTATTTAGTGTAGTTAATAGTATTTAAGAACTTGAAATACCCCTACCCCCTTTTATCTGTAACCTTGTACTGTAAAACCTTTCTATAACGGCCACTAAAACGAAGGCTAATTAGTTGTATTAAAGACAGGTGACTGCTTAAAGCAAGGTGACAGTAAAACAGAAAGCTCCTAAAGGAGGAGCTTTCTGTTTTACTGTCACCTTGCTTTAAGCAGTCACCTGTCGTAAACACCTAATACTTAACACTTAAGTGATCGTAATAGAAAGGGTTTACTGTACATGTAGTTGATGGGTAGCTGAAGCCTTCTCATTCCCAAAGAAAAGTGTCTGAGGAAAAACCGAAGATTTTATGGTATATTGATAAATGTGTCAGCATAAATCGTCAATTAGATACTAGTATTATAGTTATACAAAAATGTTAACAGGTACGTTTTAACCCATTACCCCATAACTTGTTTCTAGTTTTGAAGACAGGTGACCACTTAAAGCAGATTGAAGGTCAATAAGAATGTGCATTAAGACTCGTTCTGCTTTACTTTCAATATGCTTTAATACTATCTGCTGTGATAAAGACACTATTTCTTACGGTGCATATTATCAACTTATGAATATGCACCATAAGAATTATTTATGATAACTACAATGTATTTAAACTACTATTTTTTCTTCAGAGGAGGAATAAATTAAAGACGTAAAAACGCTAACCTATGGTGTAATGAGTGAATGCAGGGCTCTAGGGAGGATTCTAATAACTAAACCTGTATATCATTTGCATCCAAATATTTAATTAAGAATTAGACGTCATCGATTTATAATTAAGACATGATCAATCATCTGAGCATTCCATATATTGTTTATGTCTTTATGATCGCTATTCGATTGATAGGTAATAACAAAGACAACCACCTAATATAAAGACCTCTTTACACAGACTGGATGCTTAATGCAGGATAAAAGTAATGCAGAAAGCTCCTGAAAGGAGCTTTCTGCATTACTTTTATCTGCATTAGGCATTCACACATTTTAAGTACTGGCCGTGCATTTTGAAACCATCTTTATATACGTAGATGATAACTATAGGTGTGATTGTACTATAAAAATGGTTTGATGATTTTTAAGGACGTTATTAAACACTGCAATTGCTTTTAAACTTTGATAGAAAGGGGAAAGATAAAAAGCGGGTTTTTGCCCATAAAGCGTCGTCACACAGATAGTGAAGTCGTAATATACCACTTAAGGAATGTGTTATTGCATTAGCTCGACGACTTTGTGACAAGTTACACATGTTTTATTGTTTTTTCTGGGCAGAGGGTCTAATGACATAAGTTGACAGGCGCTGAAACACTGGTCTATGTCCTATGGTCAGTTGCCGGTACATAGGACAGTCTCGTCCACCACGAGCTCCCTTAAGACAGCTCATGTCTGGCAAGACAGCGGCCCCTTCTCTGTTCTCACACACTCTCTTCCATCAACTGTTGGTCAACTTCATCTCCATCTACTAAACTTTTGCAGAAAATGGCTATTTGCTAGTTAACCCTTTCGAGATCAAAGCTATGCAGTAAAATCCCTCTATTACGACCACTAAATGTTTTCCGTGTTTTAACTTGAGGCAGGTGGTTTCTTAAAGCAAAAATTATATTAAAGTACTTTCATCTTACATATTACATTAAGCTGTCGGTATGTCTTTAACCCATTACCCATAGCCTGTTTCTAATTTTGAAGATATGTGACCACTTAAAGCAGGTTGAAAGTAAAGCAGAATGTGCCTAAAGGCGCATTCTGCTTTACTTTCAACCTGATAGAATATAATTTTATATTTTTTATGATTTGTATTTGTGACAGTATAAATTAGAACTATTGTCTTCAATAGAGACATAAATTAAAGGCGTAAAAGGGCGTATTTATGGGGTAATGGATTAATACAACCTATAAGTCTTCGTTTTAGAGGCCGTAATAGATGGGTCTAGTGAGTTTGTAGCTACTGGTTGATTAGGCAATGCGCACAGTACGCGCATTTTCGCGTTATATCATGCAGTGAACAATGATCATGATTTAAATAATCTATGGCTGCCTCAGCCTTTCTCTGTCCGTGTCTCAGTATGTCTATATGTACTGTATCTCTCTCTCTCTCTGTCCCTCTCTCATTCTCTCTCTCCTCATCTCTTGCCATGTACATGTATCTGTTTTTCGTTTTCTCTATCTGTAGATGTATACGCATTCACATGCATTCTCTTCTCCATCACCCTCTCTATCTCTCGCTGACTTTGTCTACGTCTGTCTGTCTATCCCTCTCTCTCTCTCTCTCTCTCTATCTATCTCCGCCTCTATCTCTCTTTGTCTTACCATCTTTATCACATCCATCTCTCTCTCTCTCTCTCTCTCTCTCTCTCTCTCTCTCTCTCTCTCTCTCTCTCTCTCTCTCTCTCTCTCTCTCTCTTCTCTCCCCCCCCCCTTTCTACTTAAGGCAGACTGAAAATAAAACAGGAAGTTTCTGTGGTAGAATGTTCTGCTTTGCGTTCAACTTTTAAGCACTCACCTGTCCGGATAAAGAACAATGTCATATTAGGAACCAGCAAAGGCATTAAAAGACTCATATATGGATAATGGTGAATTGGTTAATGCATGTCTATCAGTCTTCTTTTGAATCGTTTCTTTAAACAGATTTCCTTCTATATTAATTATAATTCCACCCAGTTGTAACTCTGGTCTGCGTCTCGTAACTAACTTCGGCTTAATAATCATGGTCCGGATTAACATAAACCATGCTAATGCAATTATCGTCTACAAAATATGTCGTCTGCAACAATGTTCGGGTCGATTTATCTCCCTTTTCTTTCAGAAAATACGTTCAGAGTGTCAAACAGTTTAGATCCAGATGAGACGCCGGGTTACCCGGCGTCTCATCTGGATCTAAACTGTTTGCAACCGTTATCACAAGTTTACTCCATAGCATGCAGAGGGTCGAACCATTGAGTCGGGATAATTTGATTAGTGAGCGCCTTTTCTCTTCTCGTAGACAAAACTGAAAGTAATACCACACAACACAATTCGTGCTTTTTGTTCGGGTCGTTTTTATCAAATTTCTCACTCCCCAGATTCGATGACTTGATAAAATACGGTTTCTATTAGTCACACTCGAAAATATTTGCAAAATAAATCACATTTGAATTGGTCTCTGATTTCATACTAAATCGGGCTTCAAATACAGCAAAACTTATGTTAAACGGTCACTTCACACGAAAACTAAAATACAGATATATGTATATTTGTTAACAATAAAGGTAGCAGCTTAATGCAGGATACCAGTTATGCCGAACGCTCCAAATGAGCTTAAGGCATTACTTTTATCATACATTAAGCAGTAGCCTTTATTTAGAGATGCCCTGTTTCCCTTCTAGTGGCCATTTTACACGGGTTACATTGTGTATATATATTGGTCCAAGTTACGCCCCATTCAGCCAAGTGATACCCTAGATAACCCTGCTGCAGAAAACTAAAGACATATTGATCATATACTGTTGATACTAGTTGAAACTCGAATACACCTACTAGTTTCAATCGAACTTAACTCTTAACTCAAAGTTTAAACATATCTAAGTCGAACTAACCCGTTTTTTCAAAGTATTAGTGTAACAAAATGAACTAATCTTCAAACTTAGATACGTCTTACCTACCTGTTTTTAAATACTGAAAGTATGGATAAGATACTTTTTAAATGATATAAACATAGTACATGTATTTCGTTTCCATTACTGTATGGCCTGTTTCTACTTTTGAAGACAGGTGATCACTTGAAGCGGATTGAAATAAAGCAGAATGGGCACCTTTTGCTTTTTACGTTTAGCATGCTTTAAGCTACTATCTGCTATAGGATATAGAAAACATCCTAATGCTACATATTCATGAATGTATAGATAGCCTTATCCTGGTGCTGCATGTAGATCGTTTTCCGCCACGTCAGACAATAATTAAGCGTTTTAAGGCTAATTTCCGAGAATCCTCAATTAACTTCTAACCCTTTCAACCCTACAGCCCTCTGTAGAGATTACTGATTAAATATGCAAACAGTGTAGACCCTGATCAGAGGGCTCCTATAGGAGCCCTCTGATCAGGGTCTGCACTGTTTGATGTTTTCATTGTTTTTTTTACGTCATATCAAAAATGCAACAGTAGACTGGTTCAAAATGCCTGTACTAGAAGAGTCCAAAAGGAGTATAAATACCCACAAGAGAAATTTAGGGTTGAAAGGGTTAAGAGGTGGTTCAAGTTGAGTTTTACTGTATATATCAATGTTTTTTGGTATTATCTATTTCAAATCATTTGGCTCATCCTTCCTACACGAGGTCGTACTAACCTCAAAACTCCTGTCACCCACGTCACAGCCTGTTTATACTTAATATTCAAATTCAAATCAAAGTGATGACTACTATATACTTACACGCATGCATCAAGCGACCCATCGAGGAGATTTCATTGGACAGCCTACAGTCCCAGTAACTGTTTAATGCAGGTCATCAGTAATGCAGAAAGCTCCGTCAGGAGCTTTCTGCATTACTGATCTCCTGCATTAAGTGGTATCAAATATTTAACGATGTTTATGTTTCTTAAATGAATACCATGTAAATACGAGTTTAACTGTTCACCAAAATTATGAAAAGGTACACATGTGTTGGTAAATCCTTAAATTTGACAAACCGTAACGTAACCTTTTTACTTATCTTCTCGTATAGTGTGTCACATATAAGCCATGCCTGTTGAACGTGCATTTGCTTACCCTCTTCATGGCCCAGAGACAGATTATACGGGCATTTGAATTTCTCACAAAGTTTGGATCAAGATCAGACACCCAGGTGAACAAAGCCTGATCATGATCTAAAGGTTTTGTCACTAATAAGTATTTTTCATTCAAAATGACTTAATTTTTCATGTGAAAGTTATTTTTGCAAATTATAGATTAAAGCTGACGACTCTATGGTTGTAGTGGAGGGGGTTAAGCCTTACTTTTGCTTAATATATAATTCATTTCTAAACAGTAGCCAGAACAAGCTTTGTCCTGTATTTATACAAGAAACATTGATACGATAGTCAAACAGTTTAGATCCTGATCAGACGCCGAGTTACTCGGCGTCTGATCTGGATCCAAACTGTTTGCAAAACACAAGCCAATATCGCAGTCGGCAATTGCAAGATTAGATCTCTAATTCATTCAAAACGAAAGTTTGTCGACATTGTTCAGATTTCAACACCGTCGCAATAGTCCTTATACAGCTGGATGACAAGATCACTGGAGCGTTTTTGATTTGAAAAGGTTTGAGGACTTAAATTACACTCACAGCGCCAATCCCTTGTATATATACATATAGGAGAAGATACATGACCCAAGCAACTAAACTGACTTTTGGCGGGGGCCATATGATTCTTTGGACCGACCTGACTGGCGCGTTTGTCGATCTGCAGTCAAAATATCGCGTGGATCAGGTTTCTTGGCAACGAAATTTTCATTTTAGATGTAGTTTGTCGCAATTTGATGCTTCTTTTTGGGGTAAAAGTACAGATTTATGAAAGGCTGTTCCGGAGTTTTTGATGTATGAGTTGGTGACGTAGATACACTTAAATAAAACGTACATGGTATACATAATTGCATAACGACATGCCTAGTATTTTCGGGACTATCAGTCTTGTTTTAAGTGAACACGCGTCGAGAGCTAAGACATAGATCTATATCTTGTTTAATGCAGGATAAAAATCATACAGAAAGCTCCTATAGGAGCTTTCTGTATGATTTTTATACTGCATTAAGCAAGCACCTTTAATTAAGACTACCAATGCATCTTCTATTGGATTGTCGGTTAACAAAGATTGACTGTACATTTAGTTATATAGTTACATTAATTCATTTGTTAACCCCTTCACTCACACTGCCTTACCCCGAGTACAACGGTTATTTGCAAACAGTTTAAATCCTGATAAGACGCCGCGTAACGCGGCGTCTAATCAGGATTCAAACTGTTTGACACTCATTTCAATATTTCGTCACTCAAAAAACCTAAACATTGAATTTGAGAAATTGAAACAGACGTCAAATGTTTAAAATTGATGACGTCATGGCAGTGAAGGGGTTAAGACTGAGGGTTGAATGTTGGGTTAAGAAAAAGAAACTCAGGTTTCATATACATGTAAAACCTCTATATTACGACCACTAAACTATGTAGTTATTAGGTACGTCAGGTGACTGCTTAAAGCAAAGTGACAGTAAAACAGAAAGCTCCTAAAGGAGCTTTCTGTTTTACTGTCTCATTGCTTTGAGCTGCCATCTGTTTTTTAAACAATCAGTTTGCATTTGTTTAAGTCTCTGGTCGTAATAGAGAGGATTTTTCTTACAAAGAACCTTGTGTCTTCTGTGTTGCCGGTGTTGACAAGAAAAGCTAAATACAGAAACAAATCCTACCAATACCACTCAATAGTAGGCGAAATTACTTTTATGTCAGATGATTGCTCAAAGCCAGGTGAAAATAAAGCAGAAAGCTCACAGAGGAACTCATTGCTTTACTTTTATTTTGCTTTAGACAAGAATAAAATGACTAAAGCAACAAGCTTCTATAATATACAGGCACCTGGTAGTGAAATAGGCCATGTTCTCTGGCAAGAAATCGTTTCCTGCTTTCGTCGTATATTTCGATGCATCATGAACTTCGATTTTTGTTTGTCAGAATTCTCCGAACAAAACATAATAACATGCTGTTGATCTTATATTAAGCATAGCGTCGATATCTCTGAAGACAGAATGACTTCTGAAAGCAGGATACTATAATGCAAGAATCTCCTATATGAGCTTTATACATTATTTTTATCCTGCACCAAAAGCAACCACCAATATTTAAGCCAATAACTATGCAATCAAACAATGGACACGATGTGTCTGCTACTAGACACTGAATTATTGATATCAAGTCATAAACTACGTCTATCCAGGAACTATAAAAACAACATACATTGTATGAACTTTACGAAGAAATTCACTATGTAATACTATGAAACAAAGAAGCACGTATGTGCTAGAGTAGTTAAATCCTCAATGACCCCTAAACTTCAAATAGACAATTCCATTTTCTGACTAAGTTTAGTCCATTTTAACCATTCAAGGTTGTTTTTGCATTAAAAGTATATTGCAAAATGACAATCAAAGCAAACTTTGATCAGAGGGTTCCAGTAGGAGTCACCTGCTCCTGGTCTACACTGTTTGCATCTAGGTCAGTTGTTATCTTGACATATGAGTATACACTGTAAATGACGCATATTTACGCGTCACTACGGGTTAGTGGGTAAAGCCCTTAGATTATTCATTGAAGCCCAAAATGAAGGCTAGTATGTTTTCGGCGTCTAAAGAGACAAGTGGGTACTAAAATCGCGTTATGGGTCAACGTATTTTGGAAAAGGGAAAAACAACCCATAGGATAATAAAAACAAACAAATGCCTTGGTAAAATTCAAACATTTTAAACATTATTTTTATAGCCAAGGTCACGTTTACCTGTGACAAATGTACCACAGGTACCCAAACCTTCCTGTCTTAATATCATCTACTTCAAAATCGTCGTCTGCTAAAATAAGATATAAGTTACATGCCTTTATAACTGATGGAACATGGATTGAAGCGACAAACAGTTTGGATCCAGATCAGACGCCGAGTAACTCGGCGTCTGATCTGTATCCAAACTGTTTGCAGATGCAAGTCACGTGGGACTTTACACGATAAGGGAGTTAAGTGCATCCGGTCATACCTTTGTCCCATATAACATCCGCAATATGCCCCCTGTCGCGTATAAGACCTATGTCCAGGTTGGTTTTACAGGTTTCTAACAAGATTCCAAATATTTATCGAACTCGAGGTAGGATCGCAAACATTGTGTGTGTACTTTCACACTGGTTTGACGAGTAGGTGGGAAACCCCGGGCCAATGTATGCTTTAATCCGCTCCACCCACTAAAAACGTTGAATAGATTAGCTGTAATGATCGTAGACTGGTTCCAGATGGTCCATAGATGGACACCCATGGTTGGTCTTCATTGGTTGTAGCAAACTTAGTCTTATTTCTTATATTGTACTTATGTATGTACAGTGGAGAAAACGTTATTATTTCCCAATAAACGCGTTTACGCTAAAACTATTATTTCCATTGCAAACTGTTTGAAGCCAGATCAGACGCCGGGTAACCCGGCGTCTGATCAGGCTCCAAACTGTTTGCCAACCAGCTAAAAATGGTTAATAAGAATAACGTTTTCTCCACTGTACTAGAGTATATAGATTGGGGCAATGTGTAAACAGATATGAAGGAGTCAACGACAACCACTCAACAAATAAAGTAATACTCCTTTATTATGGTCACCAAAAATAATATTTGACGATTTTAAAGACAGACGACAGCTTAAAACAAGATGAAAGTAAAGCAGAAAACTCCTTAACGATATTTCTGCTGTACTTTCACGTTACTTAGAGCAGTCCTCTGCCTTGAATACCGACAACTTAACATCACGTTTTGATCGTAATAAATGAGTTCTATGGTAAAGGGTTAAAGGAGAAACGTATACAGTATAGCATCTCTTAAACGACCGATAAGCAAAGAAGAATGGGAATCTTTTAAGTCATTTAGCTACTTAATGCATAGCCAAAGTAAAATATCTTTTTTCTCCTAAATGGGGATTCTGCATGATGGGCGTGCTTCATTTAAATGTCACACCTTTTTCAAGAGCGACACTGCCTTATTATGAATGGAAATAAAGAGAGAGTTTATTATAAGACCTAGACATTATTCCATAAAGTAGGCCAGTGCGTCATTCTATGTAAGGCTTCTTTCAATGACGTGACCACAATCACAGTTTAGCTCTGCTGTTAAGACCACATCAGTATAAAGACTCGTTCATGGTTCAGAAGACTGGTGATCAGCTTAAAATCAGGATATAGGTAAAATAATGATGTTGCTATAGGCGTCAACATGTCGTCGACGTTGCAATGATAAACTCCTGTGTTAACCGATTGAGCCGTCATTTTCTAAATGTTATTGTATTTCGTTTAGTTTATTTAACGCTTTCCCTGCCAAGTTTTATGGTTTAACCTTATCGTCTGTCTTGGTAGTGTCGTCTGCAACATTTTAAGATTCAGCTTTAGGGCTGTTTTTGACTGAAGAAATATCGATGCGAGTGTCAAACAGTTTGAATCCTGATCAGACACCACATAACGCGGCGTCTGATCAGGATCCAAACTGTTTGCAAAGTCGCCTTGTGGCACCATTTACAGTGAAAGAGTTAAATGGGAGAAGAACCAAATAAGCTTTTGCTTTCGTTCTCATCCTAATGTATATCCATGTTTTGTTCATAAAAGTTGTATATATTATGAAATAGAATATGTTTAAACTAAATGGGAGCGATGCCATATAACGTCTTCTATACTGCAATAATACATTATGCATTATGTGATGCACACCTGTAGTTAACTTAAGGTTATAAAACAGAATAGTGTTAGTCCAAGGTTTATAATCCTAGACGCATTAAAAAGACAATGCGACGTGCTATGCATGCTAATTACGTGACTGACGTCGGCATACATGCACGCATGCGCACTGACCTAGATATACATGTATAATACCGTTTGTAGGACGAAATGACTAATCGCATATCTATTTTAAAGAAAATTTTAAACCTTTAATATCTTGTTGCGTCTATGCCATTTGCAAACAGTTTGGATTCTGATCAGACGCCGAGTTACTCGGCGTCTGATCAGAATCCAAACTGTTTGGCACTGACATTGGCATTAATGTGTGATTTTTTTAACGTAAAATATCTGAAACTTATTCTAAACATTTGCAGACGACAATTTTAAGCAGACGATACTCCATTATGATAAAAGGTTTAAGCTGTACTAGAGTGGATTTAATCACGTAAAAGCTTGACTGGATCAACCATCAATATAAATAAATCGTCTAAATAACGTTGCTCAGGACACATTGCCACTTTACTAGCATGTGATCAATGTTGGCCACGTGACTGGTCAAGTTTTGTATTTATAAGACGATGCTCAAGTGGAAATAAAAGTAAAGCTCGTAGATGAACTTTCTGCATTCCATTCGTTTTAATAATAACTTATTCAGATGGCATGAATATTTTTCAAAAGACGAATTGTTGTTTTATGTTAAGCAACCGCTCATACAAGAATGAATAATTTATCTTTTATACAGTTCAGAACTGGTAGAAAATGCTATAGTGGTGAAATCTTAATTATTTCCGGCAAATAAACGTGTTTATGTAAAAACAACCATAGCCACTGCACACAGACCAAAACAGTTCGCAACTTTTAATAAAATAACTCCTCAACAATTCAAAAAGCTGTCATTTTCGGCATTTTATTGCAAACTGCATTTGCTTTTTAGTTTCTTTCAACCCTTTCACTCTCAATGACGCTTAAAAGTGCGTTTGCAAACAGTTTTGATCCTGATCAGACGCCGCGTAACGCGGCTTCTGATCAGGATCCAAACTGTTTGACATTCCGACGGTATCGATATGTTTAAAGTCATACTAAATTGAATCTAACTTTGAAACAATCTTGCAAATGACAAAATTGAAGCAGACGACAATGAAACGGTGAAGGGGTAAAAATCTCACGAACAATTTGGCAGTGAAAGGGTTAAACGGACAAACATATCGTCTTCTCCACTGTAATACAGAACAGTCACAGACTAAAGCCACATGTCTCAAAGAAAGTCAATGATTTTACGTATACCGCAAATTTTAATGTAATAAAGAAATCTCCCTAAAACATATTTCTATATTTTGTGTATTCTACATAATACATCAAACTTCTACCTGTCTTAACCTTTATCTTATAAGCACAACCTAGCAAGCATTTGCAAACAGTTTAGATCCAGATTAGACGCCGCGTAACGCGGCGTCTAATCTGGAGCCAAACTGTTTGGCACTCACAATCAACTTTTCTTCCTTTTAAAAAGCTTAAACATTGAGTTTAAGATTTCTCACAGACGATACTATTGAAGCAGACGACACTTCAGCATGATAAGGGATAAATGTTAACCAGTCCATGTATCTAATTCTTTAGAAGGGTTGCTCATTTAAATACAGTACATGCATCATCATCTTAGCAGGCTTTCAACATAGGCTTGACTATATTACATCCGTACGTCACATGTAGACTAACTTCATATCAATCACTTGTCTTCCATTTACCTTATGTACAGTTTAGAATACGCTAATTTCTCCCCTTTTACAATGGATAATATTATCATGATATGTTATCCTTTCCCAATAAACACGTATATGTATATGCTTAAAACCTTCTGTCCATTGATAATAACTGAATACTATGGTACATTGGAGAAGACGCCACATGCATTCTTTCCCTATAAAGGTATTTATGCTAACCACCCTATATCCATTGCAAACAGTTTGGAGCCAGATCAGACGCCGGGTAACCCGGCGTCTGATCAGGCTCCAAACTGTTTGCCTTTCGGATTAAAACGAGTCGTAATAATTTTGAAAAGGTTCGGTTGTCATTATATTCATTTTATTGTATTGCGTAAGGTTTCTTCATTTAAAATGGAAATGAGTATGTCTTCTTCACTCTGTTTCTTCGAGCCATAGTGGCACGTGTATGCATCAATTGTAAGCTGTACATTCGAAGAGAATATTTGTCCTATGCAAGCAGTCTACAGTGCCCCCTAACTACAACGGCCCTCCGAACAACGATCCCCTCCTTACAGTGGAGAATCTGTTATTCTTTCCCAATAAACGCGTTTACGCTAAAACTATTATTTGCAGTGCAAACAGTTTGAAGCCAGATCAGACGCCGGGTAACCCGGCGTCTGATCAGGCTCCAAACTGTTTGCCACCAAGATAAACAAGAATTATCAGAATTGTCCAAAAGTTGTTCTTTTCTACGTTTTAGTGCTTTGCGTTTGCGTACGTTTGCGTTTAAACGGGAAAGAATAACAGATTCTCCACTGTACAACAACGCTTGCAGCTTGTCACTCAACAAAATGATTATGTCTAACGCTTTCTCTGCTGCTCCCTCCCTATAACAGCTCTCTCCGAACAACACACACAATCTTTGTCTACCATTGAGTGTTGCTGTAGAGATGGAGCACTTGTTGCAGGTCAGAGAGATCCTACTGGGATCATCTGACCAGGGTTTGAACTACATGTGTTGGCAATCAGCAACATACATGTAATGTAAAACCAAACCGAAGCAGTCGAAAAATGGACAAGACCTAATTGGAAACTGGAATTATCCATTTACATTCCAGTGGGTCAATATGTTACGCGGCTTCTGACCAGGATCCAAACTGTTTGCAAAGTCGCCTTTTGGCGCCGTTGGTAGTGAAAGGGTTAAAGGTATAATGACATCATTATATTATCATCACAGGTGGAATTTCTCAAATTTAGTCATGCACAGATCTAGTTGTACAAGGTCGAAATCGTCGTTGATAGCTTTAATTGGTAAGAAAGTCCTCTACATTCTCAAAATGTTCTAGTAAAACTTAGCTTTACCGCACGACGAATGAAAGATTTCATAGACACTGCAAACGGTGAACCCAGACCTGACAGACTTAACAAATACCCCTATTCAGGGTTTGTTGTTCTGTTTCCTAGACCGACATTGGGACCAAAACATGTATTCGTTATAACCGATAATTCGCTATATCCTTGTTCGATATACAGTTACTGTTCTCGATCCGCTACTGATGTGATCATTGTGGTAACAAGGCCACGGTCAATTAAGTTTCAATTTCGGCCACCCTTTACGGCTTCTTGACCGCATGTCCATCGGCTATAGGACACGGCTTGGGACATGACAACCTACCCGGGTGATAGCCATCTTGAAATGAACAAGATCTCTACACCACAAAAGGGAACTTAATTAGTAAGATCATAGATCCTTATTTGTTCATCAGCCATGACCACCTCCTTACAGGACGTGAAGTGACATTGTCGTGTGAAAACTGTTACCCCTTACTCGTCGCATTATCGTCTGCTTCGAATATATCGATTGCGACTTGTATCAGCTTTAGTTATTTATTTTGTATCTGAAGAGGCGTTGCTACAAGTTTCAAACTGTTTGGATCCTGATCAGACGCCGCGTGACGCGGCGTCTGATCAGGATCCAAACAGTTTGTAAATGCCCATGTTACTCTGGCTAACGTACGCTTAGGCGGTGATACGGTAAGGTTAAGATCACGCAGACGGCGCGGTCCAATTGTAAGGACGACAAGATCTAGCGATGACTTTCAAAAATTGAAGCAGACCGCATGTGCCCTTTTGGAACAGACGACATTGCATCACCTAATGAATAGACGGCTACGATTTTGGATGACAAGCACTGAAAAAAGGAGAGAAAAGCGAGCTTAGTCGGGTACTGTTTCTATCAATATAAGTAAAGAAGCAAAATGCCGTCCATGCGACTTTTAAAAAGTTTGAGGGTTTAAGTTTAGGACATGTGGATGTTAAATTCATGTTGAACACAAATCAGAACATTCCACCAGAAGCTTTCTGATTAACTATTTATCTGTTATAGTTATATAGCTATATAGTAGAAACTCATAAACAAACTCCAGCTTACAATTCAGTGTAATCAATTTGACTTTAAATGGTTGATTGTTGTAAATCATTGCAGTCTTACTAACAGTACAAACACCTATCAGAGAACTCCAGCAACCCTCTAATATTTTAGGAAAAGATTAACAATGTTTGTAAACGATGCGGTGTAAGGCAGTGAAGGGTTTAAATAACGCTAGAATAGAACCATGCTTTGAACTATCGTTTTGGAATTGAAGATTTTTTTCACATCGTTGTACAGGGGAATCTTTTACACCCTACTGGATGACTATTTAAGGAATCCGTTCATAAACTGAAGAGCTTCTTTTATATCCGAATGACTTTGCGTTTACTGAAATGAAAAGCAACTTTTAGTACTTAAATGCTATAATATAAATCGCATTGAGGTCAGTCTGACACCGGGGTCGTAAAATGACCGTTAACATATTGTGTTACCTTTTCTGGCCCCGGGGCGCGAACACAGGCTGTTTGAACAGCCTAGATCTCTCGAATCTACCAATTACCCATATAATGCTGAATGATCTAATGGATTCACCCAATATTTTGATTTACATCATTTCTAGACTAGTTGTTTCCATAATAATCAAATTTGTTGCAAACAGTGTAGACCAAGATTAGAGGGCTCCGAAAGGAGCCCTCTAATCTTGGTTTCCGCTGTTTGCAAATGATGTATATATCTGATTTGAGCGCTATAAGGATTTGAAATAATTTGACCTGATTTGGATGTATTATCAGGAGATGATCCATTGATTACAAGATGATCACCTGCAGTTTGAAGATGGTCTACATGTATAACAGGTCGTCCATGTATTTTGCGAGTTGTCTTAGGCACACTGCATGTATTGTGTCGTCGGGTAGATCAAAGGACAAGATAATTGGGACACAGGTTTTATAACAGGACAAGATAGGAACTAGTCAAGATGGATCTTTATAGATTTTAATCGGAACCAAAAACGGAAACACTGTAACACTGTAACAGTAAGCTACTGTCTAAGTACAGGCGAAATTGTGTAAAACATGTTGCTGAAATAGCATGGATATATTTTAAAAACATGTACCTGCTAAATGCCGAATGGAAGTTATGCAGCAAGCTCCTACAGGAGCTTTCTGTATACCCTTTCTTCGACATTTTAAGCAAAAATGTTTGAAAGAACCCTTGCACGTTTTGTCTGCATGTTCGTTTAACGCGATTTCCACTGTTCACGCAATGAATGGGCTCTTTTTCTCACTCTGTGACTTGTAATTCTCACAATATAGCTTTTTGTACGGACGCACCCATGCTTAAAATTAGGTTGCAGCTACTCAATGAAAGGTTTCCGCAGACATTGCGGGAGTTTCGTGATAAAAATGCTTAATTCATAAAACCTGCATTTAATTCCTAATTATCATCATGAGCTTTAAGTAACCTAATTGAAATGTCATATGACATCAAAGGAACGCGCTGTTTTTCAACGTGTTTGTATTAGAGATACACTGATTCATGCTTTACGTGTGCTATTCTTAAACAACTTAATGTTTTATGCCCTCTTTGTTCAACAGTTCAACAGCAAATGCTGTTTTCAGTGATCTTATACGTAAGGCTAAATAGACAGCCTTGAATACAAGTGACAGCTTGATGCGATTCAAACCAATTTTTCGCCGCTGAATAGTATAATGTATAATTCCGTGGTCTAATGGACTGACTACAGTTGTACCATGGAGAAAACGATACTCTTGACCAATAAACGCATTTTGCTAAACAACTTATTTCAATTGCAAACATTTTTGCGCCAGGTTAGACGCCGGGTTACCCGCCGTCTGATCAGGTTCCAAACTGTTTGCAGTATAATTTAAAGCAGTTGCCAACATTTTCAAAAACTTGTCATTAACTGTCCGTTAGGTAATGTGGATATACACGCACTCGAGTGTGATCTGTTCAGTACTAACGTATTCTCCATTGTACATAAAATCAGTATAGGCATCTTATCTTAAACTTGGGTATTATATAGCAATGCTGACCAGTTCTGATTGATAAAGCCTTAACAAAAGTGACCACACATTCAATCGCAACATTATGAACATCATTAATGCCTGAATTGAACAAACGTTATAACGAAAGCCCATCGTTAAGTGTTCCTGAGATTGATATATGTCATGATAACATGACTCTCGTCATTTGCAAAACAGGTTAGACTCCGACCACGAAGACGTCTGAACAGGATCTACACTAACTTTAAATAGACATATGTATCAGTATTGTTATCAAATAGTGTTGTAAACCTTGCCAACTCTAGAAAGACAAAATAATTATCTGCTTTGTATCTGTACTTTTACTAAAACTAGAACAGTGAGCAAATCCATTCAAAGGTCACTTTCCTTTCACCTTACCTCTAATGATCACTGGTTCAATAAAAGCACTTTAAGCAGACAGAATGTTCACTAATACATTTATTCTGTAATATTTTCCCTTTTAAACGAAACGCAAACGCAATCAAGTAAACTAGATCTATAGAAAAATAAAATCTGCGTTTCTATTTTTAGAATAATAACGATTCACCTAAATCTAAATAACAAACAGTTTGAAGCCAGATCAGACGCCGGGTTACCCGGCGTCTGATCTGGCACCAAACTGTTTGCATAGGTTATTATGTTTTCAACATAAACACGTTTGTTGGAAAACTATAACGTCTTCTCCACTGTATAATTCCACATAACTACAACACATCAACGCCAATCTCATTAACTAACACATTCGTTACCTGATTGTCGTCTGCTTAAAACTTTACCGTCTGCTTTTATTTTTCAAATTGAGATATTTGGCATTTTGACTTAAGAAACATCGAATATTGCCTGAAATTGATAAGATCTCGCTAAGACGCCGAGTGACTGGGCGTCTGCTCGGAGTCCCTACTGTTTGTAATTTCAAGTACGATTGGACTAAGACAGTTCAAGGATTAAATGTGCTTTACGTGACACTTCAATGCGAGCGGATTATTTGTTGACCTTCCACATGCAACGGATGAATTTGTTACAACTATTGCAAACAGTTTTGATCCAGATGAGACGCCGAGTAACTCGGCCTCTCATCTGGATCAAAACTGTTTGACATTTTTATGATATTTTATGAAATGAAATCGAAATTCGTCAACTCTGAAAACTGTCGCAGACGACTATATTACGCAGATGACAGTGACGTGGCATGTTATTTGTTAATAGGATTTCTGCTCAATCAGAGGACAGGTAATGAGCTCTTGTAGCCGCTCCAAGAGGCATCGCAGACTAGCAGGGAAATCGATGTTATACGCCAAATATAGAACTATGCGATAAAAGGTCCGCTTATAGCACGGACGTCAAATACTTCTGATATTTCCAAGAATTAATGCCATGATTTATAATTTGATACACATCGTGTCTGTCTAGCCATTCTGTCACTAGTTTGTGACGTTTGTCTATTTCCTTCTCTTCCAAAAATAGTCAGTTTTTAATGTGTTTTAATCGTAATACGTCGTTCCAATTGTCAACATGTTTTGACGCGCGTCTACTTAAAAGTGATGCAGGCAAACAGTGTAGACTTAAATGAGATACTAACTTAAGTTAAGTAACTAATTCATTGATGCTTCCAGTATGCATACTTTCATTGTGGGATAGGGGTGGGTTTGGGGCCGTTCATTGCCAATATAAATGCTAAGTTCGTTTACTTCAACTTCAATAACTATCACTATCTTTGCTTTGACATAATATCGAATCCTTTGTTTTTCTTTTCCATGCTCCCATTTTCTTAGATGATACGATAACCTTCACATTGATACAATCTTGCCAATTTCTCATCCCTCCCCTGATCGCAACTTGACTTACATTTCATTTTCAAAACAGTTTGGATGCTGATCAGACGCCGCGTATCGCGGCGTCTGATCATCATCCAAACTGTTTGACACTCGTATCGATATTTCTTTGGTTAGAATCCCAAATTATATATCTCCGAAATAAACGCAGGTGATCATTTTTTAAGCAGACGAAACTGCAGCTGTGGAAGGATGTCGTCACAACGTGCAGATGCTTCGGTAGTTAGCCTGAAGGGTTGTGTCGTAATTTGTCTTATCCTGAACCAGTCCAACATTACGTCACACCTTGATGTTCACAATGTGACAATAACCCAATAACTAATTGATAAAGGTGTCTGAAGCATTTGCCAGGGAAACCCCATTTGATAAGGTGAAATGATACTAAATATTCGTTATTTACCATGCACACACCACGGAATTATACAATACTGTTGTTGTTGTATAATTCCGTGCACACACGTTGAAGTTGCCCTTTTCTGATTGTTAGAACAGGTGTCTGCTTAAAACAGCATGACAATAAAGTAGAATGCTCCTAGGATTCACTTTCGTAGTACTTTAAGCTTCCACCTGTATTCAATACCATCAATTAGCATTCATTTGAGGCGTTTATGTTTAGGATAACGTAGAGACGCCATAGAGTCCTTTTGCGAGAAAGGGTTGACTCAATCACACCTGAAACTTTAAATTGTCATATGGACAATTCCAGTTTCCAATTTGGTCAGGTCATTGTTTCTACAATATTGCAAAATGACAAACAGTGTGAACCCTGACCAAATACTCTTCAAAGGCACAATGTACAGTGGAGAATCTGTTATTCTTTCCCGTTTAAACGTACGCAAACGCAAAGCGCTAAAACGTAGAAAAGTACAACTTTTTGGACAATTCTGATAATTCATGTTTATCTTGGTGGCAAACAGTTTGGAGCCTGATCAGACGCCGGGTTACCCGGCTTCTGATCTGGCTCCAAACTGTTTGTATTTGAAATAATAGATTTAGCGTAAACGTGTTTGTTGGGAAAGAATAACGTTTTCTCCACTGTACATATACTCTGTAATAAAAACAAGATATATGCACGTCACTATGGACGAAATAGGTTAAACACATACATGTATGACGAGTCTGTCCAACATTGACGTTTGACACATCCATTTGCTCTTCAATAAACAAACATATAACCAGGTACTACCTGACCCTTTCTTACCACAACTGGAAATCTAACACCAGTACAGGACAAGAAATCAATGGAATTCACAAACCACTAAAATGTACATAAACATCTGACAGACGAAACTCTAGCCGCCTCAACAGACGGTGGTCTATTCAGCGTACCTCTTCCAAACAAACACGAGTGACATGAAATAGACATGGGAAGCTGGTCATCCTATAATTTCGCTTGCTCAATCACATACCGGCGGTACCCAAGGTGTCACACGGGTGCTAGAAAATGATACTAACTAAATACTCCAGAAGCGAAATTTTCGCGCCAGTGTCAAAACTTTTAACTTGAACCATCAATTATGTCTTGGCGAGCTCAGTGTAATACAATTAATCACAAAAGAAGAAGATCCCCTATCCATATCGCCCCCTGTAAACTTCGGCCGCACCTTTGCTGCAAATGCCAAAGTCTAAAATATTCAATTTCCTATAAAACTGTATACATATTGCAAGAGATTTCTACTTTATTATAACCTTACTTTCAATTGACAATCGTCTTAAATGCTTAACAATCTATAATGGACAAAAACAATATACCATCGATAAAAATATAAAAAGCCAATTTTTGGAAATGCAGACGATTTATATTTACCTGAAAGTAACCCAGAGTCTGATCTGGCGCAATACTGTTTGCAACGAACACGATATATATGCGATTTTGTTTAGTCAAAACCACATTCTCCACTGTATAAATACAATTGTAAATCCTATATTATTCTAGTATGCAGTTGGTCTAAAAAGCCACCTAAAGTACAATGAACAATGGTGACACATTATAACAAATTTTACTAATCAATCTCGAACATTTAGCTTAAATCTCGATTGTAGAAACTGAACATTGATCTACAGCAGGCGTACAGTGGAGCAAGCGTCAATCGTCCTCACAATGCGTGAATGCTAAACTAAAAACTTTATATCCAGAGCAAACAGTTTGGAGCCAGGTCAGACGCCGGGTTTTCCGGCGTCTGACCAGGCTCCAAACAGTTTGCTACTCTGATTAAAATAAATGGTTAATATTTCCAACAACATGCCTTTTCTACATGTTATCAAATGTATGCTTTCGTTTAGTTTCGTTTAAACTGTATAAAATAACATATTGGCCACTGTACCTTCTGACTCAGACTAGTATTAACTTTAAGATTCATTTGGTTGCCATGCCATTATTGTCTACAGTAAAACTTTCCTGTTACGACAGCCCAAAAACGAGATGAACTTTTATAATTTTCAAAGCAGGTTATTGTTTATTTGAGGCAGGATGAAAGTAAAGCTGAAAGCTCATTCTGGAGCTTTCTGCTTTACTTTCAATCAATTTTAAACTGTCTTTGACACCGGAAATTGTCGTTTTGGAATGTCGTAAAATATGGGATTTACCTATTTTGCTACAAATTGACAGGGTCGTATCTTCACATTGTCATACAACTATTTACCATAAGCACGTCATCGGCAATACATCTAGTGAAAATAGACTGGCTCCAGATCATTCCTAGAAAACCTAGAGCGAAAACGACCAAACTTCTGGTAAATATTAAGGCCAGTCTATCATTTTTGACGAAATAGTCGGGTTCTATATTTTATCAGACGACAGTCCGAAACAGACGACAAATGTAGCAAACAAGTCTTGCACCGAAACGCTTAACCTTATGTTCGGAAGTTTTACTACTTATGTCATACAAAGCTTTCTCGTGTTTCGTGCGTGATTCATAGTCGAGTTTTGTTAACATTTTGGTGTATTTTAATACACTTTACAAGAGCAAGGGTTGTCAAACGATACATTGAATAGGTTGTTCATCACAATATCAATGATAGGTATCTTTTTGTGGTCGTCAACTGTTTTGTGTGTTTTAAAAAAACTATTGAAGGTGTGTCCCTCTTTTGATGGACTGAGAAAGTCAACTATCGTTCTAATTTCAATTAAATTATCGTTGTATAAGGCAGACAGTTTCACAACGCATGATTGAAGTAAAGCAGAAAGCTCCTAATGGAGCTTTCCGCTTTACTTCCACCATGCTTTGTGTTTCCTTAGTTTAGCGCCCTTGAGTGTGTATTCATTTTAGCGGTCTTCAAAAGCGGGGTTTTCCAGTATGAGATGTTTTGATAAGTTTTCAATTTTAAACCAAACATTCGGATTTGGATTTAAATCTATTTACCCCTTCATTTTCTTACCATAGTAGAATGGATAATTTTGCAAACACTTTGTATTTTGATACTGACCGCGTAACGCGGGTCTGATAAAGGCCCAAACTGTCTGGTCTTACATAGATGAGTCTTAAGACAAACTACTTTAAATCTAAATTTAAGAAACAAAGGCAGACGACAATTGTTTAAAGCAAAAGACGTCATGGCGATGAAGGGATTGAACCAAAGCTCACCACTTTGGCGTTGCTTATTGTCCACTAAGTTTTAAAACATACACATGGAGGTCAATAGGTGTTAAACTAAAGAAGAGCTAGATATTATTCAAGTTTAATACGAAACTAATAGTAGAATCTAGTCGTTCTAAATACTGTTTAAAATTCTGGTGTGGAAACGCCAAGTGGTGGTTTCTATATGGGAGAGATAACATTTCGGCCATTCCTAGAGATGGACAAATGCAGTGGACGGTCAAAAGCGCAGATGTCGCCCGCCTCAAATGACCTGTCAGAAGTATGACCTTTAGTCTACAAACTGTTTCTCCAATACATGTACATGCATACATTCCGTTTGCCAGTATGATAGTGTGGTAGGGAACTTCGGCTTTATTAGAAATATTTCTGTACGTATATCTTTTTTCAACGCGTGGAACTATGTTATATTGTTAGAGCCACACCATTGTGTCGTCGTGTTGGAACGATTGGAAGTCTTTTGTGACCAATCACGTGATTTGTCTGCAAGGTGCCCGGGGCTTATTAATGGCTTTTCTGCGTAACCACAATTTATTATGCTTCGCAAGCTTTTAGAACAAGTTGCAATGCTATTTGACCGTTTCTTGCTATGGCCTATTTTGTTTTAAAAACAGTTTGTTCTCAGTAATCCGGCGACTGATCGGGAGTCAAGCCGCTTGACACAAATATTTGCATTCCTTCAGTGACGAAGGTATACTATTAGAAAGATGTATGTACAAACTTTTGCAAAACATCAATTGGAAGCACATATTTTAACGAGCTTTACATACATGATCCAATGCCTGACCTTGACTAAAATGTTTGTAAAGTCATACATGATATATAGAAGGGGAGACAGTTAGACAGAAGAGATAGAATGAGAAAATATGAGAGAGAGAGAGAGAGAGAGAGAGAGAAAAGAGAGAGAGATGCAATCTTGAATTAACGTTCATATGGTTAATGGTTACGACCTTGACAAATGGGAAGCATCATGTCACTGTACAGAGGGCGCTCGTGGAGGCTCATCAAGACACCGCCCAGGCGTAATGTTACCTTGGTGTCACCCGGTGTACATGGAGTCCGTATACCCCACCCTCCTGACACAGTGCCCCATATGAACCCCTTCAATGTCATGACGTCATCTGCTTAAAACAATGGTTAGTATTAGTTGTCTGATTTTATCCATCAACTTTAATTTTAGGTTAATTGACTGAAGTTAAGTGATATCGTCATGACTAATGAGCGTCAAATATTTTGGATTCTGATCAGACACCAAGTTTCTCAGCGTCTGATCAGAATGTAAACTTCTTGCAAGTAACCATTGCACTTGGAGAAAGGCAGTGCAGGGGTTGAACCGAATGCACTAAACGAAATGCGCAATTAACCTTTTTATGCACAGAAACAAAACGGTGATAATGACAACCGTATCTTCTTCTGTATTTAAAATGATGCAATTACGAGAGAGAGACATCAGGCCACTTATAAAATTTAATTTTTCGTTAATAGCTCTAGATAAAAGTTATTTCAAGGTTTAAACCATTCAACAACCATTATGGTGTGACTTCCCTTCGAGAAGATTCTAATGAGCAGTCACATCAAAGGGTTCGGTAGAGATAGAGAAAAAACGCAGAATTTGTAAGAAATGTTTCATTTACTCCTAATTAAAAAACAAACCCTGTTTATTTATAGTGCAGGTGCCTGTTACACCCAAAACAACTGAATTCTACAGCTTCCCATGTAGAAAACATTTTTAAGTCATCATTTGGAGCGTACATGCTTTTATAGTCAACAAGCTTGTCATGGAAACTTGTTTGAAATGTTGCTTAAGATCTGTATCTCGAAAATTTAAATATTGTAAGTCTACAATGTACAGTTCTTTGTTTTGCAACATCGTGGCTTTGAAAAGGTATTTGCATTTATCGACAGTGACCATTTGTAAAGTTTCGAAAACTTTCCGCCAATCTGCGATATTGCAGTTTGACAGAAATGACCGAAGTGTTCCGAATTCAGCCTGCAACATCTTTGTCCCGGCCTTATGCATCACCTGTCCCCCGGCTCATATTTACTCGAGAATGCAAATACCGTGTACTTAGTATTCATATTTCTTCGCTGAATTAATTAATATTTCGCCGTGTAATGTTTTGAATGTTAACGACGTAATTAATATCACGTGAAAAATTCTATTTATATACATTTGCATAAAGTGTATTTAAATAATACTGCCCTTAAGAGATAATCTTCTTCTCACGACGAGGTGTATTCTAGTCTAAAATGTTAGTACACCTTTAACCTATGGTTTCCTAGTGCCTACTACAGGAGACATTGGCAAACAGTGTAGATCCTGACGAGACGCCGCGTAACGCGGCGTCTCATCAGCATCAACACTGTTTGCCATTTCATATAAAACGTTTTGCTGTATGGGCAAACACTGCAGTGTAGTTTGGATCACCCATGTATAGCCATTATGAAATATCCCAGCAAGCACATAGGGAGAGTTCATTGCAGTAGTCGGGTATACTTCGGTTAGACATTACGTATTTGCTATATTTAGGACACGTGGCAGCATTGTGTATGTCAAATTTAACCAATGAAAGCTTTTGGAATATTTTCAAGTATTTTGTGTACAAAATTAGAAATGCAAAGCATTCTACTGGCAAGTTGTACTAGAAGAATTTGACATGAGTTAGCAATTCTTACTTTTGTGCTGTTCAATCGTCAAGAAAGAAATCTTGTCTACTTTGAACAAGGTGGCTCTTATTAAAGACCAAGTAGAGACTTTTTCGCATACCAGTTGCATGCATTAAGATACCCTTATATAGATTAACTTGAAATCGCTTTCCATTGAACTTTAATGACACGAGGATTAAAAGCATTCCATACCTTGCAGTATATTTTGAAGAGAAGCATGCAAACGACTTATAATCTTACCTTCAAAGGGCTTTCCTTGAAGTCAGCCCTAGATGTCGGTTCAGCGCCCTCTATGACAGGATTTGGCGCTTATCGATCACCTGTTTTTGTTCGATTTTCATTAGCCTTTTGAGCACGGCAATGATTTAACTAGCATTAGAAACAGTTATAAAACAATTCAAGCACCAATCAAAGTTCTGCAGTTAGCCTCTATGGTATTATAAACATCTTTCCACCATAGACTTCTCGTCGCATGTGACAAGTGATTGTTAAAAGCAGACAAGAAGTCTTGAAAAACAACGTAGAAAACTTTAATCAGTAAACGTACAATACGTTTTTTGTCGTATTTAGACATAAATTATAAATTACATGTAATTAAATGCTAGGCGAAAGTAATACCGAACATCATGAAGGGTTTTTTCTGCATCAATTTCACCCCGCATGAAGCAAAAAGCTATATTTACAAGTTCCCGTGCTTCCTTACTCGTTAGTCGCCTAGCAGAGTTTTCTTTATTCAGTAAAACCTCTCTATTACGACAATTTAAACAAAGGCTTATTGGTTGTATAACAGACACGTGAAAGCCTTTAGCAATATGACAGCTAAACAGAAAGTTCCTAAAGGAGCTTTCTGTTTTACTGTCACCTTGCTTTATGCAGTATATTGTCTTAAAAGCCTAATGATTAACACAATTTCGTGGTTGTAATAGAGAGGTTTTATTGTATTTGTTTGGCACCAAGCGGATTAGGGAGTCGATGGTTCACAATTTCGTACAATGATATTTCAAAACCCCTATTCAACGGCAATTTCATTAAGTTATAATATTTATATTAATATCGCTTACAGGGCATATTATAGCTAAATGCAGTCCAAAGTAATGCAGAAAGCTCTCGAAAAGGGAGCTTTCTGCATTACTTTAGGTCTGCATTTAGCTATAAAATGCAATGAATAATGCTCACTGGGAATGTTCTCTTGATGTTGCTTAACATAAGTATGCCAGTATTGCAATCTTACGTATCCTGGATTCCATAATGTCAAAATCACCGCTTAATCACCATTGGTCGACCGCTGTCTATCACTTAATTGATTTTATTTTCAAGTATGAATTAGACTTTATAGGCCTATTCACAGGGGGATAAATAATTATTATGTACTTTATCAGTTTTCAATTGGTTTGAATTAGATCGGTGAGTGACTCGGTGATTATAGAAGAAATCCCGGATAAAAAGAAAAATAAACTTTCAATAAAAGAAGATAAACAAAGATTGATCCTGACAAACAATGAATAGTGCCCAAATAACGTGACATAGGATGGGGACCGTGACCTTTGACATGTGACCTAGACCCGAATATTCTTTCAAAGGCTCAGGGTTTAAATGATCGATATTCAAATGGGAAACTATTGTATATATTGATATAGAAGGGTAAGAAACCAAGACATGTAAACAAGAAAAACTACAGGCAATAGTCCCGCGAAACCCCTCAAAAGAGTGTTGGTGTTTATGTGCTTTACTTTAAGCCTGATTAAAGCTACTACATGTATCTGCTAAGACATAGAAACTGTTTTCTATGATACATATCCTAGACTGTATGGATAGGAACTATTTTCTTCTGCGGAGGAGTAACTTAAAGGCATTACAATGCGTCATTGTTTGTTAAGCATCCAACACATTTTTTGCGTGGTTGTAATAGGGTCGAGGTTGGACTGTTCTTATTTTATGTACATATGCATCTAAAATTATGTTATTTTTTCGTGTTTTTAAAAACGAAACGAAACTACAGTAGAGAATCTGTTATTCTTTCCCGTTTAAACGCAAACGTACGCAAACGCAAAGCACTAAAACGTAGAAAAGAACAACTTTTGAACAATTCTGATAATTCTTGTGTATCTTGGTGGCATACAGTTTGGAGCCTGATCAGACGCCGGGTTACCCGGCGTCTGATCTGGCTCCAAACTGTTTGCACTGCAAATAATTGTTTTAGCGTAAACGCGTTTATTTGGGAAAGAATAACAGATTCTCCACTGTAAAACGAAGTCTACAGCAAAAATGAATCGAATTAAATTTTCTTAGAAAAGGTTAAACCCAGTGACAAACAGTTTGGAGTCTGATCAGACGACGAGTTACTCGGTGTCTGATCAGGCTCCAAACTGGTTGTTAACATACAAATGCGTTTGTCCGGAAAAGTATACCATATGACCTCGTTGAGTGTTCGAAATTTTAAATGAGATAACGGCGTTTCAAGAGCCTACTGCAAGCGTGTCAACAATATTCCGCTACATTTGTAAAAACACCACTGTTTACACTTGCTCAGCTAATTTTGATAAATTTACCAATGCATTTTAGCGCACGTAACTTTATCTTGCCTAGCGCGGCTTTGATTTTAGCATTAGTGAACAGGTTTTGATGAAAATTCTGGATCTAACGAGGATCCAAGCCGTTTGGAAGTCATCTAAACGATTTTAACCCTTTCACCGCCAAATTATTTTTGAGTTTTTTACCCCTACACCGTTATTGTGTCGTCTGCTTCAATATTATTGTTTGCAATATCATTTCAAAGTTAGAATTAAGACCGTATGACATAAGAAATATCGAAACGGGTGTCAAACAGTTTTAATCCTGATCAGACGCCGCGTAACGCGGCGTCTGATCAGGATCAAAACTGTTTGCAAATTCGACTTTAGGCGATTCTGGCGGTGAAAGGGTTAAGTTAATATATTGTAAATGTTAAAATATATCTTGTGAACATTTTGCATACGACAATTTTGAGACAGAGATTATGTTTCCATGATAAAGGTACATGTACACCTTTACATTGAAGTAATGTCGTCTGCCTTTACAATGACGTCATGTGCACTATTTTTCCAGGGTACTAGTATCTATGCGCATAACATTGGGACAGTGTTTTGAACTGGTATCGTGGGTCCAATATATAAGACTTTTAACCTACTATATTCTCATACTATGTTGAAGGCGCTAATCTGGCTATAGCCGGCTAAAGCTGCGAACACCAGGAGATCTATTTCTCTTGTTAAGAAACAATTTATCATGGTTTAAGTCAAATTTCAATTCCTCGCTAATCGACAATCTCTTCAACAACTTGCAAGACCCGACAAGGATAAGTGTCGTGTGATTAAACTCCTAGATGTCGTCTGCTCTCATTTGTTAAATTATATTTTACACATTTTATAATGAAAGAAACATTCAAAATGGATGTCAAACAGTTTGGATCCTGTTCAGACGCCGGGTTACCCGGCGTCTGACCAGGATTAAAACTGTTTGCAAATGCCACGACATAGGGTTAGGTAGTGAATTATTTATTTTCCTGTAAAAAGTATATTCTGATGTAAAACAAAAGATGTCTGCGTCATCAGTCATTGGCGTTATTTGGTTTCATGTGGAATATTTGCCACTCAAGTATTTCTTAACCCTTTACCTCATAGCCTGTTTTAGTTTTGAATTCAGGGGACCACTTAAAGCAGGTTGAAAGTAAAGCAGAATGTGCCTTAAGGCACATTCTGCTTTACTTTCAGCCTGCTTTAAGCTAAAATCTGCTAGGCTATATAAAATATTTGTAATGGTAATTGTTGATGAGGGTATAAACTGGAACTATTTTCTTCAGCGGAGCAATAAATTAAATACGCTAAAAGTCGCTTCTATTGGGGAAAGGGTTAAAATCCATGGTGTTCCAGGTATTAGAAAATGATTACACTTATTTAAAGTTCAATCTCGTACAAAATATTCTAAATCCAAGTATATCGTAAGTGTGTTCACTGATATATCAATTTAAAGAACATGACTTGCTATGTCTTGATGTGGGTTGGCAGCGGGTAATCCGGCTCTTAACTGTTTGCCACTTTGATAAAAAAAACTATTTAACCCTTTACCTGATAGCCTATTTCTAGTATTGAAGATAGGTGACCACTTAAAGCAGGCTGAAAGTAAAGCAGAATGCGCCTTAAGGCGCATTCTGCTTAACTTTCAGTCTACTTTAAGCTATCATGTGCAAGAATATAGAAAATACTCTTTATAATAAATATTCATGACTGATTAAATTGGAACTATTTTCTTCAGCGGAGGAATAAATCATATTCGCTAAAAGGCGCTTCTATTGGGGAAAGGGTTAAGAATTGTCAAGATGCTGTTATTATCTTCCTTTAAATTAATTGCATTACCTTTGCTCTGCGTTGCGTTTCATTTAAAAGGGAAATAATAATGTAACTTAGAATGGGTTTAACTGTATATGGTGTGAAGACATTAATCACTGGTCTGAATGTCATGTTGTAGGGAAAAGGCGAAATTGGAACAACATGACATCAATGTCACCGTCTATGGATACACACAAACACACACAGTGACACCGAAGTCCATCTAGGTCAAACCCATGTAATACTTGTCGCCGGTGTCGGACTGTAGTGCATGCTAATTTTCTGGAAAGTTGATACCCTAGAATACTAGTGCCAATACAGACAGGGTATTCTATGTTGAAGGCCAATACTATGTTTGAAAATATCTGCAAGGCCGCAGATAAGAGGGAGTAAAGCAAACAAATTCAACAATTTCTCCCTTATTTTTGCACCAAATCCTATGGTGTCACTACTCATTAGAATCGTCTCGAAGAGACGATTTTAACGAGTAGTGACACCATAGAGTTTAATTCAGAAATGAAGATTTTAGTTTTTGAAATACCCCTCTTATCTGGAGCTCTGTATCTGAGACAAGTTTGAGAACAAACGTGAATAAACGTTCATGCAATACATTGTATCTCTAACGATGGCTTTGGATAACCATTGAAATGAAGTACTGCATCACTGGTTCCTGTTATATGTCCCTGAAACAAGGAGGTCATATTTGGTGAAAATAAATACGATCGAACGTGTTACAGAGAGAGGCGTTTAACCACTCACTGGGCCTCTGAGGCTCATTGACTCCTTGACAACAGAGAATCATGCAGAACAGACGAGTATCTCATGAAGAACAACCGTAATGCAGAAAGCTAAATTGTTCCTTTTGCCTCTGATCTGGATTCAAACTGTTGGCATATGCACATCAAGTCACGCTTATAAATAACCACCACAATTTAAACAGTGTCAAAAGTCGACCTTCATAAACAGTTAACGGACTCGTTTCAAAAAGTAACGAAACATGTAAAATCCATTTTTCGCTTACAGGGGGTTGGTAATTAACCTTCAGTCCTAAACTTTCTTCAACCTCCACTGATTAAAATAACCGCCGACAAAAAGCCCAAAATCAATTACTCTAATTAGTCAGTGTACTAATTATTTCAGTGTTTTCGGGTGATTTACGAACAAAGATATTCTAGATAAGGCAGACCTTAAGCCTTTAATTTTCCCGTCGTGTCAGCAAATGCTCATTCTAATTCCTCGTTAACCCTATACAAGGTTAAACGGTCCCTTTTTCTTAAACCCTTAACGCACTACCAATATTTTGGAACCCTTTTTTTTCAAACAGTTTGGATACTGATCAGACGCCGAGCTACTCGGCGTCTGATCAGAATCCAAACTGTTTGAAAGTAGTTTTGGTATTTGGGCATTCAAATGAAATATGAAATTTTTAAATTTTGAAAATTTTGTTGCAGAAGACAATTCGAAAGCAGTCGATAATTAAGTATGATACTATCTTAGTCTTAATTAACGTGTCAGCACGTCATCTTTTGTCTTACCTTACACAAGTGTTGATAATAACAACCCGGAAAGGAAAGAAATAGGTGAAAACATCTTGCAAACTATATAAGCCTTTGATGATCGTGATTACGTTAGCCTTCCTACAGTGGATAAGATGTTATTCTTTACCAATGAACGCGTTTATGTTAAGATTATCATGTCCATTACAAACAGTTTGGAGCTAGATCAGACGCCGGGTAACCCGGCGTCTGATCAGGCTCCAAACGGTTTGCTACTCAGATTAAAATAAGTTATCAAGATTTCAAAGAGCATGCCATTTTCTACACCTTATTGTGTTGCGCTTGCATTTGATTTCGTTTAAACGGGGCAAGAATAGTGTCTTCTCCACTGTACTTGGAAGATTGGTTTGATAACGATAATGGGCTAAGACCTCAAGCCTTTTGCTAAAAAAAGACCAAAACCAGTCATATAAAAGAGATTAGCAATATTGGCGAATGAGGTCACAGGTAATTTTGGAACGCCTGTAGGATGAAAGGCCTCTTTGACAATGTTTTGAAAGTACCGTTAGTTTGAAGACATTATCAAAGTCTTGTGCAAATCTGTATTAACCCATCTCGTGCCGATTAGGTCAATTGGTGATTTTTGCAAATGGTTTTAATCCCGACCAGATGTCTACATGTAATAACTTAAGTTAACAAGTATACAAGCCTAAAAGCTCTTTCAAAATGCTAATATACTACAAACAAAAGTACATTTGGTAACTTTCAACCCATAAGATTAATACCGGTATATCAGTTCAACGTATAACCTTTACAACATAGTTTAAACCGTATATTGTTATACATGTATGTCATTCTGACTCGAAGATATTGCAAAAACAAACACTTTTTTCTCCTATAAAAGATTCAAACTTTGACAGTTTATTTTCCTATAATGCACTGGTTTGGAACCAATTTAACCAGAAGGGTGCAGAGTGCACGTCCTCCATTGCTGCGTTCTTTCAATGAATAGTTTGTAAATGTATGAATGGTAATAATAAATACAAGCCCTATGTCTGATAACTCCAATAACATAATCAGCTGCTTATTGTACAGTCAGTGTTTGTTATAAGACCCACTCAAAATAAGATTCATTTAAGGTGTTTAAGACAGGTGTCAGCTTAAAGCAGGGTGGAAGTAAAGCAGAAAGCTCCTTTAGGAGCTTTCTGTTTTACTTCCATCTTGCTTTAAGCAATCACCTACCTTGATTATCGGAATGTCTTTTAATGAGTGATGCTTTAATGAAACATTATTGTACCTGAGCCCGTGTTGTCACTAAGGACACGAGATTGTTGATAAGAATTAAACCTGAATATCATATCTATATTAGTAGAAATCAGTTGCACACATTCCGAAATAAGCACCATATCGTTAGCATATAGAAGCACGATCTTTTAAATTAATTGCTATTACATTGTCGAATATCACATTATCACATCTTTTTGTATACTGTATACGCCACGGGGAAGGGAATTTAACACACATGCATTGCCCCCCTACCGATAACCCGATGCCTCCCTCAATGATGAGAGTCAATATGTTGGTTTGAACTCATCAAAAAAATAGTTGAACTTATATATCTCGAACTCGGTTAGGTCGAACACACCCGTATTTCAAAGTTAAAACGTGGCTAAGCCACGTTTTAACTTTGAAATACGGGTATGTTCGACTTAACCGAGCATGAAATACTTAAATGCATGTGCCGACAAATCGGATGGTTCGAATTAAGCGATGTCGAGATATCGAAGTTCGACTGTATCTGCCAAATACGACGACCATTTGCCATGTTACAGTGGAAAAAACGTTATTCTTTCCCGTTTAAACGCAATTGAAACGCCAACGCAATGTCATAAAATGTAGAAAAATGCATTTTTTGATAAATTTTCTAAAGATTTACTTGAATCTAAACTGATGGAAAACAGTTTGAATCTCAATCAGACTCCGGGTTACCCGACGTCTGATTTGGTTCCCAAAATGTTTGCAGTGGACATCTTTGTTCTAGCATAAACGCATTGTATAACATCTTCTCCACTGTAGATATCTATGCTTACAGTGGAGAATCTGTTATTCTTTCCCAATAAACGCGTTTACGCTAAAACTATTATTTGCATTGCAAACAATTTGGAGCCAGATCAGACGCCGGGTAACCCGGCGTCTGATCAGGCTCCAAACTGTTTGCCACCAAGATAAACATGAATTATCAGAATTGTCCAAAAGTTGTACTTTTCTACGTTTTAGTGTTTTGCGTTTGCGTACGTTTGCGTTTAAACGGGAAAGAATAACAGATTATCCACTGTATGTAATGAGAATTCGGAATAATGTGCCTGACATTATGAATGATTGGAAATGGGTGTCACCTTTTTATGAATGGATTGTATTTTCAACGGATAAAGTTCACGTATGCCACATTGATAAATGTGTGGATTATGTCACATAATAAATAGTAATTCGATTTATCGAATTCGAAGTACATACATGTATATTGATCGATTGTTAACATTGTCATAGGTGACGTATTTTTAAATAGCATTTACTTCTATCATGTTCTATGGTATCATAAAATGATTTACGTTGTAATATACAGATAATAGCTTAAAGCAGGTTGAACGTAAAGCACAATGCTTCTTTAGGAGCGTTTAACTTTACTTTCATCTTGCTTTAAGAAGCGTCCAACTGCATTAAACACCGAAACCAAGGAACGTCTTGATTGCTTGTAAAGACAACCATTGACTGTGATTCACAACTCGGGTACTTGAACGAAGATTTAGGAAACAACATTGTTGCTATCCGGAATAGAGTTTGTTTGCAGTTATCAGCGGGTAATCGGGTATTTCTGTAGAGCAGGCTTATGACTCATTGTATTTTCATTTTAACAGATACTACTGCAGTAATTGTAGAAAGTCATACATGTTTCTTTAATCCGGGCAACGGGCAGCAAGGGCATGCATGTGGGCTGAGCCCTTAACTCATTCAACCCTATCGACGAGTATACACTGCCTTTACAAATAGGTCTTTCAAATTGACTTCGAACTCCAACACAGAGTTAGCTATTACGGACACACTTATGAATGCCTTTATGTGGTGTTCAAAGCAGGTGGCTGCTTAAAGCATGGTGGAAATAAAAGTTTCTTTATCATTTCCATCAAGAGTTAAGGCGTAGCTTGTATAATTGCATTCAACGAATCTGTGTTAAAATGTAATTTTTAGGAATATGTTGCGGACGATTGATGAAGTGGGAAATAAATGTAATATGGAACGGGCCGATAAATCTAACATGAAGCAAGGCAACAAATAAAATATGAAGCAGGGCGACAAATATAATATGAAGCAAATATGATGTCAATTTTGTGAAGCAGGGCGACAAATATTATACGAAGCCGGGCGGCAGATATACTATGAAGCAGGGCGGCAAATATGAAATATAATTTATAAAACTATAAGAAAAAAACCGACAAAATACATGTATGTTTATTATTAGGTGTTCACGTCAGATGACTGCTTATAGCAAGGTGACAGTAAAGCACAAAGCTCATTTAGGAGCTTTCTGTTTTACTGTCGCTTTGCTTTAAGCTGACACCAATTTTTATACGACCAAAAAGCTTTCGTTTTACTGATCGTAATAAAGAGGTTTTACTGTATTAAACATATGAAGATGACGACAAATGTTTGTCGCGAACGAGGGTATCTCAGCAGGGTTAGGGGCGGGTTGTCAGTTGAAGTCTCTCATCTCTGCATCCAACCAGGGGTTATCAACTGTTTGTATATACAGTAAAACCTATCTATTACGACCACTAAAACGAAGGCTAATTGGTTGCATACAAGGCAGGTGACAGCTTAAAGCAAGGCGACAGTAAAACAGAAAGCTCCTTTAGGAGCTTTCTGTTTTACTGTCACATTGCTTTAACCAGTCACCATTTTTAAACAGTTACTAAATAACACTGTTTAGTGGTCGTTATAGAGAAGTTTTAGGTTATCAATTGTTTGTATACACACACCTGTGAGAGATGAGAAAAGAAACATTGGAACATAACTGCAACTACGATAAATACACACCCGCCCGGAAATAGTGGAGGACAGTGGCATTCTGGGACTGCTGGTCGTATAGGGGACAATAGAGATATGAGTCATTGTACAATCAAACAAGGGTTAGGTCGCTCACCCCTGAAACTTTAAATGGACAATTCAAATATCAATTAAGTATAGTCCATTGTATGACTAAATTAATTTTGTATTTAGTACTGGTTTTACACATATTGGAAAATAACTGGGTTAGGGTTGACAACGATGAGAGGGCTTCTGCAGGATCAGTTCTCCGAAGACATCTTACTGTTTCTTAATTTCATGGCCGCTTAACAAATTGAGCCAAGTCAAGTATATATTCGTCTTTTACATACAGTGTGTATGTGAAAGGTACACTTGTCCTATGCAAACAGTGTAGTCTGAGATCAGAGGACTCATACAGGAACCCTTTTATCAGAGTCATATTGTTTGTCATATTGCGATTCAGTGTAAAATTCAACCATAAATGGTCAATAATTGACTTGATTTTATTGATACATGTAACTGGAAGTTTAGGGGTCAAAGGAGATGACAAATATTAGACCGCAATTGACAACACGTTTTACCGTTGACCTATATACTTTCACATTACTGCTTGTATGCATGTTTCGTTTGTTATTACTTAATAACCCTTTACCCTATAGCATGTTTCTAGTTTTGAAAACAGGTTACCACTTAAAGCAGGTTGAAAGCAAAGCAGAATGTGCCTTAAGGCGCATTCTGTTTTACTTTCAGCCTGCTTTAAGCTACCATCTGCTAGAATATAGAAAATAATTCTTATCATACATATTCCTATTTGTATAAATTTGAACTTTTTTCCTCAGTGGAGAAATAAATTAAAGGCGTAAAAAGCGTATTTAGTGGGTAATGGGTTAAACGAATTTATAACTTTATATCAAACTACTTTATAGTTTATATATCTTGAAACAGCATGTACCCAGATACATTTAAAAGCAAACAGTGCACCCCGCCCTTGCAATGTCTCACAATGGCCACCACTCTTTGCCAATGTTCGTATTTAGGCATTGGTTGATGTTCTTCTGACGAAGCCGTCTCATTCCCACGGTAAAACTAGATTCTGGTTCTCCTTCTTGTAGAATTCAGAGCCTTTACCTTCTGCACTGCCCGCCGTTCGAGTTTCCCGGGCGCTAGGTGTGGGTTTGTTTGCCTTGATTTTGTGGGCCATGACCTTTAACCTCTCAACCTTAAGACGTCTGTCGTCTTCAAACTTTGTCGTCTGCAGTCTGTACCAATTCTTACATACTGTTGCTCCACCAATTCGTTTAGAAAAATACAACCAGAGTCTGAAACTGTTTGGATCCGGTTGAGACGCCGAGTAAATCGGCGTCTCAATCGGATCCAAACTATTTGCTAGTTACCACAAATTCGTCCATCTCGTGTTCAAGCTTAATCTCATCGCCTACCGGCTCCACGAAACTATGCTACCCCTTATATACGAAAATACAAACAGTGTAGATCCAGATCAGCGCAGAGTAAAACAGTGCGCGATCAGGATCTAAAACTGTTTCTCACTCGTAATTTTTAAGTATTCTTTGAATAAAATTCGTGAAAAACTTGAAAATCCAGAGCAGACGACTTTTTTTAAACAGACGATAAAATGGCGGGATAAGGTTTACTGTAGGTTGATAAGTAAAATAGCGCAAACATCATTCGAAATATGACTCATTCGGCAACTGCGCGTGGTTGACAAACCGCCATAGCGCTGAAGACTAGTGAGGATAATGAAAAGTCAGTTTTAAAAATCAAATTTGTTAACCTAATTACACCTTGGTTTTGCATTGAATTCCTCCGATTCGCATGTCGGAATAGTCCATTACCGGAGTACAGTGATGTTATTTTAAAACAAAGTCGGAATAGTTCAAATGATTGAGAAATGTGTTTAACAAACAGTGTTGACCCAAATGAGACGCCACGTAACGCGGCGTCTCATCTTGGTCAACACTGTTTGTTAATGTCGTTTTACTTAGGCTTGGCTTAAATGGGTTAGTTGCCGTTCCTTGGGGTTTTCACGTTTCCATGGAACACCTAAATTCAAACAATTTTAATCTACACCATGTCTGCTTGTCATTATACTCTCCTTCCTATACCTGGTATCTGATGGAAATACCAATTTATACAACAAGTGTCACAGATTAAAATCTGTTTGTGATCTAGATATTCAACAAGTTTAACATAAGTTTTGTTTTATTGGAGCTGCACAATATAAAGGGTTCTTGGGTATTTCAAGCAATGTAGCTTAGATGCAAATCGTGGCGTCTTATCATGGTCTGCACGGTTTGCTAATATCTTTTTGTAGACAATATGCAGTGATAGGTTTAGATACATATAGTGTGGAAGTAAAGCCTATACAGATACATGTATCTGATATAGGATAAATTTCAGCTCAAAGATGAGTGTTAGGTAAAGAGACAGCAATTGATTTGGAAGCCGGCTATTTTACTTTATTTTTTATGTTGACGTTTACAGTAGAAGTCACATCAAAATCATACTCATGCAATGTTAGAATGGCAGCAAGGCTCATCGCAATTCAAATCGAGATAGAAGACACATATCAAGCTTCTGTCAGAAATTAATGCTTTATTTACTTGCATTTACCTATTGGACCCTATCGAAAACAGTGTATCTTATGGAGAGTACACTTGTCCTATGCAAAAAACTGTAAAGCCGTATCAGAGGAATCCTAAAGGAGCCCTCTGTATAGCTTCTGCACTGTTTTTCATTTTGCAATAATTTAATATTATTTGTTTTCATTACATTTGGTTAGCTGTGATTGGCTGTAATTTTTGTTTCATAACTCCATGAAAAAAAAAAAATTCAGGCCACGCCTTTTCAGGACTACTTTCTCTTAGTCCAACTGCTCTCCACAAGCGCTGCATGAAGCAGGACGCCAAATGACGTTATTGACGTCGACGTTACTACAAAACAACGCCGCGTTTTGGCGGAAATTATATATGGCGGAAGGACTATAACCTACGTTTTAAAAGCGTTAAACATGAACATTCGCGTCAGATTCTCTATTTAACTTCTTTCTTAAATTCATTAGTGATTTTGCAATAAATAGTAAAACACGACTCTTAGAAGTTAAAAACAGATTTCATTGGAAACATGCATTGTCCATTTAAAGTTTTATGAGTTCACCGAGGTAAGCAGTTACATGTCTTAGGCAATGAAAACACACCTTAAATTTCAATGGCTGAACATGTAATACATGTAGCGAGACTTTTCAAAATAATGCAGACGTCATTTGAGCAGAACACAAATACAGTGGAGAAGACGTTGTTCTTTCCCAATAAACGCGTTTAAACTAAAACTATTATTTCAAATGCAAACAGTTTGGAGCCAGATCAGACGCCGGATAACCCGGCGTCTGATCAGGCTCCAAACTGTTTGTCACTCAGATTAAAAATATATAGTCAGAATTATCAACAAGTCGTCAATATCTACTTTTTATTGCAATGCGTTTGCGTTTCGTTTGACTTTAGATGGGAAAGAAAAAAAACGTATTCTCCACTTTAACTAGACTGAAAGGAGTGAATGTAATCGAGAACAATGTCTTTTTGATAAGCTATTATACTTTTCAAGTGTTGGGTTTCAATTTATACAGTCAGCCCTTATTGCGTGTTTCATCGTCTGCTTTGGTTTTCGCATCTGTATCCAATTTTTTTTCAAGTTTCGGAAACGTCGTTTTGATTTCGGAAATATCGACGCGATTTGCAAACAGTTTGGAACCTGATCAGACGCCGAGGTCCTCGGCGTCTGATCAGGTTCCAAACTTTGCAAATGCAAATCGAGTAGGGCTTATGTTTACAAGGGCTCGACTCGTTTAGCGATTGCTACAATTTCTCTTCTGCATGAATAATTCATTTCAAGACCACAACTCGTGTAGATTCGTTGACCCTATTGTTTTGTATGCCTAAAACTGAAAACGCCCAGAAATTAAAGAAACAGAGCCACTGTGAAACTTTTTTGAAGATAGATCGTTTTTGAGTTCTTATTTGCAAATTTTGTTCGAACCCAAACACGACAAACCCTCTATAATATAATACGTTTGACATGACTGTTCAAAACTGATATGTCTATGTCTCTTCATGAGTCTGCGTTTTCTGTCCGAAACCATTTGGTCTAGTTAGAGATCTACGTCATTACATTTATTGGTTTAATTCATGTTATTATTTGACAGAGCTCCCATTTCTCCGGATTTTTCCGAAATATTCGGATTTTTATCCTAGCAGACGGTAGCTTGAAGCGGGCTGAAAGTAAAGCAGAATGTGCCTTAATGCACATTCTGCTTTGCTTTCAACTTGCTTTAAGTAAATCGCACATGAAACTTAGAAAATTTTGAAATCTTAGGGGTTTTTTCCTGATCAACTTGTGGCAGCCCTGATTTGACTCGGTTTATTTTGCTGCTCCATAACTCTAAACCGTTTTGCTGTTAGATCCATCTGAAGCAAGCTTCTGATATTCTATAATTCTATTACGCTTTATAGAGAAATCTACTTTATATGCTCACATATTGTTGCTTTTGTATGTAACGTGTGACGATAATAAAGGTTCTGTTCTGTTCTGTTCTGTTCTGTCAACTTGACTTCCTCATTAACAGTACTCTAACCCATTTATGACTGGCTATTGTAATGAGCTTTCCCCGTATACTTGCTGGAATATTTCATTGTAGACAATATAATGATGTTCTAAAGAAACTGCAGAAAAATAGATCATATGATATAGCAAACCGTGCAGATCCTGGTGAGACCCAGTGCAACGTAAGCAAGAACCTCCTTCAGTTGCTTCATGTGCTAGTTTCAGCCTGATTTGTGCAACCACTTGTCTTAAACACTGAAACTAAGTTTTTAAAGAAAATGGCTAACCCCTTCACTGCCTTGCTCCGAGTACAGTAGTTACTCGCAAACAGTATGGATCCTGATCAGACGCCGCGCCACGCGGCGTCTGATCAGGATCCAAACTGTTTGACACTCAGTAAGATGCTATTGTAGTCAATTGCCCTAAAAATTAAAATTTAGAAACAAATGCAGACGACAATTGTTTAAAACCAATGACGTCATGGCAGTGAAGAGGTTAAGAACATATTCAATGAACCATGTGTCATGGCATATCATTCTGCAGATAACCTGGTGCAAATCTCTCGCTGGCTCACCTGCAATTACCATGCAGCTTAAACTGCAAATAAGGCAATAATTATGTAGGGCTCTTGAGATGCATCGCTTGAGAGAAACTATGCATACTCGTATTAGTCAGGCTGCTTCGTTGTTCATGCCTGTCACGTCGAATGCACGTGCTTGTCACGCTATGGCATATCCATTCAACGTTACGAGCACGTTGTCTGCTTCCAAATTATCGTCTGCTTCCAAATACTCGTCTGCTAGTTTGTCTTTTTTATTCAAATCGACTACTATCAGTATATAAGAATAAGGGACTATATTAATGATAGACTATATTTATAGCCTTTAATGACGCCGATTTGTACGACGTAAGTTAGAATCAAGCCATTAAATATAAAAAAAAATGTCATTTCTAAAATAAGAATAACAAGCTAAAAATAATCGAGACAGGTTCATAAGAAAATACAGACGACACATTTTGACAGACGACACTTTGCGATTGTAGAAAGGATAAGCTATTTTAGAGGACGTTTTGTTCGCCTTGCAGTTTTCGTCTGTGGAATTATCGTCTTTATTAGTTCTCCAAATGTTCATTTGTCTCTCATTTCTGAGAAAATGTCTGCAAGATGTCAAACAATTTAGACCCAGATGAGACGCCGAGTAACTCGGCGTCTCATCTTGATCTTAACTGTTTGTAACAGATATTGCACTTTACCTCACAAATTGCTAAAGGTTAAACTCATACATCAGATTAAGATTTTCTCTTGCAGAGAGAGCATGTTTAATTATGCAAGTTGCAGCAATTCCCTACAATGAAAGGTTTCTTTGTTTTTCTGCATATGCACACTACTGTTTTCGGCGTCTATATTCTGAATCAAGCTCCTTGCTTCATTTGCTAATTTTAGGTGTTTTATGAATTGCTTTTTATAAACAAAGAGACTCTTACAGTCGAATTTGCTTGGTTGTGTATAATTATACACATTTATGTGCGAGCATATGTTTTTGGCGAATATTCCAAAGAGGGTTGGCCATATCGGTAGGAGTGCTAGTTTGGATCCGGATCGGCGTTTAAATTTAGGCGTCTGACCAGAATTCAAACTTTTTAGCAATTGCCATTTTAAGGATTAATGCCTGAAGAGTAATTCAACCGACAATATTTTCCAAAAGTTCCGACAATATTTTTTAAAAGTTATTTGGTCTAGCTTTAAATACGCTAAGTACCAAAACCACGACAAGAGCTACTTCAGCTAATTTATCACCAAGTATAGAGAAACATAGCTACAGTCGGACCTCGATAGCTCGAACTCATTATTTCTTTAACTCATTTGTGCCCGAGATTCCATCATATATGGGACATAGGCAAACAGTGTAGACTCTGATCAGACGCCGCAAAATGCGGCGTCTGATCAGAGTCTACACTGTTTGCTGATAGGAATTTCAAAACGAAAATGAAAATTTAGACTAGACACCTCTTACATAAAAATGGACTAATCCAATATAAGCATTGAATAATCCACTGGGCTCAAAAGGGTTAATTGAAATTAGATAGATTTTGCTCGCTTAACTCGAACATACCAGTATGTCTAAGTTAAAACGTGGCTTAGCCGGGTATGTTCGACTAACGCAAGTATTGGAGTCATCAAAGTTCGACCGTGGCTTAACCTTTATCCTGCGATGAAAATCGTCTCCTTCGAATGTGTCGTCTGCAAATTTTGTTTAATCTAAATTTATACATTTTTAAAGTAAAGAAACCTTAAGACGAGTGCCAAACAGTTTGGATCCAGATCAGACGCGGCGTCTGATCTGGATCCAAACTGTTTGCAAAAATCAGCAAAGTCGCGACCAGCAGGCAAAGGGTTAAAATGTTGTTAAAGGCACTAGTAGAGAGACATAACTATCTAGTTGTCAATGGTACTTGAGTGATTATCAGACCTTTTCACCACTACTGACTGTAGGGACTTGGTTAGCTTTGAATCCTAAATAGATACGTACATGTATAGTATAGCGCTTTGTATGTCATATTCTTTCATGTAATAATTTTTCATAGGAAGCTGTGTTTGAATATGAAAATCCGGTGTAATTTAGGAAAAAACATTTGTGATATGCACACAATGAGAAATGATAAAATTTGCTGAAACTTGGCGTTTTGGGGGAAATGGTAAACTAAGTAGGCTTAAGGAGTAGATTATGTAACGAATTTAGAAAGAGGTCCTTGAATTCTAAAAGTTCTAGGTCCGGTTTTAGAGATAGTTCGGACCCGCGATTACTGACGTTTACTTACGATTCAAAATATTGGTCACTCATATTTGATGTTTTGTTCACTTGAAAGGAAATATTGATGTAACTTTAAAAACTGTAGCAGGCGATGATTTTGAAACGGGCGGTATATATAATCTGATCCCCTTCACTGCCTTACCCCAAGTATAATAATTGAGTGACAAACTGTTTGGATGCTGATCAGACGTCGTCTGATCAGCATCCAAACAGTTTGACACTCAGTTTTATATATTTGGATCTATACTTTGTACCTTGCACTATAAATCATTAACTTTATAATTGAAATTTAAACTGATTTAAAATGTCAAGTTTGAAGAATATTAAAATATGTAGTTTAGGAATGAAGTCTTGTTTAACCAACTAACTCCTAGTGACGCGCATACGCGTCAGTTACAGTGTACTTGTGACGAGGGCATCTGTTTTATGCAAACAGTAGGAACACTTATAGGGGTTTTAACTGTTTCTCATTTTGCAATACATTGCTTGTAAACCCTAAATAGTAAAGAAAAAAATGAACTAGATCTATTTGGATACTGGAAATGTCCGTTTCAGATTTGAAAACGTCCATGAATTAAGAGCTATAGGTTAGGCCAATTCGGTACAGTGTAACGGTTTATTGCATTGACAACCTACAAGAATTGCAGATATAAAAGATATTAATATAGCCCGATCAAACGCGCGACCGGCGCCTCTTCTGGCAATTAAACCTGCTGTAAGTGATATATATCTGGACGGTATTGCATTAGCATAACAAAACATGCTCAGGAATTGCCGGGCAGTCAATATATATCCCCCTTTTAACCACTTTCTTATTTAGCCTTATGTGTGCCTTACAGTGGAGAAGACGTTATTCTGTCTAGTTTCAACGCAAACGAAACGCAAACGCGATACACTAAAATGTAGAAAAGTACAAAATTTTGACATTTCTCACGATTTATTGTTATATAATTGGTAAACAGTTTGGAGCCTGATCAGACGCCGGATTACCCGGCGTCTGACCTGACTCCAAACTGTTTGCAATGGAAATCATAGTTATTTAGTGTAACCGCGTTTATTGGGAAAGAATAACGTCTTCTCCCACATATGTGATACAACCAGGCCTGTTTGAAACAATTAATTAAAATATTGCTGCTTTATGCAGAATACAATTAATATTGGTCTTCATTATCCAGACACAAGTCTTAATATAACATCTGAATATGCATGTTTTAACTTTCAATCTAGCTAGCTCGTCATCGGATTTTCTGCTTTACATTTTGAAATATTTTGGACACAGCTCAGACGTAATTAACTCAAGTACGGTCTTACTCTACCTTGTTTGCCATTTGTACTGCAATAAATCTATGTCTGATCAGGATCCAGACTGTCTTGACACTCGTGTTGATGCTTCTCCAATCAAACTTCCAACACTTTGAATTTCAAAATCAAAAGCAGACGATATTACAACAGTGAAAGGCTTATCCCTTATCACTCTTAGCGAGACGTGGGTACTTTGCGCAAACAGTTTGGAGCCTGATCAGACGCCGAGTAACTCGGCGTCTGATCAGGTTCCAAACCGTTTGACAATCAATATGACTTTTTATCATCAAAATTCCATTAAGGCTTATTTTGAACTATAATTCACAGACGGCAATTTTGAAACAGGCGATAATTCAGCAGTGAAAGTGTAAAGCGATACTTTTCAAGAGATTAGGGATTATTAGCCGTCAAATTGCAAGCGCCTTTTGGCGTTGACTTGACCCGGCGACGGAGATGGCGTCAGATTTGGTGCCACGACTGATACCCGGCCCACACGTACTGCTAGGAACCATTCAAAACATTATCAGGACGATAATCCGCGGCCTTAACACTTAAAGCACTAGATTGTCGTCTGCTTCAAATGTATCGTCTGCTGGAAATTATCGAATGAAGTTTGCGATTTGGGGTTTTCGCTTGAGGCGAATAAATACGGGTTTCAAATAGTTTGGACCCTGATCAGACGCCGAGTTACTCGGCGTCTGATCAGGATCCAAACTGTTTGTAATTACTAATCAAGTTGCTCTTCAGGGTTTAGAATTATATTGCTACTGTTTGCTTGTCGCAAAGAATTTTTTTTTTTATTTAAGTCAGAAGTTTAAAAAATTATATTCATTATGTCAAAAATAAATTAAGGACTCCTTTGCACCTCGTTTGCACTATATAACCAAGATCAAAACAGCTTTAAAAACAATTGCAAATTAAAATGTTACGAAACAAGTTAAAGCTTCAAACTGCACAAAGTGATAACCGACAATAATGCTCAAGTGGCCGAGAGAAGAAAGCTATATTGGGTATCGCTGGAAAATAATCAAAATTCCTGTATAGTCTAAACACTGCTATCGACATTTGCTTGTAATTACATAATCTTCTACTACCGATACTTCTAAGATTTGACTTGATTGATTATTTGGGACTGATCGATAGATTTATAGCAATCTTATTGGAGAGAGTTCCTTTGTGAGACCGACAGTCTGGGCTTACCATAGGTTTGATAAGGGTTTCAGTAAGTCCCCGCTATTGCGGACATATTGTGTTGATGACATGGTCTAGCTTAACCCTATCACTCTCAATGACGCCATAAAGCGCATTAGCAAATAGTGTTGATCCCGATCAGACGCCGCGTAACGCGGCGTCAGCAAAACTGTTTGTCGCTTGTTTTGAAATAACGTCAGTTATTCTGCCTTAAATCTAATTTTGAAACGATAATGCAGACAACAATATTGAAGCAGACGACACTATGGCGGTGAAGGGGTTAAACGTTCACAATAATTTTGAAAGGGTTAAAACAATCTGAAAATAAAGAAGAAAGCTTTCTGCTTTACTTTCAGCTTATTTCAAGCATGCACCAACATTAACCACATGGAACAAAGGCTCTTAATGTGTGGTTTCAGTCTAGATTTTTACTTTACTTTCACATTGCTTTAAGATTTACCATCAGCAATGTTTTCTTCACAGATGGCGCCTTATAGCATGATGAAAGTGAAGCAGAAAGGTCCGCCGAGAGCTTTCTGCTTTACTTTCACATTGCTCTAAGCAGACTTCTTCCGCAACTGCAGAAAATAAAACCTTTTGGGTGGCCTGTTTTATTTGCGTATGTCGATCTAGATTAACCATTGAGGTGACGAGACCAAGCGTATTGGGATACACTTTTGATATTTTAGTTCCAAGATACAGCGATCCCTCTCTACAACGACACCAAATGGGAGACAAACAATTTGTGCGTTGTTCGGAGGGAGTCGTTATAGGGAGGGAAATTGGATTATATTTGCAAACAGCTTGAATCCAGATCAGACGCCGCGTTACGCGGCGTCTGATCTGGATTCAAGCTGTTTGTCACTCGTCATTAAAAAAAAATCTGTCAAAATATCAATTATGTAACTTTGAGAAAAACAGCAGCATTGAATAGGTTGGTCATTATTGTCCTGTTTAGGGAACTGCGACAAGGGTTATTGTAAGGAGGGGGTCGTCGTTGGGAGGGCCGTGGTAGGGAGGGGGCACTGTATACCCTGGACACACATAAAGTTTCATTCTAAATAAAGGCAGACGATAATTGTGGAGCAGACGATAATAGCTGTCACACAGAGGTTAAATACGCGTTGCTAGGAAAGGAGGAATGAGGAACGGCAAATGACGTCATGATTTATACTCTACCTAATCGCTGTAATCTTTAATTAACCTTCATCGTCTGTATCAAAACGTCGTCTGCACTTTTATTTCAAATTTAGTATTTAATCAATTCGTAAGATGGAACTTAAATGTGACTGAGGGTCATACAGTTTGGGTCCAGTCTCCAGATCATTCGCTGAATTACTCGTCCTCTGATCTGGATCTAAACGGTCTGCAAATGGAGTATACATGTCTCGCTTAATAAATTATGGCAACTTTACTTTATGCAATTTCAACCAAAATGACAACAAGGGCCTATGTTAAGAGTGGGAAATACTATAATAATAATGATACTAATAATTATAACAACAATAATAATAATAATAAATTAAGTCTTTATTAAACGAGGGAACACATTTGGTAATAACCAATTTTTCATGAGGCGCTCAAAACATATTATATACAAAGAACATAATTTTGCTAAAACATTAAAATACATGTAAGTATAATGTATTATTATACCAAATACTAGATGTTAAATAACAGTTATGGTGTTAAACATTATATACACCACAGTAAAGTGCATTACATGTATTTGGGGGTCCATTGCAGAGCGTCACACCCTTTTCACAGTTGTGGCATTATTATTTTTTTGCGACTGTATTAATTTTTCATAAAATTGTTATATGAAGTTGCACGAAGTTGTTTTAAAAATCTTACCATATATTTCATATTCTCTTTTTATAAACAGATATTTTTTCTTCAAATAATAAACATGTAGCTGTTATCTCATGTATACGGTTCAAATGGCGTTTCATTTTACGTCTGTGCATACATGTACCTTTCTAGACCATGCAAAAACACGGCAAAGTGATCACTCTATGAAACAGTGGTTTCCTTCCAAATCAGACATCTAATCTCGGTACCCGATCTACCCTTGTTGAACAAGACAAGACGTGTGTCCATGGTAACCGATTTCGATCAGATTCGGATCCAGACTGCTGATCTTTGCGCTCTGATCATGTGATCAATCGATGATACGTTACGTATCGAACAAATAATAACGGACCACCAAATCAGATAGGCAAAATATAAACGTGTTGATCAGACGTCGGTTTAACGTTGATTATATTCTTTGTTCTTGACGTATTCATTCCGCTCATTTGCATTCTGCAAACAATTACTCACGACACACCAGTTGATATTATCTTAGTATCTCTCTCATTTATTTGGAGAGCGCGTGCATTGCATGGTGTGTTCCCCCTTTTGCTTACTGGGCGCTAATTACAGAATCGCAAATGCAAACAGTTTGGATCCTGATCAGACGCCGCGTAACGCGGCGTCTGATCAGGATCCAAACTGTTTGCTAGACAGTAAGTGGGTGTTTGGTGGGTGTTTTGGTTGTATTTCAATAAGGGATTAAAAAGATACGGCCATCCTTGTTTAATGGTAGATACCGTCGCGTGAAGGATGGTACCGTGGAGTTGTCGGAATGTGCTCATATTGTTCTAGAGTTTTTTGCTCACCTGTACAAAGGAGTATACGGAGAGTTAAAGTGAAAGTTGTGTCTATTGTACGCTTGTTGCTTTGTTTGTTTTACTGTGGAATTTAATATGTTAATTTGTGAGGACAAAACGGATATAACTGGAAGTATTTGAAGACATGGCAATTACGTGGCAAGTTACTAAGTTTCATAAGTTTGGATGTGAAAATATTTACTTATCGTTTATTGTTTCTCATGTACGTTTAATCAGCCTTTTCAAGAATAAAATTATTTACTGTGGTAGCTGGAAATAACGAATAAAGGAATTACATGTACATTTTATTTACGTTCGTGTGTATCAATAATTGAATGGATTGATGAACAGACGCATGTACAAAACTAAGAATCAATGATGAACAAATATTTTAAATCAATGAAATATTTGTTTTGCCTCCTATGTTGCACTGAAAAGTTAATGACTTTAATGTTTCGACAAGTAAAAGTTTCAATAGGCTCAATGTCTAACAGCTTTTAACTCATGGCTATCGAACAGATGCTTCTAAAAGCATAACTGGTTAATGGCGACAAAATGGTTGTACAATGTAGTTTTGTTTTTCAAGTAAACCTCAATATCTAACCAATTTATTCTGTGCATTTGCAATGAACTATTCTGATCTGATTGCAGGAAGAACTCATTATAGGTATACAATGATGATCTAAAGACATTTCAGTGTTTGTCCATATATAGCAAATCATTTCATGTGAAAATAGCAAGCAGTTTAGACCCTGGTGAGACGCCAAAATATGAGTCGTCTCATCATGGTCTACACTGTTTGCTTATGCCTACTTTTGTGGAAAATAGGTATTACCAGTCATTTGTTAAAACTATATAACTACTCTGAAACTTATGGCCTCCTTTTTCTCATTAATAGCTTTGGACACGGACAATGAAGCAGTCAAGAAGCAAGTGTTCGAACTTCTGTCCGCCCTGTGCGTTTACTCTAAGGACGGGTACCAGACTGCCATTGGCGCCATCGATGCTTACAAGGTAAGAAAAGCTTTCTAAACGGTCAAAGTCCAGTCTTATAGTGGAGAATACGTTATTCTTTCCCAATAAATGCATTAACACTAAAACTATTATTTCCATTGCAAACAGTTTGGAGCCAGTTCAGACGCCGGGTAACCCGGGGTCTGATCAGGCTCCAAACTGTTTGCCACTCGGATTAAAATCAATACATGTAGTCAGATATGTCAAAAATGTTATTTTTCTATTTTATTGCAATGCGTTTGCGTTTCGTTTGCGTTTAAACGTAAAAGAAAAACATCTTGTCCACTGTAGTCTTAAGGAGATAAATTAACACGGCAAAGGAGATGAATTAACAACCTGAAGAGATAAACTAAAAATATAAAGGAGATAAAATGACATTCTAATGGAGATAAACTAAGTCTAAAGGATATAAATTGGCAGTATAAAGTGCTTCAATTAGCAGTTTGAAAATGATATATTGGCAGTCTTAGATACACGTGACTGCTTTATACAGAACAAAGGCGAAACAAAAAAGTTCCGTTCTGCTTTACTTTTGTTATTCATTAAGCATTCATTTGTCTTTAGAGATGCCCATAATGACCGAGTAGCATATATTTAACAATTAACTAGTCGAGAGAGGCGGCTATTTATATTTGTAATTTATTTAATATTTGTATAATGTTAATGCTGTCCATGGTAATGTGGACCTTATACAATTATGATAAACAAAAGTTTGAATGTTTGGAAGTGAAGGAGAGCCACTAGTATATTATTTAAAGATGTGCTTTTTGTGGCCGAAATGAATGCCAATAGTTTATAATAAAAACATAATATCAAAAATGATGCTGGACACACACGTTGATGTATATATTAATAAGTTTGCTACTATCCAACCCTTTAAACCCAGCTTATCCCCCCCGTCCTGTCCATGCTTCCGGCATACCAATATTCTGCTTTTGCGTAGTCACGAAGAAGACAAGTTTATCAACAGAAGTCAACCCGGAAAATCAAACATTTTGGACCCAGATCAGGCCCCACGTTAGTGGGGCCTGATCTGGGTCCATACTGTTTCAGAATATCTTAATAACGACAATCCGACAAAACATAGCTGATGGTGCAGAACACTTTTATTACCGTCTTTGATATATATTCTACATAGGTTTGGACGCCCACGTCGTCGGCAATGTTTGGTTATTGCAATATCTCTAACATTCGTCCTTAATATACTTCGACCATATGTCAGTTTAATGGCCGTTTTGAAACGATATCTGCCATTGTATTCATACACAGGTTACACATAAAAAGGTCATTTGAATGTTTATAGATATACGAAACCTTAAATGGTTTACTGGTCGTTTTCTTTGCTGATATCTAAAATGAGTTGTACGCAATTTGATCTACCTTTGTACGAATCGACCACCGATGGTCTAAATATCGAGTAGATTTCTGCAGTTTAATGGTCTTTTACCGATTTCAGTACAAAATGAAGTAGTAATATTTGCTTTATGTAAAACGATGTTTTGAAGCAAGCTTATATACATCCTATGTTATGGTTTAAGATCATGATTATACATGTTGTACGTTCGCCACATGTACAGTAAAACGTGTATGCAGCGGCCTTTCAATGCTTATCATGAATTATGTATGAAGACAGATACATGTAGATATTTAATACTATAATGAAGGAACACCGAAAGCCCATTTTGTGATTTGCATTAAGACTGCCAATTTGCTGGCATGTTAGACTTGAAATTCATGTTCTTATGAGTAAAGATTTTAATATACATGTATGTAAACTTTCTTCTCTATTTAGACTACTAAAACGAAGGCTAATTGATTATGTAAAAACAGGTGACAGCTTAAAGCAGTCACTTGTCGTAAACACTAACAATAAACACAATTTAATGGTCGTAATAGAGAGGTGGTCGTAATATAGGGGTGGTCGTAATAGAGATTTTACTGTATCCAAAGGTCACCGAGCTTTGGGAAATATAAACATACAGTTGAACCTGTGTTTAACATCAATTCTTAACTAATATTTAAAACATCTTATTGCTTTATGCTGAACGAAAATAATGCATAAAGCTCCTTTGAGTATTTTTCTGCATTACTTTTGTAAGCATAAGGCATCCGCCTATTATTTCACTTTCCATGTCCTCGTCGCTGAAATTATCGCTTAGCACCGGTTTGACTGTTCGATTTTTATTGACTTTGAAGAAAACACTTAATAATGTAAAGAGAGGAATAACAATTGTGTATCTTTCGTTGAAGTCCCCACTAGAAAATGTGATATTGTGTGAAAAAGGCACTGTCAAACAAACAGAGCGGGCAGTAAATTTACGGCCGTCTACGCGGTGGTCTCCGGTCAATTCATTGAAATCAAGTAGATTTAAGTCAGGTGTAAATTAGAAGATGCTCCAGAACAATGAACTGTGAATTAAGTGGTCTATTGTGTCCTGCTTAATTCAATCACTCCTGAAACTTTTAATGAGCAGTTATAATGGTCCATATTGACTGTGTATGTTATTTTTACTCTACACTGCTCCCTGCTTACAACAGCCACCCAACAACTACTCCCTCTTTACAACAACGCTTGTTGCTCTTCCCAAGAAAATTATGTCTAACGCTTACACTGCTGCAATATCATCTGCTTAAAATTGTTGTCTGCTGTTTTTCTTACATACTGGACATTTTTACAGAAATATAACATGATGACGAGTTACAAACAGTTTGGATCCAGATCAGACGCCGCGTTACGCTGTGTCTGATCTGGGATCAAGCTGTAAGCAATGTAAGTCAATTTCCCTTCCTATAACGACTCCCTCCGAACAACAAACATAATCTTTGTCTCCTATTGGGTGTCGTTATAGAGAGGGAGCGCTGTATTTTGCAAACTTGCAAACATTGCAGACCATGATCAGAAGGCTCATTTCTGTGCTAACTTTCGTTGAGAGGGTACTGGTTGAACTTTGTTCCTACTGAAATTAAACCAAACACACATAAAATACAGCACCGTATGTCAACAGAGGAAAAAAACGTTCAGTCAAAATGTTAGATATCAATCTTAAGGATGACCCGAAATACTCAATTTCAAGGCTGAATCTAATTTATAACATTATCTTGTCAGTGTGGAGAACAAATCACATGAAGAGACCATCTGATATATCAAATTAAAGACACTTTTTACAGACCCTCTTTTACTGTGAAGGTTTTTTGAAATACTGTTACGATTTTTTTCCATTCAATACCAGGGCATACGGACTGCGTTAAAAATGGTGACTGCTAATATTTCTCGAACTCAAAGTTCAAACATTTTTATGAAAAAACATTGATACATTGATACACGTATCAAACAATGTGAATCCTGACCATGTATCGAGTAATATCGGCACCTGATCGGGAAACAAACTGTTTTGTAGCTACCGGTGCACCCGGGGTATAAATTCAGTTAGTGCATGAATGCGATCGTTTAAATAAAAAGAAACGGTGAATATATATACAAAGAAAACCATGTGTTTTTAAAAACGGTCGCACTTTGAAGAAGAGAAGGACTTTTTAAAAACATAGCTTAATGCTAGATAAATGTAAAGCAGAAAGCTCTTTCGGGAGCTTTCTGCTTTACATTTGTCTTGCATTAACTCCAATCTGTATTAATAAAAGAGTGGAACATTTTTAAGACTGCTATACAACATAGCTTAATGCTAGACAAATGTAAAGAAGAAGCTTTCTGTTTTATATTTGTCTTGCATTAAGCTTAATCTGCATTAAAACCTGATATGTATTTTCTAAAGCGATCGTTTGAATCGAAGTGGACTGTACCAAATAAATGAATCAATTTATTGATAGTGATATGTTTTAAATTAGGCCTCAACAATATTTTAAACTCCACTCGATAAACACAGCTCTGTTCTTTCTACAGTTCGACAGGTGCAAAATATACGGCGAAATCTAATTTAGACAATACGGTTTGCATTATATATAAGGTTTGTTGATGTTGAAAGGCAACGATCGACAAATAAAGATACTGATTACTTATTGCAGCCTAGCATCTGCCTTGTGTCATTTCAGTGTTTAAGACTGTGTGATGTTTGACGTTTAGATCAGATCGAAAGGAAAAGGGAATATCTCTCTACTTAAGGAGATATCTGATGTATTTTAGCCCCCTTTCAGCAATCGCTGGATAATATGTAGGAAGTTTTCCTATGGCATGTTAATAACAAAATTAAAAAAACAAAAGAAGAAAAACCATTAGCAGTGGCTTATTAGTGGTATTACTAAGCAACTTTAGCCATTTGTTCATCAAAATGTATGAATTCATCTGTATTTATTAAATTGTATAAATGCATTGCTATCGCCATTTGGCTCCAACAATAAAACATTGGCAAAAACTTCTCTCATTTGGCGAAAGTGCTGGCGCAAGAAAATAATGCACAGGGTCCATGCTTATAAAGCGTTTGAGTTAGTCTGAAATCGTTCTCAAGCCTAGGCTCAAATCGGACCAATTAAATGTTTGAAAAGGCACTCAGACTCAACTCAAACCCTTCATAAGCGCTTGGCCAGAGCTAGCTCTGGTTATATATATATGAACACACATTTTGTATTAACCTTTCTGCAAATGTGAAATAAGCACATGCCAATAACAACCAGTTTCCTGAAAGTGTATAATTTACATGATCAACGATATGTACATGTACAGCCAAATCTTTGTTAAGCGGCTTTTATATAAAGCAGCATAGGCATCTCGTAATATGGATATCTTCTTAATGAAGGACAAAAGTAATGCAGAAAGCTCCTTAGGGAGCTTTCTGCATCTCTTTTGTCCTGCATTAAGTTGCAAGACTTCCATTTCATCTTATAAATCTCGCTTAGCACGTTTACTGCACAGACCTTCTCTCGTGCTTATTGCCATTACATTGGCAGAAAAATAACTGTTATTACACTTAAGCCCCCGGGGGTTTCATTAAAGTGAGAATGGTGTTTATGTTTCATTAATACGTACATTCGAATATCCCCCTCGCCATCGGTAGCCTGAGTTCTGAGGTGATATTTCACGATTGTCCGGATATGCCTCGTTTAGGCTGATTATGGTCATCACAAATTGGCATCCAGCGTGAACCAAATGCTTCATTGGTATCAATTAAATCTTGGCAATGAGGATAAACAATATTTCCAGATACATGTAATTATATTACATTAATATACTGTATAATTATAATACCCGTGTATATCTATTCTATACCCAGCTTCTCAAACACACCACAGTTTCTCAAAAACATAACTATTTCGATCTAGACACAAACTCTACATAACTAGCTTCTTTTTGCAAATACAGTGGGGAATCTGTTATTCTTTCCCGTTTAAACGCAAACGTACGCAAACGCAAAGCACTAAACCGTAGAAAAGAACAACTTTTGGACAATTCTGATATTTCATGTTTATCATGGTGGCAAATAGTTTGGAGCCTGATCAGACGCCGGGTTACCCGGCGTCTGATCTGGCTCCAAACTGTTTGCACTGCAAATAATAGTTTTAGTGTAAACGCGTTTATTGGGAAAGAATAACAGATTCTCCACTGTACATGTAAGTTCATTTACTCGCGGAAGGTATTGATGATTAGTTTGAAAGTTTGAAAGTTCTAGCAGTATACTAAGAACTTTTAAACTAATGTAGCCTCTTGTATACAGTGTTGATTTGAATAGAAAATACACGTATATCTCTTAAAACAGTTACTAACACACATCACTAGAATGCAAATATCTGCCGAATGGATTGCAAAACAAACGACAGGATGAACCCTTCCTAAGAGATGCTTTAATGCAGGACAAAACTAATGAAGAAATCTCCTTAATAAGCTTTCTGGCATTACTTTTGTTCTGCATTAAGCTGACCAATGTTTTGAAAAACTACCGATAAATCTGCTAAATATCCGTTCAAATCTCATTTGGAAATTGACTTGTTTATATTGATTAAATTAGTCCTGGACACAATCCGGCCATTATTTACCTCAGCACAGCTCCCAGTCGCCTTAATGAGGGCCGAGCGCTGACGAATATGCAAATGAACGTCATTAAAGGGCAATAAGAAATATATTTACGGTTCTCAGAAATCACACACTGGTTGTTGTCTTTCGCATAGCTGAATGTAAACAAGGTTAATGAGAACGAGACTGCGTGACCTGGCTCCAATGTTATAAAGCGTTAGAGTTGAGTCTGGAGTAGTTTTCAAGCATTTGATTGGTCAGATTTGAGCCTAGGCTCAAATCTGACCAATCAAATGCTTGAGAACGATATCGGACTCAACGCGCTATAACCTCGGACCCTGGATTGCAAGTGTGTTCGATACAGACCATGATTCTATCAATGTGGATTCCGACAGGACTTCATAATTGTAACATTAATTTATAATAGGGTGAATCTCATGTTAAGCTATCGAATCCTGGTGACGCCTATATGCCTCATTTACAAACAGTATACATGTGTTGAGTACACTTGCCTTATGCAAATAGTGAAGACAAAGATCAGATGGCTCCTTTAAGGAACCCTATGGTCAGGGACTACACTGTTTGCCATTCTGCATTATATTGTAAAAAAAAACTACTGAATACCGTTGTCAAGAATGGGCTAGACTTAATTGGAAACTGGAATTGTACATTCTGTATACAGTTACCGAATCGGCAACTTTCACAAACTTTGCATATCACATCTCATGAGTTCATTGATGACACTAAACCTGGGGTTAACACTTTCAACCCTACATCCCTCTGTAGAGATTACTGATTACATATGCAAACATTGTAGACCCTGATCAGAGGGATCCTATAGGAGCCCTCTGATCAGGGTCTGTACTGTTTGATGATTTCATTGTTTTTTGTTGTCATACCAGAAATACAAAAGTAGACTGGTTCAAAATGTCTATACTAAAAGAGTCCAAAAGGATTATAACTACCCACAAGAGATATTTAGGATTGAAGGGGTTCAATGTGTAAAGGGGTTAAGAAGGTTTCCCACAGCGCCCTCTGCCACACTGTTTGATCCTCCTATCCGGTTAAGCACGCCATTATAAATATAAAATGAAGCAGTAAATTTCCTATATAAATTCGAAATAAAAATACAATAAAAAGACACTGTAGTGTAAATCCCAGCGGAGGAATAATGGCAAATATTAATACTCTCGCTGATGATTGAGTTCTTAAAGCGTAAACGGGAAATACTTGTTGATATTCCATGATACCCTATTTGCTTATGCATGTATGAAACTTTTTACAATACAGTATATAGATTTCGGCGTTTCGTTTCGTTTCTTCTTCTAATTCTTTTTCTTCTTCTTTTCTCTCTTCTCTTGCTTTCTCTCTCTCCCTCTGCGTCTATCTCTATTTCCATTCATCTGGCTTTTCCTGTCTGTATGTATATTTGTCTCTCTATATCTGTCTGTTTTCCTATGTCTCCCTGTATTTCTGTCTCTCTGTACCTCTCTCTGTATGTATGTCTGTCTGTCTGTCTGTCTCTCTCTATCCCTCTCAATCTCTCTCTCTCTATTTCGCTCTCTTTCTTTCTCACCCCTCCCCCGTCCATACACACTCATCCATCATCCATGTCTTCGTCCACCTATCATATCATGTTCTATATCTAACAACATGTATTTTCAATCTTATTGTCTGGTGTTCCTTATCACTTATATTTTCCCCTCTCACTATACTACCTCTCAGACATCAGACAAGCATGTTAACGGCGGAAGTAGCTCGTTGGTAATCACGGACCAATCGAAAATGAAGTTGACCTTGCTCGCTGTTATCTGACCTCTCTGCTTGTTGGCTTGTTTAGCTCCGATTACCTCCGATTAACTCTCGGTCGTTTCCGCTTCAACTATAGTAAAACCCCTTCAACAAATTGTATACTGTATTGTGCAAAATACAGGTGGCAGCTTAACGCAGGATGACAGTAAAGCAGAAAGCTCCTTTAGGAGCTTTCTGTTTAACTTTCTTCCTGCTTTAAGCGGTAATTTCCATTAAAACCGAAAATAAGTCTTCCTTCGAGTGGTGCTCTTATCGAAGTTTAACTCGTGTCTCTTTTGCTCAGATTGCCATCTTTGTAGATTGATTTAGCTTATGTCACGACTCCTTCTAAATAGCAAGGCTGTATATTTAAACTCTTTTCGCCATCCATGTGGCAAACTTAGGGCATTTGCAAACAGTCATGATCCAGATCAGACGCCGAGTAACTCGGCGTCTGATCTGGACCAAAACTGTTTGACACCCTCACATGTACCAATATGTCGTGAGTCAAAAATGTCGAAGCGAATTTGACGGATAACTGCAGATGACAAAATATTTAGTACACTATCAAAATTATGGCGATGCATGAGCTAAAGCAAACATGCCTATAAGTCGACTTATCCTTGTTTCAATCTCTTTATCTAGGCTAGATTTTTACATGAAATCTCCGCAATTCAAGAGAAAACAAAACATGCTCTTGTCTTCCCAGATAAATCATACTAGCTATAGTTAACGAGGTCGGAGATAAGGGAAGACCACTTGATACTTCAGTGGCCCCTTTCAGGCTTGACATTGATCCCTGCGAGACCCCCTGGGCTGGGGAGGCCTTAACCCTTTAAATTATGAGTAAATAACTAAATATATATAACAATATTAAAGGTCAATAGCTGAAATTGTTATTAAAATCAACTAATTATTCTATAATGTTTCACATTACGATCTAATTAACAAAACAGTTTGGAACCTGGTCAGACGCCGAGTTACTCGGCGTCTGATCAGGTTCCAAACTGTTTGCAGAT